>CM059867.1:29787401-30419986 GCA_030490815.1 Acer saccharum
GTTATGTACGTGTTTGATTATGGTGTCTCGAATCTAATCATATGATAATCAATCATCGTATGTTTTTAGTACTAGTAAATTAGTCATTGTTTTTTATTATTTAATTAAATAATTTATATTTTCTTTAATTTTTTTAATAAATATTATAAAATGCTAATATTATAATTTTTTAAAAAGATTATATATATATATATATATATATATTAAAATTATCTACAATATCTTTTCAAATAATTCATTTAATATATATCGTTAAATTTGATAGAGATTCAAGTTAAATTATAAGGTATATGAATGTTTATAAAGTTTTAGGATTAATTTACAATACAAATATGTGATAGTGATGTTAATGATTATGAATTATGTATTTATTTAGAGAAAAAAAAAAACGTAAAGAATTTGATAAAGGTGTCACATATATGATCATATAGTTATTAAATTACCATATGTTAGTCAATTGAGTTTTCCTCTACAATGTCACATGTTTAATCTACAATATCACTCTCCCATAAATATCATGAGACTAAATTACATTATATAATTTTCTAGTTTGATGAGACAAAATTTACCTATTAAATAATTATAAGACATGTAAATTTAGAAAGTTTTAGAACTAATTTAAAAATACAAATACATGACATTTATGATAATTACCATGAATTATGTAATAATTTGAAATAGTAAAATAAAATAAAATTGTATTATAGTGTAACGAATACGATCATATGATTATTAAATCATCATATGGGTTAGGTATCATAATTAGTTAATTAAATTTTTCAAAAAAAATATTAGTTGATTAATTATTTATTTTTGTCATCAATTTCTAAATTTATATTGTTATTATTTTAAATAATCTATCCTATCCAAGTCTTTTTTAAAAACAGATTTTTTTTTTGTCATCAATTTCTAAATTTTTATTGTTATTTGTTATCTTTAAAAAAAATAAAAATAATAATAAAATAAAATAAAATAAAACCTATCTAACTTATCCAATTCTTTTTTTAAAACAGAAATCTAAAAAAAAAAAAAAAAAAAAAATTATCCATTTATTTCTACAATGTCAAATACATTTTAAATTTATATTATTTTTTTTAATAATATAAGACTAAATTTCACGTTGATCCTATCAGCACTCCCATTATTCTCACTCCGTTGGAAGTTAATGAAATTAGCAATTCTACGCACTCAACTACCATTTTTTTTTTATCCATCTTTCTCTTCAAAAACTCTTAGACACAAAGACAACTCCATCCTTCTTTGTTCATCAATTAATTTCAAGTACGAGAAATACAATATGCTATAGGTAAGTCATGTAAATGGCTTTGGATTTCATTAATTTAATTATTATTATTATTATTGTTATTATTTATGACATCAAGGAGTTGGATTGTATTTGTTTTGCAATCAGAATAATTTTTTCTAAAAATTTAGGTATGTTTTGATCTATTTCAAATACATGTAAATTTTAGTTTTCTTACCTACATTTTCTTGTTTAGTTTGTGTTATGCATATTTCTTAGTTCAATTTTGAGCTTTTTAAGATTTTGGTTGTTTTACTTCAAGAAGAAAATAATTTTACGTGGTTCTTTAATTGATCGATCTTATTAAAGATTTAACTTAAATTTGGATATTCAAAATATATGAAAATTAATTATGTATGAACTCCGTGATATTAATTCCAAGTGTTAAAAAGAAATTAAAAAAAGTGAATAAAAAAATCAAGAGTTAGAATGGAATTTAGATTTATTTTATTTTATTTTTTATTGAAAGAAGATTTTTGAAAATTTAGTTCTAGGTTAATGAGTTTTTTTTTTTTTTTTTTTTGACAAAAAAGAATTATATTAAAGAATACAAATTAAACATCATTCTCTCTACCAAATGAATACCATTAAAAAAATTATTTGCATCAATGCTTCTGCAACCTCCACCTACAAACTAGTTTCTACATACAGAGCAGCGGGTATATTGCAAAATATGTGGTTTGATTTTGATTGATTATCTTCTTATTTATTTATTTATTATTAGTTATCTTCTTATTTATTTATTTCATAAATGATGAATGATGATATCAGATTTATGTGATGAAGGAATGACATTTGTATTTCTGTTATTGCAAATCGAATAGTTATCATTTCGCATGGACAAAAGGACCTAGCTCTTCCCTAAAGCTATGCAGTTATAAATTTTGCAATGATATATACCTGTATTTCATATTTTATTCTTTTTGGAGTTTCAATTTGGAATAAATTTTTTTATCTATTATTTTATCATAATTTTTTTTTTTATTATCAAATATTCAGATGCAATAAGTTTAATTATTAAATGTCAAAATTATTGTATATGTATTTGTTTTGTTTTGTTTTGTATTATTATCGAGAACAAAATAATTAAAGTGTCGGTTTTAAAGAGAATTAGATTCTTGAAGTTACAAAATCTTTCATGACTAAATAATATAACTAATTACATTAATTGTCCATATCTACACCACCATATACAATTATTATTAGAGTAATTGGCACGAATCCCCTCCGGAGTGTATGTGAATTCGCATGTTGCCCCCTAAATTTTTTTTTTAGCCATTAAACCCCCTGAACTATCGTTTATTGGCAATCATTTGGGTTTTTTCCCCCTGAGAGGGGGCATCTTTAGTCTTGTTCTGCCAATAAGTGATAGTTCAGGGGGTTTAATGGCTTAAAAAAAAATTTAGGGGGCAACATGCGAATTTACATACACTCCAGGGGGGATTCATGCCAATTACTCATATTATTATTATTATTTGTAGGCATTTAGTAACCAAATGACTTATTACTATTAAAATTATTTTAGGAATTAAATGAAATCTATTAGTGACAAAATTCATATAACTAAATAAGAGATTTTAGTGACCAAGTTTAACCAATAAGTAATAATACTTTTAATTACTATTCCTAAGATCTTTAGTGACCAAATGCAGTATGTTTGCAACCAATTGTTCATTGCTAAAATACTTCTTATTAGTGACAAATTTGTCACTAAAGATACATAAATGATCCAACCACGATCTCTTACATTTTAGTGATGAAAATAGCTGACACTAATTTTAATTACAATTAGTGACAAGATTGGGGTAACTGATTATCTTTAGATATGAATTTTATGTCACTAATACTGTTGCTTTTTAGGACCAATTACTGGATTTAGTAACCACAATTTTTACCTATTAGTGATGAAAATGTTGGTAACTAATTGTGATCACAATTAGCTACTAAATTTGTAGTCACTAATGTTTGGGATGATTAGTAACTAAATTTTTTGCTAGTAACTAATTATCTTTAGAAACGAACTTTCTGTGTCGAATGGGAACGAAAAATATTTTTGTCACTAAAATGAATTAGTGATGAAATCTTTCCCTTTTAATGACCATATTTTTTGTTGCTAATGATGTAATTTCTTGCAGTGTTTTAAAAAGTCCAAACAAATTTGGATGTATTAAAAATTCCACGGATTTCATTAAAGTGGTGGAATTGGATGGATTTTTAAACTACAGTATTTTATTTTAGCAAAATAAAGTTAAATAGATATTTTATTCTTTCTTAAAACTTATTTTATGTATATTTACATTGATCTTTCAATAGTAATTGACAATCAGTTTCAGGTGCAGTGATATTGCTCTGTTCCAGATTATATGTAAAAGTAGTGGTTAAAATTTTGTTGTGTACACATCTCCTTTTCATTTGAAGAAATGACTCGATCTGCTCAATATACACGGCATGAATTATTATCAACAATCAGTTTTCTACTTTTGCTTTTAAGACTGGTTTCTGATAGAATGTTAGAAAACTTAAAAGACGCTCATGTAAATGCTCCTCTCCTTTTGGAAAAACATAATCAATCGGCTTCAAACTTTAAAAGAAAAAAAAGAATCTAAAAAGGAGGGAAGACCAAGACTTGATTCTAAACAATTAACGATTGGTTCTTCTTCTATTAATTGTGATCCTATCTCGTCATGTGGTTTCATACAAAAAAATGAGTTGGTTAATGTGGTGCTATCAACTTCTCTGCCTCCAAGTTCTCCTCTTTCATTCACTAAGTTGTGCAAGCCTGTGATCTCATGACCAGAGTTCTGCACTGCTCCAGTTTAAGCAACTCTTTTTCTTAATTAAAGATGGTTCTTCACGATGTAATGATAGAGGGATTCCTTATTACCTGAAAACGAAGTACTGGAAAGAAGGTACTGATTGTTGCTCTTGGGATGGAGTCATTTGTGATACAGTGACGGGTCATGTGTTCGGCCTTAATCTTAGTTGTAGCTGGCTTTCCGGTAGCATCCCCGCCAATAGTAGCCTCTTTCGTCTTTCTCACTTGCAAAGCCTCAACCTCGCTTTCAATGAGTTTTATCCCTCCTATGTTCATTCTGGTTTTGCGCAATTCCCCAATTTGGCACACCTTAACCTTTCTTCCCCAAATTTTGTTGGTAAACTCCCATCTGAAATCTCTCACTTGTCCAGATTGGTTTCTCTTGATCTTTCTTATAATTCTGTCGAGTTTGAAACACCTATTTTGGAAGGGTTAGTTCAAAATTTAACTGAGTTGAAAGAACTTATTCTTGATTACACAGAAATGTCCACTATTAAACCTAGTTCCTTGACAAATATATCTTCTTCTTTGACATCTTTGGGTCTTCGTGTCTGTAATTTGCAAGGATACTTTCCACAAAACATTTTCAACCTACCAAACCTTCAAATGATCAGATTAGAGGACAACTACGGCCTAGAAAGTGCGAAGGTACTGATTGTTGCTCTTGGGATGGAGTCACTTGTGATACAGTGACGGGTCATGTGTTTGGCCTTGATCTTTTTTGTAGCTGGCTTTCCGGTAGCATCCCCGCCAATAGTAGCTTCTTTCGTCTTTCTCACTTGCAAAGGCTCAACCTCGCTTTCAATGAGTTTTATCCCTCCTATGTTCATTCTGGTTTTGCGCAATTCCCCAATTTGGCACACCTTAACCTTTCTTCCCCAAATTTTGTTGGTAAACTCCCATCTGAAATCTCTCACTTGTCCAGATTGGTTTCTCTAGATCTTTCTTATAATTCTATCGAGTTTGAAACACCTATTTTGGAAGGGTTAGTTCAAAATTTAACTGAGTTGAAAGAACTTATTCTTGATTACACAGAAATGTCCACTATTAAACCTAGTTCCTTGACAAATATATCTTCTTCTTTGACATCTTTGGGTCTTCGTGTCTGTAATTTGCAAGGATACTTTCCACAAAACATTTTCAACCTACCAAACCTTCAAATGATCAGATTAGAGGACAACTACGGCCTAGAAAGTGCGAAGGTACTGATTGTTGCTCTTGGGATGGAGTCACTTGTGATACAGTGACGGGTCATGTGTTTGGCCTTGATCTTTTTTGTAACTGGCTTTCCGGTAGCATCCCCGCCAATAGTAGCTTCTTTCGTCTTTCTCACTTGCAAAGGCTCAACCTCGCTTTCAATGAGTTTTATCCCTCCTATGTTCATTCTGGTTTTGCGCAATTCCCCAATTTGGCACACCTTAACCTTTCTTCCCCAAATTTTGTTGGTAAACTCCCATCTGAAATCTCTCACTTGTCTAGATTGGTTTCTCTTGATCTTTCTTATAATTCTATCGAGTTTGAAACACCTATTTTGGAAGGGTTAGTTCAAAATTTGACTGAGTTGAAAGAACTTATTCTTGATTGCACAGAAATGTCCACTATTAAACCTAGTTCCTTGACAAATATATCTTCTTCTTTGACATTTTTGGGTCTTCGTGTCTGTAATTATGAAGGATACTTTCCACAAAACATTTTCAACCTACCAAACCTTCAAATGATCAGATTAGAGGACAACTACGGCCTGGAAAGTGAGAAGGTACTAATTGTTGCTCTTGGGGTGGAGTCACTTGTGATACAGTGACGGGTCATGTGTTCGGCCTTGATCTTAGTTGTAGCTGGCTTTCTGGTAGCATCCCCGCCAATAGTAGCCTCTTTCGTCTTTCTCACTTGCAAAGGCTCAACCTCGCTTTCAATGAGTTTTATCCCTCCTATGTTCATTCTGGTTTTGCGCAATTCCCCAATTTGGCACACCTTAACCTTTCTTCCCCAAATTTTGTTGGTAAACTCCCATTTGAAATCTCTCACTTGTCTAGATTGGTTTCTCTTGATCTTTCTTATAATTCTGTCGAGTTTGAAACACCTATTTTGGAAGGGTTAGTTCAAAATTTGACTGAGTTGAAAGAACTCATTCTTGATTACATAGAAATGTCCACTATTAAACCTAGTTCCTTGACAAATATATCTTCTTCTTTGACATCTTTGGGTCTTCGTGTCTGTAATTTGCAAGGATACTTTCCACAAAACATTTTCAACCTACCAAACCTTCAAATGATTAGATTAGAGGACAATTACGACCTGGAAAGTGCGAAGGTACTGATTGTTGCTCTTGGGATGGAGTCACTTGTGATACAGTGATGGGTCATGTGTTCGGCCTTGATCTTAGTTGTAGCTGGCTTTCCGGTAGCATCCACGCCAATAGTAGCCTCTTTCGTCTTTCTCACTTGCAAAGGCTCAACCTCGCTTTCAATAAGTTTTATCCCTCGTATGTTCATTCTGGTTTTGCGCAATTCCCCATTTTGGCACACCTTAACCTCTCTTCCCCAAATTTTGTTGGTAAACTCCCATTTGAAATTTCTCACTTGTCTAGATTGGTTTCTCTTGATCTTTCTTATAATTCAATCGAGTTTGAAACACCTATTTTGGAAGGGTTAGTTCAAAATTTGACTGAGTTAAAAGAACTCATTCTTAATTACACAGAAATGTGCACTATTAAACCTAGTTCCTTGACAAATATATCTTCTTCTTTGACATCTTTTTGTCTTCGTGTCTGTAATTTGCAAGGATACTTTCCACAAAACATTTTCAACCTACCAAACCTTCAAATGATCAGATTAGAGGACAACTACGGCCTGGAAAGTGCGAAGGTACTGATTGTTGCTCTTAGGATGGAGTCACTTGTGATACAGTGACGGGTCATGTGTTCGGCCTTGATCTTTGTTGTAGCTGGCTTTCTGGTAGCATCCCCGCCAATAGTAGCCTTTTTCGTCTTTCTCATTTGCAAAGGCTCAACCTCGCTTTCAATGAGTTTTATCCCTCCTATGTTCATTCTGGTTTTGCGCAATTCCCCAATTTGGCACACCTTTACCTTTCTTCCCCAAATTTTGTTGGTAAACTCCCATCTGAAATCTCTCACTTGTCTAGATTGGTTTCTCTTGATCTTTCTTATAATTCTGTTGAGTTTGAAACACCTATTTTGGAAGGGTTAGTTCAAAATTTGACTGAGTTGAAAGAACTTAATCTTGATTACACAGAAATGTCCACTATTAAACCTAGTTCCTTGACAAATATATCTTCTTCTTTGACATCTTTGGGTCTTCGTGTCTGTAATTTGCAAGGATACTTTCCACAAAATATTTTCAACCTACCAAACCTTCAAATGATCAGATTAGAGGACAACTACGGCCTGGAAAGTGCTTTTCCACATAACTGGAGCAATCCCCTTCGGATTTTGGACTTCTCATCCAATATTGGATTCTCGAAACAATTACTTGATTCAATCGGCAATCTAAAAGTCCTTGATTTATTTTAGTCTGTATGACTGCAACTTTATTGGGTCAGTTCGTGCATCTCCCGATAACCTTACCCAACTTTCACTTTTGGATCTTTCATCTAGTAATTTCAACGGTCATATCCCATCATCTGTATCAAATCTTGAGCAACTCTCCAGTTTTAGCTTTCAAACAATAATTTCACCAGTGAAATCCCAGATATGTTTGTCAACCTAACACAACTTTCTTATCTAGGCTTTGCAAATAACCATTTAGTTGGTCCATTTCCTAGTCATGTAAATAAGCTTCAAAATTTAGTTGAAATTCGGATACAGAGCAAGTCTCTAAATGGCAAAATACCTTCTGAGCTATTTTCTCTACCATTATTGAAGCATATCGACCTCAGCCACAACAAACTGGAGGCAATAGAAAATGCTGAATTTCGGATTAATTCATTGCTAGAAGTCTATTTGAGTAATACTACGTTGCATGGCTCCATCCCAAATTCAATCTTTGAACTCGAGAATCTCACTGATCTTGCACTTTCTTCAAACAATTTAAGTGGCAATGTGGAGTTGTACAAGTTTGCAAAGCTAAAATACCTTGATTATGTAGATCTTTCTCATAACAATCTTTCGTTGAACATCATTATCAATTCTTCCTTCCAGGACATCGTAAGAACTCCAAACAATTTATTCAGCCTAGACCTTTACGACAACAAAGTGGTAGAATTCCAAACTGGATGTGGGATATGGGGAAGGATTTTTGGTACTATCTTGATCTCTCCCACAACGTCCTCACAGCAGTAGAGCAACTTCCATGGAAGCATCTTAACTATCTTGACCTCAGTTCCAACTTACTTCAAGGACCACTTCCAACACCACCACCTGGATTGACATTTTTTTCCATCTCAAACAATCAGTTGACTGGAGAGGTTCCTCATTCCATATGCAACATTCGTACCATTCAAGTTCTTGATCTTTCTTATAACAGGTTGAGTGGCACAATTCCTGAATGCATGGGAAGCTTTAGCGGAAAACTTGAGTCACTGGATCTGCGGAAGAATAGACTTCATGGCAATATTCCTGACACATTTGCGGAGGACAACAATTTGAGGACTCTTAACGTCAAAAACAATGGTCTGGATGGGCCACTTCCGCGGTCCTTGGTCAATTGTACAATGCTAGAGCCTAGATGTTTTGGATCTTGGAAATAACAAGTTATATGATCCCTTTCCATATTGGTTGGGAGATCTTCTTTTCCTCCAGGTTCTTGTTCTTCGTTCCAACAAATTCTACGGTCATATAAGAGGTTCTGAAGGCGATAATCCATTTTCAGCATTGCGAATCGTTGATATCTCAAACAACAATTTCAGTGGTTCTTTGCCAACAAGGTATTTGGAAAATTTGACAGAGATGATGAATGTTGACAAAGTTGGAGGATTGCAATACATGGGTGGACAATATTATGAAGATTCTATAATGGTGACGGTGAAAGGTTTTGAAATAGAACTAGTGAGAATTTTTATAACTTTCACTTGCATAGATTGTTCAAACAATAGCTTTAACGGGGAGGTTCCACAATCAATTGGAAAGCTACAATCACTTCGACTCCTCAACTTTTCTCACAACAGCCTTACAGGTCATATACCTTCATCTCTAGGAAATTTGACAGCACTTGAATCCTTGGACCTCTCTTCGAACAGGGCTTGTTGGAGAGATTCCTAGGCAGTTGGCAAGTTTGAATTTTCTTGAAGTACTGAACCTCTCACACAATCAACTTGCTGGAACTATACCTCGAGGCAGTCAGTTTAATACTTCTGAAAGTGATTCCTACAATGGTAACTTGGGATTATGTGGATTTCCACTGTCAAATGATTGTCACAATAGTAAGACACCGCAACTGCCACCAATATCAGAAGATGATACGGAGTCTGAATATAGATTTGGTTGGAAAGTCATTTTGATGGGGTATGGATGCGGAATGGTGCTCGGAATGATAATGGGATATCTTGTATTCTACCATGGAAAGCCCCAATGGCTCGTGAGGGCAGTTGAAGGACCAGAGAACAGATGTAAAGGAAGAAGACATTACTGTATATCATAATAACACTGTGATGTTGGTAAGGTTTCATTTAGTGAAGTTATCTTTGTTAATTAGTGTTTTTCACCAAGTAAGATGTCTCTGTTATTGTTAAGCTAGTAGCTTATTATGAATATAAACTAACGAGTTAGTATATATTTAGTTTATCTCTCCCAGGATAAATATTTTCTGTCATAGTTGATTCTAGTAAATTGTAGGACTTGCATGCATGCATGACCACTTCTAATTGCTTTTGGCACCACTTTGGAAATTCATAGAGAAAGTGTTAGATGACCAGGCCAGGACTTTTAATCACCCAAATGGTACGTAAAGACTCGAATTTCTCATTGAATCAAAATGTCTTGGTCTTTTTAAATAATTAATATCACAATGTGAAGTTTTAAATTAGCTTTGTAGAAAGTTATACCATAGACGACTTTGACCAAGGCATTGTCATGTATGTACTGGACTACTGGTCATTAAAAAACTTCAGTAGAAGAAGCATACATGGTAATTGAAGTTAAGATTACTAAATAAAAAGATGAAAATGGAGATAACGGTAACAATAACGAGAAATTAAAATTTTCAGATGATTATAAAAATTTACCAAAATATTGGAGTTTAAAAAAACATTGAATTTTTTGTTTTTGAAATTTTCATAAATGATATAGCTGTAAAATTTAAATTGTATTTTGCAATGTAAGTACTAAAGAAAGACTCTTTTGGATGATCATGTTTTCACAAAACTCTATAGTAGAAATATAATTCAACTGCTAAAAAAATAACTATAACAATGCAAAAATTGCATTCTATTTGTAGTTGTGTATTGAGTAATATTGATAATATTTGGTATTCAACACTATACCATGAAATCTGGTAAGTTGTTGAACCGATTGGAGAGGTAAGTTGTTGAACCGATTGGAGATATTCAAATACTGTGTTGTTTATCAACGAAACATTTATTTGAAAATGACTGGGTCTCATTCCCTGAACAACAGTAAAAGAAGAAGTTTAAGATGGCAATAGAAGTATTTGCATCATGAGAAGAAACTTATAAAGTTCATTCTCGAGAAATGATTCGTCGGTAGGGGTGTGCGGTGGATCGGATCCATTGGGTTTGCCATGATCCAAGATCCTATCCGATCCAATTGGATCGAAGAAACTACAATTTGATCCGATACGATCGATTGGATCGAAGAAACTACAATCTAATGCGATCCAATTTTGGAGCGAAATCCGATTCGCTTACAGTTAGATCCAATCCAATCCTATCCAATTGTAAACTTAAATCCGATTTGATCTGATCTAATGAATCAGATTTATAGGAAGCAATTCTTAATATATAAAATTTATAACATTCCTTAAAGAGCAAATTGCACTAAACTTCGTTGCGATTTTCCCTTTTACATTTAGAAACAACTTAATGGTTAATTGATACTCGCCTCCCTATCATTAGTCAAAATCGGTAAACTTAACCATTGACCAAGTTTGACAATCAAAACCAATGGTATTTTCATCAATTTAGCATATTTTATTAACGTTAAAAAATTAAAACACATTTATATATTTATTAACAAAATTACAAATAAAAAGGAATTAAAAAAAAAAATAGATTGATTGATCTCCACAATCGATATATAAGATGGACAATGGAGATCAAATTACAAAATAATAATAATAATAAATAAATAATAAATAAAACGAATTTAAAAAAAAACAAAACAAAACAAAACAAAACAAAACAAAACAAAAAGAGAGAGAAGATGAACTGGTGTGATCCAGATTAGATCTCCACAGTCCATAAAACGAGATGGATGGTGGAGATCCAATATAGATATTCACCCCTTCTGTAGAGATCTGAATCTCCATTAATAGAGATCATCTCCATCGTCACCTTCAAGATAGAGACGATTCCATCGTGTCATCTCCATCGATGGAGATGACGAGATGGAGTTCGTCTCCAGTCCCCACACTATCATGATGGAGACAAACTTCGTCTTGTCATCTCCAAACAAACTCCATCAAGCTCTGTCTTCATCAGTGGAGTTGACGAGATAGAGTTCGTCTCCAGTCTCAGAGCCATCGAGCTCTATTGATTTCTACTCCTTCAACGGTGATGGAGACCGCTGGTTGGATCTCCATCGTCTCCATTGATGGAGACCCATGGATCTCCATCGATGGAGATCAAATCTGGATCACCACCACCACCAACTCATCTTTCTTTCTTTTTTCTTTTTCTTTTTTCTTTCGTAATTTGATCTACACCGTCCATCTCTAATGTATTTGGTTAATAATAAATACAAACAATTTATTTATAATTAACCGTCCATCTATGTCCAGTTCTTTCCATATTCGATTAATTTATTTATATACTTCTATATTTGCACGAATCAATAAACAGTTGGAATTAAAAAATATAAATATTATTATTATTAATAAATTTTTATTCCTTTCCATCCACTTTTATTTGCCCAAAAACTTATCAGTTAAATACCTTACCAAGAATCGATAAAAAACTAATGTCAATTTTAAATACTTGTTGAGTCAATTAAAAAACATGGATGTGCAATAAACTGTCTAAAAGTAGACGATCATGTTGATAGTGTATAATATTTTTTTTGCCACATCAGCTTAATGTTGAATATGCACAACTATATTAATAGACAGTCTATTCATCTTATGTGGCATCCTTTTTTTTTTTTTTTTTTTACAAGCCACTCTTGCATTGGAGATACTCTAATATCCAACTATGAACCATCGATGTTCTCTACCAAAATAAATAATAATTTTCTTTTCTAAATCCTATATTAGGATATAACTATAACATATCCTAAATTCAAAACAAAAATTAAACACTCTTTAAATGAAGTGAAAGTCAACAATTTAGCATAAACAATGTCAATAGTGGAGTGGCGTAGCTCAGCTGATAGATAGATGAGCTTAGGGTTTAAGCAAATGACTCCTAAGTTAGCAGCTCGAATCTTACCAATGGTAAAAGCTTTAAAAAAATACCTGGTAGATAAATAGATACAATAAAAAAATTAATAAATAAAAAAAAAGCATAAACAATGTAATTCCTAAAAGCTAATAAATTCATGATTTTCCATTTAATTTTTAAGTTTCTGAATAATAGTTGTGAATGAGGTGTGATCAGTGTTATAATATGCGGCCTAGTCGGCTGACTAGGGATTAGCGGGTGCCGGCCGCCGTGACTAGGCCTTATGAGCCCTTCCTATGCGGCTGGCCGACTAGAGCCGACTAATCGGCTGCCTATGCCGAATTCCAGAGCCGATTAATCGGCATAATCAATTAAAAAAAAAAAAATTGTTAATTGTGTGAGTTGTTGTGAGACTTGAGAGTGTAATTGGATTTCAACAAAACCCTACACACTTTCCATTTTCTTCTTCTTCTTCCCCTATGCAACACAAGAAAAAATGGACCAGGATTCAATAAATTGAACTCGGCCCACCACCACAAACGCACTTCACTTTCTGGGACTTGTGGCAGTTACAACATTTTCGCAGACTAACCCTGAAAATTGACCTTATCGGAGACAGACCCACCAACACAAGACACTTTTTTTTTTTTAATCGAAATTGAACGAAAACGATTCTAAGGTTAGGTTTTTTAGACATGGATAGATTCAGATCGAAGAGAAACTACTATTACAATAATCAGGACTACGGAGGAGAGCCGCTGGTCTCCGTCGGCCGGACCAAGCCCAGGTACAACAGCAACAACAACAACAACAACCACCACTACCCGCCTGGGAATAGCTACCGTCACCACCACTGCAAGAGCCACCACAATGGCGGCGTGAACAATCCCAATAACAGTAACAAAAGATTAAGAAGAAGATAATGAAGATGAGTATTGAGTTGCAGAAAGAAATGGAGAAAGAAAAGAGTCTGTTGAAATGGAGAAAGAAAATGAGTTGATGAGTAAAGAGTTAAGAGTCTGTTGAAATGAGGATTGATCAAGAAGAAGAGTTTATAAGACCAATAATAAAGTAAAAAGAAAACAAAAATTTGATAAAGTCAGATGGTGTGAGGCTATGATTGTGAGCCACAAGTGATGGTGATTGATGAGAGGATGGGTCACAAAATGATGGTGGGTGTCTTGTGATGTGTACCACGGCACCAAAACCAAAATAAAATTAAAAAATATATAAGAGAAAAATACAAACATAACAAAGTACAAATTGAAGAAAAAAAAAAAATTCTCCACCTAGACATCGACTAGTCGATGCCTAGGCAGTCTAGGCGCTAAGCGTCTGTCCACCGTAGGACTAGCGCCTAGCGCATACTAGAACACTGGGTGTGATCAATCTTTGAGAATGATCATGATATGCGGGATTCATGGCATATTTTAATGGTGACTAGATATGGCAACATCTTATAATACTTCGTTTCTCATGCTCGTATTATCATTATTAGGAATAATTGCACAAAGATCTTTAGAGTTTGGTGATATTGCACGTAGCGGTAACATTTGTTATAATTGTACAAACATCCTTAAAAAATTGTTTCTATACACTCTATATAAAAAAAGTGAGTTGAGCAACATTTTTAACCCTTTGTATTTTGTTGTGATTTTTTTTTTTCATGGTGAAAAGACTTATATATCCTTGTTCTTTTCAATATTTCCTAACTAATTGTATATATATAGATAGATAATCTATAGAAAACAAAGGGTATATATTGTATTTCATTATTTTATTTTATTTACAATTATTAGCACAGTAAAATGACATTTATATCCTTAAAGAATTCTGAAATGATATAATTTATTTTTTGTACAAACAGTATACAAAAAACACATCAATATTATGTAAAAGGATAAAAATGTCTTTCTCTATGTGAAATTAGGGGGCTTTCTGAAATCTAACATGTAATTCACCATTTCATTTTTTTACGCATCTTTAAATTTTTGATGCAAACTTCAATACTGTATCAGCTTTTCCCATTTTTTTATCAATGTTTAAAAACAAAAGGACAATTATATCCTTAAAAGTATTCTAAATCTATCCGAAATGGTGTATGAACCATAAAGGAAATGAGGGTAAACATGTGATCGGTGTTGTGTAGCGGTGGAATTCCACCTATCACCATGCATGCATCACAAGGACTATGTGGCTTCTTACAGATGAGGCACCAATGCATATATCATGCAGATAATGATCATAATGTAAGTAGATTTTTAGGTGGTTGTTAAATACTACAGTTAAATATAACATTTAACTAGCCTTAGAAAGTAAAATGTCCAAATTACCCTTGATTAATTTATTTACCCAAAGGCAATATTTAACTTAATATTAGCTAAAATAAGGTGATTTAAGTTAAATTTAAATTAATTAATTAAAAAATTTTAAAAATCATAATAATTTAAGGAAGAGATCCTCTTACTTGAAAAGATTTTCAATTTCGATGGACAAAAATGTATTTTATGGACACAACTGGGTGTAGATACAAAAATCCATCTGAAACAAATAAGAGGGAAAGAGATCAAGAACGCACGAAGTGCAGGTATATTAAAACATAACGCATTCCATCTCCGATTTCTTTAAATCAAACTTTTTAACAAAGCTTCATGAATTGCAACCAAATATTCCGCATAATTTCTCATATTGCATAAGTAATCACTTGCGAATTATTATTTTTTTATCAACTCCTAGTCTATTCGAATGATCGGGTAATGATTAAAGGATCAACAATCTAGCAGCATTTTCTTGCTACGATACTTAAAGACTTTAATTCATAAATATTACTCTCAATACGCAAAGGCCCTTTTGTGTCACATTATTACTTGTGAATGCTAATGATAAATTATCTAAAGATTGAAGTATCTCACCCTATAATGAGACTTGCATTAATTGTTGATTCCCCAGCAAGAAAAATCTAATCGTCGTAATAATAACGGGGATGTAAAATAGATCTGCTCCCTCCTGCCGATCAACTCTCACAACATTCTAGTTAAAGTAACACAAGATTAAAAATTGTTTGCCAAATAGGAATTTTCTGCTTGCATGTGTTATATATATATATTATATATATTATATATATATACATACAGTCTTTTTATTATCAGTTCGTCTTAACAATAAATATATTAGGACGAAGAATGTGGACCATAGATTATGGAGAATTTTTGACAAGTGCATACACTTTGAGTCAAAGTATGTGGTCCATATTCTTCATCCTGATATATTTATTGTCAAGACGAACTGATAATAGAAAATATGTATATATATATATAAATATATATAATTTTTCTACTGTCAAAGAAGATTCAATGAATCTATATATATATATATATATATATATATATATATATATAATCTATATCTATATAATATAGTAAAATGGAATCTCACATTGACACGTGGCGTCGTTAGAGAGCTTTAGCATTAAATCACATTAAATAACAAAATTACCATATATCTAATAATTGGTTTATTTACTCTCTCTCTCTCTCTAGACGCCACGTGTCGGTGTGAGAAAGCTTTAATCATAACCTTTTCTTTTATAATAACAATTTAATTCAATCTATTAATTATGTCATAATATAACCTCTCAGGAAATCAAACCGGTGTTGGCTTCACAAAACCTTTCATTATCTTTTAAAATTAATATTAATATTAAAATTAAAACATTCATATTAACGTTCGTTTCAAACAATATATGAGTATGAAATTGATTTGCAAGATTTGAACATTAACTTCACCAAACCCATCATATTCTCTTTTAAAAGTTAATATTAATATTAATACATTAATTCATACATTCGTATAGTATGTATGTGAAATTACAAGATTCCAATATTAACTTCACAAAACCCATCATATTCTCCTTTAAATCATACAAATTCAAGAGACTATTAATTAATTAATTAACATAAGCCAGCAGTCCCTTCAACACCTAGCTAACCTGTTATTTAAACAATTCCAAGATAGTTGATCCATCAGTCATCTTGGGATATCTATCCATTGCATTTCTCTTAGTTGATTACAAAGGGAAGTCTATTCCACATTCGGTTTTGTTTCTAAGCACTTCTTTGTTGTTTTCTTCAATATTGCTTTGTAAGTCACTCTCCCTTTTTCATCAATTTTGAGAAAGCTTTATATTAAATTTTATAGGTGTTCTTATATTGATTATCTTACCAAAAAAGAGATTTTGTGTTATACTATTGTATTCAAGCAACATTGTTAACATTGTTATGTGTAAATAGGAATAATACTTTGTTTGTTTTTAATTTGAAATTCGTGTGTATTCAAACTTTTGACAGATTTATAGGTGGATTAGCAGCAACACTTCTGTGGTGGCCAACAATTACAGAGAAACTTCACTAGAGTCACAACGTACATAAGAATCTGAAGACAACATGCCCCACTGATAAAACTGGTCTTCTTGGTGGAGGTGTTTTTGTTTCGCTTATTCAACCCTCTTCTGTTTGGTAGGACTACTTTGATGATTTAACAATAGACAGCAAATGTGTGGATACAGCAGCATATGATGAAGCTGAACATTTGAAGGACAGTGCTTGAAGAATTTAGACTGGTTTGGAGCAAAACTTTTAAGGTAATGGAAATGTCCATTTGTAAATATAGTTTAATACTCTATTTGGTTTATGGCTATATTATCGTGTATGACGACCAAGGATTGCTGGACTTAATTCTATCCAATGCATACTAACAATTGTAACATGGTACCGTTGCACATAGTCTACAAGACCCAAATCAGTTTGCAAGTTTGGACTCCTAAAGAGGGATCTTCATCGGCCAATCTAAGGCAGTATTCTGGTCCACTAAAGCTGGATTGCATAATATTGTATTATCTTTAACATTTCTATTGACCAAAACATTACTTCTTAGATTTCAATTTTTTTGGGGGTTAATATATATATTTTTAATTTCTTGGTTAATTACGTATTAAATAACTTAATGACAGTATCTATGAGAAATTAAATTCATGTAAAACATTGTAGAGAGAGGCATTGGACATATGTGATCAAATAACACGTTTGTATATATTTACATTAATAATAGAAAAGAAAAAACAAAGTAATTCACGTAAAATTTTGTTAGTAGATAATTCACGTGAGATAATTAAAATTTTGTTAGTAGATAATTTATCATATTTTCATATATATGAATTAATTAATTTACTAAGTAATTTCAAAAGAGTTTTATATTTATTAATTAACTTTACCATGAAATTTCAAAAGACATTAATATTTATTAATTAATTAATCATATTAATTTTTTATTAAGAAGAAAAATGCTCATATTTAATAAAATTTATTTCAATGTAACCCCTCCATTTTTTAAGATGAATTGAATAAGATTAATTTTGATGTTATTTATGTGCTTTGATTAATTTCAATGTAACCTTTTCATTTTTTAAGGTGAAATAAATAAGATTAATTTTAATGTAATTTATGTGTTTTAATTTGATACCACCATAACCTTTTGGCATTCCTTGCATTCACTCTAGCCCATTTCATATTTCTTCACATCTCCCTCGGTTATTCATTTCATATTTATAAGTGAAAATCAAATCAAACCCATGTGTTATTCTTTTTTTTTTCTTTTCTTTTTTAATATATTTGCCTTCATATTTATATGTTTCTGCATATATCCACTTACACATATATGTATATCACTTTATACTTTTTTTTCTTCATTTAACATTTTTTATATATATATATTCAAATTATTCAATTTACAGGGTTTAAAGTGAAGTATTTATTAGATTTTTTTCATTTTGATTTTCTTATATCTTGAAAGTGACGTATCTTAAATTTTTGTCTTTTTGTCATTTCTTTAATGATAATATAACTTATATTGTAGGACTTATGATAAGATTTTACCGGTTTTTAGTCTGCAATACATGTAATTTCATAATTCATCCCTTTCTTGCGTGTGTGTTTAGTTGGTTTTCCATATATATATTTTTTGTTAATTACCTATGTTAAACTCAAATTTTTTTTTTTTTTTTTTAGTTGGTAGGAGTTTTGACTTTTGAAGAGCAAAGAAAGCAAAAATAGATCAAATATAGATGGATGATAATTAGACCTACGAATTTATTTTTTTAATTTTCAACACAACAATACAAAGAACAAAAGATGAATTGATCCCAAATATTACTTTTAATTTATTGATTATCAATTCTATAATTTCAATGTACTATTAACTTTTTTTTATCTATGGTTACCGTTAATTTATATAAAATGTTATAGCTTAATTTGTTTCCTTTCAATTTTAATGTTGGTAATTTAATTTTTGTCCGACCAAGTGTTGATTGCATTATGTTAAGGAAAAACTCCAGTTGCCAAAATAAAATAAAATATTATTTTTTGGTCTTTTTCAATTCTTTTCAGTATTTATTTTTATATAATTTGTATAACAAACACACTTATTTAACATGAGTTCGTGCATAGTTGCGAAGTCTTTTATCAATTTTCTAACTATAGGGCACGATACAATATTTTTCACAAAACCCGTGCATCGCACGGGTTGATACACTTGTAATATAGTAAAATGGAACCCTCACGGCGCCACGTGTTGTCGTGAGGGAGCTTTGGAATTAATTGATTGATTTGGCTTTTAAATTCTCCCATTATTTTTCTCCCTTCATTTTTATGAATGACCTATTTAATTTAAGTAAAATGAAAAGATACACATTGAAATCCTTCATTCTCAATTTATATCAATGATTTATTTAATTGAAGTAAACTGAATAGTCACACTATGTATACATTGAACTCATTTTATAATTGAAAAAAAACTGATTGAATTAATAATCCACTTATTTAATTAAAGTAAAGTGAAAAGTCATTCTACATTTCTACATATATATTGAACTCCTTATTAATTATCCTTCAAGAAACTTACAATTTCAAAAAACTTGAGAACTTCAAAAGCCTCTATTATATCAATTATAAAGAATATGTGTGTACTCTCTAATTCTATATAAACTTGGACATTCATCTAAGTTTAATATGGAATGTTCTCTTACAGCTCAACTACTTACTATAACTCTTGCATGGCTCATTGCTTCTCGTGTTTGGAAGGTGTTTTGCGTGCATATTAATTGTTTGACAAGAGACTATACTTGGATATGCCAAGAGACTAGGTAAATCATAAATATAAGATTTCTATATATTGAAACATAAAATATTATTCGGATTGTATCATATTATATTGACATATATACCTTTTATTTTTTATATGTTTATATGTTTCTTTTCATTTTAAAATTATTTTTGATATATATATATATATATATATATATATATGTTGTTTGTATAATTAACCGTGAGGATTTTGTTTTTGTTTTTAATTTTTTTATAGAATTTTATGGGAATATATATTGATTCCATTCAACATGTTGATTTTGTTCGTCGAACTTTCTCAACATGCTGATTATGTCATCCTACCAGGTCTCAATAAGGTTTGTGGCATTGCTTTTGAACATTATGTCTTATTTATTTAAGTTAATCAATGTTTGTTAAGTTATTGCAAAGTAAGAGGTTCTAATAGTGATATCTGATATATCTAAAGCAAGTGATTCCAAGGCTTCGGGATACATTTTGTTTTATTGATCTTTTTCTTGAGGTGGGCATGAATACTGTTGTAGATCATAAAGAGTCTTTTTCTTTGCTCTTGGATTGCCTTTTAAGGCCACAACACATCTTTTATGAAATATAAGGTCGGAAGTTAATCGGTAAAGGAAGCATAATTCTCTTTTGGGACAACAATTGGATTGGACAAAAATTTTATTATCAATTCGAACTGACAAAAGTTATATCAGTTATTTGCATGTAGGCCACTGGATTTAAATACTTTGACTTAGTTGTATGCACTTGTCAGTCAAAGTATTTAAATCCAGTGGTCTATATACAAGGAACTGATATAACTTTTGTCAGTTCAAACTGATAATAGAAAGACTGTTGGATTGGATACTGATATATATATATATATATATATATATAATACTTTAATAAAAACATTTAATACATTCGTATAATAGGAAAAATATCAAAGGTAATTATTATTAATAATATTAAAAAAAATAATAAAGATAGAAATGGAATAGGAAGAATCAAATTCTAACAACTATGAGGCACAAGTAATCTATTTTGAGAAAACACGGGTTCACACACTATAATATATAGTAAAATAGAATCTCACGTTGACACGTGTATCATTCAATTTTTATTAATTATTAAGTGTCAATGGGAGGAGCTTTGACCATATTAATTACTGATAAGAATTATTATTCCAAATTTGCCACGTGTTGTTGTGAGGTAATTTTAGCATTAAATTCTATATAATAATAACTATAGTTTTATATTCATTTTAATTCTTCTTTTAATATTTTTTTTTTTACTTTGCTATTAATTAATTGCTTTGGGTATTATATACGAACTAAATATCAGTTAATGTTTAATGGCTATTAAAAATATGAATTTCAAATTTTATGGAAATTTTCATGCATTTACATACTCTCTATTCCATTAATATATATAATGTTAATAAATTTAAATGACATAACCCTTCAATTTTAAAGATTTCCATAAATTTAAACCCTTCAATTTTCACAATTTTCTATAAATTTAAATTCTCCATTAATTTACTATTTGTTAATGAATTTTATTTTAATTAAATCACTATATGGATGAGTAAAGAGGAAACTTTAGATATCCAATATCATTAATAAACTGTGACTAATCATTTTCACCACTATCGAGTCTATTTAGATGAAAGATCCATTGGTTCTTTCTAAAACCTTCAATTTTCACAATTTTCTATAAATTTAAACTCTCCATTAATTTACTATTTGTTAATGAATTTGATTTTAATTAAATCATTATATGGATGAGTTAATATGAAACTTTTAGATATCCAATATCATTAATAAACTGTGACTACTCATTTCCACCACTATCAAGCCTATTTAGATGAAAGATCCATTGGTTATTTCTATATATATACATATATGCAACCATAAAATTCTTATTTCACAACCCTAGAGTCTCTTCCATACTTCTAATGGCACCTATTTGTTTGTTTGTTTTTTTCTTCAGTTTTTTTAATGAAACTAATATTGCTTAAATTTTTTTGTTTACCAAAAGTGTAGGGATGAGAAAGACAAATAACATGCCAACTATGTATCTCTTCCTATGCTGTGGTGATTTTGAGGTAGGTAAGCTCCAATTTTATTTTTTATTTTTATTTTTTTCAACTTTGTTATAAAAGTTCACCTGTATAAGAGTTCGTATAGTACTAGCAAAAATTTCATTTATTCTAACAACTTCATTTGGTAAGTTTTCTGTTTCTCTATATCTTCCAACATTTATGCTCTTTTTTGTTTTGGTTTCCTTGATCAAGCTTTGGTTTTTTAGTTATTAGTTGTTATTGTAATTTGAGTATTTCTAATGATTTAATTGATTTTTTATTGTTATTTTTTTCTTTTTGGATGGATTAGAAGAGAAATATGTGCAAATGATCAGAAAGATATGGTTTTTATGAGATCTGTTGTTTTATTTTAAGTGATTTGTTTGCAAATGATTAGAAAGTTATGGTTTTTGTGAGTTCTGTAGTTTTGTTTTCATGATTTTGGATGATTTTATAAGTCTATATATCTTGAACTTACTGAGTTTGATTTTGTTGGTGGGTATACAGGCACTTAGAAAAGAGAACGACTTGAAGAACATGAAAGCTCCGGAAAATATTAAACAATGGATTCCTTTTGAAAGTACTATTCCGGTCAACAAATCGAACCAATCTTGATTCCTGACCATTTTTATCGGAGGAAATCACGAAGTTTCTAATTTCATTTTTTGCACGTAATATCTTTGTTTGGCTCAAAATTTGTGAGAGAGTGGTGATATTTACACTCTTGAAACATTGTATTTACATCTTCTTCTTTTTTTTACTCATTAAGAATTTTCAAATAGTGTAACATTTAAGTACATCCCACTTATACCAAATATACCATTTCTCTTAATTTGTGGAGAAATCTTATTTTATTTTTTTAGATTATAAAATAATTATAAAATAAAAAAAAATAAAAAAGAAAAAGAAAAAAAGTGTGGAGTGGCATAGGAGGGTTCTTTTTTCTTTCCCCTCAGAATCTCCTTAAACATGGTAGCTTTTATTAGTCATAAAAATAAATGAATAAAGTCATACCTTCTGGATTGAATTTAGATTTTTTTTTTTTAATTAAATTCAATAATTTATTTCTCCTTAATTTCTTTATAGCTGTTTCTTTTTTCTTTTTCCACTTATGTCAATCCAATTTTAGAGAAAAATATTTATAATTTTAAATAATCACTATTTAAATTTTAATTGATAAATAAATAATATTTATATTTTAATATTTATGTACGTAACTAATTATATTTATTAAAATAGTAAATTTTTTTAATATTGTATACAAGATATATTTATATTATTCTTTTTAATAATTTTATTTTTTGGATAATGTTTGAATTATAAAAATTTACTTATTTGGGTTGCACCATGCACATACAATATTGGATAGATGCAAATATCATCACTTTTTGTCATCACCTTAAACTGAAATATTATGTCGAATTCTGATTGGTTTGTTGATTTTTGTTGGTTTGAATTGTGATAGATTTAAATGGAGAAGCATTGCATGCGAACATGAGATTTCCATTGGCGTTAAACTAACCATCGAGAAAATCGGAAAATTAGAAATTGCAGTTAGTGAATTATTATTTTTTTTTCTTTTTGAAGTTTGATATTCAAATATTGGGTTATAAATTTATAATAGGTAATTTATGCAAATTTAGTGGCTTTAGTGTTAGTAACCGTCTTAATCTCTTCAAACTGAGGAACTATCTACCGATTTATATCTATATTTATATAATCTCTTATAATTAGAAATTGAACTCGATTGCGTATTTTACAATGCCCGCACATCGTGCGGGCTGCAAACTAGTATATATATTTTTTAAAGAGAACTTCATGAGCTATTTAATTAGATTAAGCACAATAAAAGCTTTTGCTCCACATTAGACAACTTAGAAAAACAAAAAACAAAACATGCATGCTTTGATCATATGACCAACTATATACATAATTAATTAAATAACACATTCATCAGTCGATTAAATTTCTTGGTTTTGAAGTTGCGAGACAAAAATTTCTTGAAATGATTTTGCCTTGAATAGCATCCTCCCAGCAAGAAATTCTTGACACACACGTTGCATTGTCGGCCGTGACTTTGGATTGGAATGCAAGCATGCAAATGCAACAGTTGAAATTAGAAGAATATCTTGTACAACCGTTTGATCATTTGGAAACAAGAGACGTTGATCTAATAAATCAATCAACATTATTTCTTGATCAGAGGACGGCAACTTCACCGGCGGCGATGATAAGAATGGGAGGAGTTTGCTTGGATGCCTTCCTATTAAAATTTCTAATGCCACCATTCCAAAACTATAAACATCACACTTTTCTGTCACATGCATAGTGTAGGCCAATTCTACAAAAAAATGAAAAACATAAAATCTTTAGATAAAGCTAAAAATTAAAGAAAAATGGGAAATCAAATGGTTTACCGGGAGCAATGTATCCGAAAGTGCCTTGTATTGCAGTGTTATTGGATGAGCCACAATGCAGAAGTCTAGCTGTGCCGAAATCAGCAACAGAAGCCACAAATTGGGAGTTTAGTAGAATGTTGTTGCTTGATATGTCGCGATGAACTATCGAGGGTGTGCAGTTATGATGCAAGTAACAAAGCATGTGCTACACCCTTGATAACGTTCACCCTCTTTCTCCAATCCAATTTAGTAGCTTCGTCATCATTGCAAAGAACACAAAACAAGCTTCCTCTCTCGATATACTCGTAAACCAAGAACATAATTTTATTGTGTAAACAATAACCATAAAGCTTAATAATGTTTCGGTGCCTAACTTCAGAGAGTACATGAATCTCATTTTGAAGCTCTTTGCAAAAATTGGTTCGTCCCATTCCCGAGAGTGAAGCTTCTTTAAAGCAAATACTTCACCATTAGGCAGTTGCGCTCTATAAACGCTACCATAGCCTCCGGTTCCAATGCAAAATTTGATGTTAAAATCCTCCGTGGCTTCTATTAGATCTTCATATACAATTCTACCATCGTAATTCCATATCGAGAAAACATCTTCATTCTTGGTGATATTGTTTTGGGTCTAGCCCTTTTTTCCTTGTACTTGAGCAGAAACAAGAGTACGCAAACTATTAAAATGGGAAGTGCTGCGATGGGAAGAAAAATTTCAATAAACCGGATGACCCCTTCCGAGTGATTAGAAGTACGACCTTCTTGGCAAGAGGACGAACTGTGTAAATCTTTGTTGCCTGCGAAAATTTCTTTCACAAATTTACATTGCATTGTAGTTGGAATTTCACCCGACAAGTTATTATATGATACATCCAAGTCGGTAATCACATCAAGAGATACAGGGAGTATGCCAGAAAGGTTATTGTGAGAGAGATTTAAATAGTGCAAGGATGGCATGTCTCCTAAATGGTAAGGTATTGTACCATTGATAGCGTTATAACTCAAATCCAGAGATGTAAGATCGAATGTTGTCATTGTAAATGGTATTTGGCCGAAAAGCTGATTTGTTGAAAGGTTTAGATCAGAAAGTAGGGTAATCTGAAAAGCTCATGTGGTATTGTTCCATTGATAAAGTTATTGTTCAATGCCAAGGTCTGCAATCTTGAACAATTCCTCAACTCAGTTGGAATGAGACCTCCGACGTGGTTGTTTGAAAGATCCAAAATTTCAAGGTTGAAAAGTCCTCCAATTGTAAATGGTATTTTTCCGGAAAGTAGGTTTGAGGAAAGATCGAGATACAAAAGTCGGGTTAATTGGGTTAACTCTTGTGGAATGGTACCATTTATGTTGTTATTTGACAGATCCAACCGAGTTAGACAATTTGCTAAATGACCAAAGATGAAGGAATAGGTCCGTTCAAGTTGTTGCCATTTACATCGAAAGCATTCAGATTCCTTAAATTCCCAAGTTCTTGAGGCAGCATACCTGTAAGTTGATTCGAGTAGAGACGCAGGTCTTCCAAGTTGGTTAAAAGACCGAAAGTTGAAGGAATAGATCCGTTGAAGCTGTTGTCATATGCATCGAAATATTTCAGATTCTTTAAATTCCCAAGTTGTTGGGGCAGCATACCAGTAAGTTGATTCGAGCAGAGAAACAGTTCTTCCAAGTTGGTTAACTGACCAAGTGTTGAAGGTATAGGTCCCGTCAAGTTGTTATTATACAAAGACAGCACAGTCAGATTCCTCAAGTTCCCAATTTCTGGTGGGATAGCACCTAATGACATGATAATTAAACAAGTGAGTCAATAAATAATCCTTCTTAGATTGGGTGAATATATATATATATATATATACAGTTTTTCAATTGTCAGTTCGTCTTGTATCAGGATGAAGAATGTGGACCATTAGATTTACATACTTTGACTCAAAATGTATGCACTTGTCAAAACTTCTACATAATCTATGGTCTACATTCTTCGTCCTGATATATTTTTGCATAATAAATATCCTTCAAGCTGTTGTCATATGCATAGAAAAGATTCAGATTCTTTAAATTCCCAAGTTGTTGGGGAAGCATACCAGTAAGTTGATTCGAGTAGAGAAACAGTAATTCCAAGTTGGTTAACTGACCAAGAGGTGAAGGAATAGACCCGTTCAAGCCGTTGTCATATGCGTAGAAAAGGTACAGATTCTTTAAATTCCCAAGTTGTTGGGGCAGCATACCAGTAAGTTGATTCGAGTAGAGAGTCAGTATTTCCAAGTTGGTTAACTGGCCAAGAGTTGGAGGTATAGGTCCCATCAAGTTGTTTTTATCCAAATACAACACTGTCAGATTCCTTAAGTTCCCAATTTCTAGCGGAATAGCACCTAATGACATGATAATTAAACAAGTGAGTCAATAAATATCCTTCTAAGATTTGGGTGAATATATAATATATATATATATAACTAGAATGAAAATTTGTAACTAGGTAGCTGACCTGTAAGATTATTTGTGCCAAGATCTAGAAAGGTGAGTGTGGAAAGAGCACCAATCTGTGGTGGAATGGTTCCAGAGAGATGATTGGCACCAAGATTGAGTGATTGTAGTCTGGAGAAGTTGAATTTGCTAAGATCCCCTTTTATTTCATGACCAAGATTGAAGGAATAGGTCCCATCAAGTTGTTCCTATCCAAATACAACACAGTCAGATTCTTTAAGTTCCCAATTTCTGACGGGATACCACCTATGACATGATTAAAAAAGTGTGTCAATAAATATACTTTCAGAGCGGTTCTCTCATAAGATATCAATTATCTTAACATAAAATAAGTATGTCCATAAAATCTATCGATTTTAATGAATTTTGATATGATATATATATATATATATATATATATTTTTATAGATAATAACTTCAATGAAATCTACCTATAAACAAAATTTGAAATTTTGTCAATAACTACAACTATTTTTAAAAATTTCCCTATTTTTCGCCTCATTTTCTAATGCTTCATATTCAACAAAATCAAGAAAAAAATAGTTAAGAGTGTTTGAAAAATAGCTACGGGTGACCCATTTCCTCTTGAGAAAATAGCTGGATTCTATACGGGAAATTCTTGATTGCTACCGATATTTAGAAAGCTACTGGATTACTTGTGGTAGCTTTTAAATTACGACAGGTAGCGATCAACGATTCTGTACGGGAAATCCTGGACCTGAAATTTTTTAATATAAAACTAGAATGAAAATTTGTAACTAGGTAGCTGACCTGTAAGATGATTTGAGCCAAGATTTAGAAAGGTGAGTGTGGAAAGAGCTCCAATCTGTGGTGGAATGGTTCCAGTAAGATGATTGGAACCAAGATTGAGAGATTGTAGTTTTGCAAAGCTGGAGAAGTTGAATTTGCTAAGATCCCCTTTTATTCCTTGATGAATTAAGTTGATCCCTGAGATGAATCCATCTGAATTGCAATGTATACCGTACCACTTACAATGATCTGAAGTGTTGTTCTTCCACCAACCAGTGTTAAGCAGAGCTTCCCTTTCTAATTGTATGGAACTACTCATTGTTACAACATTAAAAAATATTAAAACGAAAGCACACATATTAATGACCATGGCTCTGGACTCGGACACCATGTTTACTACTAATAACAAACAGCTAGCTCTAATACCATGTAATTAACTTCACGTATACGTATATAAACCATTTAATCAAGGTCAAAATAAACCAGTTAGTCAAGGATGAAAACAGTACAATACCTTTTCTAAGCGGCCGACTGCCGTATAGAGATTAAAAAAAATCCCTATATGGGCTATATGTGCAGCTAAAGCTGTATTTAATGTTTGGCTACCAAGTGGCAGCCAAACAGCCAAACAGTAAAGCAATAAATGGAACACCGGCTGTTCCCATCTTCTTAATAAAAATTTATAAAATTTATAAAACAAAAATAAATTTATAAAATAAGTTAAATAATAAAAAATTATTACAAAATTAAATAATTATATTTAATTAAGATAAATTAAATAATTATTCTTTTTCACGTAATTTTGAAATTTTGACTTGTAACTATTTATATGGTTTCAATAATCATTTTTACGGTTCCGGTAACTACTTTTACGGTTTTATTAACCATTTAACGGTTTCTTTAAAATTTACATTGTAACTACTTTCATGGGTTCGGTAACTACTTTTACGGCTCTAATAACCATATTTACGGCTTTGATAACCATTTTACGATTTTAGAAATTTTGACTTGTAACCAATTTTACGACTTTGGTAACCATCGTTACGGCTCCAGTAACTATTTTTATGGTTTTTAACCATTTTATGATTTTTAAAATTTTGACTTGTAATATAGTAAAATGGAACCCTCATGGCGCCACGTGTCACTGTGAGAGCTTTGGGTTTAAATTACAATTTACCATTTATCTAATAATTGATTTATTTACTCATATTCATGCTATTAATAATTATTTATCTTTTGATATTCTTTCTATTCCATTTATTATATTTATTACTTTCTAATATTACTATTACATATTTATCTTTTGACATTCCCTTATTAAAAGCTAAAATGGAACCCTCACGGCACCACGTGTCGCCGTGAGAGAGCTTTGACTTTAAATTATAATTTATCATCTATTTAATAATTGATTTATTTACTCATATTCATGCTATTAATAATATTTATCTTTTGATATTCTTTCTATTACATTTATTATATTTATTGCTTTCTAATATTATTATTACTTATTTATCTTTTGACATTCCCCTTATTAAAAGCTGAGCCATCATAATATATTAACAACAACCTTTACTCAAAAGTTGTTTCCTCTTTCTCAATTTTCTCTATAAAAACAGCCCAAAATCTCATATATTTTCCATCCTTATAAACTTAAAACACTCAAATGGTGGGGAATTGGATGGTGTTGGGAGGTAAGAGTAATTTTTACATATTCTTTTTAATATTTGGTAGAATAATATATATATATTTTTTTAATGTTCTATTGATTTCTTATCTTTTTGTTTATTGTTTTTTTAAATTAAAAAAAAAAAGGGGATGAATCATTGTTGTAGCGTATTTTGATATTTTTATCATTTTTTTTTTTTTTTTTTTGTTAACAAAACTTGAAAAAAATGAATTTTAACTTTGACAAACTTGGATTTTCAATTATAGCAGTCGTTCACTATCCAACCCTTTGGTAATGCTAGCATTCTACGGTACTCTATACTATCCAACCCATTGTTTCCGGTATAAATACCCAGATTTTTTTTAAGGAAATTTATACATATATTTTTTTTAATAGTTTTTTTTTCTTTCTATTTGTAACATTGTTGTTTTCTTTTCTTTTGGTTTTTTAGAATGTATTAAATATGTATTAAATACACCATGATTATTTAAAAAAATAAATGTTATAAAATAATATTTTTTGTAATCAAATATTAATGGTAACACATTAAAATCATTAATTATTGCATTTAATTCAATTGATTTTTTTTCTAAATATTTGAAATTCACTCATAATATGTTTTTCTAAATAGTAATAAATAATTTTTTTGTACGATAATAAAAAAATAAAAAATAACTCCACTACTATTTGCATCTCCATAAAAGTTTTCACCTTTTTTTTATTTTTTATTATTGAATCATATTTGAGATGGACACATGAAAAAAATAAATAAATTGAAATGAGTTTATTAAAAAAAATAAATTAATTTATCACTATGATTGACAATAACCTTCATGGAGTTTAAAAAACAATTGAATACTTATACAAGTATTTCTAGAATAAGCGTTTTTTATAATAATAATAATAATAATAATTTAAATTTCTAAATACACCCCAATTTACTCGAAAAATACCTTTTTTATAAAATGGTAATAAATAAATATTTTAAAAACAAATTAAAATATCTATAGCTACTGAAAAATCTAATTTTGATGGGGTTTTAGATTTAAATGTATTAATTTATGTATATATCAATAAAGCAGGTGAATTGACATTTTGATTGCAATTAATGATATGAACCGATATTAATTGGTTAAAAATCAATTATGGGATTGGTTAACATAATTTACTCATTATCTCATTAATTACGAGATTTCCTCTTGATTACCTATTGATTTTGTGATTTTCGGATTGCCTCTTGATTACCTCCTTATTTGTATATTATATAAATATAGAAATGGAGAGTTGTTAATATATTTATAGGTGAATTGAAATTTATTTATGTTATTAATTGAAATTGAATTGCTTTCTATCTCTTTAATATAATAATAATAATAGAGTAATGCTAATCGTCCCAAATTTTTTTCCCAAATTTTGTTCCCACGTGTCACATCATTTGAGAAAAAAAAATTGGGACGTCTAGTTGTAGTGCTCTCTCATGGCGCCACGTGTCGCCGTGAGAGAGCTTTAGATTAATGCATTTAAATCTAAAGCTCTCTCACGGCGATATGTGGTGCTATGAGAGTTAGCTTTATATATATATAGATATATATATATATATATGATTATAATTTTCTATATTAGTGATATTGATTGTTATTTTTTTTTAATAAATTAAAAAATTCTATTAAAGAAGTAATAAATAATAATGATTGTTTTGAGTATCATCAATTAAAGGCATAACTTTTGGGTTTTCAATACCAACTTTTGGATATCCAATACCATACTTTTGGATATCTAATACTAATAAACTGATATAATTTTTCATTAATAATTTTTTTAACAATGCATTTTGGCTTTAGATCTTACCCAAACAATTCCTATATATAAAGGCAAGCAAGATGGTTTGTAGAGAAACAAATTGCCACCTATTAATATGCTTAGTCTTAGACACCAAGAAGCAAGGCTCAGGTTATGACAACTACGCCCACCATTGAGGTATGCAAAAATTGTTTTATCAATTTGATAGAATTACTATGTGTATGGTTTATGTTTATATCAATTTGATAGAATCACTATGTGTATGATTAATGTTCAAATTGTTGTTTGTTAGTTTTTTTTTAGAAGTTGTTAGGTGAATCGACAACCAGCCACCACACCAGTGGTTACCTCACCCAGCCGTGAACCAATTCACGTTGTCGACCATTGGGCACTAGGCCTACCACTCTGAAAAAACATAGAGAGATTATACAGAGGAAGAGAGAAAAGATATGGGAAGAGGAGGCTTGAGAGGAGAGAGAGATGGAGGTTTTGAGAGAGAAACAAATTAAAATGAATAAGAAAGGAATCTGTCAAAAGAAATATGAGGAAGGAAGAGAGACCGGCATGAGATTGAGAAGATGATGAGAGAATGAGATAAACGTGGTATTTAATACACCACATGAATTTTTTTTGTTTATTTAATTCAATTTTCGTAAAAAATATTCAAATTTAATAGAGTATTAAAAAGTTTTGTAAGGTTCATAGTTAGTATTGGCATTAATTCCATATCAAAACGTGTTTATCTTGTAATGTTTAGTGGTTAGTAATTAAAGAATTTTCAAGACGAAGGACGTCTCAACCACAACTCATTCAAGAAGCCGGCTTTTAAGAGATTCGGGCATTTTTGGTCGACAAAGGTATTAAAGGTCCTCTTATCTCTTACAAGGCTAGGCACACACACACACATATCATTCTTGTGTGTTCCTTCATGATTTAATTTCATTTACATATCACTTTCACACACTTGGCAAAATATACTCATGCATTCATATTAAGTTGATAAACTTTGTGTTTTGCATTTTCTAGGACTATGTCCGGAAACTAGCATATGTGTGTGTCTTTGTGTTTGTATGTTTCCGTATTTTTGTATTTGGACTTGTATATGCTCTATTATGATTCCTTATTGAGTTCCGGTCGTTTCGGTTACTCATTCATATAGTTTCGAGTCCAAACGATGTAGCTATGCTATTTTTCGTTCTCATTCGTTGAGTTGACTTCATCGATGATTTCCGAGATGATTTCTCAACCGTTTTTCAAAGTTGTGTAGTCTTCATCGTGCATGAGAGAGTCACGGTTCGTAATCCAAAAACGGATTCGAAATCGGAGTTCAGACGCCCAAGATACGGGCTGAAGAACCGAGGGAGCGCGCAAGAGGACAGCCCAGGCCGTGAGGCCACTTGGGCTGGCCGTTGGTGAGGCCGTGGGCCCCACGGCCTGGAGCAGCCTCTGCTCCCGTGTGGGCCACGCGCCCCCCACGGCCAGGGGGTGACGTGGCCTCACTTGATTGGCTGATCTGGTCTCTCTCTCTCCTCCTATTTCTTTCCTCTCTCTCTCCATTTTGAAATATAAGAAGAAAAATTTCAGATTTCCCGTCAGAATTCTCCCAATTTTTCCCAACTTCCAAACACCATATCTTCCTCATCCGGAGTCGGATTTGAGTGATTCAAGTTGGAGACTGTTTGTATTTGAGTCCTCTATCATCTCCAAGTGGTTTGGTGGCTGTTTGATCGTGATTTCTAATGGTTGAACACTGATTTCTGAACCAGCTGCAGAATCCGAGGTAATGGTCTCAACTTTGGGATTTCTTTCTTTTTGACCTTCCATTTGCTTGGAGTTTTCTTCTTCTATATCTATGTTTATGTTTGGTAAAAGCTATTGAGAAAGATAGCTTGATTATCATTCTAATTGAAAGTCAATTTGTGGACTAATGTTGACTAGATTCTATGATTCTAGGTTTTACATATGTTTGTGAGTTGTATTGTGATTAGAATGACATCTTAGGTTGTTTGGAACTTAATTGAATTAATTTTGTGTTAAAATGACCTTGAGATTTGATTTGATCCTTTGATTGATAAAATCTAGGATTTGTGTATTTGTTTGTGATTTAGAGAATATAGGTTTTGATTGATGTAAATCTTACATCAATCAAAACCTTGCTCTATATTTTTGACTAGTATATTGATTGATTTTAATCTCATATATCTAGCATTTAATTGTATATTGATATCATCTTGAATTTGTACTTCATGAACACATTGTGATTCAAGTGTTGTGTGTGTGAATGAGACTTTGAGTGTATGTGTTAGGTGTTTCACATGCTTAGGTTTCTATTCATGTATTTTGCATCTAGACTTGATTACTTGTGATATCACATGTTTAGGTCTAGTTGTGCCATAGAATGTATTGATCACATGTTCTATGTTGTATTGATTGTTTGCATCATTTGCATTCACATGATCACACTAGGAAGTCCTTGTAAAAGGCATGAAGTCTTGGTTAGAGTCGGGGTGACTCGGATAGCCAAGCAAGAAGTCTTGCCTAGAGTCGGGATGACTCGGATAGGTAAGCAAGGAGTCATGGCTAGAGTCGGGAGGACTCGGATAGTCATGCATGGGAGGCTCCCTAGAGGCAAGAGTGCCTTGGATAGGGAGTTGGCTATTGTATTGGTAGGCCTAGGCGTATGGTTAGACATAGACTCCGATAGAGCAGGGTACACGGGAGGTGTACGCACTCTTGAGGAATTTCTAATCTACCATCGATGTTGGTTGTGTGTGGTGTCCAATATATGGTGGTTTCGCATCATTGAGGGATTTCACACTTTCCAATAGGGTTGGGTAGGCTTAGACTTCACTAGGTTGGGTGAGCTAAATATTGGTCACTTTGTGAATGTTCTATGTTTACTTTCCAATAATATAGTACCCTAATGGTTGTATTTTAACCCGTGGATGTTTCCTCCTTGGAGGTTTTACCACGTTAAAAAATCTCATGTGTCAATTCTTTCTATCTTTCTTTTATATATGTTTATGTGTATGTTTTAATCTTGTGGTACAATATTCACTTGTGATATATTTGGAAGCAAGATTGTGTAAAGTGTGATTTGTAATCAATATTCATTTTGATCATTTTTGTATATACAATTCATTTGTGTAAATATAATTCTCTTATTCTTTGATTCTTTTGTATAGATATATCTAGAGTGATACTTGTATATACATTGAACATTAATATTAATACATGTATCCTTTGTTTTGGTTTTAATATATTTCCTTCATTAACAAGTTGTAGTAGTTTTACTTAGTGTACTTACATTGTAATATTCAAAATACAACTTGTGAAAATTGATCTTAATTGAATATCTTGTATATGAGATACATTGTTTGTTGGTATATGTTTTGTAGGCTAAGGGTGGTGAATTGAGCATACATGTGTTAATTGTTTTTCTCATAACAATCATGTTTAAGGTTAATTTGTTTGCTCACCACGGTTTTGACATAAGTCACGAAAGAGTTTTTAAAACTAGTGCGTCAACCTATTCACCCCCCCTCTAGGTTTTTAGTATAACCTTGTAGGTATTTTCAAGTTTTAAGAAGATGAGTAGGTCAAAATTACTGAATGGATGCCTATATTTCAATTAATAAGTGCACCTGAGATTAAAAATTGATAATTTGACTTTTAATTAAACCATTAAAGTCTTTTCTCATACATATTTTGTTTTTAAAGGAAATTTACACATTTTTTTTTTACAGTTTTTTTTCTTTTCTATTTTAACCTTTTTGTTTCCTTTTTTCCTTTTTTTGTTTTTTTAGAATGAATTAAATATGCATTAAATACACAATGATTATTTTTAAAAATAAATGATTTTGAATTTTAATTTTCTTATAAATGGTAATAAATAAATATTTTTCAAAAAAAATTAAAATATCAATTGTAATAATAAATTAAATAAATATTTTTAATTTTTCTTATAAATGGTAATAAATAAATATGTTTCAAAACAAATTAAAATATTAATTGTAATTTCAAATCAATGGTAATCCATTTTTTATGGAATTAATGGCAAATTTTAAAAACATATCAATGGTAATATAATAATAATTTTTTTTCATAACCAAAAATTACAATAATTGAGGGTTGAGACTCTCCATCTCTTTAAGGAAAAAAAAAAAATTATTATATTAAATCAAGTTTTCCAATATTGATGATGATAAAATTGAAATTATGATATAGTGTATCTGATTTGTTCTTAGAATTACAATTAATAATAATTTAAGCCAATTTATACTTATATAGATTAATGGAAGGTTGAGACTCTCCATCCCTTTGGAAAAAATAAAATTAGATTATTATATATTAAAATTAATAACTAATTAATAAGAATATTATATAGATTAATAAGATTTTATTTTTCAACCATTCATTTTCCAATCAATTTTCTATTAATTGACGACTGTTTTCTACTCTTTCAAGCACACACGGGTACTCTTTTTTCGATGCTTTGCAATATAATTTGTCATTTCATGTGTTCTGTTTTTTGCTGGATATGTCGAGTGATTTAGATTAGATCTCGAAAGTTGGATTTTTTTTTTTTTTTTTTTTTTTTTTAAGTTGATTATGTTTAGAAGTGTTGATATGAGTAATGAGTATCAATATTTTTTCATTTTCAGTGTAAAGTTCCGATTTTTTTTGGGTTTATTTATTTAATGTTTATTGATATGTTTCTCTGTTTCGATCAACACATATTGATATCATTCATGGCTAATGAAAAGAGTGTAATTCAAAGTAGACATTAGAACTGTGAGTGTTGTGATATGAAATATGAGATGAATTAATTTGGATTATTTTAATGCAAATATATAGCAAATGAGAGGTTGCTAACGGAGATAACGGGGTGTGAATGATGGCCACAGGGCCACAACTAGGAGAAGAAGATTAAGGAAAAGAAGGAGCAGAAGAGAAAGGTGGACCTGATCGAAGATTCAATTGGTTGAGAAGAGAATAAGTGAATAGACTCTGAAATCGCCAAAAAAAAGCAAACAATCAAAGCATCAATGATATTTATAAACTCGATCTATTGATGGAGATTTGGATCAGTGGAGATCTATATCTCAACCATTTTTATTTTAATAGCATAATATATTACCAATTCAGCACAAATTGGCAAGCTTATTTTAATAAGGATCTCTTATAGTATATTTACCCTAAAAATAGATGATAAACATACAATATTTAAATAATTAATTTAAATGCATATATATATATATATGAATATTTTTCTCCTCGGTACACACTGATGCAGTAATGTTAGTATAATACTATTCATGTATCAATGTTAATTTCAATTTATATTTTATAATGCCTGCACATCATGCGGGCTACAAGCTAGTAATATATAAAAGTCGAACCTGACAACGCCATGTGTCGCCGTGGGGGTTTTAGATTTAAATGCATTAATTTCAAAACAAGATGAATATGTGGCTAATTGCCCGATTCTTTAATTAAATGCAAATATTTATTTACTCACCGGCTAAATCAGTTTTTTCCAGACTTATCTCTCCTTGGTAATTTAAAACTAAAATCATTGAAATTGATTTAAATGCATTAATTTCAATATTATTAAAAACCAGATAAATAGGCACTCTGGCCTAATTGCATGATTCTTAAATTAAATGCAAAGATTACATTGCTCACGCTAAATCAATTTAAACCCCATCATGTCTCCTTTAAATCATGTTTAAAAGCCCTCTACTCTCTCCCTCAACTTTCTCCATAAAAACCATCCAAAATCTCATTTTTTTTTTTCCATCTCATTCCAATGACTCTTCCTCATAGAGAAACTGAAAACACCCAAACGGTGGTGAATTAGATGTGGTTAGGTGGGGAGAGTAATTTCTACAGATTTATTTTTCTATATTTGGTTGATTACTTTTAATCTTTTAGTTTTTGTTTATTTTTTTGTTCGATTCGTGATGATTGCAAAATGTCTCTATCAAAAAGCCTTACACCATTCTCAGGTATCATTTTCTTATCAAAATGAAGCATCTCTATATGTTTTTGATTCAAATACTTTAGAAATTATTTATTTATTTATTTTATTTTTATTTTTATTTTTTTTATTTTTTTATTTTTTGAGGAAACACTTTAGTAGTTAGAAAGGTAATTTTAGATTGATTATTGTTGTGATATATTTTGGCATCTTTATTAAAGTGTTCATTATGGTGTTCGCTATGCAACCCTTTGGAAAGGCTAACATCCTGCTCATCACCACCAATACAGCAAATTAATGGACTAGTTGAAAATTGTGAGGCTCTGTACTTAGATGATGGATTCGATAGACAGACTACTACTACAGTTAAATATTAGAGTTATAGTCTTTGGTTATAAGTCTAACACTGCATTCGTTTTCGAGGGTTTTTGTGTATTTAATGTGCTTATTAAGCCTTGTGCAGGTTATATTTCTTAAGTAAGGTGTTTGAGCTTAAAGTGAAGATTGAGAGGCAATTTAAGTCGAAAGTGAAGAAAGGAGAGAATTGGAGGGCAAAAGAGAAATTTGCCAAAAAGGATCTTGAGACCCAGCTTTTGCTGTTCCTAAACCACAGATCCAACCGTGGAATTGCCTTTAAAGGATCTCGAGACCCAACTTTCACTACTCCTCAACCGTAGAGTCAACTGCGAAATGCCTGGTCCAGCTCAACAAAGGGACATTTTTCAAGCCATTTTTTAGGGGCACTCTTAACTTTTCATGCCTAGATCGTGCCCTAGCCTCCCAAGCCTATAAATACACCTCTTTCCCCACCATTTAAAGGATCCAACAAAAAACACACAACACACCACAACCTATCTCTACACTTCATCTTCTTCACAAACCAAAGAGAAGGAGAGCTTCAAAGGCATCCATGGATGTTTTCCTCCATGGATGCCTATCCATCGGCATCATCCATCCTTCTTACATCCATCATTGAGGAAGATTCAAGAGAAAAGAGTCAACTTGCTTGTCTATGAGGAAGAGGCACGTCAATGGAAGCTTGAAGACTCGGGAACATCTCTATTTACTCTTCTTTTGTTATTTTCCTCTTTGATGTGTATCCCTATTAAGGAAATTTGTAAACCTAACACTAGTGCTATCTATTTGATTAATTTGCATTTAATTTTTCAAGTCTTATTTCATTCAATTGCTTCATAGCTTGATTCTTGATTTGTGTTGATTGCACACCAACTCTCGATGCATGTTTATGGGTTAGGTTAGTTTGAGAATTAGGGTTAGGTGAATATCACACTTCTTTGATTAGTCTTAATTGAATGGGGGAATTCATGAAATGTACACTCCAATGCTTGATTGGATTCTGGTTCTTTATAAATTAATTAATATTTATGGACAAATAAAATTTGAGGATATCATTGCATCCGCATGTAAAAATTGTTGTTTAATGGTGTATTTAATTTGAACTCCATTTTCGATAATTCTTTTGCGTCCATCTAGTAAATGTTACATTGTACAAAACTTTTATTTATTTCTTCTGCTGCTTTAGTAACATAACAACACAAAATATGATTATTCAATTAAATCTGATGAACATTTAATCATAGTTATCTATCCTTCTACAAGGAGCGACTTTTATGAATATATATACAAATTTATATTGAAGAGTGAAGAAATGGAAGGAGTGTACAACAGGTTGTTTGGGCGATGCAGGGCATAGGGGTGAAGCCAAGAATTTGATTTTGGGGGCCAACACAAAAATTAATTTAATGTCACGCAAGATAAATATATTAATATTAAGAAAAAGTTGTTAAAAAAATGTGATACCCTAAAGTCTTAAAGGTAGTATCACAAAAATTATTAATTTTGAGAATTAAAATAAAACTTATCGCTCTTTTATATCTCGAAAATTATCTAAAACCAAATACGATTTTTTTTTTTTTTTTTTTTTTTTTTTTTGTAATTAACAAACAATGTAGAGTAAAACTCAAAGACTTGTATCGAGATGCAATAAGTATTGTAGAATAAAATAGTAAGTCTTCAATATTTACTTGGCTTTTTGTAGTGAAAATATATTAAATAATAGAGATTAGACAATATTCAAAAAAAGATACTAGATTAGACAATAATGTATGAAATAATAGGAAATTATTTATTATTATTATTTTTGATTGGAAATTAAAATCATGAAAGGAAAGGAGATTGATTTTGTATATTACAATCATGGATATTGATAGCAAAATTGCATTAATATATTAGGTGAAATTGGACCTATATACAGAAGATTATTTTATTGTACAAATCTCCCTTGGATTTCTTTAACTAAACATTGACCACAATTCAGACTAACTATTGACCAACCTTGACCCTTGAAAAGTCACATTTACCCTACACAATAATAAATTAATATAACTATTTATGATATTTAAATATTTGTTTAAAAAACAAAATAAAACAAAAAACAAAAAGATATGTAGTAAAAAAAAGGATTAATTGCAAAAACATACCCTCTATTTTTCTAATAAAGCAAAATTTCAAATAAATGCCTTATTCAAACACAAACATCCCAATTATGGGATGTTTGTGTTTGAATAGGACATTTGTTTGAAATTTTACTTTATTAGATAAATAAAGGGTATGTTTGTGCAATTAACCCTAAAAAAACCAAGAAGAAGACAATAACGATATCAAATTAAAAATAAAATAAAATAAATGAAAACAAGAAAAAGTGAAAAGAAGATGATGGATAGTGAGGTTGGATTTCTTGGATGAGGTGGTAGGATTCAAAATATGGAGTAAATACACTGAACTCCCCTAAAGTTTGACATAAATACCATTTTTTTTTTTTTTTTTTTTTTGAAGAGTTAGAGAGAATTTTATAAAGCCAAAAAAGGCAGAACAACAAGAGAAGACAACACAGGAAACCAACAACACAAACGCAACCCACAAACACAGCCACAAACAAAGGCAAAACAGAAACCAACCACCCGCACAAAACCAAAGGCACAAACAACAACAACAAAGAGACAGAGAACCAAAACAAAAACACAAACAGAGAACCCCACAGACGTAGCAAACAAATCAACTATTGCCCCAATAACAGATCCCCACCCTCCATAGCACCTTTTTTAGCTAAAGCATCAGCACCAAATTCGAAGCCCTTGAGCTAAAACTGATCATCACTCTACCATGAATCCTTAGAGCATCACGAATGCCATAAACCAAGTTGATGTGATCAATACTCCCAAAATTATCAACATTTATCCACTCCACCGCGTTCAAACAATCACTAACAATTTCTATGCTTTGATCCCCCAACGTTGGGTTAGACAAACACAGACCGCACGCTCTGTCAATTGCCATTAGTTCAGCAACTATAGCATCTTGAATACCAATAGAGAAGGAGAAAAGACAAAGGACTGAATTAACGTTGTTCCTAAGCACACCCCAATGCCAGCAGCCCTAAGATTTCCCCTCGACGACCCATCAACATTGAATTTTATAACATCCCTTACTGGTGGAATCCAGCTTTCGAAATGACGGTTCTTAGGCTTAAAAGAGTCCTTGCAAAATTCACTAATATTATGAAGAAGAGTGGTTATCGAATCGGTCGACACCCTTCCCATGGTGTTTGAACCACCAAGCGACACGAAAGAGCACCGTGTCCGAAGGCAGCAAAATTGAAGCTTCTTTGTCTTTAAAGATTTTATTATTTCGAAAATCCCAAATTGTCCAAACTATGGCAAAAAATAGGGAGTGCCACGCTCTTCTACACTTCTCAGACGAACTCAAAGCAACCCAACAATCAGCCGATTTCGCAATCGTCTTGGAAACGCACCCCTTAACCCCCCACCACCCCATAGCGATCGCCCACAACTTCCATGCCCATCTACAGTGCAAGAAAAGGTGATTGACAGATTTTTCCTCCTCATTACACAAGCTACACACTGTATTCATACTCGGAATCAACCCAAAACACAGAGTCTTTTTCACCATCACTCTTCTTTGATAAGCTGCCAACCGAACAACTCAATCTTCGGAGGAACTATCCCTTGCCAGCAGAATTTGTTCAAGTTCTCCTTCCTATCCTCCCCAATGTCCCACACCCTACGGAAAGAGCCAACCGAGAAAAGGCCCTTGGGATAGAAAAGCCAAACCAAAGCATCCCTTATCCTTTGGTGTAAAACCATCGAATGGATAACTGCATTAAAACAAAGCCATTGTTCTTGCTCCCAGTCAAACACCCTTCTGCGAAAAGGGACCTTCCAAATCCATTCCGAACCACACCAATAACCAAAATCCCCCACAACCCCCTTTTGTTGACAGCCCTTAAAATCAAGTATGCATTTATTTACTCAGATCTTCCCTGCCCTTAAAATTGAAATAATAAAAGATCAAATTACCCTTAATTATTAAAATTTAAAAATTAAGATAATCTTTTTTATAAAATAATGAAATTGAATTAACTGAAAATAATCATTTTAATAGAATATCAATTAAAAAATAGTTTTAAAATGGAAAAATAAAAAACTATTTTAAAATTTTAAATTATCTTCATTTTCAAATTTAATTTTTTTTAAAAAATATTTTAAAGGTTAGTTTTTAAAAAATGAAAATAATTTAATGACTCATAAAATACTATTTCTCTTACTATTTTAAAACCATCAAACAAAAATTATAATGTAAAAATGAAGATAATTTTAAACAATTAAAAACATTTTATTACTTTAAAAATAGTAAAAATAAATAAATTAAAAATGAAAATAATTTTTAATTTTAATTTTTTTTTAATTTTCCATTTTAAATTAATTTTTAATTTATATTTCATTGAAAGGATTATCTTCAATTAATTTTACTTTTAAAAAAAATCTTCAATTAATTTAATTTAATTGATTTTTTATAAAATAATTATCTTTGTTTTTAAATTTTAATGATTAAGGGCAATTTGGTCTTTTTATTAGTTCAATTTTAAGAGCATGGGAAGTCTAAGTAGATAAATGCATACCTACTCTCTAGCTGCATTTATACCAAACTTCAAAGGAGGTCAATGTATTTACCCCTTCTAAATATAGAAATTAATGAAGTGGTGGTGAGAATATTAAGGTCATGTTTTTTAAACCCTAACCATAATTCAGGTTAACACTAATTCAACGAATATCGTAAACAACAAAATAAAACCAAAACCATAAGAAACCTCAAAATAGCTCATTTAAAAACAAAATGGCACAATAACTAACTAACAAAATGAACACGATTTCAACAAAGTTCAACACATAATATCAATAAAATAAGTCTTAAAACAACATGAATGTTCAAAAAATAAATAAATAAATAAATAAATAACCAGGTTGTTCTTGACCTATCTAATATTTCACCCTTTTAAGCTTTTTACTTCTCAGATGAGTTGGGTCCCCTTTTCTTGCCAAAACCAACCACGACAGTGACAAATCGGCGGTTGTATTGCATGCGCTTGTGGACGCAGCCATGTGGCTTCTTCTTCTTGTCCTGCTTTGTTACCTTGGGAGTTTGACCTCTAACCTTACCGGCATGAGCCAAAGATCCATGAACCTTACCCATATTGACTGCTACAGAGTCGACTGCTGCTGCTGCTCTCTTTTCTCGCCTTTAGCGGTGATCGAATCGACACAGAATTTTTAGTGGTGGGTTTTGATGTTAATGTCTAGGTTTGCTTAAAAAACAAAAATAATAATAATAATAATAATAATAATAGAAGATGATGATGATGGATGGATGGAGAGATTGGATCTCCATAGATGAGATGGTGAGATTATGAGTATTGAAATTTGATGAATACATTGAGGCCATTTTGCACGTGGGTTTGATGGTTACGTCATGGATTTGCTTCACCTTTCTAAGAGAAGTGCATTTGGGTGAAGAAAACTCGGTGGGTATAGGAGTTCATAGAGACGGAGGAGTTTACGGGGGGAGATGACTTCGTTGCGAGGAAGAGTTCACAACTAGAGAGGACGTACTCCACGGCGGGGGAGGACTTCATGGGGGAGAAGATCCATATCTTGATTCTAGAGATGGATCCATAGAGATCCAATCTAGAGATTGGAGATTGGATCTTCATCCATCTTCTTTTTTTCATATAAATTAATATATGTTCACGTTTTTTTATGTTAAATTAATTTTAATTAAATTGTTGAGTAGTGATGTGTCTAATTGTGATTGGCATAGGCTCTATTTTCATTTAATTTATTTAATGTCACATTTGAAAAGTCCATTTTATCCTTTCCACCATTAACTTTCGGTTACTCAACCGTAAGGATGGACGTAGGGGCAAAATAGGGAAGGGGAGGTCCCCCCATCACCTCCCCCGTTTAGATTTGGGGATCAAATTTTCCCCTACCCCCACCCCCAAACCCCATGTGAGGGTGAAATTTGCCCCAAACCCCTATGGGGCCCCACTAGGGGTGGGGCCCATGGGGGCTATGCCCATCCCTAACTGTTTGGTCAATAAAATCCAAGGAAGGTTTGTGCAATAAAATGATCTTCTATCTAAAAAGGTTCAATTTCAGCTAAAGTTAGGGGAGGTTAGTGCAAATTTCTCTTATTAAAATTGGGTGCTATATGCTATTATAACTTTTTGGGTGGCAATTATTTAAAAAATTAGAATTTTGTTTTTAAACTCTTTCATTCTTCTGTATAAAAAAAAGGTTAATTGCATAAACATCCCATGATTTTAGGCTTAATTGATGACTTTAGTCTAATTTAATGGTTGACATGCTTTTGAGTTAAAGGGAATAAAATGTCCCCGGTTATTTATTTATTTTATTATTTTAATAGTTTTTTTATAAAATATAAAACCTAAAAAATATATAAATAAAACATATTGAAAACAATACGAGAAACAATATGATAAAAAAAAAACCTAAAGAATAGATCTTAAAAAATAAATAAATAAATAAATAACTTAGAGATCAGATATGTAGTTGGAGGAGATCTTATCCGCTAGAAGAGAGGAGATTGCCCATCAGTTGATCAGGGTTCGCTCATCATTAATGCATATCAGATTTGATTCCCGTCACCTGTTTCTAGCATTACCAGATCTATCAACCCATGTCTATGTATGGGTCCTGTTATGAGGTTGGTTTCCTGGGTTTTGGATATTGGGTTTGAATTGAAGCTTAATTTTTTTTTTCTTGGGTCCAATGAACAAAGGATCAATGGAGTGTCAAATTTTTAATGAATAAGTTGAAGATATATATTTTTTATTTGATGAAAACTTATATAGACTATATAGTTGAAGGATCAATGGGTTGTGGCATATTGAAGTTGGTGTGAGCTGATAAAGGTCGGTGTTGAGAGGAGCGGCTGTTGAAGAGCCTGAAAATTGGGTAGCAAATCCATGCACATTTGGTTGCATGTATTAATGTTCCCATTTTCGATGTTGGTCATGAATAAATTGGACCGGTGCTATCCTGTAATATCAACATGTTCTTAGATTTAGATACAATTCAAAAGAAACAATTACTATTTATATAAAAAGAAAATTGTATATATTTGATAAGTTTAAGTATAGAAAAAAAAAATCAAAATAATTTAATATAAACAAGAAAACGAAAAACCACAAAAACAAATGCAAAAATAACAATAGAATTAATGTTTCTATAACAGTAACAATAATGATAAATTAAATTTTTGCTTAAAAAAATGAGAAATTAAATTTTGTAGATGATTATAAAAGTTTACCAAAATAATGAAGTTTAAAAAAACCTTGAATTTATTTTTGTTGTTGAAAATTACATAAATGATATAGCTGTATAATTTATATTGGATTTTGCAATGGAAGTGGTAAAGAAAGACTCTCTTTTGGATGATCATGTTTTCACAAATTAAACTCTATAGTATAATTGAGAAGTCAAAGTGATCCGATGACTCAGTTGAATTGAATAAATCTTAAACCATGATCACCAAAGCAATAACAAAGCCAGTAAAAAAACGACTTAAAAGTGGAGTCGGAAGAAGATGAGAAAACAAAAAATAATAATAAAACTCATGAGGGCTGTCGTTTGGAGGTGAGACAGAGAAAAAAAAAATGTAGAAATCTAATTTTTTTTTTTTTTTTTTTAATAAAAATTGGACTGATCTAAAGGGAAAAAGCATCACAAACGATCATATGCTGAAAAACCCCTAGACAGTATCCATATATAAAAGATAAAAGAAAAGAAAAAAGTGACAAAAAGCAATAAAGCACAAAGACCCAAAGGGAAAACAACCCCAAACAAAAAGAGGCACGCAGGCCACAAAAAAAAAGAAAAGAAAACATCAAGAAAAACGAAAAGACTCCCGGCCCATGCAGTCATTGCCAACTAAAGAAGAACAGAACGGCGGGGCAAAGAACCACCAAGAATCAGCCTGAAGCCAAAGCATGCTTAGAAAGCGTATCTGCAACCTGATTCCCCTCCCTGAAAATATGGGAAACCTGAAAATCCATATGCGAGATCTGGAAGATGCAGCGCTGCCACGCCTGACGAACCCTCCAAGGAACCATTTCAGAACGAGAAGAAAGAAGCTGAACCACATAAGAAGAATCGCTCTCCAGCCAGATACGATGCCACCCATACTTCCAAGCAAAATTAATGGCCAATGAGGCCGCTAGAAGCTCGGCCTCAAACGCGAAAACCTGACCAAGAGGAATAGCAAAACAACCCTTCACAAAGGCTCTACAGTTCCGAAAAATACCACCACAACCACCAACCCCCGGAGAGCCTAAGGCAGCGCCATCTGTATTCACTTTGATCCAACCAGGGGCCGGAGGCGACCAAACCACACTCTTGATCACTGGGGCTTTAGAAGGGCGACCCTGAAGACCAAAACGACGAAGAATCAAAAGGTCGTCCATACAATTACGCATACAACCAATCTCAGGCGATTAGCCTCTGAAACGCACGCCAAACCAAAGAAAGGACGGATCTAAAGTCCACTGACTTCCCTTCAAAGATCCACTGATTACGGGCAGTCCACACCCCCCATATCACTGCATGGATAGCCGCTTTCCATAAAATCCTAACCTGCTCACTAAAGGAAACGACATGGCCTGCAAGAAGAAGGATTGCCAAGTATTGGTAGAGACACGTCGCTGGAAAGTCGAGAAAACTGCCTCCCAAAGAGCAACCGCCAGGGGACATGAAGAAAAAGATGATCTGCAGATTCACTACTAACCCCACAAATACTGCAACGAGAAGCCAACTGGAACCCAGACCTGCAAAGGCGATCCTCAGTAGGAAGCCTGTTCAACATCAGACGCCAGGTCAAAGCTGAACGAGAAGGGGGAATAAAACGGGACCAAACATCCCTCCACCAAACAACCTGAGGAATATCACGGAGAAACTGGGAATAAGCAGCCTTGCAAGAAACACGACCATCCCGAGAATTAGCCCAAACAAGAGAATCCACAACAGGAGAAATTGCAATCCGATCAATCCGAAAACACAGATCCGGGAACGCACGCGGAAACAACCGTCCAGCACCCATTTACCCTCATGAATAAAATCTGAGACCTTCGCCCGGAGCGGATTAGCTAAATAATCTGGAATCCCTAAAAGCTCCAAAATGGGAACCCCCAACCAATTATCCCGCCAAAAGTCCCTCTGAGAGTTCTCTCCAATAAGCCAAATACCTCCTTAAGAAGGGAACTATAATTCATCCGAAGAGAAGACCAAATCGAGGAGGTGACATACCCTCCACGAGGCTTCTGCAAATGCCTGAGATACCTCTCCCGAAGAAAAGTGAAAGCAAAACTATCAGAAGTCATAAACTTCCAAGTGAATTTCCGCAACAAAGAGTCATTCAGCAACCAAGATCTTTCAGACCAAGACCACCCTGAGAGTAAGGCCTACAACAACGATACCAAGCGACCCGAACCAACTTAGTCTCCTCACAGGAACCAGTCCACAAAAAGTTTCTCAACTTGCGGTTAATCAGAGACAGTAAAGAAGAAGGCCACTTGTAAATCATGAAAGAGTGCACAAAGGAACCAGTGATGACCGACCTGATCAGAGTAGCACGACCAGCCAGAGAGAGGGACTTGCCCTTCCATTTAGCGAATTTAGACAAGATCTTATCCGCAATAGGTCGTAACACAGCTTTTCGAGGCTTACCCCGAAATAAAGGGACTCCCAAATAAGAAAACGGAAGCTGCCCAATCTGCATACCAACCAGAGAGTGCAAACTACCAATCCGAGAGGGGGAGATAGAAGATCCGAAAAAAATTGAAGACTTACCCCAGTTAACTAACTGACCTGAAATATCACCATAATCCCCAAAAGCACCCATGATATGCTTCAAATTCTTTTGAGTGCCTCTGCAAAAGATCAAAACATCATCTGCATAGAGCAAATGAGTTGGAGCCAAAAAACCCCTAGGGGAAGAAATCGGCAGAATCTGAGAAGAATCCACCAACTCGTCAATAATCTACTAAGGAAGTCCTCTGCAATACCAAACAAAAGAGGAGAGAGCGGATCTCCCTGACGAACCCCTCTAGAGCAACAGAAATATCCTTCTGGGACCCCATTCAAAAGAACTGAAAGCCTAGAAGAACGAAGAATACCATCAATCCAATCCACAAAAACAGAAGAAAACCCAAAAGCCTGAAGCACTCTGCAAAGGAAAGACCAATCCAAGGTGTCAAAAGCCTTTCGGATATCAATCTTCATGGCCAAGTTACCCCCATAGCACTTCTTCTGCAACACATTCACACAGTCAGAAGCCAAAGCAATACAATCCTCGATATGCCGGTCTCGAATGAATCCAAACTGTTGAGGAGAAATAATCCTGGCGGCAACCCGAGCTAAACGATCAGCCAAAATTTTCGAAGAAATTTTAAACAGAAAGTTACTAAGAACAATCGGTCGAAACTGATCAACCGAAATCGATTCCCTCAGCTTCGGAAGAAGAACAATGAAGCTGGAATTGAGACCCGGGAAAATAACTCCAGTGATGAAAAAATCCTGAACAGCAAGGACCACGTCACTACCTACAACATCCCAACATCTTTGATAAAATCTACCAGAAAACCCATCTGGCCCAGGGGCAGAAGCAGCATCCATAGCAAAGACCGCATCTTGAATATCCTCAGCAGATGGAATGCTAGTCAAGAAAGCATTCTCTACGGTAGTTACCAAGGAAGGAACCACATCATCTACAATAGATAAATCTCTCCCAACTCGAGAAACATCAGAGCAAAAGAGGTCAGAATAATAACTAATGATATGATCCTTGATGGTAAGCCGATCCTCCGAGAGAACCCCATTAATCGAAAGGGTAGATATAGCGTTACGATATTGCCTACGTTTGATAGAGGCATGAAAGAAAGATGTGTTACGATCCCCATCACGAAGCCACCTAACTCTAGACCGATCTCGAAGAAAGCACTCCTGTCTGCGTAACAACACATCTAGCTCAGAATGAACACTCGCCTCGGCCATAAAAAGATCATCTGAAAAACCCGGTTAGACAAATCCTCCTGAATAGAATGAAGCTCCGCACACTTCCCAGCAATGGCAGAGTTAAGATCCCCAAAAACCTCCCAATTCCAAGACTTGAGAGCCTTCTTCAATCTTCTCAGCTTGTAGATAACAACTTGAGGAGGCCTACCCATAACAGGAGAGCTCCAAATCTTGCGAACAATAGCTATAAAATCAGGATGCTCTAACCACATGCTCTGAAACCGAAACGGCCTTTGACTAGAAACCTCAAATCTGACAACCGAACCAACAACGGACAGTGATCTGAACATATACGGGGAAGAGCCACACATGAAATTTCCCGCCAACAGGAAATGCAACCATCTGAAACCAAAACTCTATCTAATCGTCTCTCAACTCTAGTGCGGTTACTGCGACCTCGAACCCAAGTGAATCGGGCGCCCTGAGAACGAATGCCAACCAAATCACAATCCTCAATCATTGACTTGAAATCCTCACAAGAACCACGGGCAGGAGAACGAGAACCCAAAGCCTCATGAGCACCCAAAACCGCATTAAAATCCCCAACAACCAACCAGGAAGAAGAAACCAAACTAACCATATCTCGAAGAGACTGCCAAAGAGACCTACGAACCACTGTAGAAGTGCTCGCATAAACAAAAGTGTACCAGTGGACCCGAGAATCGATTGAGAGCGAAACAGTAAGTTGTTGATCATGACAGTGAACCATCTGAGCCTCAGGAAATGAAGCACAAGCGAAAACCCAAATAGTCGGAATCAACCCACCCTATCATTCATTCCCACCAGACGAAGACCGAGCGAAGACCAGAAACCTGAAGAGATAGAGGAAAAAACAACCATAGGCTCCGCAATACAAACCAAAGCAGGTCTATGTAAACGACACAACTCTCTGAGAACCCGTCTCGTGGACTCACCGCGGATCCCACGACAATTCCAAAAGAGAACATTAATCATCGGAAACCATCGGAGGAGCCCGGTATCCGGACTTTAAAGAAGCCAGCCTACGCTCAACCCTCAAAGCTCTCTGAGCAACCTCAACATCGGCTAACTCACTCTCTCCATCTGGGAAGCCCATGAAGAATCTGCAATGAGACGAAGCTCAGCCTGAGATTCTGATAACGGACCCGAGTTCTGAATCTGCACCCTAGGATCCACAATCGAAGAACAAGAAAAATGGATCCATCCTGTAAACAACTCTGATCCACAATGACATTCGGAGCTGAAGACACAATTGCCTCCTCAGATGGCTGATTGCCTGAAACCTCATGAACCCTAACTTGCCGACGAGCCGTCTGACCTGGACGAGAAGAATGACCTAGATAAAATGGTAGAGACCATAGGGCGAACCTGATTGACCACCAAAGAACCCTGAACAACAGTCCCTCGAATCATGCACCACCCCTACAACCGAACTAACAGAACTAACAGAACTAATAGAAGGATTAACAACCGAAGAACTAGAAACCAGAACTGAATCAGTGACCCCATCATCAAATCCTAAACCCTTGCTATTCTGCAATACCCGGGAAATCATTGGAGGAACCAAACTCGAAACCACTTCCGAAATAGCTGAGACAGTAGATGAAGACGGATTCGAAGAGTGAACCAAACCAGCGGACGAATGGATCCTGAGATCAAATTAGACCCTACTAAAGTATGGACAACCACTGAATCTTGACCACCTACGTCCTGGTGAATAGCTGAAAAAACATTGGATAACGGGACCTCCTCCTGAGATGTAATAACAGGGCGATAAACTGATTTAGAAGAACGGGTCCGAACAGGCTGAAAACCATCAACCCCAAAAACATTAGAATCCCCAGTTATATCCTGGGTTGATTTTGCAGAACTAGTCAGAGGAACCTTAGAAGACTTGTTCCAACGACAAGAACTAGGCAAATGACCTATAGAAGAACAAGTGGAGCAAAAAACCGGGAGATTCTCATACTCAACACCTATAAAAGAACTATGAAATTCATCCCTCTCCAGCAACACTGAAGTAGGCAGCACTGATGACACATCCACATCAACTAGAACTCTAGCATAATGACCAAAATCCCCATCACTAGTAGCCTTGTCAACCGTAATGGAACCCCAATCCCTCTAGCCAAGTCAGAAATAATTTTTGGATGCCAGTATTCCCGATAGATCAAAGAGCCTAACCCAAACCTGAGCATTGGTGGACTTCTGTAGCGATGGGTTAAAATCCGGGACCCAAGGCTGTAGACGAAGAATACCTGGCTTTAGATGAACTGAACCTAACCCCCAGACATGAGTCTTATCAGTAGGAGACTTCGAAAGAATCTGATAATAGCCTCTCCCCAAAGATATAAGTCGCCAATCAGAATTTAGCATCCAATGCTTGCTAAGTCTTACCTTAAGATCCACAAGCTTCCAAAGCCGCTCACCACTAGAAAGCACCACACGACCAATAAGAGCATTCCTGCACAACTCAAGACGGGCCTGATAAGCAATCGGATCCACCCGAACAGAAACATGCCCCCCCTTCTTAGAGGGAACTGATGGCACCGGTAAAGTCTCAACAGGAGAAGATTTGAAGAGACCCGCAAAAGACTTACCACCCTGGACCATAGGTGTTGAACTCTGAATGAGACCTGTAACCGAATCATGAACAATCACCGAAACACCCCCCTCAGGCTGAGGAAGAATCGACCCACCAACCAAAGAACACATCCCACCATATGCGAGAGGAACAACCGAGAAGATGAATTCAATCCACTCAACGTACTCAAACCAATTTGACTATGCAAGGTGGAAGACACTGCCACCGAAGATGAAAGAGACAAAGCGGCCTCCATGCACATAGGATCCATAGAGCTCGATAAACTGTAGCGGAAGTTACTGTAGCAAATCACTGTAGCGGGATACTGTAGCAAAATCACTGTAAGGACTGTAGCGAATCACTGTAGCGGACTGTAGCAGTGAACAAGACTGTAGCGAAACACTGTAGCAACGGTGGAACACTGTAGCAGCGACGGAAACACTGTAGCGGCGATAGAAACACTGTAGCAGAACTGTAGCAGAACTGTAGCAGTAAACAAGACTGTAGCGGAAACATTGTAGCAGCAACGGAATACTGTAGCAGCAGCGGAAACACTGTAGCGGGGCACTGTAACATTGACGGAACCACTGTAGCGGGCACTGTAGCGATGACGGAAATACTGTAGCGACAACAGAATTACTGTAGAAGCGACCACTATTCACTCTTTTTTTTTTTTTTTTTTTTTTTTTTTTTTTCCTAGGGTTCCCTCATCCCTTCTTCCTTAACTCTTAAAATCAAGTCCCGGGGGAATGTAGAAATCTAATCTGTCAATTTATTTGCTAGGTTGCCATATCTATATAGATCTTAAAAAGATGAGCATAAATGAGATGGGTAGGGATCCTAATCCTAATTTAATTAATTTGATGTATTAAATGTGGAATCATGTAATTTATATAATTATTAAAGTCATGATTTCTACTTCATTAATAAGGCAAATATAGAAGTATAGCATATCACCTCCTAGCAGAACTGGTAGTGCACCTCCATTCTACATAAGTGATGAGGAGTTTAAATCTCACCATGCACGTTACAAGCATATGTGGAGAGTTTTCTTCCTGGGCTAGTGGGAGTAGTTATCTCCTGCTATGGGAGTGGATATCTAGACCGCATATGTATTGTTTGATCTTGGTAGATCCCGATAGTCCTATTGTATTATTCTTGTAATACTTAAAAAGAAAAATAAAATAAAAAATAAAAAAAAATAAAAAGTCAAATATAGACATAGTTGTGTGCATAATCCCATGTGATTCACGTCTACAACGTCACTTATCATCTCCAGAATCCAAGATCCACAGACTGGAACTAGTCATGCAATAATATTTATCAAAACCATGAAATTCATGAGTTTAGCAGAAACGTTATTTAAAAATAACTAAGCTAAACCTTTCTTTTATAAATAAACCCTAATATTTACAACATTCTATATTGTTACAGTTGACAAATTAAAGAGAAACTCGAACATCAATATAGATATATGGCAGATCTCATGAGGCCTCTTCTACCTCAAACAGATCATGAGTCTGTACTTAATGAAGATCCAATGGCACTTATTAGCAATAATAAGTTTTGGTCTCTGGATGATATAATCGAAGACAACATCGGAGACTTCGGCTTGGCACAACTCGTACAGTGTCTTCTTGTGTCGTTGGCGAGGCTATTTGATGGACAACAAACGTTCATCGCCATCTTTACAGACGCCGAGCCGTCATGGCATTGCAGTACTACTACTAGCAATGATGTACATGCACAACAAATTCTGATATTTGTCAACTCTCCAACTCAGAATGGGGTTGGGATGGATCTTCCTCTCGGACGATTGTATCGGAATGGAATCTTCAATGCGCAAGTTCAATAATTACGAGTCTTCCTTCGTCTTCCTTTACTTGGGATCTTTTCTCGGTTGTCTATTTCTAGCTACACTTGCTGACACCTCTCTCGGCCGCAAGAAATTGCTCTTCTTGTCTTGTTTAATCATGTCTTTCTCTGCATTGGCAACTATATTCTCTACCAATGTATGGATCTACACAATCTTGAAATTTTTAAGTGGTTTTGGAAGGGCATCGATTGGAACATGTGTTCTTTTGTTATTGACCGAGAAAGTGGGAAAAAAATGGCGAGGCCAATTAGGAATCATGGGATTCTTCTTTTTCTCATTAGGGTATTTATCCTTACCAGCCATAGCTTATATGAATAGAGATTCTTCATGGAGATCACTCTACTTATATACTAGTATCCCAGCAATTATTTACTGCATTTTGCTTTCATTTTCGTTAGCGAGTCTCCAAGATGGCTTTTCTTGCAAGGTTGTTAGTAGCAGAAGCCATAGAAATCCTGAAAAGAATTGCACCCATAAAAGATAGAGCCTTAAAATCAAGTCTAATTAGTCACGTAGACATCAAAGTGGAATCCTCGAACTCGATCAAATGCTTGTTCGTAAAACAATGGGCTCTTAGAAGAATTTTGGGTGTGATGGTGCTCGGTTTTGGGATAGGTATGGTGTATTATGGCATCCCAATGGGGGTTCAAGATTTGGGTTTCAATATCTACTTAGGCACTATGTGTAATGCTTTGTTGGAAATGCCATCATACTTGGTCACATTTTTGGTAATAGATAGATGCCAAAGGAGATTTTCCATATTAGGGTTTTGTGTAGCAAGTGGGGTTTTTATAATATGTTTTATAGTTAGCAATTATGGATCAAACGATCAGGAAATAATTATAATGAAGATTGGGATAGAGATAGCATCTCTGTTTGGTGCTTGTATGGCATATAACATATTGCTTATATACACAACAGAGCTGTTTCCGACATCGGTGAGGAATGCAGCCACATCTATGGTGAGACTAGTAATGCTTTCAGTTCAGTGGTCAGCCCAGTGTTGGCTAGAGCTGGCAGAAGAAACGCAATTCTGTCTTATGGAGTTTTTGGGTTTGTTATTATTTTTGCAGCATCTTTGTTGCATTCTTGCCTGAGACAAAGGATGCTACTCTTTGTGATACCATGAATGAGCAAGAGAAAGAGAATGATACGTTGTAACATAATGGCCAAAAGGTATAATTGCATAAATTATTATTATTATTATTTTGAACAGGGCATAAAGTTCAAAGTGGATAATATATTAGAGGATAATTAATATGTTGCAGTTGGTTCAAGTAATTTTGACTATTGTATTGTCCATTGCACAAGTTTATTTAAGTTTTTTTTTTTTAATTATGTATTTTGAGTTGTTTTAATTATGTTTTACCTCTAATTATTGAAATATTTCAAAAAATATATATGGTTTACAGTTTATTACAATAAATATTATATATATATATAAATATAATAATATTAATTTGTCAATCTATCATAACATGTCTAATATTAATCATGATCACCAATCACAAGAAGAATATTACTATATAGGTTTGTGATGCACATATTTAAGTCCTCTCAAAACAAATCTTTAACCCAACCTTATAAATGGTAATGTAATTGGATACGTATGAATTAAAAGTAGAACTAATAAAGTTCTGGTGGCACAGTCCAAACCTCTTAGAGGCTCCTTTTGAGTGGAAACAGGGAAGTTGTTAGCTCTTCGTGAAGGGCTGTTATTACCAAAACAGCAAGGTTTTCTTAGGTGCTAGGTTGAGGTTGATGCAATTAACGTGACAATTGCTGTGAATGACCAGAAGCCTGCAAATAGTGTTGCTGGTTTTGTTATTGATGATGTGAAGGTCTTATTTGCTGATGTTCAGGTTTTCAAATACCAAGTCATTCCTAGAGTTGGGAATTCTTTGGCACATAATCTGGCTTTGGTGATTATCTCTTTCAAAAGGGATCAGTTGTGGCAGGATATCTGCTCTAGGGATCTTCTTTCTTCCTTCTTTAGTTGTTTTTATGTTATCTTAAATATATATATATATACACAGAAATTTTATTATCAGTTCGTATATCAGTTCCTTACATGTGGGCCACTGTTTTTAAATACTTTGATTGGCTGTATGCACTTGTCAGTCAAAGTATTTAAATCTAATGGCCCACATACAAGAACTGATATAACTTTTATCAGTTCGAACTGATAATAGAAACACTATATATATATATATATATATTATATATATATAAGTCAAATTTTAAAAAATCAAACCTTTGTTGTGCATAAGTGGATTTTCATCATTATTTTATTCACAAATCAGAATGCAATTAATCACATAGAGCCAAAATTTTTAAAAAATAAAACCTTTGTTGTGCATAAGTGGATTTTCATCATTATTTTATTCACAAATTAGAATGCATTAATCACATGGAGCCAAAATTTAAAAAAAAAAAATCAAACCTTTGTTGTGCAATAAGTGGATTTTCATCAATTTTATTCACAAAAGAATGCAATTAATCACATGGAGGCATGGAGACTGATGGAGGCAAATTTTTTTTTTTTTTTTTTTTTTGACAAATTATGGTTACTTGTCAAACTTGGCTTAGCCCTAACAAAAAAAAAAAGATTTCAATGCTCTCTATCTCGTGTGTTGCCAAATTTATAATTTCATATACATATAATATACGGTTCCGTTCATATCAATGCGTATTGATGTAGTTGCGTATTGATGTAGTTACATCAATACCAATACATATGGACCACTGATTATAAAGAAGTTTTGACAAGTGCATATACTTTAAGTCAAAGTATGTAAATCTAATGTTCCACATCTAATGTACTAATGAAGTTATATCATTGCGCACTAACTTAAATATTTATATATATATATGGGACAATATATAGAACACCAGGATGTTTTTATACACCTTTTAAAAAAATTACAACTCATCTAATATAGACCATTGATTTGTCCAACACTCACATTCAATGATGATGTTTTAAAGTTGTTGTGATTCCCTATGCATCTTAATATTACCTTTTTAGTAGGTCACACAAAACCCAATAGTTACCTTTTGTTAATTTTTCTTCCCAACGCTATCTACTTATCCTTTCCAAATCCAACTCTTTTTATACAAACGTACAGAAACACTTCAATCCACAATTCTTCTCAACTTTTCTTGTTTACTAGCTTGGAAACTCTTCTAACTTTTCTTTACCAGCCCAAACACTTCAATCGATTTATTTTTTCCGAACATCCACTTTAATCGGTCATTCATCTAGCTCATTGGTGTTTCAGTCTGGTGTTTTGAATCGTCTATTTACGTTCGAATTGAAATCTTGTCTCCAACCCATTCTTCTTTGCTTCATCAAGTTTAAACTCACAAACATATCTCATCCATGGCATTTTTTGATTAGCTTCGAATTCAATATGAAATTACTTATTGTTTGAATTGTTATGTTTATCTCATCTCTATAATACATCCATGGTTGTTTTGATTAGTTTCGAAATCAATATGAAATTACTTAGGGTTCGATTTTTTATTTATTATCTTATCTCTGGGATTCAAAGAATCAATAATGTTTCCCTGTTTGTAATTTTTTTTATCTTATCTCTATAATAATCTTTCTATAATTTTTAAGCCGAATGATTCATGTTCAAAATCTCGGTGATTCCTAACATCAATAATGTTGTCTATAATCTCTGTATAATTTCTATGTTGAATGATGCATGTTTAAAATCTCGGTGAATCCTCGCATCAATATTTGTTTTCTATTTGAAATTACTTTTACTATAATTTGATCAACACATATTATTGCGATTAAAATTTTACTTATGTTTCGATCATCCTGTTTTGACTTTGTATAGTAATGGCTAGGAGTGGATAGCAAAGTAAGTCTAACAACAAAGATGAATTGTTTTTGACACCAAATAATATGTGTTCTACTGGGGTTAATTCTATGCAAATTTCGTCATGGGAAGGCATGGCAATCAAGATATTGATTGGAATCATATCAAGAATATGAAATTTGATTCTATGGAAAATGCACGGTCGAATGGTCTCCTTCGTCGAATGATCTCCATAGATCTTTTGTCATCTTCTTCGCTCAGCGACGGAGATCTGTCTCTGTCAATAGATCTTCGTTGCCGAGCGATGGAGATCCCGCAAATAGGGATAGGGATAAGAACCAATATCCATCCCTATCTCCTCAATTGCCATCATGTTAACTCCTTAGGCAAAGAATTAAATTTCATTTATTGGATAAACTTTAATACCTCATTTATGTGTTTCCCTCATTAGAATTCTTGATTACTAAACACGCTCAAAAAATTTATCATCTTATTGGGAACCTTTTGTATATACACAATATGAGGAAGAGATTTATTTTCATACCTTTGAAGAACACTCTTTCATTTTCTTTTCGATCCTTTACCGATAAGCCTTCCGAGTTATGTCCCGCGATCTAGCAATTCTGTGTGTGGGCACGTCACAGATTCTGGGAGCAGTTGAATAGAGGCTTAGAGAACCGGAAGACAACACCTTGCTTCCCTTGTAGAATTCGGCCAACCCTATGAGAAAAAAAAAAAAAAATTCTTTTTTTCCTCTCTTGTTACCGCCCACCTTGGTTCTCCTTAGGATTCCGAATAACTTATTTTTCCTAATCAGTATATCTTATATACTAGGAACCTAGGGATAAGATATAATATATCTTACCGCCCACCTTGGTTCTCCTTAGGATTCCGAATAACTTATTTTTCCTAATCAGTATATCTTATATACTAGAAACCTAGGGTTTAGTAATCCAAGTTAAAATAGGATTCCAAATCATTTTTTAATTATTACTTCACTAGAGTTTGAACATTTGACCTATTTAGAGTAAATAAAAATAATCACTTATTATTTTATTGCTCTTGTCAAGGTTAGAAATTGAAACCTCCATTTGACAATTAATAATTTTTAATTATTAATATGTCAATTAAATAATCATATTATTAATAATATTTAATTCAACAATTAAATAATCACATCATTTAATTAATTCCGAAAATATATTTAAATTACTTTCGTAACGCAATTAATTGGACTATACAATTCTCCGTGAGTCTTGTTACTATTACGTTAGGGCTAGCAAGGGACCTAATGGATCTACAATTTTGAGCTCCAATAATACTTAGAAAAAATTAATTAAACTCTTTAATTAATATTTCACAATTATTAACCTTGGAGTTATTCCACTAAAAACCCAAGGTTATACTCTCGTAGTTGTAGATGTTTTACACAACCAATTTATCAATGTCAATTTATATAACTATTACATACGGTATGATCCTCCACAAGTAGTTCATAATTAAAGCTATAAAGTCCGTTATACCTCTTTAATTATATCTTTTCCTTTAAGTACCATTGATTCTCTTGAATGATTATATCCTCCATTCCTTTACGGAAGAAGGAGAACGCTCTTAATTGTTCAAGCCTCGAATCAACCCTTAAGGGAACTACTTATCTACTTCTCGCAAGGAGTGGATTTTACTATTGTGCATACCTTCCCAACCACAAGACAAACTGTGATTCCAAGATATGGAAATATTGACTGAGAATGCTATTCCGATCTCACCCATGGTAAATCAAAACCACTATATAACCTGAAGGAGTTAGTAAGATACTAAGGATTTAGATCACTCATATATAGCCATCATTAGTCGATATATGAATCTTAATTTTCAACTAACGGATCTTAGTGACAGATTCATATAGATCGTGGCCTAGACCTATATGATCACATCATATAAGGTGCCTCCATTTTCATAACACCATATGAGTAGTCTAGGATAAGACCAATGTATGATATGGAAGGACCGCAGCTGTAGATTAATCACAAATAAAGTAGCCAACTTTATTTGCTTTATACGGACTCTTTAGATTACATGTCTCGAACTGAATTCCTCTGTATATGATATTCATATACTCAGTTTGAGATTACATCTAGCAATCTTAGATGTTAGCATATATAATATAAACATATGAATTAATTTATTTGAATGAAATAACTACTTCTTTTATTATCGAATTTATAACATTTACAAATTACAATCTTTAGGGCATAATCCCAACACTACCATGGTAAACATAACCGTGGTAAACAATTAATAATACAAATGCATAATTGTCTTCTGAATCGTTGTCTTTTACTGTTGGAGAACATTGGACTATCTGGCCATGATTATTGGATACTGCTGAGAAAGTGATATGTCTGGTATTGTTCTTGTCTTGATATGCCGACAGTAAGTTGAAGAGATAAGATCTGAGTCACAAAGGAGCCTTGGTAGGACTTGTTTGTCATAATCGATATGATGATGTCTTAAGATAAGTTTGGTGAGGCTAAAGCCTCTGGTATTGTCATAAGTCATGACCGAAGTAACTGTTGGCTTCGGTGGGGTCATAATCATCTAGAAGATCATCATCATCATCTTCTTGATTCTCTAATTCTGAGTGCTTTTGTGACATACTGGTCATTGTCTTTTTCATTTCTTCTGTTATTTTCATTAGCTCTTCAGGAGTGCTGATAGCAGCAATTCTGGCCTGGTTCTGAGATTTGGCCATCAAGAACTAGGACTGGTCAAACAATTTGTTTTAGAGGGTAGGATTTTCTAAGAACCATTTAGCAACCCTATCTTTGCCATGATCTGCAATGTTCATGCCACTCTACCATTTGATCTTTGTTTGTCGATCAAAATAGGAATATTAACGTTCCCAATCAATTTGTCTTTGATCATATACTTTAGCATTAAAATCCATATAGATAAAATACTTGAAAAGAGTAATAAGTCTATAATGAAATCCATCATGTTGGTTTTAAATAAGTCGTCCAATGAATATACCCTTCCTTAATAGGGTGTGGGAGAAATCAATAGTTGGACCATATTTGTCCACCATTTAAGAAACCAAAATGGGATTTTGAGTGGAAATTTTTTGTCTAAATAAATAAACTAAGACAAGGAGTTGCCTAGGTTTTGGCCATATAAAACATTTGTCCTATCTACACTGTAACCACTTTTCTCACCTCTCGATTCTTTTTAAAAACATTCTCGTGTTTCTATTGTTCACTGTTCCTACTATCAATAAAGTTTGCAACCATTTTATGTATATCTTTCATTGCTGTCAGACTAATTGCTATATTGTTGTAAGTATTTTTCATTGCCATTTATGTTAATTAGTTTTCTTATTATATATTATTATATATTATTATTACATATATATAAAAGTATATATATATATATTATTATATATTTATTATATATAATATATAATATAATATATAATACATATATTATAATAAATATATATAATATATATATAAAAAAAAACTGCTTATTATTCATCCTTTTTTTCAGTTTTTATTTTTTATTTTTGAAAAAAATTGGATGTCTAATGAAAAAACTAATGGATGGATAATGGGAAATATATATAAAATTTTTTTTTTTTTATAAAAATTTAATTTTTTTGGCGACAAAGTTGGATATAAAAGAATTGTTTATTATATATATATATATATAAAAAAAATTGGCGATAAAATTGGATATAAAAAAATTAGTTTTTTTATTTTTTTATTTTTTTTAAGTCTTCATAATCGTACTTTCAATTTTTCTTTATTTTAACTTTATATTTCCATTATCTAGCCATTAGGTTTTTTTTTTTTTTTTTTTTTCTATTTTTAAATATATTTTTAAGAAATAATTTTTTGTTGTTAATTTATATTTATAAACCTTTAATATTATTATTTTGAAACTCAATAATCATTTGATAAGGGTAAAATTATACTTTTATACATATAATTAGAGTTGACTAAAGTGATGTATTTGATTAAATGGATTAAGTGATGTATTTAAAAAAAAATAAGGGACTTAAGTTTTAAATATGATAAAGACGTTTAAAATAAATGACATTTCGTTAAAAAGTAAGGACTTTAATGATATTATCCATTTTATAATTTAATTTAGGGATAGGTGTATTTTAGTTTTTAGAGGTAAGAGAAAGTTAGCAGGAGTGATAAAGTTGTTTATGATAAGGTTGTTTGTCCAAACCTCAAAAGGTTGAGTGTAATTTGCTCAAAAAAGAATAAAAAATTGTCTGTCTCTCCCGCGTGCAGTCTGTACTGTAGTCTGCTGTAGTCGGGCACCACTTTGCAATCGCCATGCCCATTGCTTTATCACAAGTATACCTCTAATGACGAAGTCATCTATGTCCTCTTAATTATTTAATTCTCTCTTCGAAGAAAACAATCTCCATATTTTGATTTGATCGATCGATTTCATTAATATTTTATACAAATGCTTCCTTACGATTCGCCAAAACCTCCTCCTTGTTTTCACCTACATTCTCTTCTACAATTTCTCTCCCAAACAACCCAGAACCACTCTTCTTTCTCTTACCACAACAAAGCAGCAGCACATATCAAATCTCCAATGGCCTCCTCCTACACGACGTCGTCTCATGCCTCCAAACTGTTGTTTCGACAGCTCTTCGAGAAGGAATCATCCACCTACACTTACCTTCTTGCCGATATCTCACACCCAGATAAACCCGCTCTCGTCTGTCTTCTTTTTCAATTTATCTTATGTGTTTTTTGTTTGTTTGGAAGTGATTTGTTGTATTAGTTTCCTGTTGAAAATACAAAGAAATTAATCTATGAAAATGTTAATCAATGGCCTTAAGATACACAGTTTCAAAATCCTCTTTATTAGCTGGACCCTTCAACATTTATATATGTTATATGCTGTTTAATTGTTTCAATTTGCAGTTGATTGACCCAGTAGACAAAACTGTTGATAGAGACCTGTCTGTTATTAAAGAATTGGGTTTGAAGCTTGTTTATGCCTTGAACACTCATGTACATGCTGATCATGTCACTGGAACAGGTCTCATTAAGGTTTGTGGCATTGCTTCTGAATATTATGATGTCTTATTTATGTAAGTCAATTGATGTTATGTTTGTTGACCATTTCCTGCAGAGTAAGGTTCTGGGTGAAATCTATTATATCTAAAGCAAGTGGTTCCAAGGCTGATATTTTTGTGGGGACTGGGGATACCGTTTATTTTGGTAATCTTTTTCTTGAGGTGGGCATGAATATCATTGTGTTATTACATTTTTATTATCTTTTATTTGGTTTAGTTTAAAAAAAAAAAAAAAAAAACTCACAAACAATGGCTCTTGAACCAAACTGTTGTTTTAATAATAACAAAGATGAAGTTGAGGTTGAAATTTATATTGGGTGGCATTGTGATTAAATAAGCTTTCTTTTTATATGGAAAAAATTGTTGGTATATTTTAACCATCTGAATATGTATGACTAGCATGTTGATGTGTAGATAATCTGAAGGCACCATTTCTGTAATATAAGATCTTGAAAATACACTTTAAGTTAAAATGTATGAGCAATTTTCAGGGAACTACTTAATATATCTCTCAGTTGTTGCTGAATGATTAGAGATTTTGTTGCAGGATTTCATTTGGGAAGAGGGTGGTCATGGTAAAAGTATCACTTTGTAAGCTGGAAATTGGTCATCAGGCTCCTCCTAAACGGGGTCTCGGAGTGGATAATTTAGTCAAATAATTTTGGGGTTTATAGGAAAATGGTTGCAGAGGTTCCATATGGAGTCAAATGATCTTTGGCACAAAACATTAGAAGCAAAATCAAATTAAAAAGACTGGATGGGATTTAAATGTAGCTCGTAAAACGGTCTTTTCGTTGCTCTTGGACTGCCTAAACCAAAGGCCACAACCCCTTTTAATGAAATATAAGGCTGGAAGCAAAATTCTATTTTGGGAGAACAATTGGAAGGGGGAGGCTAATTTCAGTGATTTGTTTCCCAGAATATATAGGCTGTAAGGTATTTCATATTTGGGCCACACACAATTTAGGGCTGGTTCTTCACCTACGAAAGGTTGAAAATTTAGGTTTCATCAAGAACCTGAATGATACAAAAGCTGAACAATGTGCAGTACTTTTACTAAGTATTGAGGGGGTTAGTCTTTAGGAAGGGAAGGATGACATATAAGATGGAGCTTTGGATAACTCAGGATACTGTTTTGTTAAATCGTATTCAACTATTTGATAGATTACTTTACTGCTCTCTCTCTGAACCATCTAAATTGATATATAAGTCAAAAGTTCCATGTAAATATTCTAGTTTGGTATTTAGCTTTGTGGAAAGTGGCTGCAAATGAAGAGGCCAGCGATAGTTTCATCTCCCATCTTCTTTTGCCCTACCTAGTTTGGAAGCTGTGTAATAAAGTGTTTCAGAGCTCTAAAGTCTAACCTAAGCTGGGCAGCACCTTCATCTTGCAGCAAGGTCATATCTGAAAAATGGAATGCCTTGGAAAGAAGTGCTAGGATGGCTACTTTTTGGCTTATCTGGATAGAGAGAAATAAAAGAATATTTGAGGAAACTATAGAGGATGATGTGCTGGCTTTGTGGGAAAGAGTTTGTTGTGGGTGCCTCGTTGGGTTTCTGTGAATTTAGAGTTTAGGGATGTTTCCCTTTACTCCATCCTTAACAATTGGGAGGTAGCAGTGATGTGAATAGGGACTTTCTGCAGTTTTTGATTCTTTTGACTTTTGAGGATAGTTAGTTTAGACCTTTAACTCTGTGGGCAGTGTTCGTATGTAAATCACGTAATACTGTGCGTCTGTGCAGTAAGTCCAATTTTTGTTCTCGATCCTGCTCTTTTGTAGAGAGCTCGTTCACTTCTTTGTAATCAGCTTTTCTTCATCAATACCCTTCTGTTTGTTATTTTTTGAAAGAAAGGATTTTTTCCTTGACTTTTCAACAAATTGTCTGCATCCAGTAAATTTTAAGTTACATCCCTGATACAGTAAATCATTGTCAGAATTTTCTTAAGACTTCTTTTTAGTTGGATACTTGGATCACAATAGGGTGAATGAAAAAGCAAATAAGGTTGAAATCTGAGGAAAAGTAGAAGGAGACATCAATTGAAAAAATTCTTATTGATAGTGACCTCTTGACAAGCAAAGATAATAATAGAGAATTCGTGCTTTCAGTGAGATATAGACCTCTCTATTTAAGAAAGTTTCTGAGATTAAAAATTAATTAATTTAGGATTCTTCTTTTACTTTATTCTGTCATGAATGCCTAGTTTTTCTTTGTGGGTGTGGATAAATGTCATCCATCGTACAGATTTTTGGTCTGAATTTTCAAACTGCTGCTATTCACCAAACTTGTTTTGTTACATATGGATGCATGTAGGATAAAAATATTGTTCATCACTGGGGAACAAGTGTAGAAGTAAATTTATAAATATTTATGGGTCATTGGACATTATATTTTTCCTGTCAGATTTCATGCATTTTTAATTACTGACTAAATTAAAGGTATAATTGCAGGTTCGTGCTACTCCAGGCCATACATTGGGTTGCGTTACCTATGTTACAGGAGATGGACCTGATCAGCCCAACCCAAGGATGGCATTCACAGGAGATGCGATATTGATACGAGGATGTGGGAGGACTGATTTTCAGGTATAGGGTCTTGAGATTTACTGTATTATGATTTGATCAGAAAAATGAAATTGTTTCATGATTTATCAGTTTCTTTATTTAATGGCTGTATCTCTAAAAAAAGGATTGCACCCTGAATCTATCAAAGAAGGAAAAAATATCACATTGACTGGCTCCTCATGGAAACTGAACTGTGGTGTTTCAGATAGGAATATGAGTAACGAATTTATTGTATCTTCTCGTGATATGATAAGGCTCTTTTGCTTTTATTGAATGTCACTTGCTTACAATAGGTAATCATTCAGGGACGCAACCACGCAATATCTAAACACCTATCTCCCCAAACTATTTTTTGTGGCATTAGGATTTATAGTGTTGTCTCCAGACTTATTAAGTATGCATTCAAATGCATGCAATGGATAACATTGTAGATCACTTTGGTTCCATGACACATTAATACAAGTTCTAGTTTTACATTTGTTCGTCTTCTATCCATGTATCCTTACCTTCTATTTTCTGTGACAACTATATTCTACATATGCTTGTTTGCAAGTTTTTTGCCTATTGTTTGGTTTGATTTTTTATCTTTGATAACACTTCCATTTGTGTTGAGCCGTTGATAATTTATCCAATTTGGTCAAAGTGAAATGTCCTGTAGGTTATGTTGCAGGTTCTAAATGCTTATTTATCATCATACAAACAACATAAGACATGTTTAATCTTTTTCTTCATCTCTAAGAACTTATTTACATGTGAGAAAGATTTAATGCCAGTTAATTTCTTACAGGGAGGCAGTTCCACACAGCTCTACAATTCAGTGCATTCACAGGCAAGAAATTTGTTTATTTCTTTCACGAAGTAAACTTTTTCTTACCACACCCTACCTGCCTAATTCACAAAAACAAATTGAATTAAATTTCCTTCCAAGATTGGTGTAAGGAGGATTGACCCTCGTCCTTTTGTTCAACTACAAGAGATCAGACACGGTTATTATGCTCATAAGTGAACTAGGGGATGGAAAAAAGGAAACAGAAAAATGAAAAAGACTTTATGAATGATTGAATGAAGCCTTTCTTTAATTGTTATTAATTTTACTTTTTGTGTTTCCAGATCTTTACACTGCCAAAGGACACATTAATCTATCCAGCTCATGATTACAAAGGATTCACAGTAAGGAAATATTAAATGCTTCTTTTTTGTTTGATATTTGATGTAGTTGCTTATACAATACTGATGGATTTTCAGGTAAGCACAGTGGGAGAGGAGATGCAATACAATCCTCGCCTAACAAAAGATGAGGTAATTATTTCACTGATAGTGCATTTTCTTATTTGTTACGATTTGTTTGCCATTCATGTCTGTATTAGCAATTGGTTAACGCTTGGCTCCATCTGGTACCAGATGAAACTAGATTCAGGGAATCATTTTGGGAAAAGTGCTCTTTACATCTTTCCTGCCACAGAATTAATTTGACAATTTGTTGATTGAAAGTTTTGTGGCCCTCCAGAAATTAGAAAAGGAAAATTAATGATAATGGTTGTCTTTTCAACAATAAAACAAAAACTCATTGGTGTTTAGAAACTATTAATCTGTTGCTTGCTCTGATAATTTTATTATGTAATGATTTGTAACATGACATACCAATGAGCCACTGCACAAGCACAACCAGTCCAATGCTCTAGTACCTTCCTTCTCTGTGATTTTGTTTCTGTCGACACCCATAAAGTAGAAGTAAGATTCTTTCCCAGCCCAAACCAAAAATGCGAGTCATTTCATGTTCTACTTAAAAATAATAATAATAATAATAATTTCAACTTTAAGGTTTTGTTGTTCATCTAGAAGTCTAGATGATGACTTGCTTGATTGCATTTTGTGTAAGCTTCAGCCAATAGCTTTTTAAAATGAAGTAAATAGTTTCCTAGATTGGATGACTTACTAATGGCAATTCCTAGTGAATTTGTAGAGGTCATGAAGGAAAACAATTGGATTGGAAAATTTTTGTTTCTAAAACTTGTCATATCATTTATTGCATCCGATAAAAGATCAATTCTGTTTCTTTTTTCTTTATATACTGAAGTTTTTATTTTCAGTACTTGTATTTATGTCCATAACAATATGTTTGCAACGTTTTGCAGGAAGCTTTTAAAAACATTATGGAAAGTAAGTATATGCATGAAATATAAAGTTTCAGTGGAATTACTCAGTTTTTTTAAGCTTATTGAACTATTAACTTGTATATTTTGTCTACACAACAGATCTAAACCTGTCATATCCAAAGATGATGGACATAGCGGTGCCCGCAAATCTGGTTTGTGGGATGCAAGACCTGACTTCCAAAGCCTGATGAACCTTTGATGAGTGACGCTCTAGTGTCCAATTCACTTATGGATCGTTCATGTGTTCAAAAATGATGTATAATGGACGTTGGTATAAAATAAAGTAATAGAATGTTGCTCTCAGGGATTGAATCACATCTTTCAACATAGGTGACCAAAATCTGTTTAAAGGTTGGTGTTGAATATATTTGTTTGATCATGTGTTGTAATTTGTTTCGTTGGTGCTTCCGCAAAAGTTTCATTTGGGTTATAAATTGTAGCATGAATTACTTGACTCAATAATGTATTTGTGACAATTTTTAGTTTAATAAGTTATGACTTACGGATGGTTTGCTTTCGAATTTAAGACATTATCAGGTTGAATGGGTTATTTACCACCAAACAACATTAGGTTGCGGTGATATTGTGAGCCTGAATTTTTCCCCTATGTGGGCTCTTTCCGGAAATGTATTAGTATATGCATATATGACAAATGTGATGTGCTTTCTCGGAAGCATGGGCCATAGTGAGAATTGAGTAAGTGAAGCACATGAAGAGGTAGGTCCTACCATGTGTTCGATAATTATCCACATGTTGTAGCACGACTTGGTTGTGTATGAAATTGCATTGGAGTTTTGGAAATTAAAGAAGAAATATAAAAAGTTCATATAACATTTCACATTTGTGGTAAAGATAGTCAAATATATTATATACGATGCGTTATAACTGACTTATTTAATGTATCAACATTATGTTAAGGTAGATAAACATAATGTTGATACATTTAATATCAAACTTTAGTGTGGATAAGATATGACTTTAAGATATCTTCCACACTAAACTTTTCTATCTAAATGTCATAAGGTCAAACCTCAAGGGGTGCAGTGTAATTTACCAATTGATTATTGGCTCCAACAAAGAAAACTTATAGAATGATTGAATATGACACATGAGCACGTCACCATCGCTACGATCACTCGGCAATTAGTTTACAAACTACGCAATTGGTCTTCTCTTCTCCTTTTTGACTTCTTCCTTAAGAAATTAAAACCAAAAATATCCAATAAAACCCCTAAAAATCATAATTGACTCTCTGCAGATCTCCATCAAAACCCAGCATGAGTGAAGACGATAAAAACAGAGGAGTTGTTGTAGATCATCACCACCATCAACATCAACATCATGAACAACAACCGCAACCGCAACCACAACCACCTCCCCAATACGGTACTTTTCAAGGAGTAGCCAACTACCCTCCTCCTCAGCCGCCGGCTGTCGGCTTCCCTCAGCCTGTTCCTCCGCCTGGCGCCACCTCTCCTCCGTACTACCCTCATGGTTACCAAGCTGTTCCGGGTTTTTTTTTCCTTTTTCCTATTCACTCTTCAATTATTTTTTTTATGATTTTTTTTTTTTTTGTTTTTATGTGGATTAAAATTTAAAAATGTGATTTTGTGTTTGGTGCAGGTTATGCTGTTGCTGAGGGTAGACCAGTGAGACAACGTCGCCTTCCTTGCTGTGGTATTGGCATTGGTTGGTTCTTGTAAGTTTTCTTCACTTCCTTGCCTTTATTTTTTTACATGTTACTTTGAAATTAGCTGACATTTGAGTGTTGTATGGATAATAATCAACTAGCTTAGTTGGTGAGATGTTTTATAATAGTTGAGATCGGAGGTCACTTTTGAAATTAACTGACAATTGAGTGTTGTATAGATAATCACTTGCATAGTTGGTGAGTTGTTTTATAATAAGTTGAGACAGGATCTTACTTTTGGGGACGGGGGTGTGGTTGGTTCCATGTGATTTGATGCTGCGTTCCTGGTCGGAGAGAGTTCAATGACTGAATTATAGTTAGAGATTTGTATTTTGGCTATTTAATGTTGTAACTTGTAAGTACATTGAGAACCATATATACTAAAGATGTTATTTTCATATTTATTACTTCCTAGTTCTCATAATTTCATTTTCATTCCATCCTTTCAATTAATCAATTATGATTATTAGTTTTTGATGATTTTTCTGTTGATTCATTTCCATTAATAACATTAATACGAGATGCTTGCATTTTGAAGGTTTATTATTGGTTTCTTCCTTGGCGCCATCCCTTGGTATGTTGGGTTATTTGTTATGCTATGTGCAAGGATAGACCACCGAGAGAAACCAGGATATATTGCTTGCACCATAGCTGTGAGTAAATCCTTCCCTTAATTTTATTTTGACTTGTCAAACGTTGTGCTGTGCAAACTTTATTATTTTTAAATAAATAAATATATAATAATTGCCTTCGTTTTGAATGATTGTCATATATTTGGCCTCACTGCTGCTTCTTCATTTATTATTAGTTGTCATTATAATCAAGCTAAGGCTTTTGGGTGATATGTTCACCTGTTTGGATGCATCATCATTGAAGTTCATGTAGCATATAACTGACTGCTTCATGGTTTGTCACACTATTGCTAAATAAGTTACTTAGACCTCTTTCTCTTATATTTTTTCCATTAAAATGCAAAAGTTGACATTATGTTGTATTATGTAAAATAATTTTTCCATCTGAGATAAGTTACTTCTTTTCACATATGAATCAAGTTACATTTAATATCATATACAAAAATTAAAATCAAGTAAAAAGTCTTGTTATCACAGATGGAGTTGTTCTTTGCCATCATGGTCTGTATGTTCATCCATGGAATTCTTAAAAAGCTAGACAACTTTAAATAATAAAGAAATTGTTCATATTTGAATTACAGTTGTAAGAGACATTTGGTCAAACATTTAGCAAGCACCGAGATAGTGAAACTTTTGATTCAAGTATCCAACACCAATACTTCAATAACTGGAAATGATTCATTTATCACATGCCAAGTCTGACATCCAACATTTTTTATTCATAATTTCAAAGATTAATCAATTTTTTAAAAAATATATTATGTATTATATTTAAATTAACAAATTTCCAAGTTTGCTGGCCAGATTCATCACATAATAGTTAATCAATATGACTTAACAAAACAGAGGAAAGAAAAATAAAAATACTAATAATAAACAAAAGTTCATTCTATGACCACATTTTCAATGAATTTATTTTCCCATCACAACAGCTCTAATATTTGTTCAAATACACAGCATGAATTCAAAATAAACCCACATCACAAGTCACAACAACAAAGTAAACCACATTCAACACCAACATGTAGCTGTAGAGATGAATTACTTGATTTGTCTACTTCTATGATAAAAAAATAAATAAATAAATAAATAAAAAAAGAACGAATAGGGATCACACCCAATATTCCTTCTAGGATGAAGGAGACAAAAGAACAATAGAGAGCAAGAGAGTGCAGGCAAGAGAGATTGTGATAGCGAGAGGGTTAGAAACTTAGATGAAGATTTTGTAATTTAATGGTTTATGAGGGATAATTTTGTCTTTTCGTACAACAGATGAGTTAGATTTCAAAATATTTCATATTAAGGTTATATTTCAACTTGATCCTCTCAAATAAGTTAGATTTCAATAAAACCTTTTAAATTGTTCTCTCTCTCTCTCTCTCTCTCTCTCTCTCTCTCTCGTTTTTGCATCACCATAAACTTATTCTAATTGAATATCCAACCTCATTCTTCTAGGTTTAAATGCGACACCATGAAATTCATCTATAAGAGTTATGTTATTTAGCTCATTTACAGTGGAAGGAAATGCAGAGTTTAGTAGTGTGGAAATATTAGTCATTAGCTGGAAGTTGTGGGTGGTTCATTACTTGTAAAATTTTGTATCACTGTATTTTGACGAATATTGATTGTCAGAATAATGAACTGGGTTGGAGTCTGGTTTCTATAATGTGTAGTTTTCTCCTACATTAACATTTGGTTATCCAAGAAATTTCATCCTGTGGAATTGTTGTTTTTTATATCAATTGATAGAGGGGAGAAAGAATTAAACGAAAATGAAATTTAATTGGAGAACAAAAGATCAAATCTGAGTAATTTTGGAGTAATTTTGGAGCGAAATGAAGTTGTAGGGACTAGGGCGGCATACAGAGGGAACGAAAAGGTGTGGATGGAGATGGAATGAGATTAAAAACATGTATTAGAGTTGGCTTTCATAATTAAAAAATGTCAAAAAATTTACATCAATCAATTTGATGTAAGAAGGAATAAAATTCAGGTTTTGCATACCAAGGGCATGATTTTAACAGCGTTAGGATTGGGCTAGGTTTAATGGGTTTTTTTAGTGGACTAAGCTTAACTTGTTTTTGGTTCTGTGAGAGTCCGAAGAAAATATGATTTTGTGGAATTTGAGGATTTTATTCGAACAAGTTTACTATAAACAGCAGCTGAACCTGTGAATCAGATGCAGGCTTGGCAGAAGTTTTCCTGATTTTAATATTGTTTTGTGTTATCTACTTTCTTTTTTGCTCTTGCCTATCTTTGATTAGATCCTAGGCTTTGTGCCTCATGTTCTTGAAACATTCTCTGCGAAGATTTCAAATCTGATCAGTTTGTTCTTTAAAGCATTGTCCTGATCATCAACTCTTCTAGCATCAATTCTTACTTTAGGCTATGCTCCTGTCCATAATATGATCAATTTTAACTGTATAGCAGTAAATTTGCCCCTTTTTCTTACTAGGTGCGTCAGTGTACTAAGATAGAGAGGAGAAATAGAATTATGAGAGGGATAAATTAATAGAAATGGGAGAGATTAGAAAAAGAAAGAAAAATAGAAGACATAAAGAAGAGAGAGAATGGGAGGATAAAGTTCAATTCATGAACTCATAACTGAAGAACACATAATATTAGAAAGGTCTATTTGTAAAAAACTAAACCTAAATTGATTAAAACAAGTAAAAATTATTAAGTAAAATCTCTAAATAAAATGGAATTTATTAAATAAATACTAATCTTAATAAAGCAATATAATCTCTAAAAGCATTTCCTAATTGGTTTCCCCCAACTAATTTCTGTCAAGTTATTTTCTTATATTATTTTATGAAGCAGAGGTTCTCAAGCAAAAATGCATTTGAACTTGGATCATAAAGAAAAACATAAAGATTTCTCTCCTAGTGGTAGCATGCAGCTGTTCCCAGCAGAACACATTGGTTTTGAACCTGTGACTTAAGTGTGGACCTCAATTATCTCTAAACACTTACTAAGGATTTCATCTAGTCTATATGCTTATTATAGATCCATCAATGTTGAATTTTTATACATGTGCAAACAGTTTTTAATTTTTATGTGGACATGTATATCCATCACATGTCTGACACATAACTCATGCATGTATATCCATCACATGTCTGACACATAACTCATGCATGGGAAGAAGTTTCTACATTTTATAACCCATAAATTGACATATTATGTGATCTAGCACTACACCCACTGCATTTAAGCATCCTTGTTTTTCCTCCCTGTCCTCTTTCCTAAGTTAACAGGATAGCACAAAACTGGTGGTTAAATGCTTCTGAATATTTATAAGGGAAGTTCAAGCTAAAGTTACCTTGACTTTGGGGGGCATAGTGGGTCTAATGGGTGTACAGTATCTTTGTTTAATGTAGTCCCCTCATATAAAAGAGAAAAAGGTCTAACTTCTGTTGTGCTGTTTGTTACTCAAATTCTCTTATCATAATAAGTTGTGTTATTTTACCAATCCTATTTGATGATGTGTGTAATGTATGCTTTTTACAATAAATAAATAACAAGGGAATTGTTCATTAGTTGCTGACTTGCTGCTAGCATGTTGATGAGTGATTAAGAATGCTAGTGGCTAAAACAGTTTGGTAATTATCTTAAATTTAATACGAGCTTTCATTGTATATGGAAGTTAGATGTTCTTGATTTTGGTAGAGCACTTAAATACTATTGTTAGACCCTTTTAGCAACTTAAGTTTTTGGGTTGAGTGATTACTGATATGTTATTAGAGCTAGTGTAACCAGAGCTAGTGTAACCAGGAGTGTTTGAGTTCGAGTCCCCCATGTGATTGAATTTATGTTTGTTTCTTGATTTGTTTTGCGCTTGGACCACATGGATTATAAACTTCAGAGAGTGTGCTTAAATACTATTATTGGGTCATTTCCTAACAATTTAAGCTTTTGGATTGAGTGGCTACTGACTGATTTTATCATGGCCGGTTTTCCATTTAGCATCTTTATCTGGTTTGTGAACAAACTGCAGGTCAAGCCATATATTTAAGACTGTATTATTCTCGTTTAACATATTGTCAGAAACCAGAAAAGTGAAGATAGTTATTTCTTTTCAATCTTTAGGCTAAAATTCTGAGCTGATTTATTAACTTGATGGCTGTATGTGCAGGCTGTTCTTGCTACAATTGCAATTATTCTTGGGGTAACGAAAGGAGTTGATGACTGGTAGTTGTATAGTTTGGAAAATCAAACAGATTCATACCCATGCCTGAACTGCTAAAAACTATATCTGGATTTGAAGCTAATTATAAGATCTTGAGTGTTTATAATGTTTATCCGTACCGCTTCAAACCATGGAAACTGATATGCCTATGCTATCTGTAAGTGTCAATCTTTATTAATACAGTTCTTTGTACTTTAAAGAACCTATGCTTGACATGTGAACGGTTGTTTAGTATATAAATGTTTTGTGAATTTTGTGGGAATGAATAAAATAATTAAATCATGATATAGTTGCACCGGGGGATTGAGCTCTTGTGGCTTTATCGAAGAGTTACTAGCTAGAGCTGGATGATGTTTCACATTACTGCATTAGTTGTGATTTCACTGTGTTAGCTGTCTTTGTTTTTTATGGTCGTGCTTGTGAGCTGTGACCATTGAGGATTGTCTCGGTGGCAAAGTTCATTTTCAGGTGCGGTAGGATTTAGGTTTATGGGAGTGTGTAGGGCAACTAGACCTTGCCATCTACTCAATGAGTCGTTACAGCGCATTTCTCATCCCATTTTTCATTTTTGGCACGAACTTTTCTTATGCCCTTCCTTGCTACAGTGGTAACAACTCCCTCTTAATCTCGACTTTGAACGATGTGAACCTTCACCATCTCTCTACCCTCTGTAAGTACTCCACATACTCTCAGCAACAAAAGCTTGAGCATTGTCTGTACCCATACCAGAAGTTTTTCTCCTGGTTTCCTCATTGAACAAGCTATTGGTAACAATATCCATAGCCAATTTACCTTGAGGAACAGAGTTACTAACCGTCTGAGCAAAGGCATCCCAAGTCTTCGGCAATGAACTTAACAAGAACAATGCATACAGCTCATAATCGAAGTCAAGCTTCACTACAGCGAACTGATTCATCACACGCTAGAATTCATTCGGGTGTTCCGCTACACTGCGCTCATACCTGAACTTCAAGTTAACAAGCTTATGAATCAGATACAATTTGTTGGCAGCAGACTTCTGTTCATACATGCTCTCTAATTTCTTCTATATATAGAGCTACTGGACTAATCTCTAGCGATATATGATGAAACACGGTAACATCTACCCAATGTCTGATATACGCGATTGCCTTCTTGTTCATCTTATTCCAATCTTCATCACACGTATTCTTTGGCTTGGCTGTGTCTCCTTCAATGGTTTTGCTCAATTCTTTAATTGTGAGAATATCCTCCATCATGGGTTTCCATATCACCCAATTCAAACCGTTAAGTTTAGTTATAGTAGTTGAAATACCCTCAAATTACCAACCAGTGAACCAACACTACTGAGGAACTAACGATTCATGGCTATATTGCACCTTCCGATTACATTAGTTTCTCAAAACCACCACTACCGATTATTTGTGAGAATTGTAGAAAACACCAAACTTAACGGTCAAGGAAAATCACAACCAAGCACGCTAACAAATATATCGCAAAAACATAGACAACACAAGATTTACGTGGTTCGACATAAGCCTACATCCACAGGTCAAACTCCAAATAATATCTCTACCGTAACTTTTGACCAAGAGTTTTCAAACACTTAATTAGGTGAGGAAGAATATTGTTTTACTAATGTCCACATCCAGTAATATGGTTAGCTAGGCGGTTAATATCCAATTTCAATTCGTCAATACCATCAAGAAATATTATTAGCTAGGCGTTTAATATTTTACTCAGAAACCTCACAAACTTGGAAGAGGCAACAGCTTTTATATATATAGAAGCCATGAAACATCTCCAATCCATGCCATTATTATTACAGTACTAAAACATTGAAGATGCAAGCTGTTGAAAAATATGAAAAGATGAAAAGGAAATAGAGAATGCTTGAATGAGTATTATTGAAACTAAATCAGGTATTTGTACAGGAAGAATTCTAACCACTATAGGAAACACTAATTACATCAGGAAACAACCTCTATACTACAGAGTGTACAGCTAATATATAGGCAACTAAATAGGAAAGTAAAATACACTAATTAACTATTACTAAAAGTAAAGTATATGTAAGTTTAACTTCCTAACACTCCCCCTCAAGTTGGAGAGTGGATATCTTGCAGTCCCAACTTGCGGATCATAGGAACGAAAATTTCTTTCCCCAAAGGCTTGGTTAAAACGTCTGCCAGTTGATGTGCAGAATTTACGTATCTTGTGATCACAGAGCCATCTTGAATCTTGTCTCTAACATAATGGCAATCCATCTCGATGTGCCTAGTTCGCTCATGGAATACTGGGTTAGCTGCGATGTGTAACGCAACCTTGTTGTCACAATAAAATAAGGCAGGTTCATGATGCGTAAATCCCAAGTCCTTCAATAAACATCGTAGCCATGTCAGCTCACAACAAGCTCCCGTCATTGCACGGTATTCTGCCTCTGCAGAAGAAAGGGAGACTGTTTTCTGTCGCTTTGATCTCCAGGATATCAACGACGATCCAAGAAAGACACAATAACCCGAAGTGGATCTTCTGGTGAGTGGGCAGCCTGCCCAATCCGAATCACAGTAAGCTCTCAACCTGAAATCACTGTTTGAAGGGAAAAATAAACCTTGGCCAGGCGCGCTCTTCAGATATCGGACGACACGGAGAGCTGCGTCCATATGAAGTCTTCGTGGCTGATGCATAAATCTGCTGAGAACATGTACTGCATATGTTATGTCCGGCCTCGAAACGGTCAAGTAAATGAGTCTACCAACCAGTCTTCTATACTGACCCGGTTCCTTGAGTAAGTCACTGTTGTCAGATAATTTCAAGCCACGCTCCATAGGTGTATTAATAGGAGCTGCGCCCAATAGACCTGCATCCTTAATGATCTCTAGAGCGTATTTACGTTGAGAAATAAATATGCCATTCTTAGATGCAGAGAATTCAATACCAAGAAAGTATTTTAATTTACCAAGGTCTTTGAGATGAAAATGACTATGTAAGAAGGTCTTAGTTTCAGCAATGCTAATAGAGTCATTTCCGGTAATCAAAATGTCGTCAACGTAAATTAAGAGAGCAGTGAATGACTTGCCTTTTGTTCTAGTGAACAGAGAGTAGTCAGCTCGTGACTGAATGTAGCCGGCAGAACAAATGGCCTCCGTGAATTTTGCGAACCACTGACGGGATGCTTGTTTCAAGCCGTACAAAGACTTATGAAGACGACAGACCAGATGCTCCTCCCCCTGTCGACGAAGACCTGGCGGCGGCGACATATATATTTCTTCAGACAAATCACCGTGAAGAAAAGCGTTGTTGACGTCCATTTGATGTAGAGACCAACCACGAGCGGCAGCCAAGGCGAGTAAACAGCGAACGGAGATGATCTTGGCAGTGGGAGAGAAAGTATCCTGGTAATCGACGCCTTCAAGCTGAGTGAAACCTTTCGCGACTAATCGGGCTTTGTATCTCTCGACAGAACCATCGGAGTGACGCTTGACCTTGTAAACCCATCGGCAACCAATTGGAGTCTTACCAGGCGGGAGAGTAGTGAGGGACCAAGTACCATTAGCCCGGAGGGCCTGCAATTCAGATTGCATAGCTGCCTGCCATTCAGGGTGAGTGACGGCTTCCGAAAAATTTCGAGGCTCTAAGATTTGACCGAGTTTAGCAGCAAAGGAACGAAGAGCAGGCCTGTATCTGTGATATGAGACAAATTTCGCCACGGGGTATCTCGTACCTTTAACCGGACCCGGTAGCAAAGAGGAGGATCGGTCAGAGCAAACTTGAGAACAGACGTAATCGGAAAGCTTAGCCGGCGGACCAGTTTGGCGACTGGAACGACAAAGAGGAGCCGGTTGAGGGTCGATATCAGAAGGTAAAGTGGGTGATTGTGGAGTGGGAATCGGGATAGAGGAGGAAACCGACGACAGAGATGAAGGGCTGTCAGGGATGGGGATGGACGATGGGTCGTGGGTAACAAGTGTGGCAGGAAGATCGATTGGGTCGGAATTGGGTGGAGGAAGAGGAGAAGGTGAGTCCAGTGGAAGATCAGGCGTGGATTGGAAATTTGGGGAAAGTGGTGAATTTAGGGATTTTGGCGAATGTGGGGAATCTGGTGGAGTGGGTGTAGCAGGTCGGGTAGGAAAGGAAGGAGATGGGTAAGAAAGGTCTTGGGCCACAAATGGGATCGGGCCAACATTGGTTGGGCCAATATTTTTCGAAAAATCAGATGTGGGTTTGACTGATGCATAAGGAAAAATATGCTCAAGAAATTTTACATCGCGACTGGTAAAAACTTTTTTTGTTGATAAATCAAATAGTTTGTAAGCCTTTTGACCAATCGGATAACCGATAAAAATTGTAGGAACGGAACGACAATCAAATTTGTGTGAAGGGTGGACATTAGTGGCATAGGCTAGACAACCAAAAACACGAAGATGAGAAAAATTGGGTGGTTTAGAATAAAGAAGTTCAAAAGGTGTTTTAAAAGAAAGAACTGGTGAGGGGAGACGATTTATGATGTGGACAGCAGTAAGTGCACACTCCCCCCAAAATTGGGTAGGAAGTTGAGCCTGAAATTTCAAAGCTCGAGCAACCTGTAAGATGTGACGATGCTTGCGTTCCACTACCCCATTTTGTTGAGGTGTGTAAACACAGGAATGCTGAAAAAGAACACCATTATCTTGAAAAAAAGAGCGAAGTGATATAAATTCCCCACCATTGTCACTGCGAACAGTTTTAATGTGGGATTCAAATTGAGTGAAAACATAACTAAAAAATCGTTTTAAAATTGATTGTGTTTCATCCTTGTGTCGCATCAAAAAAATCCATGTAAAACGAGTATAATCATCAACAATGGTAAGAAAATAATAAGCACCAGAAAGAGAAGGGTGTCGATAACGACCCCAAATGTCACAATGAATTATTTCAAAAGGTTTAATAGAAGATATTACACTAGGATGGAAAGGTAAACAACTCTGCTTAGCCAGAGGACATATATGGCAAGCATTATTTGACTCAGCTAAAAAATTTAAATAATTTTTGGCAATGTAATGTAAACGAGAGAATGATGCATGGCCCAAACGATTATGCCAGAGATCAGTGGATGAAATAGTAAGATTGCAGGTTGGTCTATTTGTGAGTGTGGAAGAGTTGATAACGGCTTGCTTCGTCGCTAGTGCCACCAAATAATATAGTCCGTCTCGTTGTTTACCCAAACCAATCATCCTCCTCGTAGCCAGATCCTGCAATATACACCAATAAGGAAAAAAAGTTATTGAACAATTTAATCCTTTTGTTAGACGACTAACGGACATTAAATCAACTTTGAATGTTGGTACACAAAGCACATCATGTAAATAATAAACAGAGTTCAAAGGTAATGATCCTTTTGCAGTAATATCAGCTGTTTCTCCACTAGGCAGTAGTACAGGAGGCAATGAGCATTTTTTGTTGTTGCGGAAAAACAATTTGGGTGATGAGGAAATATGATCTGTTGCTCCACTATCAATTATCCAATTATTTGAAGTGAGTTTAGACAAACCTGGCTTGGTTACCACATTAGCTTGAGAGCTAGATTCTCCATTGTTGTTGCCAAGAAGTGATAAAAGCTGCTGTAATTGGTCTTCAGAGATCCTAACTAAATGATTCCCGTCCACTTTGGTAGTGGGCTCAGACACATGATTTGCTGTAGGCCTATTATTATTGTGAAAACGTTTTGGGTTTGGGCCTTGATTGTGTTTTGCCTTTGGATGGCCCGGTGGGTAACCATTGAGAGCATAGCATGTTTGGACCCAATGGCCCATTTCTCCACAGTGTGTGCAGTTTGGACGACCTCTGCCTGTCCCTGTCCTTCGCCTGTCTCCACGACCCAAACTGAAATTCTCTGGCTGCCTCTCTTGCGATCGGAAGTCGTGCGACCCATGTGAGTGATCGAACCGATCAGACCGTGCCGGAATGGATCTACTGCCGCCGTTATTGCTTCGGACAGCCATGGCGGCGCTGCTGCTAGATTCGATTGCAGCGGTGGTTGTGCTCAGAAGTCGCTGCTTCTCTTCTTGCGAAACGGAGGAGTACGCTTGGCGAACTGAAGGAAGGGGGTTCATGAGGAGGATCTGTCCACGAATCGCACTGTAAGAATCATTTAAACCCATCAGAAATTGCATCAATTTTTGTTGATCATGCTGTGTTCCATGTGTTGCATCGTTGTAAGAGGTAAGTTCATCCCATAGGCCTTTCAATTTTGTGTAATAGGCAGAAACTGAGAATTGTTCTTGTCGTAGATAGGCTATGTCTCGCTGGATTTCGAAAATACGGGGTGCATTACTTTGTGAGAATCGCTCACGAAGATCCTCCCAAACTTCGTGGGCGGTTGAATAATATATTACACTGTCTGTAATTTCTGGACTGAGAGTATTGACAATCCAAGAATGAACCATGTCGTTGCACCGAGACCATGTTGCGTAACCTTCTGGATTGGATTCTTCTGAAGGGGCTTTGATAGAGCCATTTACAAAACCTAGTTTGTTTTTGGAATTTAGAGCCAGAGTCATAGCCCTTTTCCAAGTAGAGTAATTGTCTCCATTCAAGGATTTGGAAATCAAAATTAAACTTGGATGATCGGAATGGTGGGTGAAATAGGGATTTGAGATATTCACCCTTGCAGGATCTGGAAAACTGCTAGGAACATTAGAACTGCTAGGAACGGCAATTTCTTTGCCAGCTGCAGTAAGGGTTGGTGGTGGAGGTAATTCATCATTAGCCATGATAGCTTAAGATGAGAATTGCTACACGAGAGATTAAGGTGTAGTGATAGGTCAGGCTCTTAGTCCCGCTCTGATACCATGAAAAGATGAAAAGGAAATAGAGAATGCTTGAATGAATATTATTGAAACTAAATCAGGTATTTGTACAGGAAGAATTCTAACCACTATAGGAAACACTAATTACATCAGGAAACAACCTCTATACTACAGAGTGTACAGCTAATATATAGGCAACTAAATAGGAAAGTAAAATACACTAATTAACTATTACTAAAAGTAAAGTATATGTAAGTTTAACTTCCTAACAAAATACACACAGAATCTCATTACTAGCCTGCCTTGTTTCTTCTCTTTTTTGCAGGGTATGAATCCTCATTATAACTAACATCTCCATCACCTTTTCCATCATTGAAATCAAGAACTTGATTACTATTTTTGTTTTTCTGTTCGTCATCAAATATCTGCTGCATTCTACTATATGGTTTTCTGATGCTACTTCTCTGTAGTATATCAGGCATATGGATCTCTGTAAAAGACATCCATTCCAAGTCACAACTATTATGGTAATTTTGCTGATCATCTGCTACTGTAATAGCACTGTCCGATCCTGATGATTCCTCAAAATAATATTCCACATTTCCCTTGTAAACTAGACGAATCCCACAACTTTTTACACAAGAAGTACTCCATTCCTTTTTATCTCGGCCAATGATTAGAAAGTGAGCTCGAACATGTTTGCTAGTACTTAACCGGTCTCTGCTACCACTCTCAAACATGCAGCGCGATAAATAGGCCAGCCAAAGGTGATCAGAATCAACTGTTGTGTAACCAGGGATGGCAAAACTGAATTTAAACAGACCTGTCTTGATGGTCATTGCACAATGAATCTCTTCATCCGAATGATCCGAGATTGCAAACACAGCACACACAGAAAATCCCATGAATTCATCATTTAACCAATTGGGAGACAGGCTGATTTCTGCTGAAGATGCATTACTCCAATTATCAAACCACTCTGGAATATCACTTCCTGGAAGACGAATATGAAATTGAGAAGGATTGGAGTGTTTCTGCAACATGAGGTCATGATTGTTTATAAGCATAAACAGAGAAATTTTGGAAATACAGTAAATAATATGATAAATCAACTCGAAATTTTTTAATAAGATAAATCAACTCCACCTGAAGCCAGCTTTGCAGCAACACAACTGCCAAGCTGTTTTTCCTGCCAAGCTGATTCTCAACCAATTTATTGCAATTGAAAAAATGCAGTGCAATGGCATGAGAAGTGCTTAGTTCTAGTGCATTTGACATTGTTTCCAGCGAAGTACAATCTTCTGCCCCTACAAAAACTGTTTCCGGTGGAAGCTGAGGTAATGACTGCAGCCTCTGGCATTTCTCCAAGCAAAGAATTTTAAGTTTAGGAAGATTACTGATGCTTGCAGGCAGACTAACAAACTTGTTTCTGCCTAATTTCAATTCTTCTAAGGAGACTAATGAGCCAAGATCATTTGGGATAGCTCCTTCCAAAAGATTGCAGTCACTGAGATCTAATGTTTTCAGAAAGCTTAAACCTACAAGAGGAGGCAATAGCAAACCTTTGTAATCTAGATTTCTTTTTGGAAACAACAATAACCGGAGAGAAGAACTCCAGGTTTTGGGGTGTTTTCCTTTACATCCAGAGAAATGTAATTTTTGAAGGTTGGTCAATTGTACAATGGAGGATGGTACTAGTTGTATTGCAGTCCCACCTACATCTAGCTCCTCCAAACACTCAAGCTCCACTAAGTTATGGGGCAGTTTGTCTAGTTTGGTGCAGCCGTAGAGATTAAGAATCTTGAGAGATTTCAATCCACTTATGTTGCTTGGGAAAATCATAAGATTCTTGCAGTCTTTCATATTCAACACAGTAAGTTGTTTCAGAAAACCAATTGATGGGTGAACCTCAAGCAGTCTTGTACAGCCTTGAAGATCCAGTCTCTCAAGATTTTGGAGACCTGTAAAATCTGGGCTTCTGACAAGGTTGTGGGAGTATTTGAGCTTAATGGTTTTCAACTCCTCAAAATTCTGTTAGAAAAACAAACAATCAATTAATCAAAAACATGCTTCAAACTACTTTACAATCCAATAAATGCATGAAATAAAAGCATATATATATATATACCACCTTTATGCCCTTCCATAGATACTGAATGTTGCTAGAACACATATCAAGTTTAAAAAGATGTTTTGGCTCGAAACTTGAAGGCAATGACTTTAAAGGGTATCCGTGCCATTTGAGGTACCTTAACTCATCTGAGAGGTACTCAAGATCATCTGAAAATTGAACGTTGCTGATTTTGAGAAGCCTTAGATTTCTCATGGTTGAGAATGAGTTACTACTCAGGTGGATGATCTCTTGTTTAGGCTTGCCAAGCATTATACCTTCAACAGCTTGTGTTCCCTAATGAATAAAAGAAAAGGAGAGTATGTGCATCAATTGAAATGTAAATGCATAATTTCAAATTCTCTGAAAAACAAAAGTACTCTTACCGTATTTGTTGTCAACACATGATAGACATCCTTACACAGCCATAATCTACTCCATTTTCCAGGCTCATTATGGTGTTGTTCACGAACAATTTCCCAACCCATTTCTTGTACTAAACCATGCATCGACAGTTTGTTATTTGAAATAGTTATTAGAGATTTTTCAATGAGAACTTTTAGTCCAATATCTGGGTAAAAACTATTTAGTAATTCCATAACTCGATCTTTGTCCTTCCCTTCAAAGAAACATACAATATCTAGGAATATTTTTTTCTCTATTTTCTCCAATCCATTGTAGCTTATTCGAAGTATTTTCAAAACTTTTTGATTGATAACTTCGTGTAGTCCATTGAAAGCAATTTTCCACTCATCAGCATTTTGATCACATAAGAAAGATCCCAAAACTTCAAGAGCTAATGGAAGCCCTTTTGCAAGGTTTATCACACTATTTGAGAGCTTCAGATGATTATTTGAAGGTTGTTTGTATTTGAAGGCTTTCAAATGAAAGAGCTTAAGAGCATCACCATGATTCAATGCTTCAACCTTATATATATTATTGATTCCATGGCTGATACACACATGCTTATTTCTGGTTGTAACGATGATTCTACTCCCAGAACCAAACCAATCAGGATTTCCAGCCAACTTTTCTAATTGTTTCAATTGATCATCCACATCATCTAGAACAATAAACACTCTTTTATGACACAACCGCCTTCTAATCAAATCGGCTCCTTCATGATCATCACATATGTTTAAATTTGTTTCCTGTAGGACCTTGGAAAGAAGCATTTCTTGTAAATAAACAACTCCTTTTCTTTCCGACTCTTCTCTAACATCCGCAAGAAAGCATCTATCGTCATATTGATCTGAAAGCTTTTTATAAACCACTCTAGCAATTGTTGTTTTACCTATTCCTCCCATTCCCCAAATGCCTACGAAACGAATGTCATCCAATTCTGGTTTTAAATACTCATAAATAATTTCCTCTATAAGAGAATCTATACCAACAAGCTGATCCCCAACAACACTTGACACAGTTCGGTTCAATCTTTTCAAAGTTAACTCAACAATATCTTTGATTAATATTGCTTCATGCCTGTGAATTGAATATGGTAATTAATTATGTAAAGTTTGTAGCAGTCACTTAGGACAAGTTTGTAAACATGGAAAATTATTAAGAAAAAAAAAAGAAAAGAAGTAAAAAAATCAATGGTACCTGCCCTGCAAATGCCATCCAGAGAGATTGGCAACTTGTGTGAGAGCTTCTTTCCACCTTTGCACCTTGTCCTTGCTGAAAAATTCTTCATGTTTATCAAACGCTTTCTTAAAATTTCCTTGTTGTTTTCGTACTTCAGATGGATCTATATCATAAAAAACTGGAAAAACAGTATGATTCTTCATTTCCATGCACTCAACAATCCTTGCAAGCTCATCCAAACACCATAAAGAAGAAGCATAGTGTTTCGATAAGATAATTATTGAAAACCTCGACTGTTCGATTGCTTCTAAGCATTCTGATGAAACTTCATTTCCTTGTTCAAGTCTTTCATAAGTGTAAATTCCTTTCTGATCTAAAGCTGCATATAGATGGTCAGTGAAGTTCTTCTGAGTATCTTCAATTCTAAAACTCAAGAACACGTCGTATTTCCACTGAGTACTAGTAGAAGCAAGAGATGAAGATGATTTTTGCGTGCACAGCTCCGAAGCTGCCATTGAAGACTTGGAAGCTGCGAACAGATTAGTTCACTAGTTGACTACCGACCGTTTTCTATTGTTATTTAGTATTGTCTTCGGTATTAGGAACAAAGTGGTTGATTTTAGTATTGTTTCACCTGAACAAACTGCTGTATGCCTGTATATAAGACCCGAATTTATTCTCCTTTTATTAATGATAATATGATTATAATAATAGAGTAATGTTAGACGTTCCAATTTTTTTTCCTAAATTCTGTTTCAAATGATGTGACACGTGAGGTGTTATCATCATATTAGTTATCATATAATCTCATGATTTATAAGATGTTGACACCTCACGTGCCACATATTTGAGACAGAATTTGGGAAAAAAAAATTGAGATGTCTAAAAGCCTGTTTGGTGCCTTGGACTGGGATTGGATTGGAATATATTAGTCCCAAACCCATGTTTGGCAATTGCATTGGATTGGGACTGTCTAGGATTTTATCTCCCAACAGTACCCAATAGTCCCATCAACATGGGACTAAATAGACCCACCCTCCCCCTTGTTTTTATTATTCCTAGGACTATTTTTAAGTGAACCCCACTATATTTATTTCATCTCTCTCATTTATTACACCACCAACTCCTTGTCCCCACCATTCCACCCAACCCACCGTTACTATTTTCTCTTCTCTCTCTTCTCTTTCTCTTTCAACATATCTTAACTCCTCTACTTTTTCATCAAATTAAGATCTATCGTCAACTTCAATTTTTTTTTCTTCTGTGCATCAATGGCACTTTCAAATGCCATTCTCAAGACCTATCTTTAACTTCAAGTTTGTATTTTTTTTCTTCTGTGCATCAATGGCACCTTCAAATGCCATTCTCCATCATTATATTCCTTATCGAATTTCAATTTTTGAATTTGAAATTCCTCATTTACGGTAGCTAAATTATTGCCCATTTCCTTATCTTGATTTTCCGAAATTGATTATGTCAACTGTTCTAACACCCATCTGTGAAATTCCTCAATCGGTTGTTTGGATGTGGTAAAAAAATGAAATCTGGAAATATACGGTGTTTGGGAGGTTAGAAAATGAAAGATAATGAAAAAGAAAAAGAAGAGAAGTTTTAGGTGGTGTTGGATTTTGGGCGAAGCTGAAGAAGAGATTTTTGTGTGAAGTTTGGATGAGGAAGATGAAGTTGGGTGATGTTTGAGTGATGAAGATGATTTTGAAATCTGGAAATGGTGTTTGGGAGGTTAGAAAATGAAGAGTAATAAAAAAGAAAAAAAAGTAGCATGAGCCATATTTTTCCGAAATTGCATATCTAATATCTGGCAATGAAGCACCGAAGCACTGAAGCTTTGACAAATTCAATATTTTTTTATTCAATTTTAAATAATTATCAAATAAAAAATATTATTATATTTAGTTCAATCCTATGTTTCACCAAACAAAACATAGTATTAATTTAAACCAGTCCCATGTTTCCCCAAACACAGTATAGTATTAATTTAGTCCAATCCAGTCCAGTCTAATCCCATCTAATCCCAGTCCCATCTTAATCAAATCCAATCCCATGAAATAGTCCAATCCAATCCCGTGCACCAAACGCACCCTAACATTACTCATTTTTTTTTTCCCAAATTCTGTCCCAAATAATGTAACACATGAGGTGTCAGCATCTTATAAATCATGAGATTATATGGTGATTGATATGATATTGACACCTCACGTGCCACATCATTTGAGATAGAATTTGGGAAAAAAAATTGGGACATCTAACATTACTCTAATAATAATATGAGCAATGCTAGATGTCCTATTTTTTTTTTTTCCCAAATAATATAGCACGTGAAGTGTCAACATCTTATAAATCATAAGATTATACGGTAACAGATACGATGTTGACACCTCATGTGCCACATCATTTGGGACAGAGAAAAAAAATTGGCATTACTCTAATAATATATAAATAGAAACACATGCTCGCACACGCGTGCGCACGTGCGCACACACACACATATATATGTTACACTATTTCTGGACCATTGGATTTTGATGACTTGACGGTAGAGATGCACTCATACATATAATCACCATTAGATATACATACATCACAGTGCTCCACCTTCTCTCCCCCTTTTTAAATTGTTTCTCTTTCCTTTCCATTATTAACTGAAAAAAGTTAGCAAATTAAATTTTTAATTGTTTTTCTCTCTTTCCCATTATGCACTCATAAGTCATACCTACACGTTCATTTACAGCAAACCGATCATTTTTGCTAAGTCCACTAAAATTCAAACACCATTCTCATCTAAAATCAGAGTTTTTTACTGCTATGAAAAAAAAATTTAAGCTTAATTATTATAAAACTTGTTTAATATTCAAACACATGAACAAATTTTTATAATTTTTTTTTTTTTGAAACTGAGTTTCACCATTTTTTTTTTCTTTTTCTTTTTTCAAAATCCTCCATCAATGGAGGTGAAACTCCATTGGAGGTCAGTTCGGCCTCCAATGGAGGTCGAAATCGACTTCCATTGAAGGTCGATTAAGAAGATGATGGAAAAAAAAAAATTGAAGGTCATTTCCGAGACTTTTTAGAAATTTTTGAGACTTATTTTTGGTAATTTTCATGACTTTCTGGGTAAAAATGAAATTTTTCGAGACTTTTCATTTTTACATTGAAAGTATCGGAAAATTTCATTTGTACCCAGAAAGTCATTTCATTTGTACCCAGAAAGTCTCAGAAATTATCAAAAGTCTCAGAAATTATCAAAAGTCTCGAAAATTACCAAAAAGTCTCAGAAATGACCAAAAGTCTCGGAAAATTTCATTTTTGCCTATAAAGTCTTAGAAATTACCAAAAGTCTCGGAAATACTTTAAAAATCTTGAAAATACACGAAAAGTCTTGAAAATAGCTGAAAAGTCTCGAAAATACATAAAAAGTTTCAGAAAAAAAAAATGAAAAAGTCTCGGAAAAAACCCAAAAAGTCTCGGAAAAATATGAAAAGTCTTAGAAAAATATGAAATAAATTATGAAAAGTCTAATAAAATCCCGAAAAGTCTCAAAAAATACATGAAAAGTATAGGAAAAATATGAAATAAATAGAAAAGAATATATATATATATATATATATATTACAAAAATAAAATTAATATATAATTACAAATTATAAACAAAAAAAATTTAAAAATTCCTTCAAATTAGTATTTTAATATAAGAAAATAATTAACAACTCATTTTTTTCAAAAATAAAAATTAAACAACCTTTTGTTATACACCTCAAAGTGTTCCCTTTTTTTTTTTTTTTTTTTTTTTTGTTCTATTGACCATACCTTGAAACCATAGCTTCAAACCAGATCTTGAAACCATACCAAAATTCTTCAGCTTCTTAGCCTTATTATTTTCACCTCGTTTGGGTGTGAACTAGATTTATCAATCTTCCTCCCCATCTGACGACTCTCCTATTTCTTATCAACTACACACATGAGTTAGATCGGGATCTGATCTGTAATGTCAACTCAGGGGTGAGTTCATCTCCATCAAAGTCGGAGCTGTTCATAGCAATAGCAGTCGTCTCCAAGCTTGATTTGTCGTCCTAGCCTGACCACATACCTCATCCCCGTCAGCTCAGTCGCAACACAAATCCGTCTCCAATCCAATCACCGATCACTCCTTTTCCGATCGCACCGCGCCGTAACAGTTCCGAACGTTCATTTGCTTAGAAGGTAGAGCTTTCTCATCTTCAAACTCATCCCCTCACTCAGACTTTGAAAAAAAATGTCACATATGTTCGAGGACTTATCGTCCAATCCGATAAATTTTCAGTACTTTTTATTCATTTTTAATCTTTATTTATATTTATTAGTATTTTATAACTCTTTCATAATTTTTGTATTTTTTTTTTATATTCGTTTTTTATAACAGTTCCTATATTTTTTTTTCATGATTATATCATGTTATTTATAAGAGATCAATTTTATAATGCTTTTACTCCTTAATCTAATATGAAATCAATCAAATAACATTACAACTTACTTTTAACACATGAATGTTTACGGTATTTAATTTCATGCAGGTGGTCGACACACTTCAAGAAAAGAGCCATGAAACAAGCATTCAAAATAATCTTGAAGAACTCTAAACACCATATGTGGGGATGCTTTTTGAAACATTGGAACAAACTAGAAATTACTATGAAAATTATGGTTGACAAGAAGGATTTTGGATTCGAATTCGCTTTTCATCAAAGACTAGATGTGGTATGAATGCAGTGACCAGTAGACAATTTGTTTGTGCACATCAAGGGAAGTATGTCCATGAGAATAAGAAACATGATGTTGTAGAAGAAAGTGATAAAATAGAGATGAACCATAACGATGATAAAAAGAAAATGGGTAAAAAGTGTTCAACTATAAAATGTGGGTGTGAATTGAGTATGCGGATTGTACATGACAAATGGTCAAAAAATGGAAAGTTTCAGTTTTTAAAGACACTCATAATCACAAAATAGTGTATCCAGTAAGAAGAATGAAGAAGAAGTCCAACAAATATATGCCTAAAGTAGCTAAAAGTTTAACATAAACTTTCTAGAAAGGGAATTTGCAAATTGGAAAGGTTTGTTCAATTTTGGGTGGGCTAGACATTGGATTTGATAGTCAAGATTGTTATAACGACTTGAGGAATGTTCGACACAAACAACTAGACGGCGGGGATGCTTAATCAGCTCTTACTTGCTTTAGAAAAAATCAAGTTGAGAATCCTCAATTCTTTTATGCAATTAAATGTGATGAAGATGGGAAGGCGCCTAATTTCTTTTGGGTGTATTCTCGATCATGATTGGCATATCATTGCTTTGGGGATGTAGTCAACTTTGATACAACTTATACGACGAACAAATATGATATGCCATTTGCACTGTTTACTGGAGTGAACCACCACTTACAATCAATTCAATTTGGATGTGCACTTTTACAAGATGAAATAGAGGCAACATTTTTGTGGTTGTTTGAGACATGGCTTAAAGCTATGGGAGGACATCATCCGGTGTCTATCATTATCGACCAGGACTTAGCAATGAGGGGAGCAGTTGCCAAGTTATTTCCCAACACTCACCATCATTTATGTCTATGGCACATCAAGAAAAAGTTTGTTGAGAAGTTGTCACATGTGTATTTTAGGAAGTCAAATTTCAAAGTTGGGATGAAAAAATGCATTATGTCAACATACAAGATAAAAGAATTTGAAGACTGGTGGAAGACTTTGCTATTGAAAAATGGATTGGAAAGTAATGAATGGTTGAATCATCTTTATGAGATTTGTCCTTCTTGGGTTCCTATTTACAACCGTAGCATATTTTTTGCTGGAATGAATACACTAGACGTAGTGAGAGAATTAATTCGTTTTTCAATGGATTTGTTACATCTACAACAAATCTTAAGGAGTTTGTTTTCAAATATGAGTTAGCGTTAAAGAAGATCAAGGAAAGAGAAAGTAATAGAGATTTTGAGTCTGAACACAAGTATCGCATTGTCAATGATGGGGAACTACTTTGAAATGTGCAACACAATTTTATACTAGAAAAGTTTTTAATAAATTCAAGGATGAGTGGGATCAAGTTTGTAGATATAGAGTTGAAGAAATAGAATGTGACAATGAATATCATTCAATCTCAGTGAAGACAAAATATGGTGAACTTAAAGAATTTGTGGTGAAATTTAATTTGCAAACCTACAAGGGTACGTTCGAATGCCAAAACTTTGAATTTCTTGGAATATTTTGCAGACATTTTTTGAAAGTATTTGTTTGTTTAGATATTGATACAATACCAAATCATTTTATTCTACCAAGATGGAGAAAAGAGGCTAATAAGTTCAGAATAAGGGATCCAGAAGATTTTGTGAAGAATGATGAAAAATAAATATCTGAGGCTTTGAGACTTAGTCATATGTGTCACCAAGCCACTAAATTAGCTTGTGTTGCAACATCTTCAAATGAGACATACACAATTTACATGGAGAATTTGAAGGAATTATATCCAAAAAACTATCAGAAGTTTATGAGCAGCAAACTATCGTACCCGAAAAGAAAGATGATCCATGGACTAAGATTCATTTATCATCTTCATTACTTTTGGATCCTAATATTTCACAAACAAAGGGCAGGAAGAAAGACAGCAAAAATTCAAGAAGACTAAAAAGTAGTATTGAGTTGGGTTCAAAAATTAAATGTCACTATTTGGGGTGGTTTTTTGGTAACTGTCACCACTTTACTAATCTAAGTTTAAAAGGCACCTATTTGAGTAACCAGACAAAAATACCCTCATTTGTCTGTTTGTGCAATTTTCAAACGGTGAGAGAAAAAGTCACGTGTGAGCAGACCGGTGAGAGAAAAAGCAACGGGTGAGCAGAACCGACGGTCCAACAGCCCTAAAGTTGACAAAAAGTTGACGGAAAGTGGACGGTGAACCACCGGCGACGGCACTACAGTAAACACAACAGAAATGGCATCGACGAGAAGTCACCGGCGATCTCAAAAGACACAGGTAAGTTCTTCTTTCTGACACGTTTTTCATGTTGATAATTTCATGTGTTTTGATGTTTGATGCCATACTCATGATGTAGATTAGGTTGGATTTGTGATTGTGGTTGATTATGTTTGTACGATGAGGTTAGGTTAGGGTTTTAGTTTCAGAAAAGAGTTGTTTTGAGGACGATGAATTTCTGGGTTTTCGTGACTTTTGTATAGTGTGTCGTGACTTTTGTATATTGTTCTGTGACTTTTATATAGTGTGTCGTGACTTTTGTATATTGTCCCGTGACTTTTGTATAGTGTGTCGTGACTTTTGTATAGTGTCCCGTGACTTTTGGCTTTTGATAAGTGTCACATGATAGCAATATAGTGTCCCGTGACTTTTGATAAGTGTCCCGTGACTTTTGTATAGTGTCCCGTGACTTTTGAGTTTTGATAAATGTCCCGTGACTGTTATATAGTGTCTCGTGACTTTTATATAGTGTCCCGTGACTTTTGAGTTTTGAAAAGTGTCTCGTGACTGTTGTATAGTGTCCCGTGACTTTTGTATAGTGTCCCGTGACTTTTCATAAGTCTCCCGTGACTTTTCATAAGTGTCCCGTGACTTTTAATGCATTTCCCGTGACTTTTGTATAGTGTCCCCTGACTTTTAATACACTTCCCATGACTTTTAATTCAGTGGTCCAATCTTGTTGTTGGAGCCTTTTCATGAACTTATATGCTTTTTTCTGTTAATATGCAGAAGAGGAATGATCCAAAGGATTTTTTGAAAACTCCAGAGACAGATTGGTTCAAGGGAAAAATTAATCGCCATGACCATTTCAATGACCTGGAATATGTTGACACCGCACTTAACAATGTACCTGAAGATCTGAAGATCGAAGACCTATATCGGTTTACAGAGTCGTGTTTTGGTCATTTCCTTCAGATGCATCGTGATATTCAATTTTCGGGTGGGATTGTCCATCGGTTACTTTTGCGCGAGTTGCATCATGATAGGCCGGCTGATGAGATGAGATTTTTGTTAGGTAAGCATATTGTTCGGTTCTCGAAGGTTGAGTTCTGTCTAATCACCGGTTTAAAGTTTGGAGTCGATCCCGACACGACAAGGTATGAAGTGGTAGAGAATGGCATACAGGAGCGGTACTTTCTGGGTCAAGAAGAAGTCGAGATTGAAAAGTTGAGAGCGGTGCTGCGGATTGGTATTTTTGAACAGCAGTACGATGCAGTGAAGCTTGCCTTATTGTTTATGCTGAACCGGATACTGATGGGGTTCGACGGGAGAGATAAAGTTCCAGTATGGCAGTTTCGCCTAGTGGAGGACCTAGACGCTTTTAATGCGTTCCCGTGGGGCACACACGTGTATAGGCGGTCTATTTATGGTTTCAAGCGGGCGTTTGATGGTCCACGACGGCGATTGGTAGAAAAACGGCAAGAAAAGGGCGAGGACCTTGACGTACCAAACCTCGACGTGTACACTCAGAGGGTCAACATACTCCATTCACAGTTCTATGTAAGTGACTGTATTCATCGGTTTTCATTTGTGCAAATTGATTTGTTACCTAATGCTGCGGTTATTTTTGTATGTGCAGTCATACTTTGTGATTCAATGGCAGCAAATGTTCGGTCCTGGGGCTATGGCCAAACCCCCAGCTAGCTGGAAGTTGCTGGAACACAGGTGGCCTGCTGAGGACCTGAAGATGGTCCGAGGAATTATCCCGATCGGAACCCGACCATGGCACGAGGTTGATTATGTAAGGGTTCCAATTATTTTTGTTTCCAAAATGTAATATATTATGTTTTAATTTTCGACAAATAAGACTATGTTAAAACACGTACAGGTTCTGATTCCTTGCAACCTTGGACGGATTCATTGGGTACTGGCCAGCGTCAGTTTGAAGGAGGGGAAGATCTACCTATTAGACCTGTTCAGACAGCAGGTTCCATGGGAGCACAGGCTGAAGTAGGTGGCAAGCCTACGTTGGTTTATTCCGTCGATGTTGCATCAGGTCTGGTTTCACGAGAGCAGAACGAAGGATGATGAGACGTACAAATCATCGAAGAGTCCCTTTCAGATGAGCATCCTCGACGGAAGACATAGGGTGCCCTAACAGCAACAGGGGTATGCCTGTTTTAACAATTTATTCAATCCCCATTAGGTTTTAATAAAATTCCAATCTAATGGTTATTCAATTGGTGATTTGCAGCGGTAACTGTGGTGCCCATACTTTGAGATTGGCAAAGTAGTTGCTGGCAAATATGAAGGAGTTTGATTGGACAGAAGAGGATATGGGCACCATCAGGGAGAAGATGGCTGTGGAGGTTTTTTGCAACTCGCTACACAACAGTGCTGTGTAGCGGATGTATATATGGGTTGTTCTCTGTTATACAGTTGATGTACATAACATATGTATTTTTTTATTCAATTATTCAATTATTCAATTACTTGTATTCAATTCCAGCACGCACAATATTTCCTATTTAAGTGAATAAGTCATTTAACTCCAACAAGATTGTAACAACACGATTAATTTTAACATATATCAAAGCATACACAAAGTTAAAAAGTACCATATATGAGTATATCAACTGGTACAGTGACTTGTGGAAATAAACAAACTACAGCAGCTAAAATCCAAAACACATGACTAAAACATAAGCCCTGAGATGATTGCATCGTTCATCTTTTCGCCCTCTCTAGCTGAAACTCGTTGCACTCAAATAAACATCACTAACTTTGGCCTACTGTATATGTTATTATGCTCGTCGTCTAGTGTCGGATAAGCAACCACGAGAGCATCTTGAGCGCCAATATATAGGGAGTTGTAAATCTTCCAGTACACTTCCCTAACCTTCCGAGCAGGATGGAAAAGCCCCTAATGCAACTCTCATCCCTTCAATCGCTTCCATGACAGCATTTATGACATGGGGTCAAGTCTCCTCTTCTAAGGCTCCATTCATTCCACGGTAGAATCCTTCTGAGGGCACGTTTGTTTGTTATGTCTAGTTGAATGACAGATGCTGCACTTGCGACGGTATTGTTCGGGAACAATAGTACTGGGACCTTCATTAACCATAAGCGGTTTGGAACACCTCCTGCTGTTATGTCCTGGTTGTCCACATCTTCTACACGACTGTGTGGTTATCCTCTCCGAAGACGAGACATGTCGACCCTCCATCGGGCGACCAGATTGTCTCTTCGTCCTTGGATTTAAAACCACCCGTGCTGCGATGTCGAATGGCACTACCCATGAAGAAGGATGACCAACAGGCATGATAGGAATCGAGTATGCATCAATAAGTGTCTCCCTTTTGTAGTAGTCCGCACATAGAGATGTGAAATCCACGTTCCGCTCCCTGCAACAATGAACACAGTTAGATTCACGTTTGGGTAATATAAAGTGTTAACTGGACAAAGTCGTCATGTACCTTACCGCTGCGAGTGCGTGTGAACATGGTAAAAAGTCTATTTGGAATTTATTGCATGTGCATGTCTTCCGGGCTAAGTCAACCGTCCACTGTTTTCCCTTATGTCTGACGGAGAATATGTTCCAGTCAACTGGATTTACAATCATATAACCGCACTTCTTGACACGTTTGAGGATCACAAGATATTCTGTGTCGGTCAATCGATGCCGCATGGACTGTGCATTTGCATGTCGATCGTGGAACCATTTTTGTAGCATATTCCGAATGAACTCTGCCAGTGTCATCAGTGGCAGTTGCCGTGCGAATCTTAGGCATGAGTTTATGCACTCTGCAACATTTGTGGTCATCAATCTGTACCTTCTTTGGGGACAGTGAACGCGGGACCACTTGTGTGGACCGGCATCAATGGCATAATCGTATGCACCCTTGTGCAGCTTACGTAACTCCTCCATGTGGCGATCATACTGGATTTGACTGTACGACCTAGCTGCGTTATCCATTATGTTGGCAACATCCTTTCTGTGGAATCGCTTCTTCATATTCTCACCAAAATGCCATCAACATATGGTATGGGTTGCATAAGGGAACACTTTAAAGATCCCTGCTTCGATGCTTGCATGACGATCGGAAATGAAAACCAGATCATCTATATGACCAAGGGCACCTCTCAAACATTCCAAAAACCACTCCCATGAAAAGTTGTTTTTTGAGTCACCATACCCAAAAGCAATTGGATACACCTGTTCGTTTCCATCTTGTGCAGTTGCCACAAACATTGTACCACCGAATCTTCCCTTCAAATGGGTACCATCAACTGCAACCACAGGACGCATACACCTCCGAAAACCTCTAATTGAGGACCCTAATGACATGAAAAAGTAGAGGAATTTACCATCGTCTGCGCACTGTAAGTCTGTGATTGTGCCAGGATTTTGCTGTTCTAGAACGTATGCAAAAGATGGCAGCATTTGGAAACTTTCTTCATGCGTTCCATAGGTCAATGACAATGCGTATTGCAGGGCATCATGTGCCTTACTGTACGATTTTGATGCCATACATTGTTTTCATATCGGCGATTACGTCCTTCGGACGCATGAGACGACCATCATGTTGTTGAAGTCTAGGTGCAATGAGTTCTTCGATTGTGACTGCACTGGCTTGTCTATGGCGACGGTGAACCTCCTCCAAGAGACAACTGTGTTCATTGACAAAACTTCTGACTTGAAAGTAAGTCCCTTCATCTCTTCTCACCGCTCTTAATTTCCACGAACAGTCATCAACGATGCAAACCAGATGTAAAGTTGTCTTATTGGACCTTTTCACCTTCCATTCAAAGTTCTGCCGCATCGCAAAATCGCCAACTAGCCTCTTCAAATCCTTTTTACTCGAAAAAAATTGACCTTTATAAATCATGGTTGTCAGTTCTGGCACTGCCAAGGTGCTGCTTCTACCAGTACCAAATGAGTATGAATCTGCTCCCGGAATAACCTAAGTTGTAGCATTAACAGAATCAGATGTTGTCACATTATAACGAACCTCGGACGTCCCTGGCATATCTGGTGCAGTGCCACTAACTCCTTGTACACGTCTACCACATGTTTGCATTTGTGCAGGCTCTTCATCCACATTTTGCAGATCATCAACCTGTTCATTATTTGCCTAATTATCCACCTCATTGTTCGGCACATCATACTGCGCATCGTACTTATCATTTCGACCACCAAACACATCACCAAATTGAGGTTCAGCTGCATCTGCATGGTTGACTGCAACTTGTGGGACACCACACATGTTTTCCCCACCTTCGCTGGCACTCCTTTGGGTGAACACTTGGTTGCTACTGCTAAAGGATCCTACTTGTTGGGCATTTTCAGGAGGACGATTATCATTCCCTACCACATTGGCAGCTGTTCGCTCAGTTAGACTAACACATACTTGAGGGATCACTCGATCTTCCCCTAGCATAAACTGGACATCATCGTCATTCATAATAAATGTGCGACACGTACTGCCAGGAATGATTGATATTGATGACAAATCAACATTGTATTTGTTTACATCATAGTTCACAATAGTATGTACGATCGCCACCAATTCTTCGTAAGTCATATTCTTTGACACATACATTCCCTGGTTATCGGATCCAATAAACCTCTGACTTCCGTCAGGTAACTGCTCCCATCGACCGTTGTAAGATATTACTATTCTAACCCGATTCATGAGGCTGTCAAATTAATAATCACAAACCATTAATAAAAGAAAACACATGAAAAGTCACGGGTAAGGCAACAAAAGTCACGGGTAAAGCATGAAAAGTCACGGGTAAGGAATCAAAAGTCACGGGTAAGGCAACAAAACTCACGGGTAAGGCACATATCAAACATGAAAAAGCTCGGGAACAGATCTATGGAAAACTCTCAGAAATCCAAAAATGGCTTACGGCTTAAAAAATACTCAAAAAATACTAGGAAAACATATGAAAAGGAACAAATGAAAATGTTAACAAATTAAAACAAGAAAGTTCAAGAAATTTTACCTTATTTTACTGAACCACGTCACATCACGTCAGTTCTTTATAACTTGAGGAAGAAATTCCAGAGAGAGAGAGCTAACACGAATAAGAAATTCCAGAGAGAGAGAGAGAGACAGAGAGAGAGCTATTGTCAGTCAGTTTTTTTTTTTCTCGAGTGTGGAGAACAGAGAAAAGTACAAAGAAAGGGAATAACATAAATCATTTAAGTGAGGGCAATTTTGGTAGTTCACCATAATAGGTGCATTTTAAACTTAACTTATTAAAGTACTGACAAAGTCACCAACTCACTTTAAAAAGGTGACATTTCTCACCAATTCCACGTATTAAGTTAGCCATTAGAAAGAAGAAAAGGCAATGTGCCTTATGCAAAAAGTTTTGGCATGACAAACAAATTTGTCCTTTAAATCCAAACAAAAGAAAAACTAAATCATCTAACTTAGGTAAGTAATGAATTAATTTGCATTATATATTCTCAATTTAAACATTTCTATTCATGTTAATGTCATTTTTTTGTCAAATTTTAGATTATGATGATGAAACACAGGCGATGAACATGTTAGGTTTTGACTTGTATTCCTAAGCGAACCAAATGTGAACCAAACAAGACTCAATTGATGTGGTACTTTCTGAAAGACGTGGGATAACGTTTGGAAGTTGAAGGCGATGTTTGAGGGAGGTTGAAAAATAGAAGAACTGAAGAAAGGAGAGAACCGCTCTCCATACCGCTCTGGCTTTGAGAGCGGTCAAGCACTACTTCGAAGACCAGTGAAGAGCGATGTGTATGGCACTATGAAAGCCATAGCGGTGGCGAGAGCAGTCGTGGTTGGACAGCAGGTTTCAAGGTTTGTTTCAGCGTATGAATCATGGTATTCTGAGCGATGTAATTTAAGGTGACTTGTAACGGTTTAGGAAGCGGGTGTACAACCGTGACCCAAATCATAGTCAATCATAAGCATACGTGAAACGGAAAATCTTCAGTGGAAAAGGAAGTAGTTTGTTTCTGGAAGTTCTTGTGCTTGAAGGAAAATGATTTACTCTTTACAAGAAGACTTGTCATAAAAGGAAATAGTATTTATATGGAACAAGTAAGTCTTGTACGTTTAGGAGTAGGATTTCCTTTTATATTATACTCCTTGTAACTAGTATAAATAGAACCTTGTAATTAGGTTAAAAGTGTGAGTTAAACACCATGTAACATCAGAGAGTGTGAGTGAGATCCAGGGAGACCCAAGGGAATATCCGGGGAGGGATTCAAAGGAATATTGGTGGATCAAGTTAAAGATCCGTGGGTGATATTTAGGGGAGACCTAGGGGATATTGTAGGGGTACTCGGTGAGGATCTTGAGAGTGTGGTTTGGGGTTAGGTGTGAGAGAGAATCCTGGAGTAAATGGTTGTAACAGTTTATTATATAGTGGAACTTTCTCTATCATCCTGACGGCCCGTGGTTTTTTACCCGATTTGGTTTTTCCATGTATATCTTGTGTTGTGATTGTTTTATTCTCTCTCATCTATTTTTCTGCTTATTGACGTTATTATTTGCTATGAGTTATGGGTGTATATTAGGCACGGCGTTTCTGCGTTCATCGTTCTAAAGGATTATCCCCAACAGAACATAGATAATGAAAGTGGTGATGAAAATCTCTGTAAGTTTTTATTGAAAGTATATAAATCATGCTTTTCTTCTTTTCATTTTGTGAATTGTAATTATTATAATATTCCGTGAGATAATATATTTTTATATTCTTGGAGGATTTCAATGATGGACAAAACAAGCATCTTCTGCTGGATTGGGGTCTGACGGTGGTGTAACATAATATGTTTTGTAATGAAGTTGGAGTCATTGTCATTTTTGCTTTTACTTTTCAAAACTCCAATGGTGTAAATCCGGTTGCAAGGTGGCCTGAAACTTCTATTTGTATATGAGTTGGTAGGTGAAAAATGGAGGTATGAATCTTGTGGGAACATAGCCAACCCATGTGATTATTTTAGTCTACTAACTGGTAAAAAAATTGACTACTACAAACTGGTTCTTTTTTCTTTTTCTTTTTTTGTGTAATTTGTGGTTATTGTTTATTATTATTATTATTATTATTACAAACTGGCTATTGTTGTTAATAACAAAAGGTTGTTTAATTTTAATTTTTGAAAAAAATTAATTGTTAATTATTTTCTTATATTAAAATACTAATTTGAAGGAATTTTTAGTTTTTTTTTTTTTTGTTTATAATTTGTAATTATATATTGATTTTATTTTGTAATATATATATAAATATATATATATATATATATTCTTTTCTTTTCTTTTCTATGTATTTCATATTTTTCCTAGACTTTTCATGTATTTTCCAAGACTTTTCGGGTATTTTATTAGACTTTTCATAATTTATTTCATATTTTTCTAAGACTTTTCATATTTTTCCGAGACTTTTCGGGTTTTTTCCAAGACTTTTCATTTTTTTTTTCCAAGACTTTTTAGGTAATTTCCGAGACTTTCATGTATTTTCGAGACTTTTCAAGCATTTCTGCAACGGTTGGTAATTTTCAAGACTTTCCAAGCAAAAATGAAATTTTTCGAAACTTTTGGTCATTTCCTAGACTTTTTGGTATTTTCTGAGACTTTCTGGGTACAAATGAAATTTTTCAAGACTTTCTAAACAAAAATGAAAAGTCTCGAAAATTACCGAAAGTCTCGAAAATTACTAAAAAGTCTCGGAAATGACCTCCAATTTTTTTTTTTCCAAATTTTTTTTTCATCTTCTTCTTAATCGACCTTCAATGGAAGTCAATTTGACCTCCATTGGAGGCCGATTTCGAACTCCATTGGAGGCCAAACTTACCTCCATTGATGGAGATTTTTGATAAAAAATAAAAAAAATAAAAAAAAAACCAAAATGGTGAAACTCGGTTTCAAAAAAAAAAAAAAAAAAAAAAAAAAATTATGTTCAGGCGTTTGAATGTTAAACAAGTTTTATAATAATTAAGCTTAAAAACAAGTTTCATAGCAGTAGAAAACTATGATTTTAGATGAGAACGGTGTTTGAATTTTAGTGGACCTAGCAAAAATGATCAGTTTGCTGTAAATGAACATGTAGGTATGAGTGCATAATGTGAAGAAGAGAGAAACAATTAAAAAATTAATTTGCTGACTTTTTTCATTTAATAATGGGAAGGAAAGAGAAACAAGTAAAAAAAAAAGAGAGAGAAGATGGAGCACTATGGGGTATATATATTTGATGATGATTATATATATGAGTGCATCTCTACCGTCAAGTCATCAAAATCCAATGGTTCAGAAATAGTGTAATAAATTGTGTAAAGTTTAGGGGCGGGGATCCTTCCCCATATATATATAATCCCAATGTGGTCTTCCTTGTTGTCCTCTACCCAATCTAATGGGTCCCGGTCATTTTAACCCACTTTTTCTTATAGAGAATAGCTCATTTATCATATAATAAGTTGAGTTGGTTCATCCCCCACCATTGATCCGTTGCTTGGTCAAAATGTTTCGATTCGGAACCATCAATCGCCTTGGTGTGCACCTTTGATTCTACCAATGCCTTGACTGACTTTTCCACCCCTGGAGGTGTGCTATAACTCAAATTTCTTCATATGGGAGAAGCTGCTCTCTTGGAGGGATCTGGTACCCCGGTACCCCAATACCATGGTACCCTAAGGTAAGTCTAATGTATAGGAGATTTCATGTAAAGGAGTTGCACTAGTGTAGACTTGCTGCCAAGAGGGGAGGATCCAGTTGGGGATATCGAAGGATCTAGTAAAGGAGATCCCATAGGGGAGATCCGGAGGGGATCTCATAAGGTAGCTCATGTGGGAGAGGTCCAAAGGGAGGTTCTCCTAGATAGATGCCTTGAGAATTCTCCCTAGGATAAATGACCAAATTTTGGCATTAACATCTTCTAATTAATAATCTTCCACTCTAAATTAATACTCAAGGGTGAGTCCCAAAAATATTAATTTAAAGGGGTTCTACTATATTAACATACTAAAACTTGTAGGCATACCACCATGACCACAAGGTTACGATTTCAAGCCTTGATATGTAATGTCAAGTTTACTTTGGGTGTGTTGAGATTAGGGATGGGCGTGGGGGCCCAATGAGGCGGGGGAGGGTACCCCCACCCCCACCCCCATTCCTTAAACCTACCCCCACCACCTCCCCCAAAATCCATTTGGGGGGGCCAGTGGGGGGGACGTTTTGGGGGGAGGTTCCCCCACCCCCACCCCCAAAACCCATTTCCCCTATTTCATTTCCTTTTCAATTCAAAATTTTAAATTTTCAATCCGAAAAATAATAAACACATAATAAAAATACAATACAAAATCCAAAATACAATACAAAATAATTGCATAATACATCTATATATTATTTTTGGGGTTAATTACACCTTATAAATGAACAACCATAAAATTTAATTTTAATAATTTAATATTACAATTTATAATTTGTTTTAATTGTTAAAATTTTTATATATAAATAAAAATAAAAATAAAAATAATATATATATATATATATATATATATATTATTTTGGGAGCCTAATGGGGTTTTGGGTTTGGGGGGAGGTACCCCCACCACCTCCCCCAAAATATGTTTGGGGGGCAAAGTTTGTCCTGACCCCCACCCCCAAAATCCATTTGAGGGCAAAATTTGCTCCCAAAACCCCATAGGGGCCCCTGGAGGATGGGGCCCCAATGGGAAACGCCCATCCCTAGTTCAGATGGTGGAAGGGCTATCACGGGTTACTTTCGAGTCTTGATAATATTCACTAATCACTGCTGTATAAACATATGTACAAATGAACATGGTATTTCTTTCACCGGCTAATCAGTGAAATAGAAATATACCTAATTAAAAACTATGGCATTCTGTTGTTGTACCAGTTTTTGATGGTGCCATCTAAAATACCAGGCGTCTGCATCATAAGATCAACTTTACTGGATGCGTTACAAACATCATGGTTTTGCTCCAAAATAGAATCTTCCATTGCTTCTACTCCCTCAAAATATTCCAAGTCTCCTTTGTAAACTAGACGAATCCCACACCTTTTCACTGTATTTCCATCCCAGTAGTTGTATTCTCTGCCTACGAATAAGAAATCAGCATGAATACAGCTAGCGATGCTTAGATTTTCTCTCTGATCAGAATGTTTCTTATTAATTTCCTCCAGTGAGAGATAGCCTAGCCAAAGGTGATCAGACTGCATAGGCGTGAAACTAGCAATGGCAAAGCCAAAGATATAGTTTCTTGCCTTTACAGTAATGGAACAACGAACCTCAAATTCATTTACATTAGAAGGGTTTGAAATCACTGCAAATACAGCAAATCCTACGAATTCATCATTAAACCAGTTAGGAGATAGTCCAATTTGTAGTTCATATCCTTCCCTCCAATTCTTGAAACACTCTGGAATTTCGTTTCCTGGTAAACAAATATGAAACTGAGTAGAACGGTTGGAGATTTCCTGTAACATGATCAAGAAAACTTATGAGATAGTCTATCGATAAGCATACATACATACATTCATGAGAATTCTCAAGTGCAAACCATATTATGTCCAAACCATCCACACCATGATGAAATTTAATGAATTTTGATGAGATTTTTACATGCTATAGATAAGAAAACTGAACTAATAAAATTGACATAAGGTGATTTGCACGGGATAAGTCCTCCGTATATATATTCATATATTCAAAGCATACCTGGAGGTGGTGTTTCAGCAGCAAAACTGCCAAGCTATTTTCCTTGCCTTGATTGTCAACCAATTTAAAACAGTTGAAAAGGTGTAGTGCAACGGATTGAGAACTACTGAGCTCTATTGCACTTGACATTGTTTCCAAGGCAGTGCAATTCTCTGCCCCTATAAAAATTATTTCTTGTGGAAGCTTTGGCAATGATTGAAGTCTCTGACATTTCTCCATGAGAAGCACTTTGAGTTTGGACAGTTGACTGATGCTGTCTGGTAGGCTAACAAATTGGTTTTTGCTTAGATTTAATTCTTCCAAGGACGATAAAGAGCCAATATCACTTGGGATTCCTCCTTCCAAAAGATTGCAGTCACTGAGATCTAATGTTCTCAAAAAGCTTAAACCTGTGAGAGGAGGCAACAACAAACCCATGCAATATTTTGGATTTCTTGTTGGCGACAACAAAGACCAGAGAATAGAACTATAGGTTTTGGATGGCTCTCCTTTACATCCACGAAATGATAGTTTTCTAAGATTTGTCAACTTGGCAATGGAGGATGGTACTTGTCTTATTGCAGTTCCACCAGCATCTAGATCCTCCAAGCACTCGATCCCATCCAAGTTTTCAGGAAGTTTTTCTAGTTTTAAGCAGCCATTTAGATCAAGAATCTTTAGAGATTTCAGACCACTCACATCACTTGGGAATCTCACAAGATTTTCGCAGTTTTTCAAATTCAATATAGTAAGCCGGTTGAGAAATCCAACTGATTCGTGGACCTCAATCAATCTTGTACAACCTTCAAGATCCAGCTTTTCAAGATTTGGTACCTTTGTAAAATCTGGACTCATAGTAAGATTCCGACAGTAACGAAGTTTAATGGCTTTCAACTTCTCAAAAACCTGTCATTAAAAAATAAATAAATAAACCATAATTAAAAAAATGAATTATGTTAACGTTAAGGGCACATATATATATATATATATGAATTTTACACAATCTAATAAAAAAAATTAAGATGTGATTTTACCTTTTTCCCCTTCCAAAGGTATTTTATGTTGCTGTAACTCATATTGAGTTTAACAAGCTTCTTTGGCTCGAAAGTTGAAGGCAAAGTATATAAAGGATATTCATGCCATTTGAGGAACCGCAACTCATTTGAGAGATATTCAAGGCTATCAGAAAGTTGAACATTACTGATCTTGAGTAGCCTTAGGTTGCCCATATTTGAAAAGGATTTTCCATTCAAGTGAACATGAATACCTTGTTTAGGCATGTCAACCATAATACCTTCGACCGAATGTGTTGCCGTATTTCTCGCCAGCACGTCGTGCACATGATTAGACAACCATAATCTACTCCATTTGCCAGGCTCATTACGGTGATCTTCACGAATGATTTCCCAGCACATTTCTTGTAACAGATCATGCATCCACACTTCGTTCTTCGAAATTGTTATCAAAGATTTCTCAATGAGACCTTTTATTCCAAAATCATAGTCAAAATCGCAACTATTCAATATTTCCATGATTTGATATTTGTTCTTTCCTTTAAAGAAACATGCAATATCTAAAAATATATTCTTCTCATTCTGGTTCAGATCATCATAACTTATTCGAAGTATATTCAAAATATTTTCATTTGGATACTCTTGTAATCTATGGAAGGCACTTTTCCATTCATTGGCACTTCTATCACACAAAAAGGACCCCAAAACTATGAGGGCTAAGGGAAGTCCTTTTGTGTAAACTACAACATTCTGTAAGAATTCAGCATGATCATTTGTGGGTCGTTTGCATTTGAAGGCTTTCAAATGAAACAGCTCGAGAGCTTCGTCATGTTTCAATCCTTCAACATTGTATATGTTACTAATCCCATGGCTGATCAACACATGCTTATTTCGGGTTGTTATGACGATTCTACTCCCAGAACCAAACCAATCATTGTTTCCCGCCAACTTTTCTAACTGTTGTAATCGATCATCCACATCATCAAGAACAATGAAGACCCTTTTACGATGAAACCACCTTCTAATCAAGTTGATTCCTTCATTATCATCAGAAATATTCAAATTTGTTTCTTTCAAAACTTTAGAAAGAAGTATCCCTTGTAAATGAACTACACCTTTTTTACGAGAGACTTCTCTAACATTGGCAAGAAAGCAGCTACCTTCATAATAATCTGAAAGCTTTTCATATACAACTCTGGCAAGTGTGGTCTTACCTACTCCTCCCATGCCACAAATGCCAATGAAACGAACGCCGTTCAATCCTGGTTCTAAGAGATGATAGATTTCTTCATAACGACAATCCAGTCCGACAAGGTCCCCGGAAAATCTTGAGAATGTTCCGTTCAATCTTCTCCAAATGTCTTCAACTACAAATTTTATCAATTTTGCTTCAGAGCTGCGGAGAAAATATTAAATTGGTAATTGAGTTAAAGCTTAAGAAAATGTATAACCGTAATTCCAAACTAACATGCACTTCATAAAATTAATTATCAAATATTTTTTATTTGTTAATCTAATTAACTTCATGATATATATCTATATTCAAATATAAAATTAAATCTTACGATTGAATCACGAGGGGATCATTTATATTGAATTGATCTTAAAACTTGAATCAAATTAACTAAATAATAATTCAAAAGACTTAAATAGAATTTATTGTCTATATTGAAAGAGAATAGAATTTCACAAAAAAGTATTAAAATAAATAAATAAATAAAAATATTGCAAGGAGAAGTAACCTACCTGCAGTCCTGCAAACGCCATCCAGCAGAGAGATTGCTAACTTGTGTGAGAGCTGCTTTCCACCTTGAAACCTTCTCCATGTCATCCTTGAAATCTTCTTCATGCTTATCGAAGGCCTTCTTGAAATTTCCTGTCTGTTTTCCTACTTCAGATTGATCAATATCATAAAAAACTGGAAAAACAGTTTGATTCTTCGCCTCCATACACTCAACAATCTTTGCAAGTTCATCTAAACACCACGTCGAAGTAGCATAGCTTTTCGATAAAATTATGATCGAAAACCTTGATTTTTCAATTGATTCCAAGAGTTCTTGTTTAATTTTCTTTCCTCTCTCAAGTCTTTCGTCATCTCTAAAAGTGACAATTCCTTTCTCAACCAACGCAGTGTAGAGATGATCGGTGAAGTTGGTCCGGGTATCTTCACCTCTGAAACTCAAGAACACATCGTATTTCAATTGACTATTGCTGCAAGAAGCAGAAGATGAAGAAGAAGATTTCTGTCTCTTGGAAGCCGATAACGGTAACTCAGGCGCTCTTTTGTTACCAAACATGATGACTTTAGATAAACTCTCTCTTCTGCAAGCGATTCTTAGCAATGAGAATGCTAAAGATTTGCAATTTTTTCAAGAACTGTGTAGATCAGAGATAAGTCACAATTGTGTTGTGTATTTAAATATTCTGTTAATGGCAGCTCAAACCTGAATGCTGAATGAGCTTTGCACTAATTAAGAAGAGAAATGTTGACACGTCCTTCGACACACTTTAATAAAAGTTTTTATACTTGTCAACATGAGTGTAAACTCGATCGATTGACGAGCTTAGAAAAATATATATATATATATATATATATATTCTAAAATTAAAATTGCACAGATTTTAATGTCACGAATTTGTAATATACAAATCTTCTTTTATGTATGTTAAAAGGACCCAATAAAAGATGATGATAAAAAATAAAAATATAATCACAAATTCAAATTACTCCATTTACTTTAGAACACATGCAACCAATTTTCAAGCTAGGGGCCACCATGTCTTAAAAGATTAGAAGAAATGTTACTTTTAGAGTTTGAGTGCTTCGATCTGCTTTTGTTAGTTCGTGAGGGCGGTGAGAATGTAAACATCCACTCTAAAAATCATCCAATAAAAAATTCTTTATGGCGTAGCGAATAAAAATTGGTGGGGATTCCACTGAACAAAGATATATATATATATATATATATATATATATATATATATATATATATATATATATATATATATTTAAGATTAACCGGTTAACTATAGTCTGCCCCAACCCAAAAAATTAATATAAATTTAAAAGAGACAAGAAACCATACCCACCTAATATTGTAGTTATCCATAGCTCAAACACATCATGGGTCTGTTTGGTACGCCAAATTGGAGAGGACTAGAACACCATTCGGTACTAATTTAGTACTCTCTACAAGAAAATGAGCTTTTTATCAAGGGACATCTACAACATGCATCTAAGGCATGTGTTAGATAAGCAATAGCAACCACGGGCCTTTAAAAGCTCGTGGTTAATATTCACTTAATCGTTTTTACTAAAAGCCTTTAGATGCCCGTGGTGGATAACATGGATAATTACCACGGGCCTTTATATGCCCATGGTGGATAATGTTGGTAATTACTATGGTAGCTAAAATGGCCTCCAGGCCTGACACTTAGGCCCATATGGTTTCCGCTGATGGATCCGAGTCTAGTCCAGAAACGAAGGGTCGACCCAAGGCCCAATTGATCTGGTCTTCTCTCTTAGCAAACACCTGACCAAGTCAAATCACTTATCTAAGAGTGATAACATTAGTTAGCACTTTGACTTGGTTGTGGTCATCGAAACCCACAAAATCTGGACGCGATAGGGGAGCATCTGAAACTAGATGGATCACGCAACTGAACTGGAGTAAGCCTATAAGTGATGTGAAGTCAAGCCAAGATTAAGAGGCCGTTCAACCTCTTGATAGAGATACACCGTTGGACTTTATAGAACTCATTCCTTGGGTTAGACATCTTCATAACAAAGATGATATTATTGGAGATGTCGATGTGGGTTTTAGGACTAGGCGTCAAATAACTAATCAAATTAGCTATACGTGTTACACCTCACAAATTGAACCCAAGAAGGTCGATGAGACCTTATGTAATGAGTTTTTGGTTCTTGCCATGCAAGAAGAGTTAAATCAATTTGAGAGAAATGAGATTTGGACTCTTGTTTCTAGACCTAAGGACACCAATGTCATAGGCACCAAGTGGGTGTTTATGAACAAGTCATATGAGTCGAGCAACATTGTGTGAAATAAAACAAGACTTATAGCACAAGGATACTCTCAAGTTAAAGGTATTGACTTTGAAGAAACTTTTACTCTGGTTGCTCATTTAGAGTCTATTAGGTTACTCTTGTCCATTTCTTGCACTTACAAGTTTAAACTCTTTCAAATGGATGTTAAGAGTGTCTTCCTCAATGGCTACTCGCAAGAGAAAATGTTTATTGAACAACTCAAGGGGTTTGTGGATCCACACCACCCAATCATGTCAATCACCTCAAGAAGGATTTATATGGGTTGAAACAAGCTTCGAGGGCTTGGTATAAGCACATCACTCAATTCCTTGTCAACAATGATTACTCTAGAGGGAGTGTCGACAAAACACTTTTCATCAAGACCAAGAAAGATGAGATTTTTATAGCTCAAATATATATTGATGACATAGTGTTTGGATCAACCAATGAGTCTAAAATCCAACAATTTGTTGATGTTATGTCTCATGAGTTTGAGATGAGTATGGTAGGGGAATTGAACTATTTCATAGGTTTGCAAATTAGGCAATTATATGATGGGATATTGTTAGGATTTTGAGTCTAGTTGGCATTATTCTACATCAAAATGACACTTCCTTTGTATTGTTAAGTTGTCTAGGTTTTACGGTTTATCAAGCTTCATGGAAGATGGACAACTATTCAAGCAAAGTGAAACCTTCAAGAGAGGAAAGCATTATTGTCTACAAAGGTATAATAAAACCTCTTTCCTCTTGCAAGGCTTAAGCGCACACACACACATTGCATAAATTTGTATCCTTACATCATAGCGCTAAATTTGTATAACACATTCACACACTTGTTGAAGTATGCTCATGCATTATTTTTAATTTGACAAGCATTGTAGAAATGCATATACTAGGACTATCTCTAGGAAATTGCATACTTGTGTGATCTTGTGTTTTATTGGTATCGAACTTGAATTTGGTTATGATATTCCTTATTGAGTTCTGGTCGTTTTGGTTTCTCATACATTAGTTTTTGAGTTCCAAGTAGGAAGTTACGAAACTTTCCATGACTTTATCGTCCTTGGTTTTCATCCTTGTGTATCGAGTCGAGTTCCAAGCTTTTGGTCAAGGTTTCATAGTCGTCCTCGTGTGTTAGTGAGTTACGGTTCGTAATCTAAAAGCGGATTCAAATTCAGAGTTTGGAGGTTGGAGAACGGTCAAAGAACGCGAGTGGAGAAGGGCCACAAAGGGGTCCTTCCCATGGAGGCACATGGCCACCACGGGAAGGAAGCCTCCCTACCCCCGTGGTGGCCACGCGCCTCCATGGGAAGGCATGAGGCAGCCCTCATGTGGTCCCCACACATCCACCTCACTTTCCCTCCACATCTCCTTTAAACATTCCCTCTCTCTCACTTGTTCATTTCAACCAAAAAACTAAGAAGAAAAGTGCAGAATTTTCTTAGAGATTTTCCCAACTTCCAAACACCATAACTCTCTCATCTCTTATCCGATTTGAGTGATTCAAGTTGGAGAATCTCTATATTGAAGTCCTCTACAAACCCCAAGCAACCTTTTCATTTCAACCAAAAAATTAAGAAGAAAAGTGCAGAGTTTTCTTAAAGATTTTCCCAACTTCCAAACACCATAACTCTCTCATCTCTTATCCGATTTGAGTGATTCAAGTTGGAGAATCTCTGTATTGAAGTCCTCTACAAACCCCAAGCAAGCTTGAGGTCATTTGATCAAGTTTTATTTTGGTTCAACACCAAATTCATGGCTGCACTTAGTGTTCAAGGTATTTAATTTGTCAAATCCTTTGTGTTTTGTGCTTAATGTTGTTCAATTACCTTGGGATTTCTTCATATATATGTGTATGTTACTTGATCAAATGCTATTAGGATTTAGAGCTTCAATTAAAAGCTAACTGTGCTTAATTGAAAACTTGAATGTGAGTTAGGTTTTTCTAAAACCTATGTTTTCACATGCTTGTGTGTTGTATTGTGATTAGCTTTGTATCTAGGACTATTTGAGCTTTGATTATGAATATTCTAATGATTAATAGTTCCTAGTTGTGCTATGTGTCTTTGATTGAACATATTTAAGAGTAGCACAAGTTGTTGTATGTTTAGAGCATTGTTGGATTCAACTGACTAATTTATGAATATATGCTCCAAATTATTTCTAGAGAAGTTTGTAGATCTAATCTCATTTCTCTAGTATTTTTGTTTTTTTTCTAAAGTCTTGAATATGTGCTTCATGAACATGATTAATTTCAAGCTTGAGTTGCATGAATCAAATCTAAGATTAAAGTATGTTTGGTGATTTTGGCATACTCTAGAGTTTGATTTCATGTGTTAGACCTAGACTATTTTATTGTGAACTTTGTTTCCTATGTCTAGTTCTTCATGAAGTGTATATAATCCATACATTTCATATGTTCATGCATCTTTTTGTGTGATTGCATATTTTGGATTATAAACTAGAAAATCATACATTTTGTACTCATTGTCTATTTCTAGTTTCCATAAGACATATCATTGATCAACATTGTTTTATGTTGCATACTTATTTGCATTTTGCATTCATTGATCACTTAGAAAGCCTTGCAAAAGGTGGACGTCTCATGTTGGAGTGGATTCTTCAACTTGAGAAAGGAAGATTTGTCTAGGAGTGTGAGGCTCCTGTTAGACAAGCAAGGAATACTTGGCTAGGGGTGTGAGGCTCCGGTTAGTCAAATAAGGAAGTCTTATCTAGGAATGTGAGGCTCTGGTTAGACAAGTAAGGAAGTATTGGCTAGAAGTGTAAGGCTTCGGTTAGTCAAACAATGATACTTTCTAAAGGCATGCGATGTGTCTCGGTTAATAAGTAAGCAAGTCTCTCTCTAGTAGGAATAGGTAGGAGGGATATCCAATAGAGGGTGAGTCATATGATTTGGTCACTTTTGAGGGTGTAATCTTATTTAACTAGAGAAAAATAGTTTACCGGTGGTTGTGAATTCAACCCGTGGATGTTTCCTCTTTGGAGGTTTACCACTTAACAATTCATGTGTCAAGTATCTCTATCCTTATCTCTTTGATATTTGTTTATTTGAATTGAATTGAATTGATCTTGTATGATTTCTTATTGATAATATCCTTGTAAGACAAGATCTTTGTTAACATTGTTTCCTTGACATGTACTTGATCATATGAGACATTTATAAAAGAATGCAAGTACTTATTGATTTATGTTTCTAGTATAAATCTCTTCATGCAATTCATAGACTATGTTTAATCTCTCAAATTGAATATGCTTATCAATAGTCTATATGTACTTTTATGTGCTTATTGGGGTGCAATACAAGCTATCTAGAGGGACAAACTTTTATTTGTTCAAAAGGATTGAAAAGAGGCTTAACCTATTCACCCCCCCCCCCCCCCCCCCCCCCCCCTAGGTTAGTTTTAGGCAATGCAACCGTGATTGTATTTACAATTGGTATCAGAGCGGGTCGTTAGAAGGCAATTAACGAGATCCAAGTTACACTCACGTTTAATTGCAAGGATTTTGAAGTCATGGTTCTACAAGATGACACTATGACCGAAGGGGCTTCCAACTCTAGGCCTCCACTACTCAAGGGTCACAACTACGGTTTTTGGAAACTCCGGATGAAGGCTTACATCGGCTCCATTGACAAGAGAGCTTGGATGATGGTGGAAAAAGGCTACAATACAACTCTCCAAACAAGTTGCTCAAAGATGGATCTACCGTTTCCAAACCTATGAGTGAGTGGACTACAAATGAGTTTGAGGTAGCAAAGTGGCATCATCGGGAGGTGAATGCCATATTTGGAGGAGTGGATAGTAGGCGATTCTCCTATATCTAAAATCTAGAGACTGCTAAGGAAGCATGTAGCTGCCATTAGAATTTGTGAGGTAATTTTGATAAAAATGCTTCTTGAAGATTTAAAAGTTCAGGTTCTCTCTCTTGAAGTTATATTGTGACAACAAGTTAACAATCGCCAAAGCTCACAATCCGGTTCTACATAATAGAACCAAGCATGTGGAGATAGATAAGCACTTCATCAAAGAAAAGATAGATAATGGACAGATCTGGATGCCATATCTACCCACCACGTACAGAATAAGTGGCATACATACTCACAAAAGGCTTAACAAAGAAGGAATTTGACAAGTAATGTTGCAAGCTGGCCATGGAAGACATTTTTCTACCAGCTTGAGGGGGAGTGTTGGAAAGTGTAACTGAATCCTAGCAGATACAGTTAAAATGAATTCTAGGAGTAATTCTAGGAATAATTATAAGAGTAAAATCCTAAATGTTATCCATAATTGATATTGTATAAATGTAATTAGCTACAAGTTAGGGATTAGCTGTAAATCAGTCCTACAAGTTAGCTACTAGTTAGTCTATATAATTCAAAACTGTAATCATTCGAATATATAGAATAAAAATTACTTTTTCCCTAAAAATCTTTAGCACTAGTTTCATACAAGTGAAACTAGTATAGTTTAAATATTTTACTCAAAAACAAGTTCGCATTTGGTTTCCCTAAAAGAAAATTGAATCATATTCCATATCATATGATCTAGAAGTAACTTAAATCATTGTTGCTTGAGTTAAAAAATAGAACTTGAATATAATTGTAAGTCATTTTCTTCATAATATAATATTTTCCACATAAGGTCACCAAATTAAGCAAACAAGAAAACGTAAACACCAAAATAAAATAAAATAAAAATTACATCTAACATCATATTAAGTTTGTTGACCGTCGTAAATATCCCATAAGTGATTAATGAGATTCATCTTTAGATCATTGTGCCTCCCTATATCTCACACTTGTTTCATTCTATTGATCATTATAGACTCAAGAAATATGTAATCATGTTCTACATCAACTTGATCAATCATTTCATCAGTATAAGGCTCCCAAGATTCATGATTAATTCCTTGGTGATACTCACTCTCAATGATCATATTATGTAATATAATACATGTTTCATAATCTTTCCAAAATCTTTTGCATTCCAAATACATGCTGGACCTTTAACAATATGCCACTGATTTTGCAACACTCCAAAGGCCCGTTCCACATATATCCTTTCTCACAACTTCTTGACATTCAACAAATATTTTTTCTTTAATAGATGTCAGTTGATAGGTAAATATTTTGAATTAAAGTAGCATTTGAAGGGTAAATTCTATTAGAGAGATAATACATTATATTGTATTAGTGGTCTTGTACTACAAAATAATATATGGGTGCACTTTCATTTATAAGATCATCAAACAATGGAGATCTATCTAAAACACTGATATCATGGTTAGTACCAGCCATACCAAAGAATGCATGCCAAATCCACAAATCTTGTGATGCTACAATCTCTAAAATGAGAGTTGGGACTTTTTTTAAAGCCTTTAGTATGCATACCATGCAATGGCGTGGGACAGTTCTTACAATGCCAATGCATACAGTCAAGACTACCAAGCATTCCAGGGAAATCTCGATCCTCTCCTTATTTCAGTAACCTTGCAATATCATTCGTATTTAGTTTCCTCAAATATTGTATCACAAAAATGCTTTAGGCTTTCAGTTGCAGTACTCTCACAAAGTTGAACATATTCATCAAGGAAATCGGTTGAACAACTGTATGCAAGCATTCGTACAGCCGCCATCGTCTTTTGTAAAGGACTTAATTAAACCATGTTTCCCAACTACATCAATCTTTTAGGTAAAATGATCGTTTTAAGTTTCAATTGCACATAAGATGTGAATGATTAATTCCACATTCATTCAAAACTTTAGAAAAAATTACTCTCTCGTATACTTTTAATGCTCTCATTTGAAGTAGTCGTTAATGATTTGATCATGTCGTTCTTTCCTGTCATGATGAATATAGTGTCTGCCAAGAGTAGAGCCATCATGGGGTCATTTTTACACATCATTGTTGTTGAAACTATGATAGGAATATGAATTGCAGCAGTTTGAACCAAATCCCGATTCATTTTAGTATAGTTCGAGCTATCAAGTAATAGATCTTTGATGATAGAAAATGACTCGTCACTTGAAGATGAGCTATTAATGTTTCGCACTTAATGAAGACATTGTTCTGTCAAATTATTTTCTATATTAGAAGTAATAATAAAAAATAAAAAAATATATTTAAAAAAAATACATTTTACTCTAGTGACTACAAAAACAATTAGATGTTTTCATTGTATGAATTTAAAAATAAAATTCTTAGTTTTTTTTTTAGGGTTATTAGCACAAATGACCCCTGAACTATACACGAGTTTACATTTTCCCCCATGAACTTTATTTTTAGGCGTTAAACACCCTGAACTCATGGAAATTGGCAATCAGTGACGGAATGGGGATGGAACCCTGATTCCGTTTGGTTTCTCATAAGGTGCCTTGCACATTGGCACGCCCATGATAGTTCTATAAACTATGATAAATGATAGGATGTGTGAGTGTTTTCATCCTTCGCAAGTATACGAATCGTTAGACGCGTATAGTGGTTACGAGTAAGGGTATCGTTCCCACGAGGAGGTGTGGTACCTTAAATCAATTCTAGTCTTAGATAATATATACAATATATTTACACTAAATACATGCAAGAAAAGTAAATGGAGATTGTCACAAATAAGCTAACAACTAAACTAAGATTACACTAAGATGGCATAAATCAACTTACAACTAAGTTAACATTAATCCAACTACAATTAACTAAGTTAACACTAACTAACTAAACTAACTAAACTCATGCATGGTCATGCAAGAGTGATTAGGGATGGCAAAATTCCCTGTAGGGACCCGCACTTTTGGGGTGGGGATGGGTTTCAACTTGGTGGGGATGGGGCGAGGATGGGGATAGATAGTCTAACCCGCAATGGGTATGGGGCGGGGATGGGTTTTATACTCCCCACCTCGCCCTGCCCCGCTTAAAATAATACTTAGTTAAACTACGTAGTTTTAAAGAAAATAAATATATCTAAAAAAAAAAGAGAAATATATATATAAATACATTAACCCTAACTTTACATCATTACTTAACCTAAAGTGACAAAACAAAATGCTATTAAAAAAACCCTAGCCGCTAACTTCAACTCTAAGTCTCTAATCCTCAAACAACTTGAAGTTCACCGTTCAAGCTTCACCCTCAAACACAAGAGGACATACAGTAAATTTCTTTCTCAAATAAATTTTAAAATTAAAAGTTTAATAACGGTTTTTTTTTTTCAAGTTTATTAATTTAATAATTCTCAACTCTTGAATTAAATTTAATTTGTTTATCACTACTTCAGGTAGGCACAAATATGTCTACAGATACACTAGAAAGTGAAGACCCAATACTGGTGTTATCAAGAGAAAATTGTGTAAACATAAAAGAACAACACGGGGTGGAAACATACTAAATAAGAGAGAACTAGAGAAATAAATGCAACTATTAGATGATTAGCGTTATGATTTTCGAACATTTTGACTTCATACTTTATGTTTATGTTTGAAAATGACTGAATTTACTTGTGAGAATTATGTTTATGAGATGTTTTTTAATAGTTTCTTGGAATTATTTACTACTTTATATATTATATCATATTCAATGGTTATATATTTATTATTTAAATAATAATAAAAATTATAAATGGGGTAAATGGATGGGGATGGGGAAAGCACTCCCCGTTGTACCCCGCCCCGCCCCAACCCGCTCCATCTATGGTGGGGTTTTATGAGGGGATGAGTTTTCAAAAAATAAATGGGGTGGGGTGTGGGGAAGGCCACCCCGCCCCGAACCCGTCCCATTTCCATCCCTAAGAGTGATGATTTTGTGAGGTGGTATGGGAATGGAAATGCTAGGAATTGATGTTCAATGCAATTAATCCAATTCCTAGTTGATGGCAAGTAAGCTCACAAGATTGGTCATCACCAATCTAATATAGGATAAAGACACATACATAAATAGTCATTCATGCATGATATTGATGTCTCAATTAGTCTAAATCCATTACATATCAATCAATTGATCAATCAATTAACATGTATACCTTAAGCTCAAGCAAATAAACACATCAACCAAATAATGAATATTATTACAATCTCACCAAAATCCCAACATAAACATGTGATTACACATACAACAACAAGCTAAAGCAAGTAAAATAGATAAAGGAGACAACCCAATATCTTGGTGAGGTCTTCAAGCTAGCTAAACTTCTCCTTGTTCTTGGTGTTTTCTAAGCTATTTCTAAGTTATTGTAGGTATTTGTGGATATTAGGGATTGTGTTTAAAGAGACAAAAGAGGTATATTTATAGAGGAATAGTTTAGGGCAAGGTTTGGATGTAAATATCCTCCTAAGTTGGTCGTCTCCTGGGTTCGAAACCCCTACCTCGCGGGTTTGTTCCCACCATCAGAAGTCGCAGGTTGGATTTTAGAAGTTGGCCGCGAGTTCAGTCCCTCTGCTTCGTGGGTTCTTTCTTTCTGCATGAAATCACGAAGATTCCACGTGTTTGGAACGTCTGGTTCGCTGGAAAGAAGGCGCAAGTGGTGAGCTTGAAGGTTGCATGGCCATGGAAACTCGGAGACTTGGAGGAGAGGGGAAACCTTTGCATGAAGACTTGGAAATAGGTCCATTGTGACCGCTGGGATGTGGGCAAAAATCAGTCGAAACAACCACCGAAAAATGGCTGAAAATGATCAGGTCAATCGCGGGTCTGAACCGGGTCACGGGTCGGGTCTCTAGGGTCGCGGGTCGACCCATCTAGGGGTTGAAGATGATGATGACATCGTCGTGACATCATGCCTATGCAAGCAGAAGACCAAAACGCTACCGTTTCACTAATTGACGTGGTGTGCTGTTGTGCATTGGCTGGCAATTTACAGTTTGATCCCTGACCTTTCCATTAATCACAGACTCTTCAATATTGTCCCAAATATTGCACTTTCACCCCTAATGAGTCCAAAATGACACAATTACCCCTGAATTCCTCTATTTACCTGAAAAACTTATTTAAACCATTAAATACCCGGTTTTTACCCGAGAAACAAGCACAAAGTAATAGGAAATAGGGGTATAAAATAGGTACTTTTATACCACGATCACACATTTGAGGGCAAAATTGGAATTTTATTTTTAAGAAATTAAATTTAAATGTTTGGATCTCCGCCGTCCATCTTATTCAAATGGATGGTGGAGATCCAGTTAAAAAAATTAAAAATTTTAAAAATAAAAAAAAAACGGATTCCATTCAGATTCAATACCAAATCACCATCAATATCATATTCCATTCAATTCAAACCAAACCCAAATGAAAAAAAATTAAAAAATAAAATATTGAGATCAGCTTCAATACCAAATCAATAATTGAAAAATCAAAAACCCATATCAGATTCAATTCAAGCCAACCCCAAATGAAATCATCATCATCATCAAACCAAACAACAAACAAACAAAAATTAACCTGTTCATCCAAATTCATCATTAAACCAAACAACAAACAAACAAAAATTAACTTGTTCATCCAGATTCATCATCAATGAAGAGAGAGAGAGGAGAGAGAGAAGGCATGGGTGGTCGAAAATCAACAAACAACAATCTGTATTATTCAAATCCAAAATCAAACAAACAAAACTTGTTTCCAAAATAATTTTCCTTGAAGTCCCGTATATTCTTGAAGTCCTAGGTGCTAGATCGCAAAGAGAGAGAGAGAGAGAGAGAGAGAGAGAGAGAGAGAGAGAGTGTGTGTGTGTGTGTGTGTGTGTGTGTGTGTGTGTGTTTGGGTTTTGTTTGTGGTGGAGCTGGGTTCGGTTAGATGGTGAGCGGCAAAGCTGGGTTCGACGGTGGAGTTGGGTGGTGGTGGTCTTAGAGATTGATCTCTTGTATCTCTACGAAGATCCATCTCATGTGATGGTTCCTTTCCACTCACAAAACCAGAACCCACAATTTCTCTTCACTTGTACTCTTACTCAATTGTTGTTTTACCAAAACCCATTATCTGTTTTTTAATTTATTTCTTGGATTAATTGCAATTACATACCCCTGACGTTTTGTAATAACACAACAATACTGTACTTTTTTTTTTATTACAAAAACATACCCTTGACTTGTTTGACCACAGTTAGATTTAACTGTGATCTTAACATGCATCTGGACAGTACCAAATTACCCTTCCTTTAATTTTATATTGGTTATTTCTGTATTATTTGTTTAAATAAAAAAAAAAAAAAACAAAGTAAGAAAAATAAGAAATAAGAATTAAAAATTAAAAACTAGAGGGGATCTCTGGTAATCTAGTTCTTTAATTTTTCTCAAAGACTCAAATAATAAATCAATCATGGATTACATCTGTAAGTACTTCAAGATTCCAACAAATCAATATATTCCAAGTTTCCATCCCACCCAAACTACAACAAAGCATCCAGATGCTACTCCTTGCAATATGGTCTGTTAAAAGTTGAATCGCAAACAAAAATCAAAATCAGTCACCAATTAAAACAAACAATTAAAATTCAAACAAAGTATTTTTATTTATTTATGTAAATTATATTCTTTCGACTTATCATATTGCTTTAGATAGATGAAAATGTTGCTTCAAATCTTCATGATTGTACATAATCCTAACTTGCAAAAAATCAAAGCCATAACTTCGATTACCAACTACAAAATCACAAAAAGACAGTTCTTACTTTGTTTTTGTCAAAAGCTTCTAATTTGATACTCACCAAAATATCTAGAGGCAAGGCTTCACCTGGAAGCCTTTCATCAGACTTCAAATAAACCATTAAGAATAGGGGACGGGTACGACATCGACGTATGAAAGAGAAGGAGAAGGGAAGCGACCGAGTGCTATGGCAAAGGACTATGTGGTAATATAAAGGAGAAAAACAGAGAAAAGGACTTGGAGTTGGAGATCCCACAAGAAAATTCCAGTAGAGATTTGGTTGTTGAGAATTAAATCTCCAATATGGAGAAATCAGATTCCTCCGGTGCAAACTCCAGTGGTTTGTTCTTAATATATTTTATTAAATATTCTTTAAAAATTTTAAATATTATATGAAAAAGACATTTTTATCCTTCAACTGTTAAAAAAACCTTCAAGTCTACCGTTGGTCAAACAAGTCAAAGGTCTGTTACTATAATTAAAGCAAAAGTACAATATTGTTGTTATATTACCAAACGTCAAGGTATTTTACTGCAATTAACCCTTATTTCTTTTATCATTATCGGTCGAGTGTTTTGTTTATTTTTTATTTTTAATTTGTTTTATTTTTTCGGAGAGAGAGAGAGAGAAAGAAGAGATCTAAAGATGGAGATGGGTTTGATTTCTGGGTTTCCTTTTTTTAATTTAAATTTTGTTTTTGTTTTTGTTTTTTATTTTTTTTTTAGTAGGTGGAGATCCAGATTGGATCTCCACATTTAAATTTAATTTCTTAAAAATAAAATTCCAATTTTGCCCTTTCATGTGCAAGGCACTTGATGAGAAACCATACGGAATCAGGGTTCCATCCCTATTCCGTCACTGATTGCCGATTTCCATGAGTTCAGAGTGTTTAACGCCTAAAAAAAAGTTTAGGGGGGAAAATGTAAACTCGCGTATAGTTCAGGGGCCATTTGTGCTAATAACCCTTTTTTATTTGGGAATTTAATTGAACAATTGGTGTGCAAGACTCATTAAAACTTCTTTTCTCATTCCTAAAAGTAGGAAACAAAACAAATGAGGAAGAAATCAATTGAAGAATTAGGGAAATAAAAGAAAATTGTAATTTAAAATAAATAAACTTATCGGAACTGGATAGAGAACTTGGCTAGAAGAGAAAATGTTGAACATGATGTTTGTTTCATTAAAAAAAAAAAAAAAAAAAAAATCTATTTTGGTTAGTTAAATTTTTTAACTCTCAAATTAAATAGGAGAGTGTGTGACAAATGTTTTATGGTGATTGGTTTAAAGTTGAAGCATATTACTCTTTAGATAGTTGCATTGTTGATGAGAATATGCATTTCTTCACTTTCTTTGCTAAAGTGGGTCCATAATGAATACAAATGTCAATGCGTCATCATTTATAAACTCGAAAATGCATATTTGCATTGAAGATGCTCTTAATATACTCTAGTACGAAACATCATCAAACACAAGAAAAATAATATAGCTTAGTGCAATACAATCTAATCGGTAAAGTTGGCTTTAATGTAGAGATGATGCCGATTTCGGTTTGGAACTGACGGTTCCAAACCAACAGTTCCGATTATGGTTCTGATTGGATCCAAAACCGGAACCAGGGGGACCGATTCCAGTTCCTGGTTCTGACTGGTTCGGTTCCTTTTTTTTTTTTATATAAAAAAAATAAATTTTTTTTATAACCCAGTAAGATCACAACCTCACAATCTCCATCTCTCTCAAAGACTCAAATGACCATGCTTCCCAAATCACAACCTCACAATCTCCAAACCTAGATCATCTCTCTCAATCTTCATCATCATTATCATCTCTCTCTCTCTCTCTCTCTCTCTCTCTCATTGACGGGGGCACCACAAAAACAATCCCAACCACCACCACCCTAGCACAGCTTCAATACTTCTTCGCAGCGCGCAGCTTCAATACTTCTTCGCAGCCCTAACGTAACTTCAACACTTAAACTCCTCCTCTCTCCCAATGAAATCTCTTCCTTCTTTCTAAAACTTCTTCGAATCTTTTCCCCATAAGTGGCTAAAACTCCATCAAAATCGCAACCTAACAAAGAGAGAGAGAGAGATGATATGAGATTGGGGATGGTGGTTAGGGATGGCAATTAAACCCGAACCCGTGGGACCCGCCCGAACCCAACTCGCTTAAAGAAGGTTTGGGTTGGGATCGGATAAGTGTACCCATGGGCAGGTTTGGGTTTGAAAATTGTACCCGTCATGAGTTCGGGTTCGGGTTCGGGTATGAATTTGGAAAAAAATCCATACCCGAACCCGCATACCCGCGAACAATAAAAATTATATAATATTTTATTATTTAAAATATTATAAAATTAAACTCCAATAAAAAAATTTTAATTATATAGAGAATAAAATATAAACATTTCAATCTATTAAGTGTTTTTATTCTATAAAATTATAATATTTCATATACTTAAATAATATAGAAATATTTTTCAAAAAAAATAATAAATTGGCGGGTTCATGGGTTTTACCCATGGACCTACTTATTTACCCATGGACCTACTTATTTCATGGTTCGTGGGTGAGTTTGGGTGTCCCCCAAACCTGCAAGTAAAACCCGAACCCGTTTATTTTCGCGGGTTTGCGGGCGGGTTTAGTAGACATAAAATTTCACGGGTTTAGGTTTGGATTTTGCCAAACCCGCCCAAACCCGCCCCATTGTCATTCCTAGTGGTGGTCGATGGTGGATGTGTGTGATTGAGTTTAGGTGGTAGGTGCTTGACTGGTTCGTGGTGGTGGATGGATGATTGGAATGTTGGATGGTGGTGGAGTGTGTTGAGATCCACGGATCCACCTTGTTTTTGGGTTATTTTAATTTTTTTTTTAATATATTAATTTATTATTGGAACCGGTTAGAACCGTCGGTTCCAAATCAGGCGTGAACCGCCGGTTCCACCCCGGTTTCGAAAAATATGAACCGAAATCGAAACTTTAATGGTTCCGGTTTGAATCAAAATTGGAATTTTCGATTCCGGTTCGGTTTGAACTTTGAATAATACCAGTTTCGGTTCGAACCGTCTAGGTTCGAACCGACGGTTCGAACTGAACCGTGGTCACCTCTACTTTAATGTTAGGATTTTAGTACAATTTTCATTTTTCCCCGAAGAATAATATACCTGCCCTAGAAAAAGAGAAGAATAATATATCTTTGATTGTAAAATTGATTTAAAGAAGATATAGTTTTGGAATTTGTATCATACAATTTGTTTTTTATTTTTTTTTATTTTTTAATATTATATCGTACATTTTTTTAAAATGTGGTGAAGAATAAGTGAATATGTCAATAACGAGGGACTATTGAGCAATTAATCCACAAAGCAAATAGAGTGTTAGGGTTTTGGCAGCACTAATGACCAAACCCAGAGAATGTGGCATATAAACCCCTCTCTCTCTCTCTCTCTCTCTCTTCTCTTCCTCTAATAGTGGGCCTTTCTTTCATCATCGCAGGACAAAAATGGGTGTTTTCAGGGTCAGTTTTCGATTTGATCAATTTTCTTCCAAAGTTACTTTGATTGTAGCTTAAAAAACGATGTGGTTTGATTGCAGTTTCACCAGTACCAGGTAGTGGGAAGAGCATTACCCACAGAAAATGATGATCATCCCAAGATCTATAGAATGAAGCTCTGGGCTACGAACGAGGTTCGTGCCAAATCCAAGTTCTGGTGAGTCTCATTGTTTTCTTTTACGTTTCATATCATAATTATTTAAAATGTTTCGAAAGTTTGATATTTTTCTGATGAAGTTGATTATTCGATTGATTGACGGCTTCGTTCTCAATGTTCTTTTTAGGTATTTCTTGAGGAAGCTGAAGAGGGTTAAAAAGAGCAATGGGCAGATATTAGCAATCAACGAGGTATGTATATATATGTTATATCTGCTTAGATTAGATATGATGTCTTTTTTTTTTTTTTTTTAGAGTTTCTTCTTCGTTTCACATTCTTGGTACATTATGTCCATTATAGTTTATTGCTCAGAAATTAGTGAAACCCGGTCTGTACGTACCTTTCGACAAGTAGCTTAGTTTCTGATTGCTCTTTTAAACTTCTGTTTATATTTCACTGCACACAAACATGCCAATACCATATTACTTGATAATACTATTATCTTGGGAGAAGGCCTTGACTTTTCATGATTTTTGTGTGTGTATTTAAATTTTGCATCAAGAAGCTCACTTATTTATTGGTTCAAATATATAGAGTGCCAACATCTACTGGTACTTGTATTTACACTTCTAATTGATTTTCACTTTATAATTTGATTTGAGTTTAACTTTTATGGTATAAATGTTGACATTTTTAGTCTGCTGCTTTGCTAATTGTTTGGGGAGTTGGGTTTGTTGTTTATTGTCCATTTGATCTTCACCTGCTTCCCATTCTCAAGTACAATTGGCTGCATGCTCTAGTGCTTAAAAATAGATCATATCAATAATTTTTTTTTTTTATCAGATCAGCTTAGGGATTGTAGAAGGCTAGTTTGTGGAACGATGGGGATGCATGAGATTAATAATATTTGGAACATTTATTTACTTCGGATTCTAGATGTTATGAAACTTTATGGGGAGAAGAGTCAAATGTTTATGATGATTTTCGTTTTACTTAATCTTTGACCTTGGCTTGGATGCCTTTAATTTTTGGCAGTAGGCATGCATGTTTGTATGAAATGTGAGCCAATTTTTATAACTTAATAACATTAGAGTTTTTATTTACTTGAGCAGAAGTGACTTGAGCATTTTTTTCACCTTCAAAATGGAAACAATAGACAGATAATCGTTCTATTCTATATTACTCCTAAGAAAGCTGATAGCTTTAATGAACTTCAGATTTCCTTGGAATTATCATGTATTCTTATCCGTACAAGTATAGTTATTGCCTTATTGGTATGAAGTGCAAGTTTCATTCTTAATGTAATAGAGGTTCAAAAAGATGTTGAAATTAAAATATGATGACAAGCTTATGCGCACCATGCTCAAGAATTGTCATTTCAGTTGTAATATGTGATGACACTTTTGTCTAGATCCTTCTCTATTTCAATGTTTCTACTTTTGATTGCTCATTAATTTGTGTTTTTGGTCCATCATGGAGGTTGATGATGATACAATATTAGGATTTCATGTTTCTATTTAATCAATCTCTCACTTTTCTACCCTTATGTGTCTACTTGAATTGCATATTGCTAGATAATTAGAAAGATAGTGTATGTTCCCCTTATGTATTTAGTAATATGTAGGTGCAGACCAATCCATATGGACTAATGAATTCTCTGGACTTACAATTTTTTTCTCTACACAGAGAATGTGCGTTTGTATATAAAGAGTTTCAAGTGTTGATATGGATAGATTTTTGCTTTTTTTAGTGAATTCTTTATACATGGAAATGCATGTGTTTAGAAAGAAATGAACTAAAATTTGTATGAATTTTTGCTCCTGCTGTCCTGCACTAAAATCTTATGCACGTTTTGATGTTGTGTATGACCATTGGATCTAAGTGAATTGTATAGTGGATAGTGGATATTTCATGATAATTTGATATGAACTTGCATTTTCTTTATTTGTCCCATAGTTGTTAAAGGCGCACCGAGGCGCCAAGTTGGAGCCTAGGTGTAAAAGTGATGTGCACTTACCTAATAGCTTTTATATGAATCTCCCAACTAGAATAATTAATAATTGTTGTATTAGACTAATTCCTATAAAGTTCAAGTCATTAAACAAAATGTGAGGTTCAAGACTATCAATAACACATCACAATTCATAAAACAACTAATATTTAATCATCAAGTGTTATAACTAGTTGTCATTAGAGCTCCAATTAGGCCTTCAATCAGCTGTAGATGAATACATGAATATATAGTATTAGGTCTGGAAGAACCAAAAAAAAAAAAAAAATAGTAGAATTAATACTCAATCAATTTATAGCTATTTGTAGGCTTAATTGGAGCACCGATGACAGATAGTCTTAAAAATTTGATCATTAAATAGTAGTTTTATGAATTAGGGATTGTTAGTGTAAGATTTATATAATGTCATAATTTACAAATATAAAATATATTTGATAATATGATTATGTTTAATACAAGCACATGTGGTCATTTAGGCTATTAGTAGTCACAGACAAAATACTAGTATATTAAAGGAGTTTTGAAAGCTTTCCTTTCTTCGATGCAAAAAACTCAAGTGGCTTACTCTAGTCATCTGCATATTTTTCTTTATAATAGTGTGAAACTTAATAATGTGCATTGATGTGTTAACGTTACAACCTTAGTTTTAAGTTAGTGCACTATATAAAGGGTATTATGAGGGTGGCTAGGATTAAGTCACTTGAATTTTTGCATCCAAGAAAAAGATGTCTATAGAGAGAGAAATACATGTACAATACTATGTATTCTTATGTAGTAGATCTTTTTTTCAAAAAAATAAAATAAAAAATTACACTGTTATGGTTTTGACAACCAAATACTGTTGGCTTTGTGATTTGTCTTTCTGTAATCATGCCTATGGAGTTGATAGGTTGAAACAAGAGTTATTTACTAGAGTTCCATTTTTACCTTGGGGCTTTTGGACTACCTTCTCATTTACATACAACCAATTGTTTTCAGCTTACTTTCTCTATGAGAGTATTTGGCATAGAAGGCAAGAAACCAATATTTGACTAATATAATTTCGTGGGTTTAGAGGGATTGTAATTTCCTTGTGATTTCTGTCCAGTCAAATTAGGATAATAATGGTTCCATCTGTGTCTTATTTTCTTCCTTATTATTACTATATTTTTTTTTTTTTTCACTTTTTGGCTTTCTTCCCTTCTAAATCCTTTCTATTAAACGAAGTTTTAGTAACTCTTGTGGGCGAGTGACAGGTTTTGTGAATATTTATGGATGTTATATGGTGAATCATTAATTAAATCTGTTCTATACTTAATCAAAAGTTTACATTAATACTTTCCTTTGTAACTTGTGTTGCAGATTTTTGAGAAAAATCCTACCACAATTAAGAATTATGGCATCTGGTTGAGATATCAAAGCCGAACTGGGTATCACAACATGTACAAGGAATATCGTGACACCACTCTGAATGGTGGCGTGGAACAGATGTATGCCGAGATGGCTTCACGTCACCGAGTAAGGTCTCCATGTATTCAGATCATCAAGACAGCTACCGTAGCAGCCAAGGAATGCAAGAGGGAGAGCATTAAGCAGTTCCACAACACAAAAATCAAGTTCCCTCTGGTGTTCAAGAAAGTTAGGCCACCCAGTAGGAAGCTCAAGACGACATACAAGGCATCAAGGCCCAACTTGTTTATGTAATTGGTTACCTAATTGTGGTTATGCACTATAAGGGCTTTTGTTTTTTTTTTTTCTTTTCAAGCTTTGAGAGTACAAGACTTGTCTATTTTTATCTGTTTCTAAAGATGATTAAAATCCTTATGGAAAAAGTTTTGACATGAAAGAGTACAACAACCATTATTAAGAAATCTGTAATGGATCCAGGGATATCTATGAACGATATACATCCCTATCACCGACGATGGATGAGGTGAACCACACAAGATCTCTTGTGGATGGTTTTGAACGAAATAAAGAGAGTGACAGTGACAGTGGACCCCATCATTCATGTGAATCATGTCATTGTTGTGTAAATTCTCGAAAATCTAGCAACACCAACTTCAAGTTTCAACCGGTGAATGTACAGAACAAGACAGTTTAGGATTCATGTGAATCATGTCAGAGTTGTGTAAAAGTCTCGAAATTCTAAAAAGCTCAGTCAAGAGTCAAGAGTCTAGATAGGAGAAAGAGAAATAGGCTTGCCTTAAAATTTGTTTCATCAATATAATAATTACAGTTATCGATACTAGTCCTCTAAACTTTACGTGAGTTTATATTTTACCTTTTGTATTTTTTTTTAGGCGTTAAACCTTCTAAAATCTTACTAATTGGTAAATAGTTTGGTTTATTGCCTCTTAAACATCTGTTTGATGAGGCATTTACAGTCAGGTTTTGTTAATAAATAAAAGTTTAAGAGGTAAAATATTCATGGGGACTAGTGCCAATAACCCTAATAATTATTATTATTTAATGTCAAATTAAGATAATGAAAAAAAAAAAAAAAAAAAATTGATAGACACGATGAAAATGACCTGCTTTTATAAATAGGGTTGATTTGGTTGTCAATAAAACATACGAATCTTATAAATAATCTTCAACTCAGACACGTAACTCAAAACCATTTTTACAACGTTTGTTTGTAAGACAACAGCTGTCCGGCGAGGAAAACAAAAATCTTATTTTACATACTTTTATTGACTTTATAGTTTTTAACTCTTTACAATTTACATGTCTTGTGATACTTGTCAATATCTTGTACAATTATATTAACTATATAAGAGAAGGACGAGTGGACGGCACAACAAAATATCTCTTAGATAAAATTACGAATAAATTCATATTATATATAACAATTATTATATCAACAATCACCTTGATTATAAATGACGTTAATTTAATCTGACAATATTTTATGTACGAATATACAGTAGAATCCCTGTAAATTAATATCTTTTCTAAATTAATAAAAAATCTCGGTCCCGACTCGGGCCAATGTAAAAAATTAATAAACCTCTCTATCCTGAGTTGGATGTGATTAGGTAGCTCTGTAAATGGTACATGGGTTGTGCAATTGCAAAGAAAAGCAAACCTTTTCTTTGATTTCAGTAAAAACTATATTTTTTTAATTCTCATATTGTAGATGTACGTGGTTGCATTCTATAATCCACTGCTTATAAATTATAAGCATAAAAAATGACATACAGAAATGCAATTTAGATTACTGCAATACTAGTAACTATGAAGAGGAAGAAAAACAACTTAAGAGAGAGGAAGTGATAATATTAATTAGATTTAATTAGGAAAGTGAATCAGAGAGAGAAAAGAGAAAATAAAAGAAATTAATGATAAATAAAGGAGAATGAAATATAAAAGAAATCAATTTATTAAATCTAAGTCATCCAAATGTTATAGATCTAACGGTTGAAAAATTCGTGTTAAATCTTGTATCAAAAATTGTGTCTCCCGATCCTTCCCGTATATATATTAATATATTAATATATATATACATACAAGAAAAAACTATCGTACCAACATGTTACCATCTACGATTAGATGTGTAAATTTGACCGCGGGCCAACCCATGGTACAAATTTGTGAACCATAGCCATCACAACCCTCACCACAATGTGGTCCAACTCAAATTGGGGCCATAGATAGGCGAAGATCTTGGGTGCATTCAATGTATCATGCATCGCCCACCCTGATACCGCTATGTCAACAGGGTGGACGATCCATCGTGCATACCATTGCATCCAAGTTTTAGCTCATGGATAGAAAACAATTTTTTTAAAAAAAAAATTATAAAATATAAAATTTACATTTTACTCCTAAAATGGTAAATTATTTAATTTAAAATAAAGATAAAAAAATGATTTTTCCTACCTAAATTTTAAAAAATATTAATAAAAGTTAAATCATGTTTTGTCATATCATGATGTGTCGCGCTTGTTGTATCCAACACCTTACCTTAATCAAATCCATATATCGTGCCGTGTTGAGCCATGCGTACATAAATCATGTTATGTCATGTAATTATTGTGTTGGTCCAACCTAGTTTAGTCCTCTGAATACCATGGGAATAGATATCTTCCCTTATGGGAAAATAGCTATCTGAACTGTGCATATACTGTTTGATTTTGACAGGTTCCAACAAACCCTTGACTCAATTGTTCAGTATAAAATTTATAGTAATACTTAAAAAAATAAATAAATAAATTATTCATTTCCTAATAGGAATACACGTTCTAGACGAATTGTAAACAAAATGGTTTATCTGGTATATTATAATAATATAAATAAAGACTATTGTGTTGAAGCTCAAAGTCTCAAACACATAAAAGAAAGAGTCCATCTTCTCTCTCTCTCTCACAAAATGGAGATAACAGTGAAATCAATAGCAGTGTCGATAGTGGTGGTAGCAGTAGTGACATGGGCATGGAGAGTGGTGAATTGGGTGTGGTTGAGGCCAAAGAAGATGGAGAAATACTTGAGACAACAAGGTCTCTCTGGCAATTCTTACAGGTTCTTGTATGGAGACTTGAAAGATTACTCCATCATGTCTAAACAAGCTAAATCTACTCCAATCAATCTAACGCATGACATTTCTCCACGTGTCCTTCCTTTCAATCACAAATTACTCCGCAATTACGGTATGTGATATGTCCATCTCTCAATAATCCTTTTTTCTTCTTCTTTGAAATTCATAATCATGTTCTATGTAACAGCGTTTACTGTGCAGAGATTATACTTTAGAGTGCTTTTTTTTTTTTTTTTTTGAAAGGATTATACTTTTAGGGAGTTGAGCAAAAGGTCCTCTTAAACTTCAAAGAAGAAATTTGCATAAAATCCCATTCATAAGAAATATTTTTTATCCTCTTTTTTTTTTTTTTTTTTAAGAAAGAAATATAGAAATAATTTTTATGATTTTAAAAATTTTGTTGACATGAATTTAAATTAAGGCCATGATTGGTCTACCATACAATTGCATGTATAGAATTGTGTTTGATATACGATGTACAAGATTTGAAATTCATAAATCATAATTTTTAATTAAATATAAAAATTCTTTTTTAAAAAATACATATTAATTTTTTTTTAAATCCATTGAAAATTCTTGATGTTACTTCATGTTGAAAACAGAAGAACAATTTTGTGATGAGATGGGCCTTATTTGGTCATGAATAATGTTTGGGTACTGTTCAGTCAATACCCAAAATACTGACCTCACCAATGAGGTAGCACGTGGCCTAATATATGAGATAAATGTAAAAAGTAAAAGAAAAAATGCCACGCTCTACACTCTTATTGATGGGATCAGTATTTTGGATACTGACCGGTCATTACCCAACCATTATTCTTTGGTCATTGCTGATTTAGTAATTATAAATCATTTAGTACTTTTGTTAATGATTAATTAATGATGTGAAACTTGATGCAGGTAAGAATTCATTCGTATGGATAGGTCCAACACCAAGGGTGACCATAATGGAAGCAGATCAAATAAAAGATATATTCAACAGAATCAATGATTTTCAAAAAGTGAAGACAAATCCACTTACAAGGCTGTTAGCAACTGGACTTGCAAGCTACGAGGGTGAGAAATGGGCACAGCATAGGAAGATCATCAACCCGGCTTTCCATGTCGAAAAGTTGAAGCTTATGTTGCCTGCATTCTATCACAGCTGCAACGACATGATCACCAAATGGGACCAGAAGTTGATCATGTCTTCATCGTCATCGTCGTCGTGTGAGCTGGATGTGTGGCCTTATCTTGTTAGCTTGACAAGCGATGTCATTTCTCGAACAGCTTTTGGTAGCAACTTTGAACAAGGAAAAAGGATATTCCAATTACAAACTGAACTTGCTGCTCTCACCATACAAGTTATGCAGTCAGTCTACATCCCTGGATGGAGGTAAGAGATAGATTTGTTTCATTTATACATGCATGCTTACGTTTAAACTGTGATTGGTGGTATGGGGTATAGCTAGGATGTCAAGAAAAAACCCGAACGCGCAGGTCTCCGCAAAGTCGTAAGGCCATGCATGGGGGCTGACGCCTGCCCAATGTCGGAAGGTCAAGGAAGTTGGTGACCTGATGACAGGGGAGCCAGCGACCGAAGCCCCTGCCCCGCCCCATATGAGGAGGGATCAAACCAAAATAAATAAACTCGGGAGTGATTTTAAAAACCCATTTTAAAAAAAAATAGGGTGTGTTCAGGGTTCGGTGTCTCTGTCCAACCCTACTTATTATTTATTAATATTTAATTTAAGAATTTTTTTTAATTACTATAATAATATATATTCTTTTAGTAAAAAAAATTAAAATATAAACAATAAAGCTTATAACGAAAGTGAATTTGCTTTTTTAATAAATAAGTTATTTCAATTAAAAGAGTTTTAACTTTTTTTTCTTTTTTTTTAACATGAAAAGAGTTTAACTATTATTGCAAAAACTAAAAGAAATAAAACTTAAACTTAATTTTTATCCTAGTTATTTTCTTTTTTTCATCCAAAGTTAACTAATGATGGGGGCGGAGCAGGGCAGAGTCGGGTCCAATTCTGCCCCGGAAAACTAATTTTGTTAGGGTATCTATTAGGGGTTGGAATTCCTAACCCCGTCCCAAACATGCCCCATTGACACCTATAATAAAGTATTATCATAAGGTTAAAAGTGAATTAATTAATTTTAATTAGTATTAGTTGAATAATATTGTAGGCTGTTACCAACAAAGACAAATAAGAGAATGAAGGAAATTAACAAGGAAATACAAGCTTCACTGATGAGTATCATAAAAAATAGAGAGCAGGCAATGAAAGCTGGAGAAGGTGCAAAAGATGACTTGTTAGGTGTACTTATGGAATCAAATTTTAGAGAAATCAAAGAACATGGAGACAACAAAAATGTTGGAATCACTATTCAAGATGTGATTGAAGAGTGTAAACTGTTTTACTTTGCTGGGCAAGAGACCACCTCAGTTTTGCTTGTTTGGACTATGGTTTTATTGGCTCAAAATCAAGATTGGCAAGCTAAGGCAAGACAAGAGGTTTTCCAAATCTTTGGTAATAACAAGCCAAACTTTGATGGCTTGAATCACCTCAAAGTTGTAAGTACCCAATCTCTCTCAAGACGTGTTTACTGATGATCAGGAATCCGAAACTCCTGATTAGTGATTACCTTGTTTATTAAAATTTGTTTCATGTGGGAAATGGAACTTAATTCCCCCCCTCCCACCTAGGGAATTAAGTTTCCTTTCCCACGAAAGTTGATTCCCGAGTACTTATATTTTTTTTATTGTAAATGTCATAGGTTCAAATGATATTTTATGAGGTAATGAGGCTATACCCACCGGTGATTGGGCTAGCTCGAGCTGTTGCTAAAGAAACCAAACTTGGGAAGTTGTCAATACCAGCAGGGGTGCAGGTGAGCTTGCCAATTCTGTTTGTTCATCATGATCAGGAACTTTGGGGAGACGACGCAACTAAGTTCAAACCGGAGAGGTTTTCGGAAGGAATATCCAAGGCGACAAACAATAAAGTTTCGTTCTTACCGTTCGCATGGGGTCCTAGAATTTGCATTGGACAAAACTTTGCTCTGATAGAGGCTAAAATGGCTTTGGCATTAATTCTACAGAGGTTCTCGTTTGAGTTATCACCATCATATGTTCATGCTCCTCACTCAATTATAACCCTTCAACCACAACATGGAGCTCACTTAATTATAAAGAAATTATAGGATCAATACTTTCATTATCAGAATTGTTGCAACATTAGCATTTACCTATTTTGTAATGAGATTTTATTACTTATATTCCTGTGATCCTATATTATAATTCAATGCTAGCTTGTAATGATTTATTTACATTTTTTCAATCTTCGTGGAGTATAGTTCGAACTGACCGGTTCAAGCCATTTCTGGTCCACTAGCCGGTAGAGTTGTACAAAACCCCCATGGGGATGAACGAGACCCCAATGGGGATTTGGGGTGATTGTCACCCCAAATGGAGGTGGGTACGGGTGAATTTTACCCCAAATCTAAATAGGGATGCCTTCACTCATATCCCCAAATGGGGAAGGGGTTTGGGAATGTGGGTGGGGGAACCCCACACCCCCATTTCCCATGAACATCTCTACTAGCCAATTCAAGGGGTCAAACTAGTCCTGATTCAGGGGGAAATATATCCTATTGTTGTTCAAATTGGTGTTGAAATTTTAATTTGAGCAATGTAAATTTAGAAATCGGTGTTGGTTTAACAAAATCAAAACACAAAGAAATAATTACTGAAAACTCACAACACAAAGAAATCAATGAAATATAAAAAATAAATAAATCGATATAATTGTTATCACAGTTGTTGTATACATCCTATCAAGAAAAGCTCTTCTATGCATTGAAGAAGATTTAATCAAATATAGCAAATTCTATGACTACAATCAGTGAATGAATAGTTTTCAACCTCCTCAATAATTTAAAATTTGAGCTTATCTCAAACTCTGCCAATGAACAAGATAATGGGGCAAGAAAACCTGCATCATGCAAAAGATTGATGCCTAGACAATCAGCCAAAGAAGATGAAATAAAGTAAAAATCAAATTAAAATAAGCTGATAACCCAGAGAGGTAACTTGAACAAAGAGAGAGAAGGATAACACTAAACACTAACTAGCTTTAAACCTTTAAATCCATGTCTACTCAAAGAAGAGTTGACTATTATGATCAAATAGTTAATCACAATAATGATAATACTATGTGATTCCTTTCCTTACTATTTAACTCTTTTACTTGTACTCCAATTTATAATGATTATTTATAGTAATTATCACATCAGGTATACCTGAGGAATTGAAAGAATCCGGGATGCATTCTTGGTCATTAGATCAATCCAATATATCTAACACAATTATTATTATAAAAAAATAATATAAAAAAATCCAAAAGACCGGATGTTATGGAGTGTTTTAGTGGATTTGCCGGTTATGATTCTCTCTCTCTCTCCCTTTGGTCTCTTCATCGGACACCTTCTCTCTCTTATCTCTTCATCTCTCACTTTCTCTTGCCAAATTTTCTTCAAAGCGCAAAAATGGAGTTTGCTCTATTGAAGAAAATTTGATAAGAGAAAGTGAGAGAGAGGTGTTTGATGAAGAGAGAGGAGAGTATGATGAAGAGACCAAAGGGAGAGAGAGAAGCATATGACAAATCCTTGGATTTTATTATTATTATTATTATTATTATAATAACAATTATGTTAGATACATTTATGACCATTGGATTGATCCACAACTAAGAATGTATCCCGGACTCTTTCAATTCCTCAGGTATACCTGATGTATAATTATTATATATATATATATATAAATTTATGAATATAGAATATGTTCCTCAATTAACTTGAGGCTTACAAATTCTCTCTTTTATCTAATTAGTAGAAAGTTATTTCATATATATTCATGTATATAGTATCATTAAAACTTGGAGTACAAGCAAAGTAAAAAACTCTCATAGCAAGCAAATGAATCATAGTCTATTTACTCTATTAAGAAGTTTTGAACTTCTCCTTTTACTCTAATTCGGGATATAAATATTATGTTTTTTTTTTTTTTTTTTTTTTTGTTGACAATTTTTCTCATTATGTATGGAATTATCCAATGAAATTAAAATCTGAAGTTTTTGACATTTTTAAAACCTTTTTCTTCAATCTGATGCAACTGCATGGTAATATGGTATTAATAATTGCATTACTTGCCCTCATCATCCCCAAATTCATATCATTTGTGTTTATTTAATAAACCGTTTACCTCCTCAGTCCTCAATCATTAAGTTTTTGCATACCTTACTCTTTATTGTTTTCCAAAACTCCTCTATATAAAATTTCGATTTGAGAGCTAGTTTTAGTCGGTGATGCTTTTTGTATAATTCCCCAGGTCATCTGGAAAGAGAGGAACAACAGAATTTTCTAAGGGGGAAATTAAGGTTAATTCTGATTGTTTATGGGATCAAACTTGGGATTTAGCTTATAGGCTACAGTCAGACTGAGACACTAAAGAATATATCTTTAACTCATAGTTGATATTTTAATTCTAGCTGTCAGAATTAAAGAAGCACTCTAACCCAGCTAAGAATTACAGTATCGTGTTGGACCAATTAAACATTTTTGCACATCCATTCCACTTCATCATAGGTTCCCTATCAGAATCTAGTCCAGATCCAGTTTTCCTTGTTAAATTCATTGGCTAACTGAAAATAATTTTGCATAGTTCATATCCTACATTTGTAAAACATAAATACTAAATTCGCATACTAATTTATCTTAATAAACATTGACACCAAATACAGTGTTAGCCCCCCGCAAGTCTGCTAACTCTGCTTATACAATTATACTATTAAAATTACTCATAAACATTCAATGAAAAATCAGTTTTTTATCATCTAAAATCACTTAGCAGTTAGCACCATACTAAAAGCCACAACTTTAGCTAAGAAACCATACTAATAAGCCCTTATTTCATATATTAAAGTAGATGACCAAAAACATTGCACACATTAAATATTGAAAATGACAATCCCAACTATATATACCTTCAATGTCTGATTACCATTATGCTCATTGTTCCAATGATCCAAAGCTGGAAAGTGGCCATACCTGTTGACAAAAGACCAAGTTAAAAAGGACACTTCAAAGTACACTTTTAAGAAAACAATGAAAAAGAATAAAAGATAAATGGTAGTCACATCAGTAGCATGTTATCGACCTGTAGTTATATGATGTAAATGAGACATTTCAATTTGTGTATTTCACATCCACAAAACAGATCATATAAATTTGTTTTACTGTCATACTTTGGTCTAAATATCTTCCACAATCGTTATGTTATTGCAATTCCTAATTCTACACATGATTACTGGCTTAAGTAAACAAGCTAGAAAATAGTAATGTAGGACATCATTATACCCTTGAATCATCTGCATTTTCCATGAGGAACAATTCTGAAAAGGTAATGCAATTCATGACAATTTTCAGCCCAAAAAAAATGCAACCAATTATGACAAAAATCCAACCCCATAAAGTAGTCTGAATAAAAACAGTACCCTTAAAAATGCTCTCCCCTGAATAAGACCATAAGGAACAGGCCCAAAATGTCGTGAATCGCGGGAAGCATACAGGTTATCCCCTTGAATCCAGACATGCCCCTTTGGAACCTGTCCGTCAATATCCAAAAATGTAAAACAGATTAATTATTTTTAAGTCAATGACAATATGATAGAAAATATAAGGGGGCGAATTGAAAAAGTCTCCAATGTCAAGTTAAATTGATAGCTATGAAAGGAAATTTCTCTAAAAATGAATTATGGGTATGTTATATCTATACTTGAATTCCAAAAAATCAACATGTAAAATTGGAAAAGAAGCATACAGACCACGAGGGTTTGAAGCAAGTCGGAAGCGTTGGAGTCGAAGAAAGTGACTCTATCACCTTCCATAGCAACAATGCGTTTGACAGCAATCTTGGCAGGGTCGACCGGCAACCGAAGCAGAACCAAATCTCCGGGTCGGACTCGTCCCAATCTATGAGAAAAGTGTTCGGATAAGACGATGTCGCCGGTCAAATTCAAGGTGGGGAGCATGCTAGGACCGTAAACCTGGAAGCAAAGCACAAAAGAAGATCAATTAACAGAGTAAATAGAATGATAAATTGATAATGATGAATACAGACGAGTGTAGGAGAGAAGAGGTAGTTGTTGGTGAAGTGGAGCAAACAGAGAAATCGAGCCGTTATGGACACTTGTGTTAGGGCTTCTTTCGCTTTCACTCTCCATCCTCCCATCTCCTTCCTTCCTCTACCCTCTCTTTCTTCTCAGCGACTCCAAGTTGCCAATTCAAACGAATGCTGATTTCCCAAAACGACGACGTAAGCGTATCAAGCTACACTGGTTGGAAATGGGCTTGGCTGTTCGGGTTGATGGGCCAACCCGTGAGTGAAATCTCAACTCAAGATCTTATCGTCTTGTTTTAAACAAATTAATTATTTTCAGGGACTTACCTATTTTATTATTATTATTATTTAAAGTATTACTTTATTATATAAATTGGAGGTCTTTTTGGGGAGGGTAAGAACTCAAACCCGCAATCTCATAGCGTAGGTGTTTAGGGTTTACTACCAGACCAACCTCGACTTTACTAGAATTTTTATTTTATTTTTTTTGAAATATTTCAATTTTTTTTTTTTTTTTTTTTTTTTTTGTTGAGGGGGGGGGGGGGGGGGGGGGGGGGGGGGGGGGGGGGTAATTGGAAAACATCAGTTTTTTACTTGTTATTTGATTTTTCATCAAACTAGTCCTTATATAATTCAAAATAGCTCATTTCAGTCCTATTGTTAGTCAAGGTTAGTCAAAACTCACGGTGAGAGAGGTATTTTGGTCTTAACACGTGTTCATTATTGTATTGTTTTTTAAAAAAATTAGTTAGGTGGATCTCTACCGTCCATCTATGAGATGGAAGGTGGAGATCAAATTAAAAAATAAAAAAAATTGAAAGAAAAAAATAGATATATGATCTCTACCGTCCATCTCAACGATGGATGATGGAGATCAAATGAAAAAAATTATCATTTTTTTTGTTTTAATTATATTTCAATTTTTTATCTTCATTTTTTAATTTTTATCTTATTTATAAATAATAAAAAAAATAACTCTCCTTTATTTACACTTTTTCTTTTTCTTTTTTTACAATTTTTTTTATTGGTCAACCAAAGTCCAAGGGCAAATGAACTATCTACTAATTTTATAACGGTTAACCGTCAAAAATTTGGTCAAAGAACTGAAATGAGCTATTGGACTGGTTTAATGAAAAATCAAATATAAGTAAAAAAAAAAAAAAAAAAAAAATGATGTTTCCCAATTGCATATGGACTCAATTGTAAAAACACAAAAATTTTGACACTAAATGGGTCAGGGTCTATAGAGACCTTCCGAGATCAAGCATGTGAGGCCTGGATATCTACTCGACTACTCTTGTAATATCATGGGAAAACTACTTACACATACTTGTAAATGCACATAGTAAGACTCAAACCCTCACCACTAACGAGAAAGGGGGAGTGCACTAGAGTGCTAACCGCTAATAGGTGATGTGCTCTATAGGAAGATTTAGGTAATTTATATTTTTGTTGAAAGCTTTCCTTGTACAAGATGTATGTAAAACATTATTGTTAGAATTTATAATGGATTTAGGAGAGAATGTAAAATGTAAAGTGAGGTTTTTGATGAATTTATAAACCTTAAGTTAAAATAGAGTCCTCTAGTGATTTGAGAATCTCTTGGTTGGATTTTGTTTGGATTTAGTAGGGACAAGAATCTTTTAATACATAGCAGAAAATGTGTATGGAGGATGGAAAGAGGCCTGTGATGTCAGACATCAGAACCCCTTCTCTTTTAAGAGAAAATTTGGCTTTCAATGTACCCTAGTGGACCTATTTCTTCCGGATGTACCGTTTACTGATTAGGAATCATAGCAACGGAAGGAAAACATAATGTACCGTTTACTGATTAGGAATGGGAAACTTAATATCCTATTTGTAATTATAGTGTTTACTAAAACTTTTGGGAATTAAATAAGAGTTAGCTAGTGTTGATTCATTCTTAGTCCATTTGAACTCCACTGCTTCATATATTCTGATTTCTGAAAATTTTGAATATGTTTTCTGATGCAAATTGCGATCAATCTAGAAAATGTAACCCATCCAATTCATATCAATTCAACCCAGGACCATGAAATGGTTAAGGCTCCCAACTCCCAAGATGAACAAATCAACTTCAGTGTGCCAAAATGAGAAGAACCTAGCATGTATCAAACTTCTCATACTTTATATATATACCACTAGCTTGTACGACGGTTCGTACTTAAGATATTGTCATGCCGAATGAGCTTTCTTTACTATCAAGCCACATTGTACGATAAACTTCTTATACTTAACAATGTTAATTATCTAGCTTCTAAATGAGCGCCTAACAAAAAGCAATTACATGTTCGTGTATATACCATACAGTATTATGAGCTCAAGTCGTCACTCGTAATATATCCTAAAAAAAAAAAAAAGGCTAATAATATAACTTGACATTACTGATGACTTCAGAAAAAAATTTATATAATGTCATAATTTACAAATATAAAATATATTTGATACAAGCACATGTTGTCATTTAGGCTATTAATAGTCACATACAAAATACTAGTATATTAAAGGAGTTTTGAAAGCTTTCTTTTCTTCGATGCAAAAAACTCAAGTGGCTTACTCTAGTCATCCGCATATTTGTCTTTATAATAATGTGAAACTTAATAATGTGTGCCTTAAAAAAAAAAAAAAAAAAAAAAATTAATAATGTGCATTAATGGGTTAACATTACAACCTTAGTTTTAAGTTAGTGTACTATATAAAGGGTATGAGGGTGGCTAGGATTAAGTCACTTTTGCATCCAAGAAAAAGATGCCTATAGAGAGAGAAATACACATACAATACTATGTATTCTTATGTAGTAGATCTTTTTTTCAAAAAAATAAAATAAAAAATTACACTGTTATGGTTTTGTTGTAAAAAAAATCGCACACACAAATAATATGAAAACAATAAGAAGAAAAAGACGACACCAAAGATTTTACGTGGTTCAGCAATTTGCCAACGTCCACGGAGCGCACCGCACTCAACCCACTACTTTCAGAGTTGATTACAATCTCTCTGTCTCTCTCTCAATTTTTCTATAATTTGCTCTCTATCTCTCTAGCAATTTTTCTCATACACATTAGGATTTACATAATGGTGGTATTTATATAGGAGCACTAGGGTTTGCCAAATCTTATTTGGAGGCTATTACTTTTTCCTCTTTCTTCACTTATGCAAATCTCATCGCACGCGGATTTATGCGTGACCGCTCTAGGTGCCACAACGCTCCTCAAAGCGTACACCTCTGTGACAAACACCACTCTCAAAATTGCTGCAGAAATTCATAGTGCAACACACAACATGTAGCTCTTATGTCTGACCGCTCTCCTGACCGCTCTCCAAACCGCTATCAAAATTCACAGCGATACTCACAATATGCGGACCACTCTCATACTATTGATTTGCTTCCTTTGTGTGACTGGCTACAATATGCAGGAAATTCTATGGGTATCATACCATGCATTTCAACAATTAGTTACAACCATTGGATGATGGAAATGGCTCATCCAACGGCTAAAAAATAGGGATACTTTAATAGATTAATAAAATGGGCAACTTGTTAAACCGGTTGTTGACCAAACCCATTAATTGAACACTTCATCTCCATCTTCAATCTTTCACTGAAAACTCTCCTCTCTCTTAAATTTCCTCATCTTCATCTTCAGGTCTTCATCTTAAATTTCCTCTCTTCTCTCACTAAAAGCTCTCCTCTGTTCTCTTCTATTCGATCCCAGATTCAATTTTTGTATGGTTTTTTCTACTGTCTAAATTCAAGTTTAATGTAATGGAGGTAATCTCCATCACAGTTCTGGAGTTCACCTCTATCAGATCAAAGCTCCATCTTCAATCTGTCCACAACTGGTACGCTTACAGGCATCAATCTCTCTCCTTCGCCTTATTATCTTAACATGACAAACAAGTGTATGGTTTTTTTCAATGGTACATACAGAGACGACTTTGGAGTTTTCCTTCTTTGACGTGTCTGTATATAAGTGCCCACCTACTTCACCACTTGAAAATCAAAAACAGAGAGAGAATTTCTTCAATGGAGAATTTGATGGGTTTGCTCAGGCTTCATGTGCTCAAAGGTGTGAATCTTGCCATCAGAGATGTCATGAGCAGCGATCCTTATGTTATTGTTAGGATGGGAAAACAGGTACCTTCCTTCATTATTTGTGATGTCTTATACAATTTTGCTTCTGGGTTTGTTTTATTTGATGAATTTGTAACTTGTTTGGATTAGTTTTTCTTGGTCAATGTTTGGTTGACTTCTGTTTGATGATCCCAAAGAGTTAAATTTTTCATGGTTTTTATAGGTTTAAACATATATGTAATGAAAAAGAAAAGTTATTTGATATTTAGTGTCTGCTCAATTAATCTAAACAATCTATGATTTCTTGCAAAAGATTTCTGATATTTAGATTCAAATTCACATGAAGAAGAGAAATGTTAATTGCAGTGAAATTGATAGTCATGAATACCACCTAGCAATTTGGATTTTGTTGTTTTCTCAAATAGTCAAAATCTAGTTGATAGATGATTTTGTGCAACCCTTATAGTCAGACTCACCAAATTATAGAGAGGGTTACCTCTGATCACAATTGTAATTAAGTTTGATAATCATATGTTCTACCTTTTGGCCAAAATCGCGGGAGTCCGTTAGGTTAATTGGTAAGGTCTCTTAAGGTTAACTAATAGGTTTAGGATTCGAAACCACTCACACAAGGGTCATGTGTTGTGGAGCGGCTTGGTTTTCCATGTGAGTTTTTTTGCAAAATTTGATCTTTGTTCGGTGTTTTGATGAGTTTTAACAAATGGATAGTTGGATTGATTTGTGAGGTTTGTTTGTGTTTGTGTTTGTGTTTGGTGAGAGCAGTTACAGAGCATTTGATGAGTTCGAAGGGATTCAAGTTGCCTGGAACCAATTCAAACTTTCTGATTTCTTGCAAAGTCCTGAAGAGCTCGAGAGGCTCTACTGTGAAATCCATCTCCTCAAGACATTAAAGCACAATAACATTATGAAGTTCTACACTTCTTGGGTTGATACTGGTAATAGGAACATCATCTTTGTCACTGAAATGTTCACTTCTGGGACATTGAGACAGTAAGATTTTGTCAAAATTCTATCAAAACTATCTGATTCCATATTATGATTTCACTTTCTGGGTCATTTGATCAGTTTGCTGATTTGGTTTTTTAGCTTTTGATAGGTATAGGCTGAAGCTGAAGAGAGTGAACATCAGAGCAGTGAAGCATTGGTGTAGGCAGATCTTGAGAGGACTTCTCTATCTCCATAGCCATGACCCTCTTGTGATCCACAGAGATCGTAATTGTGACAACATTTTTGACAATGGGAAACAAGGAGAAGTGAAGATTGGGGATCTAGGTCTTACTGCAATCCTTAAAAATTCACATGCTGCTCATTGTGTTAGTATGTTTGACTTACTCAAATCTATGGAATCTGATTTTACCATAACATATTAGTACTTGGTGTAAAAGCCGCATTTTTTTTTTCAAACCAAATGAAAACAAGAAAGAAATCAGTTCTTTCCAGATTAGTTAGTCAACCCTTGAATTTTTGCATTGAATGGTAGAAAAAAGGGAAAATGGAATCATAATAATAGGAATTTCCATTCTAGATTGATTACATAATGAACTAGGGTTTTTGAATGTTCTAGCTATATATATATACACTTTGTACAGCCTCTAAATCACATTATTTTACCCTTCCATTAGACCACAAAAGAAAACCTGTAAGTGGAGCAACAAGGAACCAACAGCAATTTTGAAAGGTAAGTTGCTTCTAATTTTCCTTGGTATATTTCTATATGATTGAAATCTAGGATTTGTTAGGCTATTGTCCTCGTTATGCTTTAGTTGATGGAGGTAGGGATAGGTAAGAATGATTTATAGCGTGCCCAATTGATAGTGGTAGTTGAAATATAACAGAGGTCTGCTGGAAAACACTCTGTTCTAATATACAGCCAGGAATCGTAAAATCTGTTTGAACTGGTTATGCTCACCCGAAAATTATGAAATATTTTATGTAGGTAGAATTATATGGTTACTGTCACTCTATGAAATTTAGTGAATTTTGAATGGATATAATAATTGTTGGAGTTTTCGGAGTGGACAAGGGTGAGTATAGATTTCTGCTGGGCAGATTTGGGAAACCAGAAAGGAATGATAATTTGTGTATGCTAATGATCATATAATATTCTGAAAATTTTACTGTAGATAATCTTATATGTCTATGTTAACTCTGTAAATTTTTATACAATTTGGTGGTGTGGGGAATTAGTTAAAATTATTGGAGTAGGTAATGGTCAGTTTAGAAATCAAGACCGAAGGAATATTAGAGGCCTTTTTAATTCGATTAGACTGTTTTGGGATGACAACATGATCGAATTTTAATTGTACTTGGTATAGGGTTCGTGTGAATTTTGGTGTTTAGGAGTAAGCTACATTATTACGTGGAGTCGAGGTAAGTAAATTCCATACACAATACCTACGTATCGAATATATTTTGAAATGCTTTACTTCCTAAAACTATTTGTTCATAAATTTTGGAGTTTTCGTGTTATTATTTGTTGCTAGCTCTGAAAACATATTGATTTACTTTGTTTACTTATGCAAAATGATTTGAAATGAACAAGTGATCTTATTTTCATAAAATTATTTTATCTTAATTTGACGACAATGGAGCAGACCACCAGGTTTCTATTGGAGGCTGATGAATGTTTTTGAATTGTTCTTTACACTTTGTTCAACTTCAAGCAATTCAATTACAGATTTTACAAAATTTAAATTGTTTATTGTGATGGCATTTCATTTGAACTAAATATACCAACAAACATTATTGCAATTCAAATGAAAAGTAGACTCATTTTGTGTTCCCAAACTTGGTGTTTATAGAAACTTTCTTTTTGTGTGACTTTTGGCTCTTTGTGTGTGTACACAGGTGGACTTATAATGGTGTTGTGTATTTTTGAATGGAGGTTCAATAGCCGAAGATGTAACTACTTAATAAAAAAATAAAAAAAAAGATACAACTCTTTTGTAAATTCCGCCGGTCGTAATGTTAAGTTGATTTTTTTTCAGTGATGATGATATTTTGTATATTATTTTGTGAGAAATATGGATATATAGGAGTTAAGAAAATAATTTATGTGTTTTTTTTTTAACATGGATGATCCTACCAATTTTATTTTTATTTTTGCTACTGCCACAATTTGGGAAAAAAAAATAGAATCTCTTTAATATGATTAGTAAGTCTTTTTTTAAATGAACCAATCCTTTTTCTTGTTTTATAAATTAATTATTGAAATTTACTTACTAGAACTATTCGTAATTTTGTTATATATATGTGAGGATGTATTGTTATTTTTTTTAAGATGCTTGGAGATGTATTGTTACCCTTATTATATTTGACTGTTTATTAATTTATTAGAATTTAATTTTTAAGAAGTTTTAAAGCTTATTATTAATTATTTAAATTTATATTGATTTTTGAAATTATTATTGTAAAATTTATGTCGATTTGTAAGTGGACATTATTAAGACCAAATATTTAATTTACAATTTGGGAAAAAGAAATTGAAACTCTTGAAGATGATGAGTAATTGAGTATAACAATTTGGGGTATCCATAATTATCGAATATATTATTGGAATAGATTTATAAGAGTAAAATAAGACAGAAAACTTGTCAAACTCGTTTTATATTCTAAGAATATTCTAAGATAACTGTTGTGGTAAAAAAACTTATCAAACTCGTTGCATCTCTATTTCCTTTTAGAAATCGATTTCTTTTCATGTTTTGATATTATTTATAAAACCAATTTTTTTCAATTGGAGTGTATTTAGCATTCAGGCGGTGGTTCACTGGATTGTCGTTACTTGTATAAATCAAGAGTCAACAAAGGGGTTGTGTGGGGAATCCAATAAGTTTAACAATATTGTATTTGACTTTAATAAATATTTAAACTTTTTTAAAAAATAACTCATTTATTATTATTATTATTATTCATCTGGTTTTTTCAAACATACTTGAAAAGAATTTCAATGTTAGGGAGGAAATGGAATAATGTAAGAAAAAAAAATGTATATAAGTAACAAATTTTGAAGAAACCATGAAATAATAATTAAAGCCGTAAAAATGTTTACCTAAGCCATAATAGTGTCTACAACTTACAAGTCAAATTTTGGCAATGTTTTTAAAATTTAGGGTTTTAGGATGGAGTGTTGTCAAAAAAGAAGTGTTAAAAGATAAAAATGCTAATTTTGAAATAAAATGGAGTGTAAGGATTGTTTATTAAGTGTAAGAATATTATTTTAAAGATGATATAAATATTATTTTATTATAACAATTTGGGGCAAAATTCCCAACTGTTGTGGATAAAACAAAATTATAAAGCAAAAAGTTGATAAACTTACAAATTTAATTCTAAAAGCAAGATGCTACAAATGAAACGTTATAAGGATTGTTTTTATGCATCTTCAATATGTATATATAATAGAAAAATAGAACCTGAAAAAATGGGGGAGACGAATAGACTAAATATATTATTACTTAAGGGTTAATGTCAAAAATTTGAGTTGATATACCTGAACTATTACTAATTAAAAAGAATATTTTTACAATTGATTTAAAAAATAAAAATTATTACAATTAATGCAGCTCTATATCTCTTTAGAAAAAAAAAAATTATTACAATTACTAACAATAGATTTTTTTTTTAAATAGAAGTATATATCTTTTGGTGTGACTATTGACTTTTTTGTGTGTACACAAGTGGACTTATAATTGTGTTATGTATACTTGAATGAATGTTTGGTAGCAGAATGATGTAACTCCTAAAAAAAAAAAAAAGGATACAACTCTTTTGTAAATTCCACAAGCTGTAATGTTAAGTTGATTTTTTTGTAGTGACAATGATATTTTGCATACAGACTTTGTTAGAAATATGGATATATAGGAGGTAAGAATATTTAGGTTTTTTTTTCTTTTTTTTTCTTTTTTATGGGGATGATCCGACTGATTTTAATTTTATTTTTATAACTGTCACGGTTTGGGAAAAAAATAGAAACTCTTTAAGATGATTAGTAAGTTTTTTTTTTTTTTGAACCAATCCTTATTCTTGTTTTATATATTAACTATTGAAATTTACATACTGAAAATTTTCATTTTGTTATATATACATATATATATATATATATATATATATATATATACAGTCTTTCTATTATCAGTTCGAACTGACAAAAGTTATATCAGTTCATTGTATGTGGGCCACTGGATTTAAATACTTTGACTGACAAGTGCATACAGCCAAGTCAAAGTATTTAAATCCAGTGGCCCACATACAAGGAACTGATATAACTTTTGTCAGTTCGAACTGATAATAGAATTTCTGTATATAAATATATATATATATATATATATATATATATATATGAGGATGTATTGTTACCCTTACTATATCTGACTGTTTATTAATTTATTAGAATTTAATTTTTAAGAAGTTTTGAAATTTATTACTTTAGAAAATGTCTCGAATGTATGACCCTTATGAAAGGGATGATGTAGAACAGGGTTGTATAAGGGATCAAGATATTTTCAATCTAGATTTCGCTTAGGTTAAATAAAAAAAATCATTTATATCTACGGCTATCTTAAAAAATATATATATATTTGGTTTATTGATAAAGTTCATAACTAGACATAAAAAAAAAATTAAAAAAAAAAGTAAAATCATATCTAGACGTAAAAGTTGTCTCTTTTATTAAAGTTGAGTAGTTCCCGGAAACAACTACAACGTTGGTTAGAACGTTAAAGTGGTTTTCATCAACGTTAAAGTTGTTTCAAATGACTAATCGTTCCCATGAACGAATTTGACGTTGATTGGAACGTCAAAGTGGTTTCCATAACGTAAAAGTTGTTCCCTTTGTTAAAATGGAGTGGTTCCGGGAAACAACTACAACGTTAGTTAGAACGTTAAAGTGGTTTCCATAAACGTTAAAGTTGTTCCCAACAAGTAGTTGTTCCCGGGAATAACTTTGACGTTCATTGCAACGTTAAAGTAGTTTCCACAACGTAAAAGTTTTTCCCTTTGTTAAAGTTGAGTGGTTCCCGGAAACAACTAAAACGTTGATTAAAACGTTAAAGTGGTTTTCATCAACGTTGAAGTTGTTCCCAACGAGTAGTTGTTCCCGGGAACAACTTTGACGTCCATTGCAACGTAAAAATAGTTTCCATAACGTAAAAGTTGTTCCCTTTGTTAAAGTGGAGTGGTTCCTGGAAACAACTACAACGTTAGTTAGAACGTTAAAGTGGTTTCCATAAACGTTGAAGTTGTTCCCAACGAGTAGTTGTTCCCGGGAACAACTTTGACGTTCATTGCAACGTAAAAGTAGTTTCCACAACGTAAAAGCTGTTCCCTTTGTTAAAGTTGATTGGTTCCCAGAAACAACTAAAACGTTGATTAAAACGTTAAAGTGGTTTTCGTCAACGTTGAAGTTGTTCCCAACGAGTAGTTGTTCCCGGGAACAACTTTGATGTCCATTGCAACGTAAAAATAGTTTCCATAACATAAAAGTTGTTCCCTTTGTTAAAGTGGAGTGGTTTCTGGAAACAACTACAACGTTAGTTAGAACGTTAAAGTTGTTTCCATAAACGTTGAAGTTGTTCCCAATGAGTAGTTGTTCCCGGGAGCAACTTTGACGTTCATTGCAACGTTAAAGTAGTTTCCACAACGTAAAAGTTGTTCCCTTAGTTAAAGTTGAGTGGTTCCCGGAAATAACTAAAACGTTGATTAAAACGTTAAAGTGGTTTTCGTCAACGTTAAAGTTGTTCCCAACGAATAGTTGTGTTGTATGTATATTTTCGTCAGCATGACACGTCAGCAAAGATAGCAGGTAATACGAAAGTACAGTAATTCCACGTCATCCAAAGTCAACTAGTCAATGAAAGAAACGCTGACCGAGGACACGTCACCAGGTCTGGACACGTCATCAAGAAATATGGAAGTAAGAAGCGTATGCACCATGTAAAGTCGTACAGTTAAAGAAATATTAATGAGTAAAGATCCTGCTCGCCGAAGATCCTGCTCGCCAAAGATCCTGCTCGCCGAAGATCTTTACTCAGCGAGATCTACTCGACCAAAACAAGATATATTCGGCCAAAAAAGGAAATACAATCCTATCAAGATACACCTTATCAAGCGGAGATCCACTCAGATACGAAATCTAAAAATCACACTCCAAGTAAGGAAATATCCCTATTTCCTCTCTAGTGTCAGAAGTCTAAATCAGGAAAGAACTCAAAGCTTCCAGAAGGATAAACACCAAACGGGAAAACGAGTCCTAATCAGTCTACTCTACCAGAATCCTAAAAAGACTCTAATTAATGAGTCCACCGCTTATACGACAGGAACTAGGGCAACCCTAGATCAAACCCTATAAATACATCAATGTATTCATTATATCAGGGGGATCGACATCATGAGCAATTGATACTTACATAAGAAAAAAGATACGAAACATAAACAATTATCTGAGAGAAAGCGATTGTTGAGTGTGTAATTATTCTATTCATAGTGGATCTCTTCTCGCCATCATCGGCACCGTGGATGTTTCCCCGCCTTGGGGTTTTACCACGTAAAATATGTGTTATGTTTGGTTTATTATTTATTTCCTGCTTTTCTACATTACTATTCTCAAATACAAACGAATCGTATCACATCCACGTGGAGAAAGAGGCTTTGATTATTCAACTGTAGACTGGTTAAAGCTTCGATCTGCCTACGTGTTATTGTTTGGCGGTTGACTTTTCAACGATCCAAAAATCACCGTCAACAATTGGCGCTAGAAGGAGGGGGCTGAACTCAACTCCGAGGAAACCTTATGAACAGACCGCAGAAGGAATTCTGATGTATCCAACACTTGAAGCACCCAACAAACGACTATCGGATGTGTTAGGGAGTGGATTAACCACAGTACCCGCAATAGGAGGCCTAATTGCGACCAAATTCGAAGGGAGAATATCTCCAAAGCTTCAAAGTGTCAAAAGCCGTCCGAGGAATTGCTTTCCCTTTCCGACAACTTACAAAAAAGAAGAGTTGCCATGAATCGCGGAGCTTCTGACCAATGGATACTAAAGTGAGCATATCTCCCTCTACGGAACTCAGATTTGTGAACCGTAAAAACCGCTGGAAACTAGACCTCAAAACCTTTCCAAGCATATATGGTTCGCAACCCAGTTCGGTTCGTGCAATTTTTGGTGGCCCCCGCAACACTGAAGTAAGCAATTCGCGGAAGATTCTCTGATCTGACCAATGGACACTAAAGTGAGCATATCTCCCTCTACGGAACTCGGATTTGTGAACTGTAAAAACCGTTAGAAACTAGACCTCAAAACCTTTCCAAGCATATATTGGTCGCAACCCAGTTCGGTTAGTGCAATTTTTAGTGGCCCCCGTAACACTGAAGTAAGCAATTCACGGAAGACTTTCTGATCCGACCACCGGTCGCTAAAACAGAGATAACTCTCTCCTGAGAGCACGAAATCACAAACCGTGAATTTCTCTGTAAAATAGACGTGTATATCTTTCCAAGCATATGTGGGTCTCAACACAATTCATCCCGAGGAATATTTGACGACTTCTGGAATGTTGCAGTTCAGCATAAAGTTTACTTTGACGTGTTAGAAACCGAGCCCATCTTGGTGTAAAACACCCAATGACGATTCTCAACTGAACCGACTCGGCTCTTCATCAATTCACCTGTGAAGGACCCAATGGTAAAACGACTAGACTCCAGGTTCGGTAAGTGGCAGTGGTTAGTCAATTTACTGTCTAATTTTATGATTTTATTTACATTATGCAAACAAAGAATATATGTATAATTACACATAAATAAAAGTGAAAACCGACCAAATAATGATTATTCGAGATTTAATCGGGACTTCGATCTTGATAAAGTCATTCGGATTCGGGGGTACGTTTTCACTTAATTGTTATTACTATTGATATCGTCTTGCGTCGATAACCATATAAAATATCAGGATGTTTAAATCTTATACCATGAATACACCTAATTTGTTGAAATTAGAAGTTGCATACTGTGCTTTTCTATTAAAATATTTGCATGGGTTGCCTTGACTTGTGGGTGCATGGCTGAATAGATTCAGTCGGCAGCAAGTGATAATTATTCTAGATTAACGAGAGTTAAACATACTGATTGATGTTTTATATTTGTGACATTTTGATTAACCAAACAATAATTCGATTGAATTTAATCGAGACTTTGATCATGATGAAAAGAGCTTTCGAAAGCATTTAAAAGCAATACCGAAACCGTCCGGATATAAAGGTACGATTTCTCTTGAATGTTATGCTATTTATTATTGTTGGCACCATATTGCATCTTAACCGATAATTCAGAAGGATATCATAGTGATTATTTCTATTTGAAATATTATGCATTTAGCATTAGAATTGCTAGAACTATAAGTATATAATTCATGTCTTTCTATCAAGATTCCTACTGATGTTAACATAGTGTATGAATTGCATTTGATTAGGAGACACATGCAACATGTACACACCACAATATTTTGTTACTTTTCAGTCCAAATATGCCATGGTTACTGATGTTTAAGTATTCATGATATTGGGTTCGACTAATTCGGTCTTTAAATCAAATGAACATGAGTGTTGAAGAATGTGACTAGAAGTATTTCGTATGCTTGAGACAATGAATTTATGTAATCTCGATATATTAAATTATATCTACCTCTTCGTATCGTTATACTTTCACATACAAATATACAACACGCGTAACTTTTGTGTAATTCTCTTTATGTTATATTGCGTTCACATGTCATCTATGAACACGATGCATAATACGCGTGCATAAATTTATAAGCATATAATGCATGCTTAAATTAGTATGTCTAGCAACTTTTATGGCTCTTGCGAGCATATTGTCTATCATAAATTTATAGGTGTCAAATTCGACACTATATCATTACTAGTAACATGAGTTGATCGCTTCCAATTATTTGGTCTCATTAAAATGCATGATTATTATTACTTGTGCGAACTTTACCCACATACTTGGTATAGAAAACATGTTGAAAATGCTAGCTCAGGGATCTACTCTTACCTCGGCACGCGGGAATCGAATTTCATCTCGACGCACTTAAAGGTTTCAGATAAAAAGACCATATAGCCTTGGTGACCCGATCAGAGATGGAAGAGTAGCATTGGCCTCGCATTGCTAACAATTGCCTCCATCAATCCGGGTTTGATCTCTCCTATTAATATAAAGATTTTGCTCTCTATCAAATATGTTAGGTCTTTTACGAATAAAAACTCGTTTATGACTAACCATTATTTTTATTACCTGAGCAAGCATGTCTTATTATTTATACTCTAGAACTGTAAATGGAGCCCGATGGATACTTAAAAAAAAAAAAAAAAAAAAAAAAAAAAAAAGAATCCAAGGGTTACTCCTTAAAACGGTCATTTAATTCATCATTTGACTAACAATTTGCTGAGAAGTTTTATAATGAAGAGTTTATCAAGTTTGACTCAGATAATGTTGCTTTCTGAAAGTTTCTTGATCAGACATGTCAACAATTGGAGTTATAAAAAAGAAGCTCGATTAATAAGAAAGGTCAGCCGAAAGAAGTATGATCTGCAAGAGACCAACCCTAAAGCTGTGATTGCATTCATCAGGTACTGGATGGCACCATATACACTCAACTAAAAACAGAAATCGGTCGATTAAAGTTTCTAGTCAGCTGAAGATAAAGATCCACTCTGTCAACCAAAAAGATCAGATCAGATGAGAAGTCGGATCTTAATGGAGTCATTACAATGGATCACATCCACAGTAATCAAGAGCATCCCAGCGACTACAGCATAAATAGACGAAACACCCGAGACACTCTAGCAAGCCTTAAAAAAAAAAAAAAAAAAAAAAAGTGCTAGGGGGTGGATTATCTGTTGTACCAGCACCAAGATATGCGCAAGCAAGCGAATTCGCAAATAGGATATTTCAGCTCATCGTTATGTTAGATACCCTGACCGGTCACTCAGCAAAAGAAAAAGAAAAAGAAAAGTACGATGTTAAAAACACTATGTTCGAATGAAACATACTTTAACAACTGTTGGGGGGGCTAGGAGGTAGCACAGCATAGTAAAAAAAAAAAAAAAAAAATCGCAGTTACAAAGCAGTTTCAGCAAAGTCACTTCAGTTGATATATGTATATAAAAAAGAAGATGAACCAGAATGGAAGTTGGAGTACAAGACTAAAGCTAGTGAATCGATCGCCACCTTTCGGCACATTGATCTAGGGAAACATAAGACAAAGTATTATACAAGAGCACAGGGAAAGAACGACTTGTGATTTGCCGACTCAGAATGAAAAGGTAACCAAATTCGGATACCTCATCAAGCGGAGTTAGAGGTAAAATCTAAATTATCGCTTAGTTACTTTTTATTTAGCCTATGAATCAAAGCTCTTTGGATTTCATAATTGCGCGTTGATGACGGGGAGATAAAACGTGGGAAACACTTTTGTCACCCTTGCATATCGAAATTCACTACTGCACTTTTAACATAATACACAACACATGTAGCATGTGGATTTATTCTAGTATTACACCCTACTTACATATGCTATCACTATATGTTTCTTTCTTAAATAACAAATATTATGCTCATATATACTTGTGAAAATATATGCTTCTTGTTTATTATGCCATGTATTTTTATATGCAAAGCACCCAGCATGAATCCATGGATATTGTATCCCGAACGATGACCATCACCAATACTGTACATGGATCCAACTATTTTTGTTCAGCATTACTAAAGTATATACATGTATATTTATTATTTGTGCAAATGCTACTCACATGTTTGGCATAGAAAGAAAAGATGAGAACCTTAGCACAGGTATCGAGCTTCGTATCAATGCGCGCAAAACGAGTTTCATCTCGGTGCATGTAGAAATTCAAGCGAAGACAGAACATTCTCAACAATGACAAAGTAAACACCGGCGAATGGGTACCCACAACCATAGCAGGCTCTAAAGACAAAAACGTCAAAGCAGCCTGAGTTAGAAAAACGCAAATAGATCAATTGGTGCTCGCCACCGTTGGCAAGCGTGACCCCTCGAAGTGCAGATAAAGCACTCAAAAACAGCGGTCCAAATAAGCGCTGAGGGTCGAATAAACTAGCACTCTTAAACCGCAGAAAAATAAGCAAAAGAGGGAGACGTCCCAACAGTATGCTTAAAGACTTGGTGTATGATTAGATACGTCTCGACAAACACTAAGTAAGCCAAAAACTCAGCAATGGCAGCTGAACAAAAAAGGCCATGTGCCTAAGCCAAAAATTCAGCAATGGCAGCTGAACAAAGAAGGCTTTGAGCCTTAAAGACTTGGTGTATGGTCAGATATGTCTCGACAAACACTGAGTAAGCCGAAAACTCAGCAATGGTAGCTGAACAAAAAAAAAAAAAAAACAAAAAAAAGGCCCTGCGCCTAAGCCGAAAACTCAGCAATGGCAGCTGAACAAAAAAAAAAAAAAAAAAGGCCCTGCGCCTAAGCCAAAAACTCAGCAATGGCAGCTGAACAACAAAAAAAAAAAAAAGGCCCTCCGCCTAAGCCAAAAACTCAGCAATGGCAGCTGAACAAAAAAAAAAAAAAGGTCCTGCGCCTAAGCCAAAAACTCAGCAATGGCAGCTGAACAACAAAAAGAAAAGGGGGTAAATAACTTTTTGCTAAAATTGTATTTATGTGAAGTTTAAAATGTGCAGATACAAATCTCCAATGAGCAAGTGCACACAAAAGCAACTGGGAAGCTTTCAAACACAGGATTCGGGCCACCTAAGCCAAACACCTTGAGGATGGCTCGGCTCACTAAAAATCAAGTAAAAACCCCGAAATAGGGTAGAAACTTAGATACGGTCAAGACCCCTCGTGGTACAAAATAAGCGCTCAGGCTGCCTTGAGCCAGAAAGCCTAAATTCTTGTCTGTCAGCCGAGCGAGCCTCTGGAGTAGCTCACAAGAAGTGCAAAAGATAATTGGCCAAAAAGAAGACCGGTATATAAGACAGATCGGCTAAAAGGAAGAATCTGACCTACGAAAAAAGATCAGCTAATAAAAAGAAATAATAAAAAAAAAAAATCGTTTTAACAAGACCGAGTGAAGTATCAAAAAGCCGGGACCTCATCGAAATGAAAAGACTTAAAAGCATTCGAGCATTAAATCTTAGGTGTCAACCTATTCAGCTCACTGTGGCAGTTCAACTCGCCGTAGCTAGAATAACTCAGCTCGCCGTGACTATTCAACTCAGCAGGGCTCGTGAAACAAAGCAGTTTATCGAACACGATCAGAGCCAAATGCAAGTAAGAAGTTAAAATTGTTCTTATACAAACAAAGTGTTTTCTTTTTGCAGGAATATCAACCGAAAGGCCCTAACAAAATAAATGTAAAAAAGGGGACAACTAAACTACACCACTGATAGCCCTCTCGGGTTGACCAGCTATTTATTATGTTGCTTTACTCACCATAATGACATCATCCACTCCACAGCCAACCACTTTGGCAAAGATGATAAACGACGAATAAACGGCAAATACACACTGAAAGTAATCGACATTTCACCAAAGCAGCAACATCGATCACAATTGTCTCACAATCAGTGACTTCGCCATTTAAGGAGATTATTTACACGGCGATGAAAGCATTGAACAATGGAATACTTCTCGGTTAGAAGAATGATGGTGAACAAAGCACTCGCACAAATGGAAAGTAATAGAAGTACTAAAAAAAAAAAAATGATGCGAAGAACAACAGAAGAAGCGGTCATGCAAAGAAGCATTAAATGCTGAAGTTTGCACTCAAAAGGGAACACGAGGGTTAAAGATAGAAAGGAGGGAAAGAATTTCCCTAAAAACCAGAAGCCAAGTATGATTATAAATACTACTCGCCAAAACGAAGGAATGAAGAGATCAAGTCGCTTGTTCAGCTCGAAGTATTTATGGGGGTATTGTTGTATGTATATTTTCGTCAGCATGACACGTCAGCAAAGATAGCAGGTAATACGAAAGTACAGTAATTCCACGTCATCCAAAGTCAACTAGTCAATGAAAGAAACGCTGACCGAGGACACGTCACCAGGTCTGGACACGTCATCAAGAAATATGGAAGTAAGAAGCGTATGCACCATGTAAAGTCGTACAGTTAAAGAAATATTAATGAGTAAAGATCCTGCTCGCCGAAGATCCTGCTCGCCAAAGATCCTGCTCGCCGAAGATCCTGCTCGCCGAAGATCTTTACTCAGCGAGATCTACTCGATCAAAACAAGATATACTCGGCCAAAAAAGGAAATACAATCCTATCAAGATACACCTTATCAAGCGGAGATCCACTCAGATACGAAATCTAAAAATCACACTCCAAGTAAGGAAATATCCCTATTTCCTCTCTAGTGTCAGAAGTCTAAATCAGGAAAGAACTCAAAGCTTCCAGAAGGATAAACACCAAACGGGAAAACGAGTCCTAATCAGTCTACTCTACCAGAATCCTAAAAAGACTCTAATTAATGAGTCCACCGCTTATACGACAGGAACTAGGGCAACCCTAGATCAAACCCTATAAATACATCCATGTATTCATTATATCAGGGGGATCGACATCATGAGCAATTGATACTTACATAAGAAAAAAGATACGAAACATAAACAATTATCTGAGAGAAAGCGAGTGTTGAGTGTGTAATTATTCTATTCATAGTGGATCTCTTCTCGCCATCATCGGCACCGTGGATGTTTCCCCTCCTTGGGGTTTTACCACGTAAAATATGTGTTATGTTTGGTTTATTATTTATTTCCTGCTTTTCTACATTACTATTCTCAAATACAAACAAATCGTATCACATCCACGTGGAGAAAGAGGCTTTGATTATTCAGCTGTAGACTGGTTAAAGCTTCGATCTGCCTACGTGTTATTGTTTGGCGGTTGACTTTTCAACGATCCAAAAATCACCATCAACAAGTTGTTCCCGGGAACAACTTTGATGTCCATTGCAATGTAAAAATAGTTTCCATAACGTAAAAGTTGTTCCCTTTGTTAAAGTGGAGTGGTTCTTGGAAACAACTACAACGTTAGTTAAAACGTTAAAGTGGTTTCCGTCAATGTTGATGTTGTTCCCAACGAGTAGTTGTTCCCGGAAACAACTTTGACGTCCATTGCAACGTAAAAATAGTTTCCATAACGTAAAAGTTGTTCCCTTTGTTAAAGTGGAGTGGTTCCTGGAAACAACTACAACGTTAGTTAGAACGTTAAAGTGGTTTCCATAAACGTTGAAGTTGTTCCCAACGAGTAGTTGTTCCCGGGAACAACTTTGACGTTCATTGCAACGTTAAAATAGTTTCCACAACGTAAAAGTTGTTCCCTTTGTTAAAGTTGATTGGTTCCCAGAAACAACTAAAACGTTGATTAAAATGTTAAAGTAAATTCCGTCAACGTTGAAGTTGTTCCCAACGAGTAGTTGTTCCCGGGAACAACTTTGACGTCCATTGCAACGTAAAAATAGTTTCCATAACGTAAAAGTTGTTCCCTTTGTTAAAGTGGAGTGGTTCCTGGAAATAACTACAACGTTAGTTAAAACGTTAAAGTGGTTTCCGTCAATGTTGATGTTGTTCCCAACGAGTAGTTGTTCCCAGAAACAACTTTGACGTCCATTGCAACGTAAAAATAGTTTCCATAACGTAAAAGTTGTTCCCTTTGTTAAAGTGGAGTGGTTCCTAGAAACAACTACAACGTTAGTTAAAACGTTAAAGTGGTTTCCATAAACGTTGAAGTTGTTCCCAACGAGTAGTTGTTACCGGGAACAACTTTGACGTTTATTGCAACGTTAAAGTAGTTTCCATAACGTAAAAGTTGTTCCCTTTGTTAAAGTTGATTGGTTCCCAGAAACAACTGAAACGTTGATTAAAACGTTAAAGTGGTTTCCGTCAACGTTGAAGTTGTTCCCAACGAGTAGTTGTTCCCAACGAGTAGTTGTTCCCGGGAACAACTTTGACGTCCATTGCAACGTAAAAATAGTTTCCATAACGTAAAAGTTGTTCCCTTTGTTAAAGTGGAGTGGTTCCTGGAAACAACTACAACATTAGTTAAAACCTTAAAGTGGTTTCCATAAACGTTGAAGTTGTTCCCAACAAGTAGTTGTTCCCGAGAACAACTTTGACGTTCATTGCAACGTTAAAGTAGTTTCCACAACGTAAAAGTTGTTCCCTTTGTTAAAGTTGAGTGGTTCCCGGAAACAACTAAAACGTTGATTAAAACGTTAAAGTGGTTTCCGTCAACGTTGAAGTTGTTCCCAACGAGTAGTTGTTCCCGAGAACAACTTTGACGTCCATTGCAATGTAAAAATAGTTTCCATAACGTAAAAGTTGTTCCCTTTGTTAAAGTGGAGTGGTTCCTGGAAACAACTACAACGTTAGTTAAAACGTTAAAGTGGTTTCCATAAACATTGAAGTTGTTTCCAACGAGTAGTTGTTCCCGGGAACAATTTTGACGTTTGTTGCAACGTTAAAGTAGTTTCCACAACGTAAAAGTTGTTCCCTTTGTTAAAGTCTAGTGGTTCCCGGGAACAACTAAAACGTTTCCACCAACGTTAAAGTTGTTTCCACCAATGTTTACTTAATTTATATTTTAAAAGTAATTTATTTTATATTTAACTTTTCCATTTACTTTAAATTATTATTTTCTTTAATTATATAATTTCATGAATTGTTTTTATCTAATATATTTTTATATTGTATTCATTTTTTTTTTCCAAATTATTATGAAGGTAATAATACTTTCAAAATTGTCTTTGTTAGCAAAATAATTATGTCAATTACTAATATTAATTATATTAATTAATAATAATTTCAATTTTTTTTATAATATTTAATATTTGCCATCATAATTTTAATTACAATAACATAAAATTACATTAACTGTTAATGTAATGTTAATAATTTTTAATGTTTATTACTACTTTATTTATTTATTTATAAATGTGATTATATTATTTATCAACAACATTATATTAATGCTATGAGTTTTTCAAATCTTTATGTAATTTTTTATATATAAATAGATATTAATAAACTTTATTGTATAAAACAATTTTTTTTTTTATTTATGCTGCAACCAGCAGCAGGTAAAGCATACTTTTAAAGTGACCGGTTGAGGACATCAACTGGGTCCCAGTTGGCAGCCAAATTCTATTGCCATCATTCCTGCCCATTTCTATATGGGTATACTTGCCATTAGCCAACTCTTCCTTTGTTGTTGCCGACATGCCGCTGTGCATTAGTCCAAATGTACTCATAATTCTTTTGGCCACTATTATTGACTTCTTCAATTCTTCACACTTCCCCAAAACTTGCTTTAATTAATTTCATACAAATTAATTTTGCTTTTACTTTGTTGACTTGAAGTCTTCACACTCCAACAGGCTTTGACAACCAAATACTGTTGGCTTGGTGATTTGTCTTTCTGTAATCATGGCTATGGAGTTGATAGGTTGAAACGAGAGTTACTAGAGTTCCATTTTTACCTCGGGGCTTTTGGACTACCTTCTCATTTACATACAACCAATTGTTTTCAGCTTACTTTCTCTATGAGAGTATTTGGCATAGAAGGCAAGAAACCAATATTTGACTAATATAATTTCGTGGGTTTAGAGGGATTGTAATTTCCTTGTGATTTCTGTCCAGTCAAATTAGGATAATAATGGTTCCATCTGTGTCTTAGGGGGTGTATTCAATTAGGATTCTTGAGGACATTTAAAGACATTTTTTAAGTGACAGATTTTCATGGATTTTCATGGATTTCTATGGACTTTTACAAATCCACATAGACTTTTATGGATTTGTTTAGACATTTATCTCAGACTTTTTTAGATTTGTTTAGACATCTATCTCAGACTTTTATGGATTTGTTTAGACACCCATGAATTTTTATAAACCAAAAAAAGCAATGCTATCTTGTTTCACGGGTCTTGCCTTCACTGAATATCTCTCTTACTTCAATTTTCACGTGATTGTGTGCTTGTTTTCTTATGTTTTTATTTTATTTTAATATTTAATAATGTTTTGGATCAGAGAGGGAAACGAAATATTTATTAAATAACATAACAATTATGTGGGGGGCGTTGGCTTTGATGAACAGAATTAATAAATTCATAGACATTTGAGTTTGTGTTTATTGGACAAATGAGAGAGAATTTATCAAATTTATATATAAAACAATAGATGGATTACAAGATTAATTATACGATGTTTAATTGATTATTGAATCTACTTATCATTTTTATTTATTAATTACAAGATTGTGTTTTTTTTTTTTTTTTTTTTTTTTTGAGAGAGAGAGAGAGAGCAAAGTCCACCAAAATCTCTGGGAAGAAGGCCGGACATGATATGACATTTGATATTTATATCTCTTACCATCAAGTCCACCAAAATCCACCAAAATCCATGACCTAATAAAATCCTTTAAAATCTAGTCCTAATTGAATACACCTGGATTCTTGTAGACATTTTTAAAGTCTCAATTCAATACACCTAGATTTGAAAGGATTCTTTAAAAGTCCATAGAAATCCTATTGAATACCACTGGATTCATATAGACTCTTTTAAAGTCTTTAAATGTCCCAATTGAATACATCAGGATTTATAATGTCTTTAAATGTCCTCAAGAATCCTAATTGAATACACTCCCCTTATTTTCTTCCTTATTATTACTATTTTTTTTCCTATCACTTTTCGGCTTTCTTCCCTCCTAAATCCTTTCTATTAAATGAAGTTTTACTATATTTTTTTTCCTATCACTTCTAGGTTTTGTGAATATTTGGCATAGAAGAGGACAGTTCAGAATTAATGTGAATCATGTCAGAGTTGTGTAAAGTCTCAAAATTCTAGAAAGCCCACTCAAGAGTCAAGAGCCTAGATCGGAGAAAGAGAAATAGACTTGCCTTAATTATTATATTAAAGCTTTCGACATTAGTCCTCCTGAACTTTACGCGAGTTTATATTTTACTCTTAGCAAACAATTTGTATTATTGTCACCGGAAAACGTGTTTTTTACAAGTAAATGAAAGTTCAATGAGTAAAATGTAAACTCACGTAAATTTTATGGGAACTAGAGCCAATATACCTAATAATTATTATTATTTAATGTCAAATTAAGATAATAAAAAAAAAAAAAGTTTAGATACAATGAACTTAATTAGTAATGACTTTTTTTACGACGTTTGTTTGTAAGACAACTGACAACAGCTGTCCGGCGGCGAATGTTTACAAATTCTTATTTTACACGCATTACAAAGTTTTATTGACTTTATAGTTTTTAACTCTTTACATATCTTGTGATACTTGTCAATATCTAGTACAATTATATCGGTGATTGTACTATATTACTATATATATAAAAAATTGTGAGTATATCGGTGATTATAGCTTTTTTTTTGTTTGAAAGTAAAATTATAGATACAACCCTTATAAGTTTATATAATTATGCCCAGAACTGTTTGCAAATTTGCCTTTTTTTTTTTTAATTTCTTTGACTTTTTTTTTTCTTTGAAAGTAAAATTACAAATACTACCCTTAAAGTTTATATAATTACTTAGATAGGTTTTAGTAAGATTTTTATTATAACATCCCTTAAATTTTCTTTGAAAGTCAAATGACAAATACAAACCTTCGAGTTTGTAGAATTACTTAATAAACATGTCTTAGTAATAGTAACACAATAGGGATCGTATAGTAATTTTTAAGATTTATCTTAATTTAAAATTCTAAATAGGTTAAATCATTATTAAATAGTTTACCTCAATTATTATGAATTTAGATGGAATTTATTTGAGTTTGTAGAATTACTTAATAGAAATGTCTTAGTAATAGTGACACATAATGATATGGACTAGACCCAAATTAATAGGTATTTGGATTGATGATTATTTTATATTGTAAAATGAGATAAGTGATGAAAATATAATTTTCTATGCATTTAATGACTTGAAAAGGAGTAAGAAATATTATAGGGGTATAAATTTAATTTGTCATGCAACTTGATGACTTAAATATAAATATATATATGGGGGAAGTTTGTAAAGTGAAAAATAAAAATAAAAATGGATTTGATTGGAAGCGGTGAATTCATCTGATAAGGAAGATATGGATATCGATTATTAAAGATTTAAATAATCATTTCATCACAATTTATGCAATTTAGTAGAAAAGTACTTTTGGATGTAAAAAAATATAATTTAATTGTTGAATTTAAATTGTTAAGATGTTCAATAAAAGTTGCAAACAATTATATATAGATTACCATTGTTAGAGCATCTCCAATGCTATGTCATTTTATTGTGCCAATGCTAAAATTTGGCACAGAGTACAAAAACCTTCCTCCAATTCAGTGCTAAATGTTGTGCCAAATTTGGCATAGCAATAAATGCTTATTTTTTAATTATAAAAATATTATTAAAATAATTTAAATTTAATATACATTAATGATATTTCAATCAAAATTTATTTCATCTGCAACAATTCTACCGAAATTCAATGTACTTCCATTTTTGTCGTTTCATTTTCTTTTTTTTTTATCCATCTCCAAATTTCATATCTTCCATTTGTATATACAAAAATATTTTTTCAATGGAAGAAATATTTTTTTGTGATCTTCATCATCAGACGAGGAGTCATCAAAATCTCCTCCCAATATTTTATTTAACAAATTGCTCATGAAACTCTTGCTATTGGCAACCTAATTTGTGCTATACGGGGAAGGATCGGGAAACACAATTTTTAACACAATATTTGACACGATTTTATAGCCATTAGATCTATAATATTTGAATGGCTTATATTTAATAAATTGACTTCATTTATTTATTTATTTATCTTTATCTATCACTAATTTAGTTTTTTTTTTTTTTTCTCTAAGCTCTCATATTATCATATATTTACTTTCCTAATTAAAATCTAATTAATATTTCTCTTTTTTATTTTTATCCTCTTCACTCCTCCTATGTTTCATTTTTCCAGTCTTACATTTCTCTCTCCTGCTTAACGAAGCTACAGAATTCCTGGCCTGAAAACAATAGGGGGTAAGAAGACTCCTTTTCATTCATAATTATATTTAAAAAAAGCCAATTCATTGTCTTTAATTTATAATTCTATTGGTATATAAAAAAAATAAAATAAAAAATCATAATTGATACAAAGAATTTTTTATAAACAATTTTTGTAAACGACCATGAACAATTTTTGTTTTAAAATTTTTTTATAAACAACCAAATAATAAAACTGATAAAAAGAAAACAGTACATAAACATACAAAACAATCTAAAAGAATTATAAACAATCAAATAATTAAAAATAACCGTAAGAATTTGAAGTAATCCGGAAAAAGAAAATGACAGTATAGGAATATACTATGAATTCTTTCATGAATCCCGATTAAATTTTTATTTATCTTTTTCAAAAAGAAAAATCATTTATTATATGGTGGAAATAAAAGTAGTAAAATAATAGATAAGTTGTTTTTGAATTTTGCATTTACGTTTTTTCTTCCTCTTCCCTGTATATTTCTCCTCTCTTTTACGTTTTTCTTCCTCCTCCATGTATATATATCTCTTCCTCTTCCCTGTTAATTTTCTCGTCTTCAAGTCTCTCTGAATCTCTTCTCTTTAAACTCTCGCATAAAATTTTTTGCAATGCACGCAGTAATTTCTCTTTCTCTTCTTTGATTTCAGTAAAAACTATATTTTTCAATTCTCACATTGTAGATGTACGTGGTTGCATTCTATAATCCACTGCTTATAAATTATAAGCATAAAAAATGACATACAGAAATGCAATTTAGTTTACTGCAATACTTGTAACTATGAAGAGGAAGAAAAACAACTAAAGAGAGAGGAAGTGATAATATTAATTAGATTTAATTAGGAAAGTGAAATCTACAATTTGATGTGTTGCGCTTGTTGTATCCAACACCTTACCTTAATCAAATCCATATATCGTGCCGTGTTGGGCCATGTGTACATAAATCATGTTATGTCGTGTAATTATTGTGTTAGTCCAACCTAGTTTACTCCCTTGAATACCATGGGAATATATATCTTCCCTTATGGGGAAGTAGTTATCTGAACTGTACATGTACTGTTTGATTTCGACAGATTCCAACAAACCATTGACTCAATTGTTCGGTATAGAATTTACTCCTCTGAATACCATGGGAATACACGGTCTAGAAGATCTGCAAACACAATGGTTTCTCTGGTATATTATAATAATATAAATAAAGACTATTGTGTTGAAGCTCAAAGTCTCAAAACACATAAAAGAAAGAGTCCATCTTCTTTCTCTCTCTCTCTCTCTCTCTCTCTCTCACACAATGGAGATAACAGTGAAATCAATAGCAGTGTCGATAGTGGTAGTAGCAGTGGTGACATGGGCATGGAGGGTGGTGAATTGGGTGTGGTTGAGGCCAAAGAAGATGGAGAAATACTTGAGACAACAAGGTCTCTCTGGCAATTCTTACAGGTTCTTGTATGGAGACTTGAAAGACTACTCCATCATGTCTAAACAAGCTAAATCCACTCCAATCAATCTAACGCATGACATTTCTCCACGTGTCCTTCCTTTCGATCACAAATTACTCCACAATTACGGTATGTGATATGTCCATCTCTCATTAATCCTTTTTTCTACTACTTTGAAGTTCATAATCATGTTCTATGTAACAGCGTTTACCGATTAGAGATCCTATAATCATGTTCTATGTAACAGCGTTTACCGATTAGAGATCCTACTGTAGGAAATGGTACTTAATTACTATGTTTATTAAAATCGGTTGATAATAAGATTACTAGAGTCTCACACACAAATCAAGAATCCTGCTCCTGATCATTCATTGTTATTTCATTTCTGAATAGTAATCGCAACATAAGGGAAAAGATTTCATAAGTTTTATGAAAATTGAGAGGTTTTTTTTTTTTTTTTGTTTTTTTTTTTTTTTAATTATATATTTTTATGTAATTCATTGGACAAATTTACATGAGTTTTTTTTTTTTTTTCAATTTTTTTATAATAATGATTAACTTAATTTAAGGGAGTCAACAGTATATCTTCTGAAGTTTAAGTTTATATTTAGAGAGTTTTTTATTTTTGTTTTTTTTTTTATTTTTAAGGATTATACTTTTAGGGAGTTGAGCAAAAGGTCAAGAAATTTGCATAAAATCCCATTCATAAGAAATATTTTTTATCCTCTTTTTTTTATTCAGAAAGAAATATAGAAATAATTTTTATGATTTTACTTCATGTTGAAAACAGAAGAACAATTTTGTGATGAGATGGGCCTTATTTGGTCATTGCTGATTTAGTAATTATAAATCATTTTTGTTAATGATTAATTAATGATGTGAAACTTGGTGCAGGTAAGAATTCATTCGTATGGATAGGTCCAACACCAAGGGTGACCATAATGGAAGCAGATCAAATAAAAGACATACTCAACAGAATCGATGATTTTCAAAAATCGCCACTTTCAAGGCAGTTAGCAACTGGACTTGCAAGCTACGACGGTGAGAAATGGGCAAAGCATAGGAAGATCATCAACCCGGCTTTCCATGTCGAAAAGTTGAAGCTTATGTTGCCTGCATTCTATCACAGCTGCAACGACATGATCACCAAATGGGACCAGAAGTTGATCATGTCTTCATCGTCGTCGTGTGAGTTGGATGTGTGGCCTTATCTTGTTAGCTTGACAAGCGATGTCATTTCTCGAACAGCTTTTGGTAGCAACTTTGAACAAGGAAAAAGGATATTCCAATTACAAACTGAACTTGCTGCTCTCACCATGCAAGTTTTGCAGTCAGTCTGCATCCCTGGATGGAGGTAAGAGATAGATTTGTTTCATTTATACATGCATGCTTACGTTTAAACTTTGATTGGTGGTATGGGGTATAGATAGGATGTCAAGAAAAACCGGAACGCAGGGTCTCCGCAAAGTCGTAAGACCATATATGGGGGCTGACGCCTTCCCAGTGCCGGAAGGTCAAGGAAGTTGGTGACCTGATGACAGGGGAGCCGGCAATCGAAGCCCCCGGCCCGCTCCGCCCCATATTAGGAGGGATCAAACCAAAATAAATAAACTCGGGAGTGATTTTAAAAACCCATTTAAAAAAAATATAGGGCAGGTTTAGGGTTTGGTGTCTCTGTCCGACCCTACTTATTATTTATTAATATTTAATTTAAGAATTTTTTAATTACTAAATTAATATATATTCTTTTAGTAATAAAAATTAAAATATAAACTATAAAGCTTATGAAGAAAGTGAATTTGTTTTTTCTTTTTTTTTTTTTAAGTAAATAAGTTATTTCAATTAAAAGAGTTTTAACTTTTATTTTTTTATTTTTTTTATTTTTTATTTTTACATGAAAAGAGTTTAACTATTATTGCAAAAACTAAAAGAAATAAAACTTAAACTTAATTTTTATCCTAATTATTTTCTCTTTTTCATCCAAAGTTAACTAGTGGTGGGAGCGGAGCAAGGCAGAGTCGGGGCCAATTCTCCCCTGGAAAACTAATTTTGTTAGGGTATCTATTAGGGGTTGGAAATTCCTAACCCCGTCCCAAACATGCCCCATTGACACCTATAATAAAGTATTATCGTAAGGTTAAAAGTGAATTAATTAATTTTAATTAGTATTAGTTGAATAATATTGTAGGCTGTTACCAACAAAGACAAATAAGAGAATGAAGGAAATTAACAAGGAAACACAAGCTTCACTGATGAGTATCATAAAAAATAGAGAGCAAGCAATGAAAGCTGGAGAAGGTGCAAAAGATGACTTGTTAGGTGTACTTATGGAATCAAATTTTAGAGAAATCAAAGAACATGGAGACAACAAAAATGTTGGAATCACTATTCAAGATGTGATTGAAGAGTGTAAACTGTTTTACTTTGCTGGGCAAGAGACCACCTCAGTTTTGCTTGTTTGGACTATGGTTTTATTGGCACAAAATCAAGATTGGCAAGCTAAGGCAAGACAAGAGGTTTTCCAAATCTTTGGTAATAACAAGCCAAACTTTGATGGATTGAATCACCTCAAAGTTGTAAGTACTCGATCTCTCTTAGGACGTGTTTACTGATGATCAGGAATCCAAAACTCCTGATTAGTGATTACCATGTTTATTAAAATTTGTTTCATGTGGGAAATGGAACTTAATTCCCCCCCTCCCACCTAGGGAATTAAGTTTCCTTTCCCACGAACGTTGATTCCCGAGTACTTATATTTTTTTAATCTAAATGCCATAGGTTCAAATGATATTTTATGAGGTACTGAGGCTATACCCACCACTGATTGGGCTAACTCGAGCTGTTGCTAAAGAAACCAAACTTGGGAAGTTGTCAATACCAGCAGGAGTGCAGGTGAGCTTGCCAATCCTGTTTGTTCATCATGATCAGGAACTTTGGGGAGACGACGCAACGGAGTTCAAACCGGAGAGGTTTTCAGGAGGAATATCCAAGGCGACAAACAATAAAACTTCGTTCTTACCATTCGCATGGGGTCCTAGAATTTGCATTGTACAAAACTTTACTATGATAGAGGCTAAAATGGCTTTGGCAATAATTCTACAGAGGTTCTCGTTTGAGTTATCACCATCATATGTTCATGCTCCTCACTCGGTTATAACCCTTCAACCACAACATGGAGCTCACTTAATTATAAAGAAATTATAGGATCAATACTTTCATTATCAGAATTGTTGCAACATTAGCATTTACCTATTTTGTAAAGAGATTTTATTACTTCTACTCCTGTGATCCAATATTATAATTGTTGTTATTTATGAGTTATGTTTTCTGTTTTATTAGTAATTAGAATAAATGGGCTGTGTATATCTGTTACCAGTCCTTATCTTTTATCTCTAGGGTGTTTCTTATCTCTAGGTGTTTCTCTTTGTTTAGATTTCTAGTCTATCTCAATCTCTAAGGGAGAGCGAGTTAAAGATGGAATTTATTATTTAATATAGTGTGATCAAAAGAAATAAACTAAGAAGAATGATTATCTCTTTCAATTGATTCTTCATGGTATCAGAGCACTGTTTTGAATCCTCCATCCTATGAAAATTATTTCCGGGATGACTACCAACTCATCATCTTCTATTTCTTCAAACTCCGAATCTTCTACCTCAATCAACAATGGAGGTTCTAGGAATGGAAGTTCCGTGCATTCCCATCCTACCCATATTTACATTACTAGTCATAAACTAAATGGACACAATTACTTACCTTGGTCCCAATTAGTGATGATGTTCACCTGCGGAAAAAGGAAAGATGACTTCATCACCGGCGTTGCTGAGTCACCAGGAGTTGAGTTGCACACACACACACACAACTCATGCATAAATCTTATTCTTGTATGTTGTGTGTTTTTATATGTGTGCATATATGTTCTTGAACATCTCTTCATGCATGTTCTTGAACATCTCTTTATACATGTTTAAGTGATTGCATCTTGTTCATTGAAATGCCATGACATGTTTAGGCATTAGGATGCATTCACTTCCCACACTTGAACTTCATGTTAGTCTTAAGTGTGGTGTAATTCGTTTTGGTTTGTGTGATCGGAAACGTTCGTACTTGCACGATGGTGTGCATGTCTTAGCACGATGATTGACCACTTGAGAAGGTCTCATTCTTCTCTTAGATAAGTATTAGTTTTGGTTTTGGTTATTTGGAGTAAAGTGTCCAGCTTCAAAAGATTGGATTTCAATGTTTTAAATGTTTTTTAAAACTGACATTTGTATGGTTTTATAACCATAACTTTTTATAAAAAGATTTAAATTGAGTTTTGTAACATTTTGGACAAACTAGACACTCATACATTTCCAACAGTATATTATTCATAATATTTCATGACCGTTTGGATTGGTTTTGAAATCTCCACAGTGACCACCAAAACAGGGCAACTCTGTTGTTGTCCGTTTCTGACCTTTAGTCACTCAATCGAATATAACTTTTTCTACAGATATCAAAATGTCATTTCATAAATTGGAGTAGAAAGTAGACTTCCATACCTTTCCAACGATATATCATATGAAAGGTTTTGATATCGTTTGGTCATGTTTTGAGGCGCTTAAAGTTAAAGTTGATGCACTATCGAGTCCAAACCGCTGTTCACCCGCCCTACGTAGAGTGGGCACTTGATTGATTTTTCAATTCGCCTTTCACCCGCCCTACAGGCGCCATACGTAGAGCAGTTTACGGGAAAACTTTTAAAAAATTTCCAAAACGACATAGCTTCAATTAGACATCATATATATATGCCTCTTTGACTTTAGGTCATCTCAATGACTCAAAAAACCCATATTTTTTATTGAGATGATTTTCAAAGAGAGAAATTCACCCAAGAACCCATCTTTGATCATTCAAACCCATTTCCACATGCATAAATCATCATCTAAGCATCATCTAGGATCATCTAGTATGTGCTAATGCATGGGTCTTCTTCAACACACATGGTATGGCATGTTGAACACTATTATCTTACATAATTAGTGTTTTTGCTTATCAATTTATCTCATTTATTACTTGTATGTCATTAGATTAATTTCTACATACATGATTGAGATTATGTGTTGATTGGGTTATTTTTGATAGCTAGGATTTCATGCTAATATGTCATCTAACTAATTAATCTCATTAATATGATTGAGATTGTTTTTGATAGCTATTGTATCTAGGATTGGTTATCCTCTACATAGCTAAAGTTGTATGCCATGTTATATAGCTATTTTCATATCTATGATTGATTTTATTGTCATCATATAATCCTAGATAAGCATTTAGTGTACCCTGGCATTATTTGCATATTTGAATATCATTGCATTTTCACTTAGGGTTTGATCTCTTCGGAGAAGTAAGTCTTGTGTGATAACCGAGATTAGGTCGTACACTGGGATTAGGTGGTCACATGAGCAATTGGACTAGGTCCACTTTTACAAGTCTGTGGGTAGTGGTAGCGGGTTATAATCCAAGCATGGTTAAGGTCAACCTAGGATATAAACGTTATCACAATTAGTGGATTCGAGGTTCGAGTGTGGCACACTTACTAGCCCGTGGTTTTTCCCTGTTGAGGGTTTCCACGTAAATATCAAGTGTCATTTATAATTCCGCACATATTACACTTGATATATTGTATTGACTAGATAGGGGTATTTTCGTAAATTGACTAAATACGAAAATTGATAATAAGGGTTAAAATCTATTCACCCCCTCTAGATTAATATTAGAACACACCATGTAATTTCTTTTCAATTGGTAACAGAGCGGGTTCCTAGATATACTTAGGTTATCCTTGCTTATTTTGGCGTGTTTTGCATTTTGTATGTATTTGATTGATTTCATACATTTTGCATTATTCTCATTTGCATACATTTGACTCAAACACTATGAGTGAATTTGAGAGAGAAGAAATTGACTCCGATGAGGAGGTGACTCTCTTTACAGAGAAATTTAGGAGATTTGTGAAATCTCAAAGGAAGATGACCTCCAAAAGGAAGGAGGAGAAAAAGATGACTCCTAAGGTAAAAAAGGAGAAGAATATGACCCCGTCAAAGAAGAAAGGGGAAGCTTTGATCGCTACTTGGAGAGATAGTGAAGTTGAAGTAGTTGAAGGATTCTCCACAAGCTTGGTTGAGTGTGAGAACAACTACCTCACATTTCCGATTTCCTACCAAGAAGAAACTCAAGACGCCACCAAATGTGTGTCACTTGAAGACTTCAAGATTTGTGACTTGAAGATTGGAAACCGACGTGGAGCATGCTTGAGAGAAGCAAGCCTTGAAGAAATGACTCTCACAAGCTCAAGTGAGAGATGCTTCGATCATGATAGATCATGCTCCAGGAACTCTTGTGGAAATTTGGTGGACAACCAAGAGTTCATTGTCTCCCTTCAAAAGTCTTTGAAGGAGAAAGAGAATGATATCCTTAGATTGTAAAAGGATAATCTTCAACTACATGCCAAAATAACTCACTTAGATGATAAAGTGAGATGTGTAAAAGACATTAGAGGCAAGTTGAAGATGAAACTTGAAGAGGCAAGAACATCTCTTGCTAAGATGACTTCGAGTTCGGACATGGGTGACTCCTTAAAGGTAGACATAGTTTATGTGTCTAAATACGAGAAGGAGATTGAAGATTGTCATCAAAGGATGATGACAATGAATGATGAGCTTGCCAACAAAGACATCTCCTTGAAGATTGTCAAGGAAAGAGATATGAGGCACCTTTAAGAATTGAAGAAGGGTAAGATCTTGCAACCTCAAGCTCAAGGCAAGTGCAAAGCATCACCTCCTCGTCATCCTAGGAGGAAGATTGGCCAAGTGAAGATGCCAACTAAGGGTGTAGCTCAACCTCATCCTCCAAGAGCTACACAGCCAAGTTTTGCTCTACCTAGGCCTAACCAACCAAGGAAACAAAACAACCCAGTTCAACATTACGGAAGGAGAGAACCGGTTCAACCATAAAGGTGCCTACATCCAACTAATGCTCCAAATAAAAGCCATCTGATGCACCATCAAAGACAACCTCATCAACATGGCAATGCCTCGATGAGAGCTCAAAGCTATGGTATGAATTCTTCTTTTATACCTACTTGTCATTATTGTGGTATGATTGGTCATATAAGACCAAAGTGCTTTAACTACATAAGAAGATGTAGAATTGAAAGCATGATAGAGAGAGGAAGAGGCTTAGAAGAGCCCATTTGCAAGTGCCTAGGAAATCTTTTGTCTCTAATCCTAGGATCTTGAATAACATGCAATCTATGACCACTAGGAATGTAATTGTGTCACCTAGGTGGATTAGAAAAGATGAACCTGCTTGCTACGAGACTAACAAGTCTCCCATAGGTTTAACTAGGTCCAATGGACTTGGTAGGTCTTTAGGACCTCATGCCTTTCATTGAAGAGGTATGGAATTTGACCCCACATGGGGAACTCAAGCAAAAAGAGCATTTGCATACTTGTTGCATGCAAATTTGAAATATTTTATGCTTCTTTATTAATTGCTTGAGTAGCTTGGTTGCACATATACTTATATGTTTTACTTCAATAAGTGTGAACCATGCTTGTATTGCAATCCGTGTCATATTTATGTTCAAACATGTATTTTTGGACTAGGAGATATAATTAGGAAGTACTCTTTGAATGACCTATAATGATCTCCATGACATGCTAAAAATGAAAAGCATGAAATTCAAATGACATGCTATATATGAAAAGCATGAATTGATGATTGCATATTCTTAAATACAAAACTTTGTGTGAAAATCTTATGAGACTTAAATGAATAAAAGATTTTGTATCCATTCAAAGGATTTTAAAATCCAATGTCTCTCTTTCTTTATTGGTTGAACATGGCTACCATCATACGGATATCTTATCCGGAAAAAATCAAATAGGGTGCAAAAAGTCGCTCATGCCATGTTTCGCTTGTAAGGTTGGATATAATTGCTCATTAAAATTGAATGATTTGTAATATCTATATCCTTGCTTTTATTCATGACAAATGGTAAAATTGGTTTGAATTCTTTAAGGAAACTTTTGTCATTTGCTTTGCCAAATATCATTGATTTTTGGATTTGAATGCAATATGTCTTGCATGCAAAGCATCTTAATCACACATTTTTCTTTAAATAAATCTCCTTGTTCTCTCCAATTCATTGAGTTGCATAAAATGCATTTTATGATTATGCAAATGACTTGTATGCTACTATCTCTCTTTGCTACAAGTAACCCGGTTGGGGACTACTCCTTTGCCCATCTCATGATAAAAAGGGGGGAGTAATATGTAGTTAGGGGGAGAATGCTTATTGCTAAATTATTGTAGCATTCTTGCATGATTGGGGAGTTTACTTATTTGAGAGAGAGTAACCCGTTGAGGGGGAGCATTTGCATTACACATACATTGCATGATGTTGTGCTTAAATTCTTATTGCAAATGCTTATTTTATCTCACATGATTAATCTCACAAACACTTGTCTAGAAAGTGTAGTTCTTATTGTGCAAGGATGATTTATTCTACAAGAGATGGTTCCCATGAAGATATAGTTTGATTAGGCTTCTCTCTTGTAATTTAGAATAAATTATTGTTGACCCTTTGTAGGGAAAAATAACGAAAAGTAGTATACGCAGCGGAAGCGATACTAAAAATTAGATTTAGTGACTTTTAAAAAATTTTCCTTTATGAACCTTAAACCCTTTAATTAATTAAACATACATATACAATAACAAAAAGTAGAATACCTTTTGTCGCGTGATCCGATTGACTTACGTCGATGGTAATCCGCAAGATCTTCAATCCTAGCACGAACGTGGATCACCTAGGAGCGTGGTCTCCCTTTTCTTTGAATTGCAAACCTGTGAATGGACAAAACAAACTTTTCTTTTCTTTGTTAGTCACAAAACAATCAAAAGAATGTATAAAATTATTCCGGTCACTTTTGAGTTCTCAATCTAATAATCGAAACTCGCGTGAACCTAGATCGATATCGTATACACAAGCTTATTGATGATTAAGCAAATAGTATACTATCAAAGAATAACCTAACACTCCTTTTTGTCTTAGTAGAATAAAAAGCTCTCTATGAATGAAGAAGAAGAAGAAAAAAAATAGAATCTCAAGCACCAAGCATTGTGTTGGCCGAAATCTATAAGAGCACTTATATAGGTGGCCAAATTTTCTTTCTTCTTTCCTTTTTAGGGTGGCCGAATTCTTCATGTGTTTTTAACTAGGGTTGCCGCAATTTTCCTCTACAAAAGAGGAGTTGTATTGCACCCAAAAAACACATGTCTTTTAAGACTTCAAACCCTAATCCAACTCATTGATTTTTATTCTTTTATTTTGACTAAATAAAAAGACTCCTTATTTGATTAAATAAATAAAATTAATTATTTATTTCCTTATCAAACAAGTCTTTTACTTTTAGGAAAGATTTGTTTCTTTAATTAAACAATTAATTAATAAATTAATTAATTCTTATTTAATTAAAACAAATGAAACAAAATAATATATTAGGTTAAAACTTTAACCTTGCCGCCCCACTTGAATAAAATTGGGCCTAATATTATTTTTTTATTTCATTTAATCCATTGGACTTTAAATAAAAAACCCACATGTGAACCAGACCCATTCTTACTAAAAGAAACAAGCCCACATGTCTCTCATTAATATATTAATATAATTGAGCAGCCCATTACATAAATAATGTGCAAATTATATTCTTAATATATTAAATGCAATTCTAGATGGACCCTTAAATTGGTCCGGTAGAATATATCAAGTGATCCATGCAAGTCCGTGTGGATTAGGGATCTTGGCGGGCCATCTAAATTTAAGCTTCAATAGACATAACCTAATCACAATCAACAAATGATTCACTTAGGTCCGATCCATTAATTTTAACTCATTCCACTAAAGAGCTAAAACTGAACTCTTAAATAAAGATAGAAAAGGAAGATGCTCCTCATTCATACCCTAGACAATCATATTGGAGATAGTGTATCCTCGTGATTAATATCAGTAATCGCCAAGAGTTCATAGACCGCCTATAACTCTCCAAGTTACCATATTTACTCATATGACCACGTTTTGAACTTGGATATTTTGACTTGTCCAGAAGCCATGTTTTCAATAGACACTATCGAAAACTCAACGTTGAGATTTAATATCCAATTACCTCAAAACATCCATATGATGATATTATACTCTCATTTGATAAATGGAGCCACGATGTCCATATCTATAAATGAAGTCCTCTATCGATTAACAAATGAATATCACCAAACTATCGAGGATAGACTATGCGATATAATCGTACTCATTGATAACTCAAATGATATCACTTGCAACCATAAGTCCATCATTTATCTCAGGATTAAGATAGACTCTCCGATTGTCCTGATAATGAAAAGACTATTATCTATTGACGGTTCTAGATAAAGCTTTTCATTGTGACCCAGTTCAATGCACCCAGTGCACTAGATCCTTTTGCTCGAAGACACTCCGATGATTTTAGACTCATCATATCTCATTTGATCCCACTCAAATGCTAGCAAAAGAATTCTACAACTTTAACAAGATAAAGGTGCCCAACCTTTAACTTAAGTTGTGAACATTATTCAAGACTAACTAAAGAATTGTGTCTACCACATACATATCCAGATGTACGAACAATTCTTCTTTTCACATAGTCTTTAGACCTTATGATTATTTACTTTGACAATAATATTAAACTATAAATGCTATACGATTTGTTAAACCAGAAATCACTTTATTAATATGAAAAAAATTGTTAATTACAACATTACACTCTTGCTATTGAGCATAATCCTAACAATCTCCCACTTGCGCTATAGCAAATGTGTCATATCTCTCAAGCCCATGTTCTCTAGATGCCCATCGAAACTCTTCTGAGGTAGAGCCTTTGTGAAGGGATCCGCTAGATTTTCTGCTGACGCGATTTTGGTAATCGTCACGTCACCTCTTTGAACAATCTCCCTTAAAAGATGATACTTTCTTTCAATGTGTTTACCTCTCTTGTGACTTCTTGGTTCTTTCGAATTAGCCACTGCTCCACTGTTGTCACAGTAGATAGTGATCTGCTTATTCGCACTAGGAACCACTTCCAAGTCAATCAAGAATTGGCGGAGCCAAACAGCCTCTTTGGCAGCCTCGCATGCAGCAACATACTCAGCTTCCATGGTGGAATCAGCAATACAAGATTGCTTGATACTCCTCCATATAACTGCTCCTCCTCCAATAGTAAACACAGCCCCTGATGTAGATTTTCTGGAGTCAGAATCTGATTAGAAATCAGAATCTGTATACCCAACGGGAACCAAATCCCCTCAAGAGTATACAAGCATATTATCTCTCGTTCTCTTAAGATACTTGAAAATATGCTTGACTGCCGTCCAGTGATCAGGACCAGGTTTCGATTGAAACCTACTAACTATGCCAACAGCAAAACAAATATCTGGTCTAGTACAGAGCATTGCATACATGAGACTTCCAACTGCCGAGGCATATGGAACTCTACTCATGAATTGCTCTTCATGCTCATTCTTAGGAACTTGTTCCTTAGAAAGCTTGATTCCATGTCTGAAAGGTAACATACCTTTCTTGGAATCCTGCATGGAAAACCTAGACAAGATCTTGTCTATGTATGAAGCTTGGGATAATGCAATCGTTCTATTCTTTCTATCCCTTATTACTTGGATACCTAGAATAAAACTTGCTTCTCCTAAGTCCTTCATATCAAATTGTTTTGCTAACCATTCTTTTACTGATGTCAATACACCTACATCGTTTCTAATGAGTAGTATATCATCAACATAAAGAATCAGGAAAACCAACTTGTCGCCTTTAATCCTTTTGTATATACAAGGTTCGTCAGGATTCTGAATAAATCCAAAACCTTTGACAGCTTGATCAAACCTTATGTTCCAGGATCTGGATGCTTGCTTTAATCCATATATGGATTTCTGCAACTTGCATACCTTATCCATTTGGCCCTTTTCAATGAATCCCTCTGGTTGCATCATGTAGATGCTTTCGTCAAGACTTCCATTTAGGAAAGCTGTCTTGACGTCCATTTGCCAAATCTCTAGATCTAAAGATGCCGCAATGGATAAGAGTATCCTAATGGATTTAAGCATGGCCACAGGAGAGAAGGTTTCCTCGTAATCGATACCTTCTTTCTGTGTATACCCTTTAGCTACCAATCTAGCTTTAAAGGTTTCCACCTTTCCATCCATACCTCTTTTCCTCTTGTATACCCACTTGCACCCAATGGGTTTTATCCCTTTAGGCAAGTCTACAAGGGACCAGACTTTGTTATCGAACATAGATTCAATCTCGGATTGCATTGCCTTTTGCCAATGGCGACTATCAACATCCTCCATAGCTTCCTTATACGTATAGGGATCATCGTCGTCCGGGAGATTCTCCACTGATTCTCCCAGACCGATGTATCTTTCGGGTTGTGTTCTAAACCTCCCACTACGACGAGGAATGGTAGGTTGTTGATCTTGTGTTGGATCGGGACTTACAATTGGGTTAGGTTGTGTAACCTCTCGTGGAATTGTATCTCCTGACATCTCATTCAGGACAATTCTACTTCTAGGCACAAAATCATTCATATAGTCCTTTTCCAGAAATTTAGCATTTGTCGAAACAAATACTTTAAGATCTGAAGGACTATAGAAATAATATCCTTTAGTTTCTTTTAGATACCCTACAAATATACATGTTTCTGAACGGGACTCCATCTTTTCTGTCTTTCCTTTTAACACATGCGCAGGACAACCAAATATCCTTAAGTGTTGTAAACTAGGCTTGCGCCCAGTCCACAACTCATGCGGTGTTTTAGGAATAGACTTAGATGGTACATCGTTTAGAATGTATATAGCAGTTTGTAAAGCATATCCCCAAAAAGAAATAGGAAGCGTTGAATAACTCAACATAGACCTAACCATATCCAAAAGAGTTTTATTTCTCCTTTCTGCTACCCCATTCTGTTGAGGTGTACCTGGTGCAGAAAACTGAGAAACTATCCCATTATCAATAAGATATTGCTGAAACTCACCAGATAGATATTCTCCACCACGATCAGATCTCAAGATTTTTATGTGTTTCTCAAGCTGATTTTCCACTTCAGCTTTGAATGCTTTGAACATGTCAAAAGCATCCGACTTATGTCTCATGAGATACACATAACCAAATCTCGAGTAATCATCCGTGAAGGTGATGAAGTACTCATATCCACCTCTAGCTTGAATGCTCATAGGTCCACATACATCAGTGTGTATCAATCCTAAACATTCAGTGGCTCTTGTACCTTTGGCAGAGAACGTCCTTTTGGTCATTTTACCTTCCAAACAAGATTCACAAGTTGGTAGATCATCAACCTTTAAGTCACTCAAAGGTCCGTCACATACCAATCTTTTAATCCTATTTAGGTTAATATGACCTAAGCGTAAATGCCAAAGGTAGGTTTCATCTGTTGATAATTTTACTCTTTTATGATTAGGTTCCGTTATTTCTGTGTCTAACGAGTGAGAGATATTTCGATGCAAAAAGTATAGACCGTTTTCCAATGTACCTTGGCAAATAATTTTGTCATTCTTACTAATAATAAAAACTTTATTAAAAGTAACCGAATATCCAAATTTATTCAAACAAGAAACTGAAATTAAATTCCTCTTGAATTGAGGTACATAATAAACGTCTATCAAATCTAAATGCCTTCTAGAATCCAAATAAACTCTAATATCTCCCACTTCACTTGCAGACACTAACGTTCCGTTGCCCAAGCGCAAATTGATTTCATTCTTACTCAGCCTTCTCCTTTCTTGGAACCCCTGCAAGGAATAACAAACATGATTAGTGGCTCCTGAGTCTATGATCCAAGAATCTGTAGAATCAGCCAAAAAACATGTTTCAAGATAATTCACATTACCTTCTTCCTTCTTATTCTGGGACTTTGGGCAATTTCTCTTCCAATGTCCCTTTTCACCACAAAGGAAGCATTTCCCTTTGATCTTGGTTACTTTCTTGGTCTCCTTCTTGATAGGCCCAAGTTGCTTTTTCTTCTGTTGTTTCTTGACCTTTTGACGGGCCTTAACAGTAGCAACTTTACCAACCATATGAATCTCTTGACCTTTGCCTTTCACAAGGATCTTTTCAGCACTTTGAACATCTTGCATCAGGCCTTGTAAGGTGTATTCCTTTTTGTTCAAAGTGTAGTCCAATTTGAACTGATCAAAGGAATCTGACAATGAATTGACAACCATATCAATCTTTGTCTCACCATCTATCTCAGCGCCATGCAGTTCAGCAATGTTGAGATGTGCTATGACTTTCATCATGTGATCTTTCACAGCCTGTCCAGGTTTCATCCTAAGATTCATAAAAGCAGTCATTGCCTCTCTCTTAGTCGTCCTAGACTTCATAGCAAACATCTCCTCTATAGACATCATTATATCAGCAGCGGACTCCATTCCTTCATGCTGCTGTTGCAACACGTCGGAGATAGTGGCCATAATGTAACATTTTGCCATATCATCTGAAGTCTTCCACTGCTCATACTCATCTCTATACATTATGCTAGATTCATTATTAGGAGCAGGTGGTTTAGGAGTAGTTAGAACAAACTTATGTTTTTCACTTTGCAGCAACAACCCAATTTTCCTTTTCCATGTGACATAATTATCTCCAGTTAAAGTGTTATCTTTCAGGATGTTCATAAGTGATGGGGTCATGATTTCTAAATAAAACAAAACATATATACGTAAATAATCATGATAAAGCACTTTTAAATATTTATCTTGAATTAAATAAATAACTCAATCATAAAATTCAACGGTGATCTAACACCCATAAATGTTACGCCTCCTTTGGGAGTTCGCACCATTTACTAGTTAGACTAGGTCCCACCTAATTGTTAACATAACAACCAGCGTTTTCAATTTTAGCCTTGCAATTTTACTGACAAGAACTCTTGGGAGGATATCAATAAAATTACATTGAGTGTGCTACCAAGATATCGACTCTCAATTTTCTCTCACGAAAATCCCTCCTTGGGGAGTAGATCTCGTTTGAGTCCATTGTCTAGTCTATCCTTGTAAGGAAGTATGTTGCTAAATTCCATTCATGGACGCCCCTTGGGGGGATTACCAATAAATAATAAAGCTCAACTAACCTTGGAGGCCATAGGTGTTACAAAAACACATTCTCCCACTCAATTATTTAAGGCGTGTGATTAAATCCCATAGAATGATTTACCAAGTTATCTAGATGCCAATTTAGATACCTAAATCATTCAATGCATGTTTATACCAAAAGAGATATATGAGTGGCACTCCTATTCTTTATGTCATGTTATCATACAATAACAAATATTGTAATATTTAAGCATAAATTAAATAGCAACAATTTTGGCCCATCCTAGAAAAACAAGTAAATTACAATAGTTTTAGGAATACAAGATCTTCAAGTGGCCCATCAACCATACGCTCATCCTTCGGCCTTCTCCCATGGGCGTGCACAGCCCACAACCCCACAAAGGGGCTGCCATGCACAGCCCATAAGGCCACACAAGGCTGCCATGCGCAGCCCACCAAGGTTTGGGCTTGCCATGCGCAGCCCAATCCACTCCTAGGGTGCGCACGGTGCTCGTTCTCGGTTCCGGTTGCTTCGTTTTTCATCGTGTCTTCGAATCTTCAAGACCTTAATATATTACGGCAGTATAAATAATAAAATACTGCAGTATTATTATTATTTTTTTTTATTCACTGCAGTACTTTTACAAGATAAAAAAAAAACTGCACATTAAAAATTAAAATAAAAAAAACTGCAGTAGTATTAAAAAATACTGCACTTAAAAATAAAAAAAAATATAAAACCTAGCAACTACCAAGAAGGAATTATGGCGATGATAGACCACCCTTCTTGTTACAATTCCATAACAAAATTTACATTGAAAATCTAGGACCAAAATCGAGCAATAACAATCCACATAAACATATATAAATCCATACATCCACATGTAATTATATATTCGAATACCTAGAGTGCCATCTCTTTCTAAACATGCATAATCACAATAAAAAGAAATAGATCCACGTATATATACGTTAATTAATTAAAAGGGTTCAACATATGCTCTGATACCAATTGTAGGGAAAAATAACGAAAAGTAGTACACGCAGCGGAAGCGATACTAAAAATTAGATTTAGTGACTTTTAAAAATTTTTCCTTTATGAACCTTAAACCCTTTAATTAATTAAACATACATATACAATAACAAAAAGTAGAATACCTTTTGTCGCGTGATCCGATTGACTTACGTCGATGGTAATCCGCAAGATCTTCAATCCTAGCACGAACGTGGATCACCTAGGAGCGTGGTCTCCCTTTTCTTTGAATTGCAAACCTGTGAATGGACAAAACAAACTTTTCTTTTCTTTGTTAGTCACAAAACAATCAAAAGAATGTATAAGATTATTCCGGTCACTTTTGAGTTCTCAATCTAATAATCGAAACTCGCGTGAACCTAGATCGATATCGTATACACAAGCTTATTGATGATTAAGCAAATAGTATACTATCAAAGAATAACCTAACACTCCTTTTTGTCTTAGTAGAATAAAAAGCTCTCTATGAATGAAGAAGAAGAAGAAAAAAAATAGAATCTCAAGCACCAAGCATTGTGTTGGCCGAAATCTATAAGAGCACTTATATAGGTGGCCAAATTTTCTTTCTTCTTTCCTTTTTAGGGTGGCCGAATTCTTCATGTGTTTTTAACTAGGGTTGCCGCAATTTTCCTCTACAAAAGAGGAGTTGTATTGCACCCAAAAAACACATGTCTTTTAAGACTTCAAACCCTAATCCAACTCATTGATTTTTATTCTTTTATTTTGACTAAATAAAAAGACTCCTTATTTGATTAAATAAATAAAATTAATTATTTATTTCCTTATCAAACAAGTCTTTTACTTTTAGGAAAGATTTGTTTCTTTAATTAAACAATTAATTAATAAATTAATTAATTCTTATTTAATTAAAACAAATGAAACAAAATAATATATTAGGTTAAAACTTTAACCTTGCCGCCCCACTTGAATAAAATTGGGTCTAATATTATTTTCTTATTTCATTTAATCCATTGGACTTTAAATAAAAAGCCCACATGTGAACCAGACCCATTTTTACTAAAAGAAACAAGCCCACATGTCTTTCATTAATGAGTGACGATATTTACACCCCTCAAAAACTGTATGTACACTCCAATTTAGTATATTTTTGAAAATCCAATATTATCCTTGAGTAAACTAAATAGTTTGTAAGTACACACCAATAATTATTAATTGGTTTTATATCAATCCTTTGTAAAAAAAAAAAAAAAAAAGGAAGTTTCCTATTAATTGTTTGATATGATAATAAAAACCTTTCTATTTTATCAAACCCTAACTTCTATTTTAAATACTAATTTCAGTTTCTTTTATGGAATACAAATTGATTGAGTTGACAAACAATTTATTGCTATAATTGAGTGAAACAAAAATCAATACCAAAAATAAACTTTCTTATGAACAATTTTTTTAATTTTTTTTTTTTAAAAAAAAACTTTCTTAGGAACAAAGGATTTGAGATACACTAATATGTGCTGAGAGCCTCTTTTTAAATAAAAAATTAAAAAAAAAAAGTTTTAATGCAATGAAAACAATTTTTTTTCATACAATTTTTTAGTGACATCAAATGTTTTTGTAGGAGTTAGAAATTATTTTTTTAAGGAGAAATTATTTATTTGAATAAAAAGATATAAAATAATAAAATTTTAAATAAATCTAATTAGATAACAAAATAGTGGGGTGTGCTAACAAAAATATAATACAATAAAATTAAAGAAAGGGTATTTTTGGCATTAAGTGGGGTTTATTTACGAACCAGATATTTTTAAAATATTTTAGGGGTGTACTTACGAAAGGGGTGTATATACAGTTTTTGAGGGGTGCCAATATCGCCACTCTTCATTAATATATTAATATAATTGAGCAGCCCATTACATAAATAATGTGCAAATTATATTCTTAATATATTAAATGCAATTCTAGATGGACCCTTAAATTGGTCCGGTAGAATATGTCAAGTGATCCATGCAAGTCCGTGTGGATTAAGGATCTTGGCGGGCCATCTAAATTTAAGCTTCAATAGACATAACCTAATCACAATCAACAAATGATTCACTTAGGTCCGATCCATTAATTTTAACTCATTCCACTAAAGAGCTAAAACTGAACTCTTAAATAAAGATAGAAAAGGAAGATGCTCCTCATTCATACCCTAGACAATCATATTGGAGATAGTGTATCCTCGTGATTAATATCAGTAATCGCCAAGAGTTCATAGACCGCCTATAACTCTCCAAGTTACCATATTTACTCATATGACCACGTTTTGAACTTGGATATTTTGACTTGTCCAGAAGCCATGTTTTCAATAGACACTATCGAAAACTCAACGTTGAGATTTAATATCCAATTACCTCAAAACATCCATATGATGATATTATACTCTCATTTGATAAATGGAGCCACGATGTCCATATCTATAAATGAAGTCCTCTATCGATTAACAAATGAATATCACCAAACTATCGAGGATAGACTATGCGATATAATCGTACTCATTGATAACTCAAATGATATCACTTGCAACCATAAGTCCATCATTTATCTCAGGATTAAGATAGACTCTCTGATTGTCCTGATAATGAAAAGACTATTATCTATTGACGGTTCTAGATAAAACTTTTCATTGTGACCCAGTTCAATGCACCCAGTGCACTAGATCCTTTTGCTCGAAGACACTCCGATGATTTTAGACTCATCATATCTCATTTGATCCCACTCAAATGCTAGCAAAAGAATTCTACAACTTTAACAAGATAAAGGTGCCCAACCTTTAACTTAAGTTGTGAATATTATTCAAGACTAACTAAAGAATTGTGTCTACCACATACATATCCAGATGTACGAACAATTCTTCTTTTCACATAGTCTTTAGACCTTATGATTATTTACTTTGACAATAATATTAAACTATAAATGCTATACGATTTGTTAAACCAGAAATCACTTTATTAATATGAAAAAGATTGTTAATTACAACATTACACTCTTGCTATTGAGCATAATCCTAACACCCTTAGCTTTTATTTTGTGAGGATTAATGTAAGTGGTGGTTTTGTCACGAAATAGCCAAAGGGGGAGATTGTAAGGATTCTCATTTATTGATTGGCTTATTACGTGGACAAACCACATATTGGGGCTTGATGTAAGGGTAGCTTAGGTTTTTGATGGTTGGTGTTTTGCACAACCAAGGCCTGCTCAAGACCTCAAGAGAAGAAGCACCAAAGGTATATTCTAGTGTTTTCTTGCTTTGAAGAGATCTAGTTACACACATACACAACTCATGCATAAATCTTATTCTTGTATGTTGTGTGTTTTTATATGTGTGCATGCACGTTCTTGAACATCTCTTCATGCATGTTTAAGTGATTGCATCTTGTTCATTGAAATGTCATGACATGTTTAGGCATTAGGATGCATTCACTTCCCACACTTGAACTTCATGTTAGTCTTAAGTGTGGTGTAATTCGTTTCCGTTTGTGTGATCGGAAACGTCCGCGCTTGCACGATGGTATGTATATCTTAACGCGATGATTGACCACTTGAGAAGGTCTCATTCTTCTCTTGGATAAGTGTTAGTTTTGGTTTTGGTGTTTGGAGTAAGTGTCTAGTTTCAAAAGATTGGATTTCAATGTTTTAAATATTTTTCAAAACTGACCTTTGTATAGTCTTATGACCATAACTTTTTATGAAAAGATTTAAATTGAGTTTTGTAACATTCTGGACAAACTAGACACCCATACCTTTCCAACGGTATATTATTCATAATATTTCATGACTGTTTGGATTGGTTTTGAAATCTCCAAAGTGACCACCAAAACAGAACAACTCTGTTGTTATCCGTTTCTGACCTTTGGTCACTCAATTGACCATAACTTTTTCTACAGATATCAAAATATCATTCCGTAAGTTGGAGTAGAAAGTAGAATTCCATACCTTTCTAACGATATATATATGAAATGTTTTGATGTCGTTTGGTCATGTTTTGATACGCTTGAAGTTGAAGCTAATGCATTATCGCGTCCAAATTGTTGTTCACCTGCCCTACATAGAGCGGGCACCTGATTGATTTTTCAATCCACCTTTCACTTGCCCTACATAGAGAAGTTTGTAGGAAAACTTTTGGAAAATTTCCAAAATGACGTAGCCTCAATTGGACATCATATATATATATATGCCTCTTTGACCTTAAGTCATCTTAATGACTCAAAAAACTCATATTTTAAATTGAGAGGATTTTCAAATAGAGATATTCACCTAAGAACTCATCTTTGATCATCCAAACCCATTTCCACATGCATAAATCATCATCTAAGCACCATCTAGGATCATCTAATATGTGTTAATGCATAAGTCTTCTTCAACACACGTGGTATGGTATGTTGAACCATGTGTGTTGAACACTATTATCTTACATAATTAGTGTTTTTACTTATCAATTTATGTCATTTATTACTTGTATGTCATTAGATTAATTTCTACATACATGATTGAGATTATGTGTTGATTGGGTTATTTTTGATAGCTAGGATTTCATGCTAATATGCCATCTAGCTAATTAATCTCATTAATATAATTGAGATTGTTTTTTATAGCTATTGTATCTAGGATTGGTTATCCTCTACATAGCTAAAATTGTATGCTATGTCATATAGCTATTTTCATATCTAGAATTTATTTTATTGTTATCATATAATCCTAGATAAGCATTTAGTGTACCCTAGCATTATTTGCATATTTGAATATCATTGCATATTCACTTAGGGTTTGATCTCTTCGGAGAAGTAAGTCTTGTGTGATGACCGAGATTAGGTCGTACACCGGGATTAGGTGGTCACATGAGCAATTGGACTAGATCCACTTTTACAGGCTTGCGGGTAGTGGTAGCGGGTTGTAGTCCGAGCATGGTTGAGGTCAACCTAAGATGTAAACGTTATCACAATTAGTGGATTCGAGGTTCGAGTGTGGCGCACTTACCAGCCCGTGGTTTTTCCTTGTTGAGGGTTTCCACGTAAATATCAAGTGTCATTTATAATTCCGCACATATTACACTTGATATATTGTATTGACTAGATAGGAGTATTTTCATAAATTGACTAAACGCGAAAATTGGTAATAAGGGTTAAAATCTATTCACCCCCCTCTAGATTAATATTAGAACACACCGTGTAATTTCTTTTCAATTATATATATATATATATATATATATATATATGTGAATATAGAATATGTTCCTCAATTAACTTAAGGCTTACAAATTCTCTCTTTTATCTAATTAGTAGAAAGTTATTTAATATATATTCATGTATATAGTATCATTAAAACTTGGAGTACAAGCAAAGTAAAAAACTCTCATAGCAAGCAAAGGAATCATAGTCTATTTACTCTATTAAGAAGTTTGGACTTCTCCTTTTACTCTAGAGAAGGATAACACTAAACACTAACCAGCTTTAAACATTTAAATCCATGTCTACTCAAAGAAGAGTTGACTATTATGATCAAATAGTTAATCAAAATAATGATAATACTATGTGATTCCTTTCCTTACTATTTAACTCTTTTACTTGTACTCCAATTTGTAATGATTATTTATAGTAATTATCACATCAGGTATACCTGAGGAATTGAATGAATCAAGGATGCATACTTGGTCATTGGATCAATCCAATGGCTATAAATGTATCTGACACAATTATTGTTAAATATATATATATATATATATATATATATATATATAAGAAAATCCAAAAGGCTGGATGTTATGGAGTATTTTAGTGGATTTGTCGGTTATGATTCTCTCTCTCTCCCTTTGCTCTCTTCATCGGACACCTTCTCTCTCTTGGCTCTTCATCTCTCTCACTTTCTATTGTCAAATTTTCTTGAACAGTGTAAAAATGGAGTTTGCTCTGTTGAAGAAAATTTGATAAGAGAAAGTGAGAGAGAGGTGTTTGATGAGAGAGGGGAATATGATGAAGAGACCAAAGGGAGAGAAAGAAGAATAAGACAAATCCTTGGATTTTATTATTATTATTATTATTTTAATAACAGTTGTGTCAAATACATTTATGGCCGTTGGATTGATCCACGACTAAGAATGTATCCCGGACTCTTTCAATTCCCAAGTTGCAATTCAAACAAATGTTGATTTCCCAAAACGACGACGTAAGCATATCAAGCTAAACTGTTTGGCAATGGGCTTGGCTATTTGGGTTGGTGGGTGAAATCTTAACTCAAGATCTTATCGTCTTGTTTTAAACAAATTAATTATTTTCAGGGACTTACCTTTTTAAAAAAAAAAAAAAAAAAAAAAAAAAATTACTGTATTATATAAATTGGAGGTCTTTTTGGGGAGGGTAAGAACTCGAACCCGCAATTTCGTAGCGCAGGTGTCTAGGGTTTACTACCGGACCAACCTTGACTTTGCTAGAAATTTTATTTTATTTCTTGAAATATTTCAATAAATTTTGGGGGGATTTTATAATTGGGTCCCTATGTAATTGGAAAACATCAGTTTTTACTTGTTATTTGATTTTTCATCAAACTAGTCCTTATATAATTCAAAATAGCTCATTTCAGTCCTATTGTTAGTCAAGGTTAGTCAAAACTCACAGTGAGAGGGGTATTTTGGTCTTAACATGTGTTCATTATTGAATTGTTTTTTAAAAAAATTAGTTAGATGGATCTCCACCATCCATCTATGAGATGGAAGGTGGAGATCAAATTAAAAAATAAAATAAAAAATGAAAGAAAAAAATAGATATATGATCTCTACCGTCCATCTCAACGATGGACGATGGAGATCAAATTAAAAAAATTATCATTTTTTTTTTTGTTTTAATTATATTTCAATTTTTTATCTTCATTTTTTAATTTTTATCTTATTTATAAAAAATAAATAAAATTTTTTATTTTTTTTAACTCTCCTTTATTTACACTTTTTCTTTTTTCTTTTTTTACAATTTTATTTATTGGTCAACCAAAGTCCAAGGGCAAAATGAACTTTCTTCTAATTTTGTAACGGTTGACCGTCAAAATTTTGGTCAAAGAACTGAAATGAGCTATTGGACTGGTTTAATGAAAAATCAAATATAAGTAAAAAAAAAAAAAAAATGATGTTTCCCAATTGCATATGGACTCAATTGTAAAAACCCCTAAATTTTGACACTAAATGGGTTAGGGTCTATAGGGACCTTCTGAGATCAAACATGTGAGGCCCAGATATCTACTCTTGTAATATTATTGGAAAACTACTTACACATACTTGTAAATGCACATAGTAAGACTCAAATCCTCACCACTAACGAGAAAGGCACCGCTAATAGGTGATGTGCTCTATAGGAAGATTTAGGTCATTTATATTTTGGTTGAAAGCTTTCCTTGTACAAGATGTTTGTAAAACATTATTGTTAGAATTTATAATGGATTTAGGAGAGAATGTAAAATGTAAAGTGAGGTTTTTGATGAGTTTATAAACCATAAGTTAAAATAGAGTCCTCTAGTGATTTGAGAATCTCTTGGTTGGATTTTGTTTGGAGTTAGTAGGGATAGGAATCTTTTAATACATAGTAGAAAATGTGTACGGAGGATGGCAGTTGAATGATTATAAAGAGGCCTGTCATGTCAGAAATTAGAACCCCTTCTCTTTTAAGAGAAAATCTGGCTTTCAATGTACCCTTGTAGAGCTATTTCTTCCTGATGTACCGTTTACTAATTAGGAATCATATCAACAGAAGGGAAACTTAATGTACCGTTTACTGATCAGGAGTCATAGCAACGGAAGGGAAACTTAATATCCTATTTGTAATTATAGTGTTTACTAAAACTTTTGAGAATTAAATAAGAGTTAGCTAGTGTTGATTCATTCTAAGTCCATTTGAACTCGACTGCTTCATATCTTCTGATTTCTGACAATTTTGAATATGTTTTCTGATACAAATTGCAATCAATTCAACCCAGGACCATGAAAAGGGTAAGGCTCCCAAGATGAACAAATCAACTTAAGTGTGCCAAAATGAGAAGAAGCTAGCATGTATCGAACTTCTCATACTTTATACCACTAGCGTGTACGACGGTTCAAACCTAAGATATTGTCAGGCCGAATGAGCTCTCTTTACCATCAAGTCACATTGTACAATAAACTTCTTATACCTAAGACCATCTCCAATACATATGTCAATGTCAATGCCAAATTTGGCACAAAAATGAGTAAAATACTATATTTGACACATCAATTTAGCATTGTGCTACAATGCACAATTCTATTTAAAATGCTATTTTTATTATTTTATTAATTAAAATTATAAAAGTAAACACTTACCATTAATGTATTCATTATTTCTTTTAATGCTAATATAGCATATGCCAAATTTGGCACATCATCTGGCATTGCATTGGAGAACGATTTTTACACCCTGTGCTAAATTTTAGCATTGACACAATTATTTGGCACAGCATTGGAGATGCTCTAACAATGTTAATTATCTAGCTTCTAAACGAGCGCCTAACAAAAAGCAATTACATGTTCATGCATATACCATACAGTATTATGAGCTCAAGTCGTCACTCTTGACATTACTGATGATTTAAGAAAAAAATTATTGTACAACAAGTTGACATCAGCAAAAATTATTGTACAACAACAGTTAAAAATAATTTTTATCAGAACCAAGTAAAAAACCTGTGATTCAATAAACAATATTATGAGCTGGGGTCATAGCCCAATACCTTTCATGAATATAGAACAAGCATTCGCCGCGATTTTGTCTCCGGCGTGTTTTTATTGATGTTCAGCGAGGGCGTATCTCATTCTAGCAGACACTTCACTTTCAAGCCTGATTTTCCTTATGCCTAAGAAACCTCATCAATGATGGTTTCCCATCAAGCAGTAGCTTGTATACGTAATAATTCTAAGTACTAATCAATCCTTTCAAGATTATACATCACCATTTCCTCCAGAGCCACTCGAAAGACACTCCGACGAAGACCTTGAAGATTCTGAATTGCAAGATCAGCCTTCTTTTTTGCTAATTCTTGTGCTCTCTCTATGCCTCCACAAGACTTAACCAATTTAATGGCTTCATCAAGTGAACCAGTCTCACAGAATTCAGATTCAATGATCTCTCTCAATTTTGGTTCTTTCTCTAAAGCAAAAATCACCGGCGCTGTCAAATTCCCTTTTGCGAGGTCACTGCCAGCTGGCTTCCCCAGCTGCTCTGCTGACTGTGTGAAATCCAATATGTCATCTACAATTTGGAAGGATAAACCCAAATTCTTACCATATTCATACATTTGATTGGACACATTGCTGTCAACCCCACTAAAAATGGCAGCTCCTTTGGTACTGGCAGCTATTAAGGAGGCTGTTTTATAGTAACTCTTGAGCATATACTCATCAAGCTCGACGTCACAGTCAAACAAGCTCGATGCTTGCTTTATTTCACCGCTGGCAAAATCTTTGATAACCTGCCATATCCCTAATGAAGATTACATATACACTATGTTTCACAAGAATATCACCATGTGCACTCAATTTCTGATGCCTAGAAACTTAACTTGAGAAAAGAAGCATCTAGAGCAACCATCAAAAGTGGACAATGATTTTTTGGATTAAAAAAACTGATGGATTTTCTTGCATTACCTGACTGATGAGCTTAATAACTTCAAGGTTTTCAAGATTTGCAAGGTACCACGAAGACTGAGCAAACATGAAGTCCCCGGCCAGTACCGCTACTCTTGTTCCATATAATTGGTGAACAGTTTCCTTCCCTGATCATAAATGGTAATTAGTTCGATCAGAGAAATTTATCAAGGAATAAAAGTCTAAAACAGTGGGGAAAACCATAATAATATGTCGAAAATATGAAAATTTGAAGTTCAACTGGCATAGAAGCACAATGGCTGTTTACAGTCGGAGCCTGGTTCTTATCGGTTTATGTCAAATGGGGCAATTGGTGATTTACAAGACTACAGGTCAATTAAAATCAAATACCATGCTGTAAACCAATAAACATTTTCCAAAAAATTAATTCATAAACAACAAAAGAGATATTTAAAAATGAAAAAAGTTCTTTGAACTTATCAAATCTTTCCAAAGGAGTTGTTCCTTCTCATCCCTCCATGTTTGAACCCAGTACTTGAGATACCTCTGCATTTTGCAATTAGATCTTATGTGAACATCATTTATTTCTAATCTAGCAATCTTGCCAATAGAATCCACCTCTATTTTACTTTTCTAGGTTCCTCTATTTAAGCACCAAATCCCATTAGCAATCAAACCAATTTCACTGGACTTAAATGCATCTATATCACTATCTTTTGTACCAACATGACCATTAACCGCTGTTTTATATCTATTTTCAATCTGGTCATACATTTACTGTATGGCCTTCTCCCAACTCCTCCAACTTCACCTTCAATTCGCACCTATTGTGAAAATCATTATAACTCTCCATCACAATGCTCATTGTGGTAAACCAATTAGTCTGGTCTTTAACTTACATTAAGGAGAACGGAGATAATGGCTGCAGTACCAAGAAGACAAAGTTATCTATGTAGCATGCACGAAGACTTTCCACAGTAAAATAATCGTTCCATCTTGTTGAAAGGAACTCCTAAAATAAATACACTTCAGTTTTAGTATCCTAAAATGAACTCTTAATATTAGATGCAATAGGTACCGATCATGGATTACATAAATCGACTCCGTTTACATTACCAGAATACTATACACCTGGCACTAGCCTTAAAATATCCACAAGGATTTATTGTGCTCCCAAGATTTTGACAGATTATGGAGACTTATTCTAAAGCACTCCATAGCCATCCTCCCAAATGAAAATTAATTCAGGAGCAAAACTTGAGATGAGGTTGTAGAAGCTCACATTAAAAAATGACTAAGTTGGAGTGCTCAAGACCTGAAAAAAACTCTTATCACACAATTTACATTTCAGATGAAAATTTTATTAACTTCCTCATATATATATATATATATATATATATATATATATTAAAACTAGCAATCTAAGTCCAATCAAACACAAAAGCATCGGCATTTGACACAAATGGTAGGTGTAAACAGACACTCCAAAATAGAATTAGCTGCACAAATGTTCTTTTGTGCTGGCAATGGGATGAAATGTGTGTTCTTGTTGGATATGCGGAAATAGGTAGGGTTCATCTTGAATTAAAAGAGACTTGACGTAATATATAAATGTACCTCTTCGCATATCACTCTCATCTAATACATCATCATGTATCAAACTTGCAGTATGGATCATCTCAATGATCTCAGCCAAACGACGATGCTCTTTGGTAAGTTCCCTAAGGAAAGCAGTGAACAATATAAGTCTCCTATTTGTTTAACACTATTTGCCTAAGTATCTAAGAAAGATTTCTGAATATTGCTTACTTCAACCCAACCAATTCCGCGGTTGCTCTTGATACTAGGAACACCAAAGCTGGTCTCATCCTCTTACCACCAGCACCAAAGATCTGCTCAGCTGCAGACATTAAAACTGGGTTTTCTGCACCTACAATCTACCAAATATCATCATCAGATATATATATATATATATGACTTACAATTCAATATGAAAACAACAAGATAATATTTGGATTAAGATTTAAATGATGAACAACAATAGTAATGGATTTTTATAAATACATACTTATATTAACAAATACAAAACTCCATCAACCAGCATCAAACATACTTTTCTCCAAAAGAAAAAAAAAAAAATTGGGGACATTTCAGCATATTTAGGAACACTACATAACATCATGCCAGAAGTAAAAATATCTACAATCCTCAACATCAACCAACATAAGATGTCTACAATAGATACTCACTGACTGGAGATTTTGATTGAGAGTCCGGAGGTCATCAGCAACAACTTCAAATAAATTTGTCAGCGAAATCAGGCTTCTGGACTCATCCTTCGAATTCAACACTGTTGGAGGACCTTGACCAACTTCTGTGTTGAATCCACAAGCAAAACGAATATGCAATTTCAATCCAACATGATATCAATAAAGAGAACAATGTTGCATTAAACCAAATTCAACCATGTTGTGCTAAAACAAATACAACTCTCACCAATAAACAAGGTACTAAATTGGAAAAAAAAGAAAAAAATGAAGCACCATAATAGATATAAACTGCACTTAGGAATTGAAAAGGAAACCAGAATCTTAAATTCCAAAATATTGAATGAAAATAATGGTTAGTGATGCAAACATAGTACCATTAAGCAGAGTATCAGGTGTTTTGGTAGAATAAACTCGGCACTGAGCAAGCTTTTCCCTACAACAGACCAATCTCCTAACACCACGGCCTCGGCCTCTACTACTACTACTCCTAGAAACTGTCTTTGCATAGTTTCTAACAGAAGACCTATCAATGGAAGAATTAGAAGAACATCCACAAGCTACCAAATCAAGTACACTTGTTCCAAAATCAAGATTATGACATGCCATTGACATCATTCTTAGCAATACCCTGAAAGCAAAGCACCAGAATATGACCCCCAATCAAGAACCCAGATAGAAAATCTAGCTCAAAATCCCATAAACACAAAGGCAATGATAAAAATACACAGAATCACCAACTGGGTATTGATGAAAACTTGAAAAGAATGAGAAGAAGGGTGTTTAGCGAGTCAAGTTAATTGTCTTGATAATGAACAAAAGTAATGAGTTGGAATTGAGTGGTACAAAGAAACCCACATAGGAGTTTGTCATTTTTTTGAAGGAGAGTTGAGGAGAGAGTGATGTTTCGGACAAAGGGACTGTTGTGTGTTGTTCGTTAGATAGATGTCAGTAAATGAAACGGCTTCGCTCTTTAACCTGTGGTGTGGATGAGTCATATCAAATCCATGCCAAATTTTTAATTACCATTTGGTCCTGCTGGTCTAATTGGAGCCATGTATTATCTCCCCCTCCATCTATAATACTTTCATTTTTTAATTAATTTTTTTTTTTTTTTTTTTTTTTATAGATTATCTTATAATGTATGGTTTATAATAAGGTAAAATTGCACAAACATTCTGGAGTTTAATCAGTATTGCATGAAGCGGTGACTTTGTCATAATTATACAAACATCTACTGAAATCCATCGACGGTTGTTAATTTTGACCTATAACCAAGGAAGAAAATATCGGTATCAGTATCAATATCGGGCTTCCAAATTTATAGATATTTCGGGAGTAATATTGATATTGGTGGATATTTTATCAAAAATTGAAAAGAAGATGGATATTCATATCTAAAGTCATAAATTTTTTGTAAAATTTTAGAAAAATCTTAAACAAGTAATTATATATAAAATATATCATATTTTAACAATAAATTAGCATAGTTATGAACTTAATACAAAATATAACATAGATAGAGTATGTATATAGTTTTTAAAATTAAATATTTAATAGAATAAAATCTTGTTTCACTTTTACAATATTATATACAATATAAAAAAAATTAAATATTTAATAAACAAAATTATCATTAAAAATATGCAATGTTATTATTCTTTCATCACTAATTCTAGACAACCTAAAAAATTAAACCAAAAATCAATCCACAAATGATATGCCAGGTGATTTGTTCATTCACCGCATCATTCTGTGATTTGTACGGTGATGACAACTCACTTGCCTTGTCATTGGGTTAACTTTTTGGATTGTAAAGTATTACTCTTATATCATAATACATTACATGTCTGAAATTTAATACCAAAATGAATTCTTTGATGGTTCAAAAACATAATGTACATTTTCATCTTGATCCGAACAATAATTTTCCCAGAAAAATGTGCTTGCATAGTTTTCAAGGTAGTTATTAATATGCCACGTGTATGTTGCTTGATCTCTTCCAACGGATCCATGAATTGGGTAATTTGGATTTAACTAACTTAGTGGATATTGCTGATTTGCAAGCATAGGTATTGCATATGACATTTGTGGTAAATGATAATTAAATATATTGTAGCCATCAAAACTACTATAATATGGTACCTAAGAACCTGACTTGTCTACGAATCACTCAAATAACTATTTTTTGTATTTATACTCATTGAGGAGAGAATCATAGTCAAAGAGTCTTCATCAATTTGAAGCATTCCTCCTTGTTTTCTATCATGATTTTAATCAAAATTACATGCACTAGCATCCTAACCTCATACATGAACATCCCAATTTGTTGCACCAGCATTCCATCATGTTGCATTAGTATCCCAACCTCCTCCCTCTTCCCCACAATCCTCATCATCTACATCATCTTTTCCTCCACTAGTATTTCCATCAGAGGTATGTTAGTTATCGAAGTAGCTACTAACATTAACTCCACGATCTATATCAATTTTTTCTCTATTCAGTTGTTCAATATTTATTGTCATGTCTCAAGCATGAGAGACAATATATGGATCAGGATTTCTCTATTCATATTATAATAACAATAAACAAGTTTTATAAACTTAGAATAGGCAAGGCAGTTCCTTTGTTTTGTGTGGATTAAAATAAATGTGGACCAATTTCTTTCGTAGGTAGAACATGATGCTAGTTATGACAGTACGCGAACTCTTATTACATGCAATGATTGAGCACCGTTTCCATCCATAATTAAGGTGTTTTTTAATATTGCTTTCAACTTTATCAAAAAGATAGCAAGACATGTTTTATACATTCACTCTTTGTCTAAGTCTACTTCAAAAAATTTACTATTGACTATTGTCTTAGAAATTTGTATAAGTTTAGTAATGCTTCTTCTAAAATAATTTTCAATCTATATTTTTTGAACAATAATTTAAGTGTTTTATAATTTGCAAAGTATCTATGGATTTTTAAGGTAAAATTCACAAAATTTTAGGAATTTTGGGAACAATTTTGTAGATATTTCGAAATCGACAGGATATTTTGTCAGATATTAGATATTTGTCTATTTCGATATTGATCCCTCCAAAATATAGATATATATTTTGCTGTCTCTATAACTAATTTATAAACTGTGAAATGCCTTTATTATAATTATTATCTTAATATTACTTTTTAAATAAAAAATAAAAAATTTAAATTAAATTAATTTTAAAGTAATATTAGTTTCAATGTCTTCTCTCTCTATCTCTAGTCTGTACATGTTGTCTTCTCTCTATCTTTAAAGAACCCTAATTTCAAATTTTCAATTGACTTTTTTTTTTTATTTTTTTTTATATAACTATAATTTCTCCATATGATTACTATTCGTATCAATAAAGGATATCATAGATGATTCGAGCACTTAATCTTAATTGAAGCAGAGAAATTGGGAAAGTAAGGAGTAAAATGGGTAGTGTGAAGTGTGAACAAATAAAGAAAAATAAAAACAAATTAATCATTTGATCCATGACCAACAAAACACTAATTAGATTCAAAGTTTAACATCTAAACACAATCATCAGTGGAATCATCGACTGCCGATCATCAATAAAATTATCAACCCACAAACCACAGTGATTTTCAATCATCGCGAGATTCCTTTCTAGTCACGAAATTTTCAGCAATCAAAACGGGAATCACAACTCAATTTCAATATCAAGTTTTTTCAATGAAGATATGAAAAGAAGAGGTCGATGGAAATGAAGTCACGAGATAATAAATATAAAAATGAAATAGATGTTTTTTGTGGTTTGGGTAATGAATCGGTAGATAATTTTGGTTTAAAATAAAGAAAAAGAAAAGATGTTTTAGATCTGAGTAGCTATCTCCCATTATGGGAGTAGATATCCGGGTCGTACATGTATTGTTTGATCTCAACAAGTTTTGACAGTCCTATTGTAATACTTAAAAATTAAAAAAATAAATAAAAAGTTCCATGTCCAGTTTGGTATTACTTTTAAGAAATTAAAACTAGACTATTTAATAGTTTTGATATGAAAAAAATATTTTGTAAAACTTTCAAAAGAGATTATTTAATAATCTGAATTAATTTAACAACATATTTTAGAATCACTCTCTCAACCCACTCTCTCAACTCACTCTCACTTTATAATATGACAAGTGGACAACATTTACTTCTCTGCATCAAATTTGGAGCCACCCATAAAAATATCTTCATATCCCCATTTTTCTTCTTACATCCATATTAAAAAATTGAAATTATTAATTTTACTCCCTACACCCTTTAAAATATCAAAACTATCCCTTTAAGTATTTTTTTTTTCTTAATTTTAAACATATATATTATCTCATTACACCCATTCTCTTCATTTGCTTACACTACCAAAAAAAAAAAAAAAAAAAAAAATTTGTACAAACGGTTTCTTCTTTAAAAAAAAAAAAAAAAACACTACATATAGTCTCTTCGTTCCCTTTAACAAATATTATAGAATTTAGGGAAAATTGCACAAACTTATCCTAACGTTTCCCATTATGGCATAATATTCAACTAATGCCTTTAATTGCACAAACAACCCCTCCTGTTAGTCAACTTCGGTTAAAGATAACCATTGACCAAGATTTTTTTTTAAAAGCCCAAAATTGCCCCTGCACTTTATTACAAAAAAAAAAAAAAAAAATCTTAATTGCCCTTTGTTTAAAACATTATCTACTTTAAATTATTAGAATATAAAAATTAAACACTAAACATAATCCTTTTTAAATAAAAAAAAATTCAAAAATAATATATTAAAAACAAATCAATTTAAGAAAACGTTATTTTGAGAAAATACAATTTAATAATATATTAAAAACAAAACAAAAAAACGTTATTTTGAGAAAATATAATTTAAAATTATGTAAGTCCAATATGAATAGTGGTAATGTGTTACATATTTTTGATTTTTTTTTTTTGTTTTTATTATATTATTTTTGAATTTTTTTATTTAAAAATGATTATGTTTAGTATTCTAAACACAAATATAAATAAAATCGTCAAGAGTTTGAAATAAAAATATAATCATTTGTCATAATAAAATACAGTAGCACCAAACATTTGTTCAATGTTCATCTCTATAAGACAAAATAATCTGACTCAATATAAATTACGCATTATATTTTGATTCAAAAATTTAAAAAAAAAAAATACTAAACATAATCCTTTTTAAATAAAAAAAATATGTTTTAAATTTCAAAAATATGTAGCACATTATCACTATTCATATTGGACTTGCATAATTTTAAATTATATTTTCTCAAAATAACTTTTTTTTTTTTGTTTTGTTTTTAATATATTATTAAATTTTATTTTCTCAAAATAACGTTTTCTTAAATTGTTTTATTTTTAATATATTATTTTTGAATTAAAAAGGATTATGTTTAGTATTTATTTTTTATATTCTAATAATTTAAAGTAGATAATGTTTTAAATAAAGGGCAATTAAGATTTTTTTTGTAATAAAGTGCGGGGGCAATTTTGGGCTTTCAAAAAAAATAATGGTCAATGGTTATCTTTAACTGAAGTTGACTAACAGGAGGGGTTGTTTGTGCAATTAAATACATTAGTTGAATATTATGCCATAATGGGAAACGTTAGGGTAAGTTTGTGCAATTTTCCCTAGAATTTACTATGATAAAAAAATATATATATCATATTCAAATAAAACTCTACAACTAAAATTTTACTTGGGCATAAATAAAATACAAATCCAATTCTAAAACTAACTATATGTTGTAATACATGTGGCTTTTCCACCACCATTCAAGAGATTTCTTCTTGCTCACACATGTGGCCTTCCCACCACCACTCAATTTATTACTTTGTTATATATATATGCTCTCTCTTGTAAAAACGAGCTGTTGCTCATCCAATATCAATAAAAGCTTAACATGTTCTCTCTCTCTCTCTCTCTCTCTCTCTCTCTCTCTCGTTTTTCTCTCTTCTTTCATCTGATATCTCTCTTATTTATAATTTATTATATTTTGTTCATATTTGTGCCACCTGATACTCACTTGAAATCACAAATAAAAGGCAATATATTCTCTCATGTTTTTCTCGCCCATCTCTCATCTCTTCTTCTATTTTATTTATTTTGTTTATCTATTCTTTATTAATTCACAACACTATATATATATATATATATATATATATATATATATATATTCTGTTGTTACTTGTGGTATCAATGTATTGAATTATCTAAAATAGTAATACTAGACGTTCCAATTTTTTTTTCCCAAATTTTATTTCAAATGATGTGGCACGTGAAGTGTCAACATCACATCAGTTACCACATATCTCATCATTTATAAGATGCTAACATCTCACGTTCTATGACCCCCTCAACCAATAAAAATGCTCCAAGTTTTAATTATGGAAAAATTATGATATAATAATAAATAGATGATAATATTAGCTTGATTCATCCTATTATTTTAATAATATTAATTAATAAATAAATATCTTTCCTATTTTATTGTCCATGATTGTAGGATACAAAATCAATCTCTTTTTTATTTTAATTTCCAATAAAATAATAATAATAATAAATAATTTCCTATTATTTTATTTTATTTTATTATTATTTTAATCTCTTTTTGTTTTTAATCATAATGAAGATTCTTCAAACCTCAATACTAGAACACTTTCGTAAATGAAAATATTAGAATAAACTTTTCGCCTAGATACAAACTGCAATAGAAAGTATATTATTAATACCTCAATAAGATATAATTTGTTTTTTCAATGCTGCATTAAACAATTGGTTGTTCCATAAGAATCATTTAATCAAACGGTTAGTATGCACATCAACTAATAAATATCATTTAATCTAAGAACAAACAACTATAAATCATGAAATAATAATTATGGGTTCCTGAAAAAAATTAAAAACAAATTAAAGTTAATCATTCCTAAACACATATATATAATTCTATATATAACATACCTTGTTAAAAGAAAATTTCAATATATGAAACTCGAATTTGAGATTTCGACCCTGAAAACAAGTATAAGAAAATAAACCATAAAAAAAATTAAATCAAGAGAAGCTTACCTTTTCTATCAAGATAAAATTTTCTCTACGGTCTTGGTGACTTCTAAAGATGAAACACGGTTTCAAACTTAAAAAGTGTTTTTAAGGAAAAGAGAAAAAAATTAAAATAAAATAAAATAAAGAAACATCCCTAAACATATATATATTATTCTACATAAAAAAATATATATATCTTATTCAAAGAAATTTTTTGTTATATGAAACTCGAATTTGAAATTCCAACCCTGAAAAACAAGTAAAAGACAACAAACCCTTAAAAAAAAAAAAAAAAAAAAAAAAAAATCAAATCAAATCAATAGAAGCTTACCTTTTTCTATCAAGGCATAATTTTCTCTACAATCCTGGTAACTTCTACAGATAAATCACAGTTTCAAATCTAAAAAGTGTGTTTAAGAAAAAGAGAAAATAAAGAGAAAATCTAGATATGGCAGTGGCAAAGGGAGAACCAATAGACATGTGAAGATGAAATAAGGAAAAAAATAACAACACCACGATTGTGGCGTTTTTTTTTTTTTTTCTTCCAAATAAAATAAAATTTATTGATTCTGATGCTTTTTAAAAACCTAATTATTTATAAAATAAAATCTTTCATTTTTTATAGGGTCATTTTTGTGACTAATTATATTATCTGTCACAAATTATCAAGTTTTTTTTAACTAATTGTGACAATTATTTTTTAAAAAGTCTAAATTGAACAAAATATAATGACAAATAATATAGTTTGCCACAAAATAATACCTACTGTGATACATTTGAAATTTATCACACAAAAATGTGTCACTATATGTCACTTTTTTTGTAGTGCCGGTTGTTATTTATCAAACATCTCGATGGTTGAGGCCACCCAAATCTAGGCTTTTGTGCATCGCCTTCACTCCTCCAGCTGATGATTTCACCAGACACAAAATTCATGATATTGAAGTCAAGTCATATAATCATATTATTGAATTGTTAGTCAAACAAAATTATACGATGTGGGCCATGACAAATCTGAATGACTTTAGAGTTTAGATTATATAATTCACAAAAACGTATAGGTGCAAAACCTACTCACTGGTCGCTACAAGTTTTATATTGCTTTTAGGATTATTAAGTAAATTTGTGAAACAGGTCAACAAATTACATCTACATAACTTTGTTTAAGGGTAACTTCGTGTGGGGCTAATAGTTTTCATTTCCCAAATGAACCGTTTGGGAAATGTAATTTGCTTAATAATACTCGGTTCGAGTCGATTCAATTCGATTCAATGAGTAGTTATATAAAAAAACAAAGACACAAAATTCATGGTATTGAAGTCAAGTGAAATAATCATATTAATGAATTGTTAGTCAAACAAAATTATACGTTGTGGGCCATGACAAATCTGAATGACTTTAGAGTTTAGATTATATAATTCACAAAAACGTACAGAGGTAAAACCTACTCACTAGTCACTACTCACTAGTCGCTATAAGTTTTATATTGCTTTTAAGATTAATAAGTAAATTTATGAAACGGGTCAGCAAATTACATTTACATATTTTTATTTAAGGGTAACTTCGTGTGGGGCTAATAGTTTTCATTTCCCAAATGAACTGTTTGGGAAATGTAATTTCCTTAATAATACTCAATTCGAGTTGATTCGGTTCAGTTCAATGAGTAGTTATTAAAAAACAGACACAAAATTCATGGCATTGAAGTCAAGTCATATAATCATATTATTGAATTGTTAGTCAAACAAAATTATACGATGTGGGCCATGATAAATATGAATGACTTTAGAGTTTAGATTATATAATTCACAAAACGTACAGGTGAAAAACTAGTCACTAGTCACTACTAGTTTTATATTGCTTTTGGGATTATTAAGTAATTTTGCGAAGCGGGTCAACAAATTACATTTACATAATTTGTTTAAATAAAAAGAAAACGACGAATAAGTTTGTTAGATTAATAACAAAATAATTATTATATCTATTATGCTATTAACATTTTCTTTTGTAAATTATATCGTGATTTTATATATATATATATATATATATGTATTACACTTGGTTTTCCGATATCTATAGAGATGAAACATATTTGACTCGTTATATACATGTTTATAAAATGCATATAACGAGACTCAAACCCTAATTATTTTAAAAGGAAAAAAAAATGATATTTTAGACTATAATTAAATATTTGTCAAAAATAATTACTTTTGAGATAATACAATTCATTTGTAACGTAAAAAATTAAATTTCGTGACAAATCCTTCGAAAAAATCAGTTTTCATGACAAATCATGAAATTTTAAATTTCGTGACAAATCTGCAAAAAATAAATAATTAAAAATTAGAAACAAATGATTTGTCACAAAAACTGGTTAATTCGTGACAAATTCATACAAAAAATAATTATATCATGACAAATCATCACGGAAAAAAAAATGATTTTTAACGATAATAATTATTTTACAAGAAAACAATGATTTGTCACGAAAACTGATTATTTCGTGACAAATACTGCAATCAACGAATATTTTGTCTTACATCTACTCTTTGCAAAGGTTTGTCTCCCGCATGGTTACATCTTTGATATAGGTTCCAATTTCATATTTGTCTTAGATCACAAAGTGTCAAGAGACCCCTTCCTAAATATATTGGAGTCGTATTCCGAATAATATTTGTAATAGTTAATCTCACGTGATCAATCCAATCAGCATTAAATTTCAAAGAAAATAAAGAGAATATTTTTTATCCAAATAATTAGATTTGACCACTATCTCCAAATATTTAATGAATTAACTTTTTTAGTTTTTTTCTTTTTTTTATATATAATATCTACCTATCCATTTATCTAAACAATATCATTGGTAGGATTCAAGCCGCTGACTTATGAGTAATTTACCTAAGCTCCAAGCTCCAAGCTCCAAGCTCCAAACTCGTCTGTCTATCAACAGAACTAGGCCTCATCAAGGAATAAAATATCGGTATCAGTATCCATATCAGGCTTCTAAATTTATGGATATATCGGGGATATTATCGATATCGGTGGATATTCGGTAAAAAATTAAAAAAATGATGGATATTTACATCTAAAGTTTAGAATTTTTTTGTGAAACTTTAGGACAAGCTTAAACAAATAATTATACATCAAATTGAATCATATTTCAATGATAAATTAGCATAGTTATGAGTTTATTATAAATTATAACATATATAGAGTCTGTATATAATTTTTAAAATTGAGTATTTATTAGAATAATATTTTGTTTCATTTTTACAATATTATATACAATATAAAGAGATTAAATATTTAATAAGCAAAATTATCATTAAAATATATATAGTTCCATACTTCCAAGATTCAATCATAAATCATAATTCATACATAATAATACATTGCATGTCTGAAATTTAAAACCAAAATGAATTCCTTGCTGGTTCAAATACATAAGATACATTTCTATCTTGATTCAAACAATAATTTTCCCAGGAAAATGTGCTAGCATAGTTTTTAAGGTAGTTATTAATATGCCACACGTATGTTGCTTGATCTCTTCCAACTGATCCATGAATTGGGTAGTTTGGATTTACCCAATTTGGTGGATATTGTTGATCTGCATGCATAGGTATTGCATATGGCATTTGTTGAGAAGGATAATCAAATATACTGCAACTACCATAACTACCATAATATGGCACATTAGAACCTGACCTTGTCTGCGAATCACTCAAAGAACTATTTTATGTGCCCATACTCATTGAGGAGAGAGACATATTCAAAGAATCTTCATCAATTTGACTTGTTCCTCTTCCTCCATGTTGTCTACCACGATTTTGATCAAAATTAGCATGAGCATCCCAATCTGTTGCACCAGCATTCCAACCTGTTGCACCAGCATCCCAACCTCCTGCACGAACATCCCAACTTGTTGCACCAGCATCCCAACCTCTTGCACCAGAATCCCAACCTCCTCCATCATCTCCATCATCTCCATCATCTTTTCCTCCACTATTTCCATCAGAGGTATGTTGGTCATCAGAAGAGCTGCTAACAGTAACTCCACAATCTACACCAACTTCTTCTCTAACCACTTGTTCAACATTTAATCCCATGTCTCGAGCATGAGAAGCAATTTGTGGATTAGGATTTCCCTCATCATCATCCAAATAGGCAGGTCTAACCCAGTCAAAAAAAGGATTCTCATTGTCGTCCCCTGCTTCAGCAGCTACTTGAAGTAGATCCATAAAATCAGTTTCATCTACTTTATCTTTTTCAGCTGCCATATCCCTAATTTTCAACTTCATATCATAATAACAATAAACAAGTTGTTCAAGCTTAGAATAGGCAGGACGGTTTCTTTGCTTTGTGTGGATTAAAGCAAATGTAGACCAATTTTTTTCGCATGCAGAAGATGATACTGTTTGTGACAATACGCGAACTGCTATTGCACGCAATGATGGAGCACAATCTCCATACATTACCCACCAATCAACTGCAATAAAAATTATTAAGTATTATAAGTATGAATACCATTTCAATGATATTATTATTTATTATTATTACAAAGATTTTTGTAATAAAACTTATATAGTTGGTTGCATTTTGCTTCTAGCTACTATGGCTGCTCGTTCACTAAAACTTTTTTTTCCATCCTTAAAGTATGTGATCTACATTCATGACTCATGAGATCAGTATGTAAATAACATATATAAATATGAGTATATGACACAATACTCTCATGCAAAGAAGTTATAATATTTGGAATTATAAAATTGATTGTAAGTTGTAACTTTTTACCTCATTTCCAAAATTAGCAATCCCTGTAGCTTCAGGGTCTAATTGCGAATAGACAATATGTATGGCTTTCAAAAGATCTGAATTATCCCCAATATTGTCTCTATATTGGTACTTTAGGTTCAAATAGTAAGCTAGAATAATAAAAAATATTAATTTTAGTATAAATAATTAAATACTATACTAAATATTAATTATAAATGACAAATAATTCGAAATAAAATTTACCTGCAGCATGTAGTGGGTGATTAAGCATTTTATCCCACCGATTTTGTGTAATGTTTAGAATCCATTTAGTATTCCCTCTTTGCTGTTTTACTGCATCTTTCATCACACGCATTAACTCATACAAGATAGGCATAGTGGGTACAACTTCAGTATCAACCAATCTCAAAACGTGGTATAGTGGCTCATATATTTTAACTACAAAAGCCACATTATCCCAAAACTCTGAATCTAAAATAAGCCGTTCTATTTTTTTTCCATTTGCGGTTCGACTCAATCAATTTGTAGCCCATGCATCACTGGTAAATAGCTGTTTCAAACTTGTCTTTTTTTTAAAAAGACTATCAAGGGCAATATGATTAGTCGCAAATCGAGTTGCACCAGGTCGCACTATCTCCCCTTTACAAACCTCCCTCATTTGGGATAGTAACCATCCATTATTATATATAAAGTTTGTCACAACCCTAGCATCATGAATGACACGTGCAACAATGTCCTTCTTTCCAATATCCTCAAAAATCAAATCTATACAATGTGCTGCACAAGGAGTCCAAAATAAAGAATATTTTTTCATCAATTTTTTACCTGCTTTTACAAATGCAGAGCCATTGTCGGTGACAATTTGCACGACGTTCTTCTCACCAACCTCTTTCACCACAGACTTGAGCAATCCATAAATATACTGATGATCTTTAATTTTGTCGAATGCGTCAACAGATTTTAGGAAAATTGTGTGACCTTTACAATACACCATAAAATTAATTATCGACAATCTTGTCGGTCCCATCCACCCATCACACATTATGGTGCAACCATATTTCTCTCATTTTGTTTTGAAGCTATCAACATACTCTTTCATTTCCTTGTACTCGATGTCCAAGTACTTATGTCTAATTTCATATGCTGATGGTGGTTGAACTCCAACACCTATATTCACATGCATATTAAATTTAATTGTGAGATAAAAAATAAAACAAATAAAAAATTTCAAAAGCATTATTATTATTATTTTTTTAAAATACCTGATTCGTGAGCACCAATAATCATGTTCTTAAAATGATGAGAACCGGCTTTATATGGGGGCACATTATCATAAATAAAAAACTTCGATACTAGCCTCCCCAATTTTTCTCTAATACTACCTCCCTTGAACATATCTTTAATATTCTTTTGCTTTGCACCTGATGATTTGTACAATGAAGGTGCAACTGGAGGTTTACAATGCGGCTCTCATCCACTTTGAGTGCGACGTACTTGTTGTGGTGGTTGGCTACTACCACCGGCTCCTGAACTCTCTCCTCTCTTTGACCCTCCAAAGATTCTTTCTACTTGGTCTCTTTGCCATTCAGATGCTTTGGATGCATCTATTGCAGAACGATAATCATCTCGCTCATCAGGATGCAAATCTTCAGGATAAAGATAGATGTCATCTTCCTCTTCTGTATCAGGCAAATTTCCCCTTAATTCTTGTTGAATTTCCTCAATCTCATTTGCAACTTTTTTTTTTTTTGTTTCTTTTTTTTTTTTTTTTTTTTTTTTTTTTGCAATTGAGATATTAGTTTTTTCACTTCTGGTGGCACATTTAGGCATACTTTTACATTTTTGTACACCTCATTACTGGATAAATGAAATTTAAACCGGGTAATTCCCCCACTTTGCATAGTGTGACCGCAAAATGTGCAGATAGTGCCATTTTTATTATTCGGTATTGGTTGGCAATACTCCCATGCTGGATCATTTCTAGTACCAGACATCTTATGCAATGTAATTCCCTATCAAAACAAAAATTAATTTTTTACATATCAATTTATAAATATGAAATTCTAATGAATTTTAGAAACAATACCACAAAACATCAAAGTGAACATTTACGTACCTGCTTATTTGATGAAGATTTTAAAAGAAACTTGTGAATTGTGATGTAAAAATTGCTATGTGTAGTGTAGCCGTGTAGGATGAAAACTTGAAAGAGAAGAGTGAAGATGATATGAAGTGAAAATGATGAACAAACTTATTCTTAATTCTAATAATTTATATTCATGTGAATGATTGATGCATTTTACTACTTTTCAAGCGTATGCATGTGAATTGTGAATAATTGATGTACTTTGATTCTTTAAATTATTGATGTACTTTCTGTTTTTTTGTTTTAATTTTTTAATAAAAATCATGGGTTTTAGTGTTTTACACATTTTACACAAGCAAATCAGATTATTTTCACAATCTTTGCCCAATTCTACTTCAGTAATTATACTATTGACTATTGTGTTTGAAAATTTTATTTGTTAATGCTTCTTCTAAAATAATTTTCAATATAAATTATTTGAACAATAATTTAAGTGTTTAGGATTATTTTTTTTAAAATAATTTACAAAATATTCCTGGATTTCGAGATGAAATTCACAATATTTCGGAAATATCAGGAACTCTACAAATAAATGAATAATACATCATGATGATTTTTTATTTCAAATGCACTGATTGCATTTCACTTTTTCAAATGCATTTTCAAATGCATTGATTGCATTTTATTACTTTTCAAACGTATGCATGTGATTATGTGAATAATTGATGTACTTTGATTCTTTGAATAATTAATGTACTTTTTGTTGTCTTTTTTTTAAATAAAAATTATGGGTTTTAATGTTTTACACGTTTTACACAAGCAAATCAGATTGCTTTCACAATCTTTACCAAATTCTACTTCAATAATTATACTATTGACTATTGTGTTTGAAAATTTTATAAATTTGTTAATGCTTCTTATAAAATAATTTTCAATATAGATTATTTGAACAATAATTTAAGTGTTTAAGATTAATTAAATTTTTTTTTTTTTTTTTTTGCAAAATATCCCTGGATTTCGGGATGAAATTCACAATATTTCGGGAATATCGGGATATTTCGGGAATATCGGGAGATTTTTATAGATATTTTGATATCGACCGGATATTTGCTAGATACTGGATATTACCCCTGTTTCGATATCGGTCCCTCCAAAATAGGGATATATCGGTGGATATGTCGATTTTACAAACCCTGAGCCTCATCGACTAGTATGTAACACTTTGCAAAGTTGCTTTACGAACTAAAAAGTTTTGGAGCAACTGACGTTGTGGTTAGTTAAAACATTCCAAGGAAAGAAAAACCAAGTTAAATAGTAATTTGGTATTGCCCATGTAACTCTCAATTGTTGGAATTAAGATATATGTTTTTTTTTTTTTTTTTTGAAATATATGTTGACCGGTCATGCTACTATACAAGTTTGTTTAATATCTATTAGATTCTTAAATAAATAAATAAATTTAAAAATAAAAAATAAAATAGATAAAAATAGGTAACTAGTGCCTTATAACTACCATGCATCGTTAATATTCCTATATATTAGCAAAATCTTATATTAACATGTAATCTTAAAGCTGTACTCGAAAAAAAAAAATGACAGAAATTATTTATTTAGATTTTATACACGGTGGTCCACCACTCCTTCATTCTATCCTTTGTTAGTTGGTAATGATTGTATGAATATAGAATCTTTCAGATTTTTCTTATTTTGTTTTTCTTGTTTGATCTGCGTGCCTCTGGGTTTTTTGGGGTTGCATCCTCTGTTTTGTGATGTCTCGTGATTACTTTTGTTACTATTTTCTTTATTTATATATTTATGGATACTGCCTACGTTTTTTAGAATATGATCGGTTATAATGCTTTTTTCCTCTTAAGTCAATCCAATTTTAAAAAAATAAATTATTTATTTAGATTTTGAATTCTTCCTTTCAAATTTATATTTTTGAACATGAGATGATATGTCAAACATGAGATGACCCATCATAAAATTATAATGTAGGTCATACCTTGTCTATTGTCTCATCATTTTACTGTACAATATAAGTATATAAGTACAAAAAATAACAATTATTATTGAGCAAATTGCACTCAACCTCTCTGAAGTTTGACCTTTTACGTCTAGAAATAACTTTATCATTAATTAACACTCACACCCCCTACCGTTAGGTCAAACTTAACTGTTGACTAACTCTTACCTATAAAAAACTAAACTATCCATGATCCCTAAATTAAATTAATAAAGGGGTAATTTCACTAAAGTCCCTACTTTTTGACAAAATATCACTTATTTAAACGTTTTTACCATATTAACAACTTAAGTCCCTTATTTAAAAAAAAAAAAAAATTTAAACTGTTATTTAATTTTAAAAAATAAAAAATATTAAATAAATATAATATATTAAAAATATCTTTTAAAAAAATGAATGCATGAGAATCTTCCCAAACGTTTGTAATTTGGAAAAAAAAAAAAAAAAAGTTCTAACATCTTCAGGAAAGTCGAGTGCAATTTACTCAATAATAATTGTCATTTTTTGTACTTATATAGTTATATTGTACAGTAAAATGATGAGACAATAGACAAGGTATGACCTACATTATAATTTTATGATGGGTCATCTCATGGTAGTAGATACAAGACTACATTTGTGATAAATTTCGTCATTGGCTTGTGAAGTCATTTAATAATAGAGTCGGTCTTTTTTTTTTAAAAATAAAATAAATGGAAACCTCTCACGGGTCACGGCAAGGAGACAACACAAGCAGGCTTATAACCAAGCCATCAAGTATCCTCTTTCGAAGAAAAAGCCACTGAAGCTGAAGTATGTGCCATCACATTCCTACTTCGAGGAATCGCGTGACAGTTAAGGCCTGTCCTGTATCGTTTTACAAGGCGGTTTTTGTTTTTATTTTTCAAATTCAATTTCGAATACGCGTTCGTTATCGTTTTCTATTTTGTTTTTCATTTTATTTGCAAAACAAAAACAACATCAGTATTAAAAGTGAAAAATTTCCAAAACAACTTTTTGATGTTTTTCATTTTGTTTTTTACTCTAAATAAAAAACTCACTTTTTTTTTTTTCTTTTTTTCTTCTTGTGCTTCTCTCTGCTTCTCTCTTCTTCATCGTCACTTTTCTTCTTCTTCTTCTTCTTCTTCTTCTCCTATTTCCTCCTCCAAGACCGGAGCTCCGGCGACGCCGATCTGGACCCTCCCTACTCTTCTTCTTCTTCTTCTTCTTCGTCAGATCTTCTTCCTCTTCGTGTTCTTCCTTTTCTTCAGATCATCATCTTCTTCTTCTTCTTTTATTTTTATTTTTCAATTTTTTATCTTTCTTAAACTGAAATTATTGTTGATTCACTTGAATCTATGTAGATCTAAGTAATTTTTTCAATTAATTGTCTTTCTTAAACCGAAATTTAATTAAAGTAATCCTTTTAAAAAAAAATTACAGTGATTCTTAGGGGAAAAAGCTATGGAAGATTGCAAGGTACTGGTGTGTTTTGTAGTGTAAAAATCTTTATTTTGTATATAGGACTTTGATCCTCTGCTTTTGATGAGTTGATGAATGTATGTGAGTTTTTTAATGGGTTTTTAATGGATTTTTTGTTGATCTTCTTTTATGCCCAGAATTTTTTTTTATGAGAAAGTGATTTGGTGAAAAAAAAAATGGCAGTGACGAATTGGTGAGTCATGCCCAGAGTTTTTTTATGCCCAGAATTTGGTGAAAAACGGCAGTGATTAGATGAGAAAGTCATGCTTTTATGCCCAGATTTATTTTATTTTATTTTATTTTTAATTTTTGAGATGAATTGGTGATGATTGGAAAACAAGATAGAGATTAATGATGATTTTTTTTTTTTTTTTTTTAAGTAGATTGATTTGGTCTTATAAATTGGGAAAAAAAATTGTGATGATGATGATTCATAAACCAGAAATTGATCTGGTCTAAAAAATAATAATTAATATTTAAATTATTCAGAATACAAGTTCTAGGATATGCTACTAGACGCGTTTTTTACGTTTTCATATTCGAAATACAGGTTCTAGAATATGCTACCAGACGCGTTTTTAGATTTCGAAACTGAAACCAAAAACACTGTTTTCATTTTCATTTTTATTTTCGAAAAAGAAAAACAAAAACAAAAATAGCTTTGAAAAACGTTACAAGACGCACCCTTAACAACTCCAACTTTAGAAAACAAGACCTTGATGCCTCGTTTGTTTAGACATATTGTATTGTATTAGCCTATTAGATAATTAAAATGTATTAAAATAATACAATACGGTGTTTGCACAAAACACTGTATTGTATTATTTTAGTACATTTTAATTGTCTAATACAACAAACACCGTATTAACTAATACATTATATTTGATCGTATTATGTTGTATTGTATTAGAAAAAACCTTTTTTTTTCTTTTTTTTTTTCCAATAAATATGGAATATTGATAAAATATGTGTTATATTATACTATCTTAATATAGTGCATCACCAAACACGGGTTTATATTAAGAATAATACAGTTCAATACAATACAATATAATCTAATATAGTCTAATATAATCCAATACGGTGTGCCGAACGAGCCCTAATATCATTGATAATGGGACATTGGGACCTGCAACACTGTTGCAAAATCTGAAACCTGAGACACCAGCCACCACATTAACATCAACTTCAACCCAAACCACCTTCAAGCTAAGCCCCTTTTGGCAAGATATATTCACCCAATTCTGCAGAAAAATGCCCAACCAATGGCTTAGAGACAGCAGCTACAACTTCCCATGAAGAATCACGAGTAACAGTCCCCACTCCTCTAGCAGGTACACCAATTTAAATTTGTAAATTAAAATTTTGACTTCAACATCTCAACCACCTATGTGCTCTTAATCCAATAGTTGATATTTCAATACATTTATAACTCTTGGATGAAAAGTATATAGATGGTTGAGATGTTGAAGTCAAAATTTTAAATTAGAAATTTAAGTTGATTTAGCTTAACATCTAAATAGAGTACATAATTATTAAATATTAAATTATTTTTAAATAAAATAAAATAATTTAAAATAGGAGTAATTGCACAAAAATTCCCTGAGTTTAGGCCTAATTACACGCATATAGACTTTTCACCAAATATTACACAAATATCCTCTACCGTTAGTTGACTTCCATCCAAACTAACTGTTAAGCATATTTTTAATATTAAAAATCCAAAATATCCTTAGTTACTTATTTATACTTTTTTCCCCTTAAAATAAAATAAATTATATAAAAATGAAAATAAAAAACTTTTAATTATATTGTTTTCAAATAAATTTTAAAAGACAAAAATATATGAAACAAAAAATTTAGACTTTAAAAAAATTAGAAAAAAGAATAAAAGAAAATTTTTAAGAAAGAAATGCGCTGATCTTAAATACACCATTGTTGGAACTTGGATCCACAATCATAAAAAACAAAACTAGATTTTAAGTTTAACATTAAAATGCAATCATTAATTTATTTATTTTTGGACAATAAAATACAATCATTATTGATGATTCATAAATCAACAAACCACAATTATATTCAATTTTCAATCATCAATAGGATTTCATTCAAACCACAAGATTTTTAACAATAAATGAGATTCCACAATTATATTTAATTTTCTATCATTGATTGTATTTTAATCTCAAAAACTTAAAATTTAGTTTTGTTTTTCATGATCGTGAATCCAAGCCCCAGCAATGGCATATTTGAGATTTATTCTTCATTTCTTTTCTTAAAAATTTTGTTTTATTCCTTTTTCTAATTTTTTTTAAGTCTAAATTTTTTTGTTTTATATATTTTTATCTTTTAAAATTAGTTTGAAAAATATATAATTAAAAGTTTTTTATTTGTATTTTTATATAATTTATTTTATTTTATTTTATTTTAAGGGGAACAAAATAAAGTGTAAATAAGTAACTAAGGGTATTTTAGACTTTTAATACTAAAAATCTGGTCAACAGTTAGTTTGGATAGAAGTCAACTGACGGTAGGGGATGTTTATGTAATATTTGGTAAAAAGTCCATATGTATGTAATTAGACCTAAACTCGGGGGACATTTGTGCAATTACTCCTTTAAAATAATATCACTCTTACCGATGTATTTATCAATTCTTATATTTCAGTAGATCTGATTCTGATATGTAATAAAGTTTTGGCAGACAAGATGAATTGGGCTCTCATTTCAATTTCAAGTCAAAGAGCACTGCATCTTCATGTACGATGTACCCATATATAAAGGTAATATAGAAATATCAAATTAGTTATTCATCAAATTCTAGTCAGCTATTCTAGTCGGTTCTGGTACACTCTGTCAGACTTGAAAAAAAAATTGACAAACTAAAAATAAAAAAACAAATTGAAAATAGGGCAAATTACACTGCTCTCTTTGAGGTTTGGGCAAGAAAGATACACTCAGACAGAAAATTTTGGGTATTATACACTAACACTCCCAAGCAGGGGCAGACATAAGAGAGGGCTTGCCCGGGCTGTAGCCGAGCAGCCCTCTAAATAAAAAAATTTAAATTCAATACATGAAGGTCTAATTACATAAACATCTCCTAAGGTTTGATAATATTACAAAACTATGATATTTTATCTAAATTTAGTGAAATGTAAATATTTTATTATTCATTATAAAAATACACATAATATTATGGCTTCTAACATTATAGGATTAAGCCATTTACAAGTTTAAATATATATTTTTTAACTACAAGTTTAAATAATTGTTTATGCATAAATTTTACAATGTATTTCATATTATTGAGTAGTCCATTATTGAATCAGTGTCATCTTATTATTAAGAGAATATATATATATATATATATATATATATATGTTCTTTTAATAAAGTCTTAGTTGTTCAAAAAATAAAAATAAATAAATAAACAAATACTTTTATCGAGAATTATATCATTTTTGTTTATTCTTAATAAATGACTCACATGTCTTGTACTGACGTTATTAATTCTGTGTGCATTGAGGAAGAAAATCACAAGAGTTTTCTCCATAATACACACCGAATTTAATAAATTTAGTATGAGAGAGTTTGTGAGTCATTAATTAAGTCTTATAATATATTGACTACATAAAAATAGATAAATAACTATTGATAGTTAATGAGTTAACTTTATAATATTAGTATGTACCGAGAAAAATATATTATATATATAAAAAAAAAATAAAAAATTAGTCTGGACGGTAAATATTTCATAGGTACGCCCCTGCCACTAAGACTTAACAGAGCTGAAGTATTATGTTATTTTTAAAAAGTTTGACTTTGAGGATGCCTAAAATGACCAAAAATTAAACATTAAAATATTAAAAATAAAGTGACAAAGTTATGGTGTTGGATATATAAATTTAATTGGATATTTTAATCCATTAATCTCTTTGAAAATAACAAGAAACAATAATTTTTGGTATTGCATTGTAATCGGTGGTCAATGCAAGTATTTTGGCCTAAAAAAGCTTGTAATTAGAGACCATAACCAATTAAATATCCATTCACAAGCTTTAAATAAATAAATAAAAACTGGATATCCATTTAACTTTTTTTTTTTTTTTTTTTTCATTTTGAAACTTTCTTATCATTATTATATGTGAGAGATAGGAAAATAAATACTTATATGAGAAATTAATGATTCAATGATAAAATAGTTTATGTCGTAACTTTGATATCCTCGTCTCAACTTTGATATTTATAGTCTCATATGAAGTAAATGAATGAAACTAGAAGCATAGTATGGTCTCATAATAATAATGATGCATAATTCAAAAAAAAAAACAAAAAAAAAAAAACATTATAATTAAGTACTGCATATTGCATTTAGCATGAATAGTTAACATCCCATTAATAGTTACAAGTTACATAAACTTCAAAAGCTATGCTACATTTGTACCGACAATCTAACACCAATTCCTTGGATATTTTCTAGTATATTAAGGGCCCGTTTGGTGCACGGGATTTGATTGGATTATTTCATGGGATTGGATTGGATTAAGATGGGACTAAGATTAGATGAGATTGGATTGGACTAAATTAATACTATACTGTGTTTAGAGATATATGGGATTAGGCTAAAATAGTCCAATCATGTGTTTGGGTAAAGCATGGGATTGTACAAAATAAAAGTTTTATCTTAAAAAAAATAATTAAAAAAACCAATCACTTCCACCCACTCCACCAACCCACATCCACGGTCAACATCATTCTCTTCTTCTTCTTCTCCTCTGCTTTCTTTCTCTTTTTTTTTCACACAACTCCAAATCTCCGATCAACAATTTTCATTCACAAATCCAACAATCAACTCCATCTCCATCTTTATCTCTTCTCTTCTCTTCTCTTTCTCTTTCTTTGTTATCGGGAGAAAATTTGAATCTTCCTCTTCTCTTTTCTCACATCTCTTTCTCTCATTTCTCTGTTACAAAAATGGTGGAAAAAATATTCTAGATCGGTGAGAGGAGATCGCACCGGCAGTGAGAGGTGAGAGGTGCGGCAGCCGGCAGAACCCATACTATGTGAGGTGCGGCGATCGACGGTTGGAACAACGGCAATGAGAGGTGCGGCGGCCGGCGGAAGATGAAGGCATGTGGACGTCTTGTGGTGGCCGTCGATGGAGGGAGCAAACAGTGAGAAATAGTCCCGAGATAAATAATGGTGGGGTGGGTGTTGGGTTTATTTAGTCCCATGATTATGGGACTAAATTTGCTTCTGGGATTTGTAATCCCTTGTCTATAACGATGCCAAACACCGGATTGGGACTAAAATAGTCTAATCCGGTGCGCCAAACACGCCCTAACAGTACAAAACTTTTAAAAGCATGTCCAAGTCATCTAAGACTTAGTTTGGCATTAGAGGTGCTTAAGGGACAAAAAGTTACTCAAGGCATAAACTAAGGTGTTTGGTAAAATTTCAAGGAAGTGCTTTTAGTCATTTTTGGCTTCTCCCAAATGAGAAAATGAGAAGCTATGGTGCTATTTGGAATCATTTTTAAAAATGGTTTTCTGTTTTTAAAAATAAAAAACAACTTTAATGTTTTGTTTACACAGTTTACGAAACTGTTTTTGAAAACAAAAAACAACTTTTTGAAATGTATAACTAAAAAGTTAAAAACAACTTTTTATTGTTTTTCACCATTTTCAAAAACATCATTTCAAAACAAATACTCTTTTCCCTCCAAACAACTACTTTATCTATTTTAAAAACAACCACCAAACACTTTTACATCGTTTTCCGTTTCAGAAAACTACTTTTAAAAAACACTACCAAACACATTACATTTTTAAAAACATGATTTCCATTTTAAAAAAAAGTTTTCAAAAACACCATTTTAAAAACAATACCAAACACGCCCTACATTTTGTAGTTTTTAAAAAACTACTTCGCGTGAAAGCAATAATGAAAACAAATTATTTTCAAAGAGTTTTCTTGATATATTTGCAATATATATGGCAATAGATAAAATAATAATAATAATGTGTTATGGTCACACAAAAATAAAACAAATTATTTTTTTTATTTTATAACATGTTTATGGACACAAAAATAAAACAAATTATTTATTTTATAACATGTTTATGGTCACACAAAAATAAAACAAATTATTTATTTTCAAAATATCTTCAATATTCATTCGTGTCCTTTCAAGTAATTTTGTACAATACACTTTTTACTTACAGTTTACCAAATACATTGAAATTGCTTTTGATTCTCACAGCACTTTTAAAAATTAGTTTACCAAACACTCGGTTGATTCTTCTCATAGCAAATCCAAAAACAATTATCCACATATTCTTTGTTTTATGGTATTTCTCTTTCAAAATAAATAAATAAATAATTTAAACGGTTTACAAATAAAATATATGAACCTAATATGATGGGTATATATAATTATCAGTAAAATTTCAAATTTTAATAATGGGTATATTGAACTTATTAATTGGGCTTGTAAATCATATTTTTGGGGGTAATAAAGACACCCATGAGACAAGATGAGTTTGGCACGGTGGTTTGCCCCTCACACCTACACCTAGAGATGCATATTAGGGAATTGAGGATGGATATAGGTTTCCCTATCCCCATCCCTATCCCCATCCCCATCCTCACTTCCCAGACCCTTCCCCCATCCCCACCCATTTCCCCATTTGGGGAAAATGGGGTTGGAGAATTTTAGGGGAAGTATCTCTATCCCCAACCACAGTTCCCCATTTTCTCCGTTTTCCCCTTTTTTGCGTTTCCCCCATTTACCCATTTCCCCATTTCCCCGTTTGATTAAAAATTACAAATTAAACAAAAAAATAATAATAAACATTCCATTACAAATACAAAATAAAATCCATTAGTGCATTACAAATACAAAATAAAGTGTTTCAAAGAGTAACTGAGTTCATATAGTTAGGGTTTTCAAAATAAAAACAATTAAAAAATATTTATTAATACATATATATATATATATATATATATATATAATTATATTTATATATGTTTTGGAGGAAATGGCGAAATACATTCCCATTTCAATATATTTGTAGGGAAAATAGGGAAATGGGTCTCCCCATCCCCATCCCCATTTCAATTTGGGGATAAAAATCATCCCCATCCCTACCCATTTCCCCATTTTCCTCCAAAAAAAAATTCCCCAAATGGGGATAGGGATAGGGACGTAGGGATTTGGGGATCCGGGGGAAAATGTGCATCTCTACCTACACCATGAAATTACGGGTTCGAGTCTGTCTCCCTTCCATAAATTCAAATTATTATAATATTTCAAAAAAAGTAAATAAATAAAGACACCCATGAAAATATTCATTTTAATAAAGATACTATTGACATTTGATTAAACTTTATTCTATATATTTATTTATATTCTATATATTTGGGTAATTTACTTGTATTTTTATACATTTGATTAATTCCATATTTGGTTATTTTAATTTGATTAAGGGTTCAAAAATTTTCTAACCCTCTTTACTCTCTTACTTTTAAGACTAGCACTTTGAAAGCTTCTCCTTACAATCCACAAATTATTTATTCACACTTCAATTTAATTTTTTTTATTAATGACAATTTTAACCTAAATTAAAATTACTAAACAAGACAAAAAAAATTGAAAGACACTCCAAACTAATTAAATTATTAAAAATTAAAAAAAAAATCTCTCATAAATCATTAGATTAAATATTATGTATTAAACTCTCTCTCCTAAATCCGTTATTACCATATTAAACACTCTCTCCTAATTAATCTCTCTCCATTTTTCAAAAAAAAAAAAAAAATCATATTTCTTACTTTCTAATCAATCTCTGATTAATAGTTAAAGAAAAAAAAAACTTATGAATATTTTAATTTTTACTAACAGTAATATGTGTATATATATATATATATATATATTAAAAAGTCAATTACTTTTTAAAAAAAAAAGATATATAAAAGCTTAAATTGTTTCAACTAGATTCGATTAAACTTAGAATTTCTAAGACTAATGAAAAACATTCCTACAAGAGTAACAAAAAGCATTTTCATATTCCGATTTAAAAAAAAAAAAAAAAAAAAAAAACTCAAAAACAAGTACTCTACTTTTTTTTTTTTAGTATATACATACATATGGTTTCTACAAATCATACGTAGATAGTGTCAAGGTGAGTTTTTTAAGTTTTTTTTTTTTTTTTTCTTAACTGTTAGGGGTCGTTTGTTTTTCTCACTTAAAACTTAATGGTACTGAATCATAATTATTAAGTTGTTTTGTTTGTTTTTTTAAGTGGTCAAACAACTTAAAAATACCAAAAAACAACTTAAAATAAAAAGTAAAAAATCCTGACTTTTCACTTAATTGCAAATCACTAAATTGCATTAAATGCAATCCAAAATCTTTTCTTTCGATACTATCCTCCGTATATAACATATTTCCAATTTCAGCATAATTATATATGTTATAGAAATCTTTATTTTAAAATATACCTTATTTTAAATAGCCTTAAAAATAAAAAAAGAACCCTAATCACTTTTTATATTGGTGTTTAATATCAATACTTTATTATGATATTAGGGTGATGTGTATATATATATATATATATATATATATAGTGTTTTGTGTGAGTTTTCTTGCTGCCTATTTTATTTTTTGAAAAAAAAAAAAAAACCTTTTCTTTTTTTAGTAAAAATGAAGTTTGTTTGTAATGGAAGAGGAAGATCATGATCAAATGTGTTCATATATAATTGTTATTTTTGGATTGTTTTTATTCCATACTATATGTATAATTGTTTAATATGGACTCCATGAGTGGTTAACTCGTAAGGAGAAGAAACTTCCAACCCTATGGGAAGCGAAAGCCCCATTTTGCTAGCTTCGCTGATTAAGTTTACCAGTGCAGTCTGGAAGTGCTGCAGAACCCCGGGGTCGGCTACCCTAGTTCCTGGCATTGCCGCCGATTGTTCCCCGATCGCCACTGCCCCATCTCCTGTTGGTGCAGTGGGTTCAACAATTAGATCTCCGCTGGAGTTACCATCTCTGTCATTGTTGTTGTTCATATTTTTCAGTTCGCAAGGGTTCCTCGAAGTTTCTGTTCAAAGCCTCCTTCTTCTAGCGCCAATTGTTGACGGTGAAATTTGGATTGCCACACATAACAATTATATCAACCTAAAGAAAAACGAGAAAATAATCAATGCATGCAAGAGACAGAATTTTACGTGGAAAACCCTTGAATGGGAAAAAACCACGGCGCCCTAGAGGGCAGAAAAATATCACTAGTCTTATTGCTTTGTTACACACTCAGATCTCTCATATGATTGCTCTCTTCTCTCTCTCTCTCAGTTTCCGAACCCCTTCCTTATCGGATAGATGGTCCTATTTATACATGTTTAATTTAGGGTTTCCCCTTGTTTGTAGCCGTGTTGGTGGTAGATTTCCCTATTTGATTCGTACTAGGATTCCTCCCTTTGTCACAGGCTAGGATGTTTCTCTTATCTCTTTACGATTCCTTGTTGCCATGGGTCTTCTAAAGTTTAGGGTTGATTTCTGTGTTTCTACCGAGTCGGTTCTGGCCCAGTACGCTGATGCAGCGAATACCTTTACTTCTGGGTTTTATCCTTCGGCGACCGCGTTTCTACTTGTGGCGAGTATATATCTAGTTCTGGCGACCATGCCTTTGACTTTATTGGTTTAAGGCAGCAATATTCTTGCTCGCCACATTTTCTCCCTTTGACCCGGTCAATGAGTGACGTAGAAACCTTCTCTTCATTATCTATTTGGCTCTTTTGGTGACGTGTCCGTTTGGCGAATTTATACATACAACATTATTTATTTTCAAAACATCTTCAATATTCATTCGTGTCCTTTCGAGTAATTTTGTACAATACACTTTTTACTTACAGTTTACCAAACACATTGAAATTGCTTTTGATTCTCACAGCACTTTTAAAATTAGTTTACCAAACACTCGGTTGATTCTTCTCACAGCAAATCCAAAAACAATTCTCCACATATTCTTTGTTTTATGGTATTTCTCTTTCAAAATAAATAAATAAATAATTTAAACGGTTTACAAATAAAATATATGAACCTAATATGATGGGTATATATAATTATCAGTAAAATTTCAAATTTTAATAATGGGTATACTGAACTTATTAATTGGGCTTGTAAATCATATTTTTGGGGGTAATAAAGACACCCATGAGACAAGATGAATTTGGCACGGTGGTTTGCCCCTCACACCTACACCTAGAGATGCATATTGGGGAAATGAGGATGGATATAGGTTTCCCTATCCCCATCCCCATCCCCATCCCCATCCTCACTTCCCAGACCCTTCCCCCATCCCCACCCATTTCCCCATTTGGGGAAAATGGGGTTGGGGAATTTTAGGGGAAGTATCTCTATCCCCAACCACAGTTCCCCATTTTCTCCGTTTTTCCCTTTTTTGCGTTTCCCCCATTTACCCATTTCCCCGTTTGATCAAAAATTACAAATTAAACAAAAAAATAATAATAAACATTCCATTACAAATACAAAATAAAATCCATTAGTGCATTACAAATACAAAATAAAGTGTTTCAAAGAGTAACTGAGTTCATATAGTTAGGGTTTTCAAAATAAAAACAATTAAAAAATATATATTAATACATATTTATATATAATTATATTTATATATGTTTTGGGGGAAATGGCGAAATACATTCCCATTTCAATATATTTGTAGGGAAATTAGGGAAATGGGTCTCCCCATCCCCATCCCCATTCCCATTTCAATTTGGGGATAAAAATCATCCCCATCCCTACCCATTTCCCCATTTTCCTCAACAAAAAAAAAAAAAAAAAAAAAATCCCCACATGGGGATAGGGATAGGGATGTGGGGATTTGGGGATCCGGGGGGAAATGTGCATCTCTACCTACACCATGAAATTACGGGTTCGAGTCTGTCTCCCTTCCACAAATTCAAATTATTATAATATTTCAAAAAAAGTAAATAAATAAAGACACCCAGAAAAATATTCATTTTAATAAAGATACTATTGACATTTGAATGAGTGCTTATTATAGTAATGATTTAATTTTCAAATTTTAGATATGGGTGTATTTATAAAAGCAATGTGTAAATCATATTTATAGGTGGCACTAATGGCACCCTATTTTTTATTCGGTTAATTTTATATTTTGTTAATTTACTTGTGGTCAACTTCTATATTTGATTAATTGACTAAAATACTTCTATTTGCTTAATTTACTTGTGTGCTTCATTATATAATAATAATAATAATAATAATAAATTTATTTATTGCAACATGCATTGTGCCCTATATATAGGACCTCTATGCCACTTGGGGTATCATTGGTATTACAAGTTATAATTGGTATATCTCTTGTTAGGATCTATGAAGGTGTGTTGTTGTGATATCTCCTTCTCAAGCTCGAGCTCGAGTTTTCACTTCTAAGCTCACCTGGCCGGCACACTAACAACTGTGTAATCATTTATGGCTTCCGCCGGCAGTTGTTATGGATGTACCTAATATCAACATATTGGTAGATTTAGATACAATTCAAAAGAAACAATTATAAATTATATATATATATGAATTTACCTAAATAATCAAGTTTTTAAAAAAAAAAACATGTAAATTTTTATCTTTTTCAAAACCACATAAATGATATCAGTTCATCATTTATATTGGTTCTTGTCGGGTAAGTGATCATCACAATATGAATTTAATGTTTCTTCAAAAAAAAAAAAAAAAAAAAAAAGGTGACCGCAATAGGAAGCAAGACTGATCTCCTTTGGACCATTATTTTCACCAAATTCTATAGTATAAATATAATTCAACTGCTAGTAATAATAATATATATATATATATATATAAACAATAACAAATCAAAAATCTCATTCTATAATAATAATAATAATAATGAAAAACAATAACAAACAAAAAATAAAAAATAAAACACCATACCATGGAATCTGGTAAGTTACTGAATCGATTTGAGTAAGATTCAAATAATTTGTTTATTATCATCGAAACATTTCTTTGAAAATGATTGCTTCCCATACCCTAAAAACCAGTTGGAGATGACAAGAGAAGTATTTGCCTCATGAGAAGGAATTTGTACACTTATATTATATAGATTCATTGTGGGGAAAGGATTTGCTGGTGACAGTCTGCCATAAGGTCAAATAGGCAATTCTATCAAAATGTTTTGGATATTATAATAGTGTTTTGTATATTATGGAATTTCACTATATTGAAATGATCTAGCGTTAACGACTCTCTGTTATAAGATATAATGTAAGCTAAAGCCATATGAAAATGTTCGATGAATCCAGCCTAAAACCTTATTCAATTTTATTTTAAACTATTATTATAAGGTAGATTTAATGGGTACTACAAATTGACAATATGTTAGGATCAATTCCGATAATCTTTCAAATTTAAAAAACAATATCTTAAAACACGTTTAAGAAATAACACTTTTCAATAGAATATTAGTTATTTATCCTAGTGTTTAAATTTGAGTAAAATGTTAAAATTTCATAAACTTTATAATATTTATCTATAGTTTGAGAAATATAGATATATTATCATAGTAATACATCGTTTTACATATATATTATTTGATATAATTCATTTCATTTAATTTGATATTATCCATTTCATAAACTTGACACCTCATTTTTTATATTTTTATTTAGTATATGCAAATGCACCTCATTGGTCCATTTGGCACAATGGTTGCTCCAGTATTAGGTCCACCAAAAACATGTTTGTATACCACCATAACTCCGTAATCACTGTGAATTTGAATTTCATATTTGAAATTTACTTATATATATACATCAATATTTGGTTAATTTACTTGTATACTTTCAATTTTAAACAAATTAATTACGTCTATATTCGCTAATTTACCTGTATAATACTATATTTGGTTAATTTTCTTCTATATTTGGGTCATTTACTTGTATACTTCTATATTTGGTTAATTTTCTTCTATATTTGGGTAATTTATTTGTATTCTTATGCATTTGATTAATTCCATATATTTAAATTTAAATTATCATTCTATATTTAGTTAATTTACTTATAATATCTTCTATATTTTGTTAATTTAATAATCATAAATTTACTTGTCAACTTCTATATTTGGCTAATTTCCTTTTATATTTCTATATTCGGTTCATTTCGTATTTGATTAATTTACTTCTATACTTCCGCATTTGCATAATTTTCTATATTTGGTTAATTTACTTCTATATTTAGTTGATTATATTGTTAATTTACTTGTAATTGTATGTTTGGTTTATTTAGTTGTATAAATCTATATTTGGTTAATTTATTTATATTCTATATATTTGGGTAATTTACTTGTATTTTTATACATTTGATTAATTCCATATTTGGTTATTTTAATTTGATTAAGGGTTCAAAAATTTTCTAACCCTCTTTACTCTCTTACTTTTAAGACTAGCACTTTGAGAGCTTCTCCTTACAATCCACAAATTATTTATTCACACTTTAATTTAAATTTTTTTTATTAATGACAATTTTAACCTAAATTAAAATTACTAAACAAGACAAAAAAAATTGAAAGACACTCCAAACTAATTAAATTATTAAAAAAAAAAAATCTCTCTCCTAAATCCGTTATTACCATATTAAACACTCTCTCCTAATTAATCTCTCTTCATTTTGCAAAAAAAAAAATTAAAAAAAAAAATCATATTTCCTTACTTTCTAATCAATCTCTGATTAATAGTTAAAGAAAAAAAAAACTTATGAATATTTTAATTTTTTATTAACAGTAATATGTGTGTATATATTAAAAAGTCAATTATTTTTTTTTTAAAAAAAAGATATATAAAAACTTAAATTGTTTCAACTAGATTCGATTAAACTTAGAATTTCTAAGACTAATGAAAAACATTCCTACAAAAGTAACAAAAAGCATTTTCATATTTCGATTTAAAAAAAAAAAAAAAAAAGCAAAGTACTTGTTTTTGAGTTTTTTTTTTTTTTTTTTTTTAGTATGTACATACATATGGTTGCTACAAATCATACGTAGATAGTGTCAAAGTGAGTTTTTTAAGTTTTTTTTTTTTTTTTTTTCTTAACTGTTAGGGGTCGTTTGTTTTTCTCACTTAAAACTTAATGGTACTGAATCATAATTATTAAGTTGTTTTGTTTTTTTTTTTTAAGTGGTCAAACAACTTAAAAATACTAAAAAACAACTTAAAATAAAAAGTAAAAAATTCTGACTTTTTACTTAATTGCAAATCACTAAATTGCATTAAATGCAATCCAAAATCTTTTCTTTTGATACTATCCTCCGTATATAACATATTTCCAATTTTAGCATAATTATATATGTTATAGAAATCTTTATTTTAATATATACCTTATTTTAAATAACCTTAAAAATAAAAAAAGAACCCTAATCACTTCTTATATTGGTGTTTAATATCAATACTTTATTATGATATTATGGTGATGTGTATATATATATATATATAGTGTTTTGTGTGAGTTTTCCTGCCGCCTATTTTATTTTTTGAAAAAAAAAAAAAAAAACCTTTTCTTTTTTTAGTAAAAATGAAGTTTGTTTGTAATGGAAGAGGAAGATCATGATCAAATGTGTTCAAATATAATTGTTATTTTTGGATTGTTTTTATTCCATATTATATGTATAATTGTTTAATATGGGTATAAATATAAAATTACTTATTTTCAGACAATTTTACTTTTAAAAAACAAACGTGTTGGCAATATATTCAGATGTAAGGAAAAAAAAAAAAAACAAACATGTCATTCAAGTTCAGATTTCAATCCCTATTCAGTCTTCAGAGAAAAAAAAAAACAAACGACCCCTTAGTCTTGGTTAATTTACTTGTATAATACTATATTTGGTTAATTTTCTTCTATATTTAGGTAATTTATTTGTATTCTTATGCATTTGATTAATTCCATATATTTAAATTTAAATTATCATTCTATATTTAGTTAATTTACTTATAATATCTTCTATATTTTGTTAATTTAATAATCATAAATTTACTTGTATAATACTATATTTGGTTAATTTTCTTCTATATTTGGGTCATTTACTTGTATACTTCTATATTTGGTTAATTTTCTTCTATATTTGGGTAATTTATTTGTATTCTTATGTATTTGATTAATTCCATATATTTAAATTTAAATTATCATTCTATATTTAGTTAATTTACTTATAATATCTTCTATATTTTGTTAATTTAATAATCATAAATTTACTTGTCAACTTCTATATTTGGCTAATTTCCTTTTATATTTCTATATTCGGTTCATTTCGTATTTGATTAATTTACTTCTATACTTCTGCATTTGCATAATTTTCTATATTTGGTTAATTTACTTCTATATTTAGTTGATTTACTTGTATAGTTCATATATTGTTAATTTACTTGTAATTGTATGTTTGGTTTATTTAGTTGTATAAATCTATATTTGGTTAATTTATTTATATTCTATATATTTGGGTAATTTACTTGTATTTTTATACATTTGATTAATTCCATATTTGGTTATTTTAATTTGATTAAGGGTTCAAAAATTTTCTAACCCTCTTTATTTTCTTACTTTTAAGACTAGCACTTTGAGAGCTTCTCCTTATAATCCACAAATTATTTATTCACACTTCAATTTAAATTTTTTTATTAATGACAATTTTAACCTAAATTAAAATTACTAAACAAGACAAAAAAAATTGAAAGACACTCCAAACTAATTAAATTATTAAAAACAAAAAAAAATCTCTCTCCTAAATCATTAGATTAAATATTATGTATTAAACTCTCTCTCCTAAATCCATTATTATCATATTAAACACTCTCTCCTAATTAATCTCTCTCCATTTTTCAAAAAAAAAAAAAAAAAAAAAAATTCATATTTCCTTACTTTCTAATCAATCTCTGATTAATAGTTAAAGAAAAAAAAAAAAACTTATGAATATTTTAATTTTTTACTAACAGTAATATATGTGTGTATATATATATATATATATATATATATATATATATATTAAAAAGTCAATTACTTTTTTAAAAAAAAAAAGATATATAAAAGCTTAAATTGTTTCAACTAGATTCGATTAAACTTAGAATTTCTAAAACTAATTAAAAACATTCCTACAAAAGTAACAAAAAGCATTTTCATATTTCGATTTAAAAAAAAAAAAAAAAAAAAGGCAGAGTACTTGTTTTTGAGTTTTTTTTTTTTTAGTATATACATACATATGGTTGCTACAAATCATACGTAGATAGTGTCAAGGTGAGTTTTTTAAGTTTTTTTTTTTTTTTTTTCCTTAACTGTTAAGGGTCGTTTGTTTTTCTCACTTAAAACTTAATAGTACTGAATCATAATTATTAAGTTATTTTGTTTGTTTTTTTAAGTGGTCAAACAACTTAAAAATACCAAAAAACAACTTAAAATAAAAAGTAAAAAATCCTGACTTTTCACTTAATTGCAAATCACTAAATTGCATTAAATGCAATTCAAAATCTTTTCTTTCGATACTATCCTCCGTATATAACATATTTCCAATTTCAGCATAATTATATATGTTATAGAAATCTTTATTTTAATATATACCTTATTTTAAATAGCCTTAAAAATAAAAAAAGAACCCTAATCACTTCTCATATTGGTGTTTAATATCAATACTTTATTATGATATTAAGGTGATGTATATATATATATATATATATATATATATATATATTATTTTGTGTGAGTTTTCCTGCTGCCTATTTTATTTTTTGAAAAAAAAAAAAAAAACCTTTTCTTTTTTTAGTAAAAATAAAGTTTGTTTGTAATGGAAAAGGAAGATCATGATCAAATGTGTTCATATATAATTGTTATTTTTGGATTGTTTTTATTCCATATTATATGTATAATTGTTTAATATGGGTATAAATGTAAAATTACTTATTTTCAGATAATTTTACTTTTAAAAAACAAACGTATTGGCAATATATTCAGATGTAAGGAAAAAAAAAAAAAAAACAAACATGTCATTCAAGTTTAGATTTCAATCCCTATTCAGTCTTCAGAAAAATTCAGAACTATTCAGTCTTCAGAAAAAAAAAAAAAAAAAAAAAAAAAAAAAAAAAAACAAAAAACAAAAAACAAAAAAAACAATCCCTTAGTCTTGCTTAAGAAAGAATAGAGATAGGAAATTAGAGATATGTATTAGAGGAAAAAGAGTTTAATATGGTAATTAAAAATTTAGGAGAGAGTATTTAATATGTAATAATTAATCTAATGATTTAGGAGAAATAATTTCTTTTTTTAATAATTTAATTCAAAAAAGATAAAAAAAGATAATCTTGTAACAAAATGAAGTGCCTTTAGAATTTTTTAAAATTTAAATTTTGAGAATGGAGTGTTTTTAGAAAAGAAGTGTAAAAAGAAAAAATTAGATTGTCAAAAGAAGCTCTCTAACTTAATAACTTAAGCTTTAATAATACATAAAGTGTTGTTCTGACAAAAATACCCTTAAAATACACTCACAAAATAAGTCTCACGCTTTTTTTTTTTCCGAGACTTATGTTTGTCTTTTCGAGACTTAGTTTAGTGTTTTAGAGACTTATTTTGGTGTTTTCTAGACTTATTTTGTGTTTCTGAGACTTATTTTATAATTTTCGAGACTTATTTTATAGTTTTCGAGACTTATCGGGTAAAAATGAAATTTTTCAAAAAAAAAAAAAAAATCATCTTCTTCATCGACCTCCATGGAGGTCCTCCATCAATGGAGATTTTTGAAAAAAAAAAAATCAAACCTAAAAATGGCAAAAAAAAAAAAAAATGTAATAAAAGAAAAAGGTTAGAGTATTTTTATCCATTGGTACTATTTAAACTCAAATTATTAATCTAGTGCTAGTCTTAAAAGTCATTATTGATTTAGTGCTATTTAGGCTTATTTCCACAATTCCACATTTGATTAATACTGATATTGACGTCCAAAAATATAATTTACACACTCATATTTATTTAAAACTTTTATTTACGAAAATATCTCTAAAAAATGACCCAAAAGGGCAAATGAATATAATTAAAAATAAATAAAAACATTATCTACACCCATTAATCCACCCATTAATCCACCTTAATATCTTTCTTTCTTTTTTTTTTCTTTTTTTTTTTTGAAAAGAAACTTCATTCAAAAGAAAAGAACTACAAAGAAAAAGGGACATCCCCCAGAACCAAACTCTCCACACAGAGAGGACAATCATCAATCCACAAAGACTCACCAACATGGTACAAAGCTAATTTAGCAAGCCCATGAGCCACCTTATTCAACAACCTAGGCGCAAACACAACAAAAATATCCGGAAAACACTCAATCAACAAAAGAATATCATTCACCACCATGCCAACCTCCGAAGAGGGAGGATTCTTTTGGGCGATAACTTGCACAACAGTAAGCACATCAGACTCCAAAATAATACGCGAAAAATTCCTGCTGACAGCCAACTGTAACGCAACAAGAATGGCCAAAGCTTCCGCAATTTGAGATTGGTAACTTGCTCTCATATTCCGGCACAAAGAGGCCAAAACCTGACCACTGCTATCATGAGCAACCACACCAATACCCATCGTCTTCTGCATGGAATTCAGGGCTGCATCAGAGTTAATTTTTACATAACCAAGCGGAGGAGGCTACCACCTTGTAGCCTTCAAGCTATCCACCTTACTCATCAAAACCCCCTTCTCATTTGCATTTCGAAAATCAGAGCTGAAGTTATGCACCCGGTCATAAAATTCCAAGGCAGGAAGCAACCTATTTTTATGGATTGCCACATCCTATGGTGGCATATTTTCCACCAAGTAACACAAAGAGTCTCAAAATCTTTCAACTCCATCTGTGCACTACAAGAAATAACAAAATCAAGAAACGGAGCATGATCCAAACTTGAATTACCTGTAGCAAAATCACACAAACTTCTCACTCCCTTTAGAGACGAGCAGAGCCACAAAGCATGCAAGGTAGTTTCAGCATGCTTCGCACAAATGGGACGGGTAACATCCATGCGCATCCCATGAGCCACCAAATTGCAACGCGTTGGAATCCAGTTATTACAAGCCTTCCACAAAAATAACTTAATTTTTTATGGTAAAATCAAGCGCCAAAAGAACTTCCACCAAGACTCAAAACCAGAGAGGCCAGAACAGGTAGGACTAGCAAACGAGGAAGACGCAAGCCAGTAACCACTGCGCATCGAATAAACACTCGAACTATGATAATGCCACAACAACCTATCCACCGAGGCACCATTGCAAGGGGGTAAGCTAAGAATAGCTTTCACTTCGTCATCAACAAAAGACTCCCTAATCAGACCCTCATTCCACTCTCCCGACGCCACCTTAAGACAATCAACAGTAGCATTTATATTAAAAACCGCCGGGGACATCACCATGAAAGTAGATTCCCGTGGAATCCACCTATCTTTAAACACACGAATTAAGGACCCATTCCCAACCCTCCACCTCAATCCCTTCTCCACAAGCTCCCTACCCCACAAAAGGATTTTCTAGAGGAAGGAACCTGCACCAGCCTCAACCAATAGGCAACTAGAGTCCGGAAAATAGCAACCTTTTAACACTCTCGCTGCAAGAGACTCCGGAAATTGAATAATACGCCAACACTGCTTAGCAAGCATAGCTTTGTTAAAAGCCCCAAGGTTCCAGAATCCAAGACCCCCCTCCCATTTTGGCATACATAATTTCTCCCAATTACACCAGTGCATTTTCTGCTTCTTATCGCTCCCACTCCACCAAAACCTCACACTCAAACGATGAAGATCCTGGACAAGGGATGCTGGAAGCTTAAAAAGGTTCATCGAATAAGTCGGAATAGCCTAAATAATAGCTTTTAACAAAGCCTCTCACCCACCTGTCAAGAAAAAACGACTACACTAGCTCTGAAGCTTAATATCTAAACCCTAATATCATGATTTACTCTTCTTATAAATAAAAAGAAACCCGTTGAGAGAAAGTTCCAATTCTGTTTGAAATTATTAATCCTCAATGGAGAAAAGTTTATTTGGATTTGAGTTGTGAATCAAAATATAGAAGAGTTGCCCCTGTTTTAACATGAATAAAATTGAAAAAAATAAATACAAATTTGTAAAACAAAATCTTTTAACCATATCACTCTACAGAAGTAAACACTCGTATGCTTTTTAAAATTGTTGTCAAATCAACTCAAATAATTAAATAATGACTTTTCAATGTTTTATTAGATATATCTTTTGAACCAAAATTATAAGATTTTAAATTTTCAAAAGCACCCATATATATATACTGTGAATATTTGCATTTCTTTCTTTTTTTTAATGTTGGAATTGGATCCTTCTTTTTCTTCAAATTCATGCAAATCTTTTTGGAATTTGCTATATCAAATTGGGAAGAAATAACGAGTCACTGAGTCACATAACGACTTCCCTTTCATCCCCTTGTTGTGGTATTTGGCCAAATATAAATAGTTATAATGGGCAAAATATATGTCAAAAATGAATTTAATTGAGATGAAATCGGTTAATTTGATTTGAATTGAACTTTATGGTTTTTAATGGAGTTGTTTTATGTCATAGGTGTAAAGAATAATATTGGTTTTTTATTATTAGAAAATTATATATGCTTTGGATCAAAATACTTATTAGTTCATTGATTAATAAAAGATGTAATAAAGATTTCCACAAAATATTTCCAATTGTATAATTTTTATAGTAATTACATTTATGAATAAAGAGTTGTAATAAATTAAAGGGTTTAGTTAAAAATGTAAATAGGATATAGGAGTGGGTAAATCATGAAAATGTATTCTAAATTAGACAGCTCCATGAATATAAAATATCTTCATTACACCAAAAAGAAATATCTTCATTAAAAAAAAAAAAAAAACAGTAATGCTACACATCTCACCTAAAATCCCAACTTTTTCATCCCACTAAATATGGCATGTGAGGTATCAAATTGTGAGTGGATACATGAGGTAGGTATCATTAATGTGTATCCACTCATAATTTGACACCTCACATGCCACATTTAGTGGGATGAAAAATGTGGGATTTTAGGTGGGATGTTTAGCATTATTGAAAAAAAAAAAAAAAAAAAAGTTTGCCTATAATTTCAATCTAAACCAAGTTAAAGGATAGATCCAAATGGGTGCAGACCCATAAAAATATTCAAAATGTTCCGTTGACATGTTATATACACCGTTATCATGGTCAAAAATCTTATTCTTATTTAAGTCTTGGATTGTCACATCATCATCGCTAATGAAATAGATGCAATTTGCTTTCAAGCTTGTAGATTCACCAACATGGAGTGATATCGAATTCATTCTGCCCAATAAAATCACGCTATCGCCGATACTTTTGACCTCAATCCATTTTTTTTCTTGCTAATTCAATCCGTAAACCTGAAATCTGAAAGTTCTCGGATACCCCAATACTTCAGAACTGACATATCTAACAACCAGTAAAAGATTGCCATCCAATTCCACCAAGTAACTACAATGACGAGACTTGATCAAGATTCTCTGAAACTCATTCGGTTGTAGAGATAGTTTTTCTGATGTAACAGGGCCATTGCAATGGATGCAAAACAAATCATTATCAAAATTAACAACATAGAAGTGGCCCATATAAAATATAATATCAGAACAAGCATTCCAAAAACCATGTATTTTTATCCAGTCCTCATCTCCTGGTCTGCAGAAAAACAAATTGACAGCAAAAGCAAGAACTAAGCAATTTGGATCAGAAGGGCTGGTAGATGTAATAGCTCTTAATTTTACTGTAGAATATTCTCTATCCGTTAATGATGGCAGCTTGATTTCTTGTCCGGAGAAAGGATTCAACAGTCGAATTCGGTAAGTATCCCTGATTTTGAGAAACGCGACTGTTAGAAGCCTCCCAAAATTTGAAGTAGAAAATCTTCCCAGGATTTTGGATACAGGCATCTTGTGAATTTTTTTTGTTAGGATGTTGAAGAACATGAATTTATTGTCGTTGCCAAATCTGTTATATATGTTGGAGTTGTGCAATAAAAAGTGAGGTAAAATAGTTTTAATCACAGATTTCCATGAAACACAGACAATCCCACATCGATAAACATCGAGCGGATTTGCCAAGTTTGCAAAGATGGTATACAGGAGTTCTCCGGGAAGATCCGACCATCTTTCCGGTGACCTTCTCTTCCTATGAGAAACCACAGGATTAGCCATAAGGATGTCTGAGAAAATGTGTAGGGATCTATAAGAAAAACACAGGAATTATCTAGGAGTTGCAACTTGCAGGACTGAATTTGTAACAAAAAGTAGAGGGGTTCTTCACCTTTCCTTGTCTATTGATGAAAACGAAGTCCTAATAGATCTAGGATGAGGAAGATGAGGAGGTTTCTGTCTCTAAGAAGGCGTGTAGGGATCTATAAGAAAACACAGGAATTATTTAGGACTGAATTTATAAGAAAAAGGACGAGTGCTTCTCTTCTTCCTAAAAGAGATCTAGGATGAGGAGGTTTCTGTCTCTTAGAAGGCGTGGAAAGTGGAACCTAAAACGGAAGTCTAACAAAATAATCAATTGTTAGGTTGGTTTACGAGAAACAATAATCAATTAGTCCTTGAGTAATTGGGAAATGCCACTTTTCAACTTTAGTTATCATATTTCTTCTAACCGGTCCTTAAAGTTGTAAAAATGACTCATTAGTCCTTGAGTATTGTCTAATTGAAGAATGAATATAAGGGTAAAATGAGATTTTAAAAAGTGAATAGTAAAATAGAGATGGAGGATTTGGATCTCCAAATATAGAGATCAAAACTTTATCTCCATTTTGATGCTCCTCGGTGGGCGTGATTTAGAGAATGGTTGGAGTGAAATGAAACTCCATTTTGACTATTTGGAGATAGTCATTGGAGATAGTCTTAGGTTCAATGTTATTTTTTCCTTTCATATTTTCATAAGAATAATGTTTGGGTACCGACCAGTCAGTACCCAAAATATTGACTCCACCAATGAGAGTGTAGCACGTAGCCCAATTTGTGAGATAAATGTAAAAGAGTAAAAGAAAAAAGACCACGTGCTACACTCCCATTGGTGGGGTCAGTGTTTTGGATACTGACCGATCAGTACCCAAACATTATTCTTTTCATAATATATCAATTATACGGAATTTATTGTTCAGTTATTAAATTTTCATTCAAGTCTATATATTTGTTTTTTGCTATGACAAATTTATCAAGAACCCCTTTTGTGATTCAACTAATCTTCTATTTGATCTTCTCTTTTCTTTTATTTTTTTGTTATTTTATGTCTTGATTTGTATCTTCACTAGATATGTACAAGTTATCACTGCTAACAAAAAAAAAATTAATAATTATGTTGTAATTGAAAAACAAAATAAATATATATATATATAAGAGTTAAAGTAATAGAGTTTAGAACAATAGAATCTGAAACGTCAAACAAATTGTTTTTCATTTTATCAAATAGTATATGAAATATTTCGATGAATGTTGATCAAAGAAAATGTAGAGAAGCAATAGAAAGTTTGATTGAATATAGAAGATATAAAATTAATAAGTTTCAATGAGAATATATCCTATATATATATAAAAGAGGCTAAATTTTTCAAAATGGTAGATTTTCGTTTGCACATTTGCCTTATTTCCCTGTGTGTCATTTTCCAATTCAGGTGTGACCAATTGATTTATTTCCCCTTATACCTTTCTTTTTTCTTCCCTTTTAACATGTCTCGCATCACCAACATCAAACTAACCCAGACCCAGCAAGGCAGCAAATATCACAAATCACAAGACAAAACTCAGTTCATCAACACAACCCGTATTCAATTAAAGTTTTTTTTAAAAAAAAAACCTTAAAAATCAACTACATACAAAGAAAAATCTAACACAACACACACATTGAAAACCCCATAAAAATCCCACAATCATAAAATATCATCCAAGTATCCAACCATCATCAATTTAAAAAAATTAAAAAAAAAATCTGATGGAGAGATGAAGGATAGCGGAAAGGATTCGATGCAGATGGGGCATTGATGGCGAGGCTGATGAAGGTGTATGAGATGGAACGTTGATGGGGATATTCTCGGTGGAGGAGGTGTGCGAGGTGTGGAATAGGGCGATATTCTCTGCGCCGACGGCGGTGATGGCGAGGCAGAGGAAAGGATCTGGTGGAGTGACATGGTCCATCAATGGAGGACTAGATGCATCAACCTGGTCCATCAATCGAGTGGATTTGAGTCGGTTGACGAAGAAGATGATATTTTTTTTCAGATGGAAGAAAAAAAACAACATTAAATGTTTTTGGGATTTGATTTTCTGGGTGTTTGTGGATGGAGAGATCCCAAAGTTTGCTTGAGATCTATGTAGTCCAAAAATGGTGAAAGCTCAAGACCCATCTCTGTTTCAAAAATGGAGATAGAGGAAGAGAGAGAGTTTGGAGAGAAAACGTGAGTGAGTGAGATAAAAGGAAGAGAGAGAGAGAGAGAGTGTGAAATTGGGCGGTGTGTACTATTTTGGACAGTGTGTGTGGTATTTTTTAATTTAATTTTTATTTTATCTTTGTTGTTGCCCATTGGATTCTAGAAAACTTGGCAGAATGTGTTGGAATAAGAGTTGAATTTTTTTTTATAAACAAACCCCACAGGAGATTAAAATGGGAATCTATAAATAACATCTTCTTCTAAATCGAAGCATATTTTATTTAGTTTAATAATTTCTAAGACCGGTTAGGTCACGATCATGGAATTGTTATGTGGGGGATGGAGAAGACAATTAAAGATTATGTTAACTCTTTTAATTCAAAATTCAAGATGGGTATGAGTTAATTAATTATAGGTTAAACGGCTTTTATTTAATTTTTATTTTTTTTTTGAAAAAAAATATATAATTATTAACTTTAAATATCGTGCTATTATATATATATTTGGAGAAATTCTTTAATATGACGGTCTCATTGCCACTTGGTGAGACCTTCCAATAAGATTGTACAATTTATCTTGAGAACAAAAATATATATTATTAAACTATAATTTGGTGCAATCTCATTGGATGGGTCTCACTAAGTGGCAATTAGACCGTCCAAATTAGACCAATGTGATTTGTCAAACCGATTCAAACAAATAAAAAAAAAAAGTCGGGTTGGTTTGGGTAGATTTAGGTTTGAACCCATAAATCATTTTTTGTATTATTATAAAATTTTTTATTTAAATATAAAAATATAAAATATAGGTGTTATTTAATTATTTATCAATTAAAAAATATTATATAATTAACAAATTAACAATAACAAATATCATAATAGGAAAAATAAAAAAAATAAAACATAATAAAATCATATTTTAAAATGCATCGGAAGAGAAGAGTAATTATATTTTATTTCTTAAAAAAATATATAATATATAAATGAAAGAGGAGTGGTACAATACTAAACGGTTGATGGAAATGAATTGGAAGAATAAAAAAAACTTATTTATATGAGAAGCAAATAAGTATAAAGAAAAGTTACAAAAATCCAGGAAATATGGATTTGACTTTCATCGAATATATGGGTTGGAGGGAAAAAAGAAAAGGGCATTATATATAATATATGAAAATAAAGTAACTTTAATAGACGGATCTTGTTAAAAACTCTAAGTTCAATTGCAACATTAGACGTACTAACAATTTTTTATTGTAAATATGTCGTAAATAAGTTTATATTCGTATATAAATATATATATATATATACAGTCTTTTTATTGTCAATTTGTCCTGACAATAAATATATCAGGACGAAGAATGTAGACCACAGATTATAGAGAAGTTTTGACAAGTGTATACACTTTGAGTCAAAATATGTAAATCTAGTAGTCCACATTCTTCGTCCTAATATATTTATTGTCAAGACGAACTGATAATAGAAAATTTATATGTATAAATATATATATATATATATTATATTTAAGGTTTAATACTATAAATTTGGCACTTGCATTGCACGTGTCTCCCCACTAGTTATTGATAAATGTTTAATCATTAACAATTAAGTCCACACAATTTTTCTATTGTCAGTTTGAGCTGACAAAAGATATATCAGTTCCTTACCTGTGGACCATTAGATTTAAATACTTTGACTTGACTGCATGCACTTGTTAAAGTATCTTTTAAATCAAATGGTCCACATGTAAGGAACTGATATATTTTATATCAGTTTGAACTGATAATAGAAAGACTGTAAGTCCATATATATATATATATATATATATATATATATATTAAATAAGAAACTTTTGAACGGTAATTTAGAACCAAATTTATAAGATACTTATTGGAAAACTAAATAAAAGATTGAGATTATATATGTAGAAGTGATTTTGAAATAAGAAAGCATGAACATTAATTTACAAAGTAATTAATTAAGTTTTAATCATATATTTATATTGTTAATAATTTGAGGCCTTAATTTTAGGTGGGGAACCGCTTAAGTCGCCTAAGGCAACTACCACGCCGGTCACGTGAAATTGCAATATTTGCTTTTAAATGGTTACATGCTAGGTCATACTAGGTATATTTGAAGTTTAATTTTTAAACGTTTAGATGAATCTATTATATACTATATTGGAGTGACTACATATCACAAGAGTATGTACTACTTAAAGTATCTATAACTTCAAAATTTCAATACGTTGCTTCTAAGCAGAGAATTACAACCCAAATTCCTCAACTTAAAGAGCAAAAATCAGACAAGATATCCTTCCTGAAGGGCACAAAAGCCTGCCCTGATGATTATTGATACCAACACAACTATTCATAGATGCAGCTACCATAACCTGCAAATAGTTAAAAAAAAAAATATGACTTGTTAATATGTTGGGTTGATCAATTGGCCATAAAATGATGATGATGAGAGTGATAGGAGATCGATCACTTACTAGGATTAGTGATGACAATAAGACCAGAGCACTTGAAATCACAATTCCAGTGGTTTCGTCCCTTGGCTTGGTAGTATAGATTCATGGCAATGGAGGCATGGTTGATAAGATTATCAGGAGAGAAGCAAGAGCAACCTTTTTGAAGAATTCTGCAATCAACTTGAGAGCATGCATAGTTTATATTTGCTAAAAGACTTGCTTCATCTGTTGAAGGCTTTGCCACACACCATGTTTTCTGCTTTTGCAATTTCCACATTTTCAATACATTAATTCATCATCAGACAAATTAATATCAATTAACAAGTTTTGAGGGATGGGATGAATTTGATTTTACCTTTCCATTTGCCATAACCAAAGTTCCTCCTACAGAAAATAAATAAATAAATAATTACCAATTTGTTCTAAGGACTATGGTTGAAAAGAAAAATATTCGGAAGTAAATAATAAAACAAAAGGTCCCTTGCCCTGCTGATTGGAGATTGCAAAATGAACCTCTATTATAAGGGTTCAAACATTGGTATTGTGTTAGTATAATCTCACAATTTACCCATTAAATCCAAGTGGACCTCTTTTCTAAATCTAATCTCACCATATCCCAAAAAAATCTCTTACCAAAAAAATTAAAAAAAAAAAAGTAGTAAAAAAAAAAAAAGTACCTGAAATGCAGAATAAGAGGAGGAGGAAAAAACGAAGAGCTGCTGCTTTAGACATTGTAGTAATTGTACTTGGTATGATGAAAGCAATGATTTGTGAGAAAGAAAGCTAAAAGGTTTGGGTATTTAAAGTGGAGCTACAGTTTGAGAAATCAGAAAAGTCATCAAAAAGTGAATGTAACGGCTATGTTGGACTTTGGAGTCAGAAGAGCCGTTAAAGAATGAGAGCATCAAACCCAATACCAACTTCAAGTTGTCCATTTCCCGAGACAATTTTTTTTTTGTATGCTCCAGCCTCCAGGTTTAGCGAGAACTGTTCACCAACATAAAGTTTGTACTTTTTGTTTTTTTAATTATTTAATTGTCACATCTACTTTTATTTTTATTTTTTTAAAGATTTCTTATTTAACAATTTTATATTTAATTAAAATAATATGTATTCCTAAAAAATATACCGTTGGAAAGATTTCGTTAAGATCTTTAGAATGACACTCATATTGATATATATATATGTATATTCAATGTATTTAATTTATTTATTAATTATATATTAAAATAATGTTAAACTACTATAATAATTTAAATAGTTATTGGAAGAAAAGAGACCCAAATAAGTAGACCCAAATGTGGGTCCCACCCTACTAAACCCAAATTGGGTTTCAAATTTGGAACTCCATTTGGATCTTGCCTAATGATTGGAATTGAATTCCTAATATCTCACAATTATTGGGTTGGGCTTATAAATATTTAAATTTAAATATATAATTATTAATTTCAATAATTATATATATAATGAAAAAATATAAATAAATTTAATATATATATTTCAATTATTTAAATTTAAATATATAATTATTAATTTCAATAATTATATATAATGAAAAAATATAAATAAATTTAATTTTAATTTTACAATTTTATTTTTAATGAAATTAAAATAATTTAAATGAAAACATTAATTTTTTGAAGGTTTGGAATCGGAACTAGAACCAAACCTTCAAAATAGGAACCAAAACTAAAACCGGACCGGAATCGGAACCTAACCGTCGAAACCGCCAGAATCGACCATTCCGGTTTTGAAGGTTTAGAACTGGAATAGGAATCTGAACCGTCGGAACCACTAGAACCAATTTAGAATCGGAACCTAACTGTTGAAACTGCTAGAACAGGATTGGAACCGAAACCGGAACTAGAACCTCTCTGAGGAAGGTTCCGGTTCCAATTGCCCCGAACCGAAAATGAACCGGAACCGGTGCCATGTCTAATCGTAGATAATATTTTGTTTTGAATATTTATTTTTATTATTGATGTAATTCGGTTGTGATAATTTTAAATTAATAAATTGTTTTATTTTAAATTAATTATAATTTTCAAACTAACAATAGAAAAATTGTATATATATATAAAAGAAAAGTAATGATTGCTTGGAAAAAAGTAAAAAAAGTGGATTTAAAGAAAAGTAATGATTGCTTGGAAAAAAAATAAAAAAAGTGAATCCACTTTCTCTTTTTCAATTTAGCCCCAGGAAAAGATACCCAAATAAATAGGACTCAAATGGGAAAACCCATTTTTTGAATCCGTAAACATAGTTACAAAAACCGTAAATGTAGTTACAAGCAAAATTTGAAGAAACCGTAAACGTAGTTAACGAAGCCGTAAACGTAGTTACCACAGCCGTAAATGTAGTTACAAGCAAAATTTGAAGAAACCGTAAACATAATTACCAAAGTCGTAAACGTAGTTACCATAGCCGTAAACGTAGTTACAAGCAAAATTTGAAGAAACTGTAAATATAGTTACCAAAGCCGTAAACGTAGTTACCACAACCGTGAATGTAGTTACAAGCAAAATTTGAAGAAACCGTAAATATAGTTACCAAAGCCGTAAACGTAGTTACAAACACAATTTTATAATTATGTGAAAAAATATAATTATTTAATTCATCTTAGTTAAATATAATTATTTAATTCATCTTAGGTAAATATAATTATTTAATTTTGTAATATACCTTTTTATTATTTAACTTATTTTTTAAAGTTTTATTTATATTTTATAAATTTTATGATTATTAAATTTATAATTTTTTTTTAGAATTATTAATTCATCTTAGTTAAATATAATTATTTAATTTTGTAATATAATTTTTTATTATTTAACTTATTTTTTAAAGTTTTATTTTTATTTCATAAATTTTATAATTATTAAATTTATAAAAAAAAAAAATTAGAATTAGGGAACAGCCGGTTGCACTATTAAATTGTGTTTTTTTTTTTTTTTTGCCACTTGGCAGCCACACATCGGGGGACCGGTGACTATTCAACCCAGCATCTCGAAGGGCCTGCATTGTAGCCATGCCCATTCCATCATCTTAAAAAAAATAAATAAAAAATAGTACCATTCCATCAATGTATGGCTGCCAAGTGGAAGCCAAACAATATACAATTCAATGGAATAGCTGGTTTTTCCAACTTTTATTAAATTAATATCATTTATTAATTATTAACATAAAAAATGATTTTTAAAAAATATATATTAAACGAAAAATATAATAAATAGAAAAAATAAAATATAATTAAATAATTAAATAATATGGTAACTATATTTACGGATTTGGTAACTACAGTCTACATATACGGTTTTGGTAACTACATTTACGGTTTTCATAACTATTTAATGATTTCTTCAAATTTTGCTTGTAACTACGTTAATGGCTACAGTAACTACATTTACGGGTATGATAACTACATTTACAGTTTTAGTAACTATTAAATGGTTTTTTCAAAATTTTACTTGTAACTACGTTTACGGCTACGACAGGGATGTAACCAGGAATGGATGACAGGGTGGGCTAGAATAAAATTCTCGAAACCTCAATACCAGATAAAATTTTACTAATTGAAAAAAAAAAAAATACATTGTTCTAAATAGATAGACCAAAAAGAAAAACCATCATTCATCATTTTTATTCGAATGATGAAATATATTTTTTCATTGAATAATGAATTATATATAATATTAAGTCATAAATGACACCAAAAGATGATATATATGTATACAGAAATTATATTATCAGTTCAAACTTACAAAAGTTATATCAGTTCCTTGTATATATATATAGTTAAATTTTTATTCCCTTAGTGACGCACTTAATTTTTGTACTAGATTAACTCTACAATTTCAAAATAACAAATATTGAAATTCATATAACTTATGAAAATATACCTAAGTTGAAGACCAATTTTTCATATTGACAAAGAAATTGAACTAAATTTGATAAGGATATTTTCAAGAGTGAAGCGAGTCGTCTCCAATTAATCTAACAAGTCTATTACAAGTATTAATTTATTTGAAAAAAAAAAAAATATATATATATATATATATATATTGCAAATATAAAGAGTATATTGAGAATACACAATAACACAAGGATATGTTTTAAAATTTCAAACTAAAGAAAAATAAAAAAATATTCAAGATTGGCACCCTAGCCCTTGAAGGGGTACGTCCCTGGTTTGAGTCATGTCTCCTTCTCCAAACCTTGAATTATTGTAATATTTCAAAAAATATAATTTATTTAAAAATGATAAAGAAAATCATAAATTAATAATGAGGCTTGATATCATTAGCTTTCTTTGTGCTTGTAGCTAATACAAACAAATTCATATGGTTTTGTAATTTATATAAAAGTACTTGCACATTGATCTAAAATTCATTTAAAAACTTTTATTGATTTCTGTTTAGTTAAGATAAAACTTCTTTAAAATGAGTTTTATTTTCATGAAAATTGGAATCACTAGTCACGTTTGATTCTAGAGTTTTCCAAAATCGGAGTAAAATATTTACTCCAAAAACGGGGATGGGATGGGATTGGTTCCCCATCACTATTTCCCTAATTTCTCCATCCCAAAAATGTTTTAATTATTATTATTTTTAAGTTATTAAATTATTTTAATTTTGATTGTTTTAATATATATTTTTATTTATATAATTATGTTTAAATTTTAAATCATACACTCATACAATATCAAATAGAGTAAATGAAAAAAAATGGGTAAAATGGGTCTCCCCCAAAATGCCACCACCCCATTTCCTCTAAATGGGGATGACATCCCTGTTTGTTTCTATTTAACAAGAGGCCAATTATATATACATAATACATTTTAACAGGTTTAGCTAAATTAGTGTTCCAACAACATCAAAGAGTCTTGTTTATTTATTTATTTATTTATTTTAAAGTTATTTTTTAAATTTAATTTACTTTTTTCTTTTTAAATTAAATTAAATTTGCTTTATTTACTCTTTTCTTTGTAATAACAATCATACAATTATATTCCGATCATTTAATCCAATAATTTTGAACTCTAAACCAACAACAATCGAAAATAAAAATGAAAATGAAAATGAAAACTGTGTTTTTGGTTTCAGTTTCGAAATCCAAAAATGGGTCTGGTAGCATATCTTGGAAGTTGTATTCTGAATATGAAAACGTAAAAAACGCGTCCAGTAGGTTATCCAAAACATATGAAAAATTATAATGAGTTGAATTTAGATAAACTTAAAAGTAATATTAACTTTAATAATAAAAAAATTATAAAAAAAATACTGGAGATTTTAACAAAAATATATATATAAAAAAAAAAAGTTGGAGGCGGTTCAATTCAATGTACCCTGTAATTCGTATTAATAATTTTTCTTTTATTAAATCAAAAGTCAAAAGTCCTCATAAAGATGGCAATTAGACCTGCACCTGCCTGAACCCGTCCTTTCACGTCTAGGTTTGGATGTGTAAAATCTTTCAATATCTATTATAAGTTAATAACATATTTGAACTATTTTCTTTTCAATTGTTTAAGGGTAAAGGAATTTATAAGAAGGATGCACAATTGTCCCATCCTTGATAGGGTTCATTTGTCTTGGATGGATGAATGTTATACTACAAAGATTACCGAGAATGATTTCTTGGGTATGGTGGAAGATATTCAAGACATCAATGTCTTAAAATCCTGGGCAAAGAATTTATTGGCATGCACTTCAGACAAAGAAACATGGGAGACTTTTATAAAAATATAACGAACTTCAAAAAAACATAAGGTGGATTCATTGTGCAATGAGAGAGTTGTGAGCATCATAGTGCATGTAATATGCTATACGATCTAATTTAATTTGTTAACCAAGTATTTTAAGTCTTATAACATATTACTTATTTAAATAAATGTAATTGCAAATAAAATAAATTTAAATTATTTAGTAATTGAGAGAGAATTGAAGAATTGAGACTTGAGAGAGAATTGAAGTGGGGAAAAAATACGAAACGAAAAAAAAAAAAAAAAAAGGAAGGCAAAAGGGCTGTGGAGCCATTGGCCCAACGGTTGGCTAACGTCTGCTGACCGTTGGGGGCCCAATGGTTTTGGTTTATGGTTTGGTTCCAGTCTGATTCTGGAGCCTTCAGTTCCACGATTGGAACCTCACCACGGTCATGTCTAATCTATGTTGTGATATTAATAACTTCTTTTTTTTTTTTTTTTTTTTTTTTAAGAATTATAAGAACTATTACAACAGAACTATCGGGACCTGCTGAGATTAAACATTATATGTGCGGCCTAGATTTTTACTCCCATAACGGGAGATAACTACCCCATAAACCGGGGAGAAAACTCTCCGCACATGCTTGTAAAATGTGTATGGTGGGATTTGGCTCGGGGGTTATACGAATTTTGCTTTAAAAAAAAAAAACTTTTTGTTTTTCATTTTTTTTTTTTGTATTTGAAAAGTTAAAAAAAAAATCTAATTACAGTTGATAATCTGATTTCAATAAATGAAACTTCATAGTAAAGTCCGCCCTTCAATAAATTCCGTTTCATTATTGTATTTTGAGCTTGCAGAATTGTGAAAAATGTTTGTAGCAGGGGCAACAATTTCCACACCAATTTGTTCTTCATCACTTGTTCCTTGTCGACACTGCAACTCAGAGTCAGATTCAAGAAAATTTGCAAACCCACTTGTGTTATCTTGGAAGAAGAACCACTACTCATCCTGCTCTCTCTCACCCGCATTTCCTCTTAACAAACGAACCCAAATTCGTTTCACTGTAAAAGCTTCTTCTTCAGGTAAAATTTCTTGATAATCCACTAAATTGCTTACTTAATTTATTAATTACGATGCATGTAACCAAGTCACTGAATTCTGATGTGTTTTAAACCCAAAATGTTTGCTGGGTTTCCTGATAAAAGCCCCAAAGAAGTTGTTTAAATTTAAAAAAAAAAGGCTTGGCTACTTCAATAATTTTCTATTGAAATATTAGTCACACTGACCATTTTAGGCGTGTCATGTATTGTGTACTGTTGTTGTGATGCTCAAACTTTACATTGCAATTGCTTAGTATCTTAAGAGGTTGTTAACCACTGTACTATTTAATATTTCTAACATTCCAAATCTTTTTCACTTTTCATCCATGGCAGTTGAGAGTGCAGAGTATACAGAGGAACCTGCAACCAGAGTAAAATTTCACAAGTCTTTGAGTTTGCCGGGTTGCTCGAGTCACTTGTCTTTGTTTGGAACCGGTTAGTTGCTTTATAATAAAATAAAATCGTCTTAAAGGAAGAGCATTGCTGATGCATTGAGTGTATGAAATAGATGAGCCATTTTAATAATTTTATACATTTTTTAAATTAGCTATAAGTTATCTCAAAAGAAATTTTAATTACAACTGCCAGATGTGTTCATTTGTATACAAAAGTATATATAAGAGATGTATTGATAAAAATTTAAAAAGATTTAAAAGTATAGAGGTAGGTTGTTGATGTAACTTGTTGATCATTTCACTGATAATGGCAATGTGGATAGTGATAAATTCTTGTTTCAATTAATGTGAAATATTTTCAAAGGGGAAAATATTCATGAAAAATGTTGAAGAACCAGAAGAATTGATGTGGAAGTGGCACTGTGAAAGTATTGGAAGAACTAATACAGAATGGGAACTGTTAGTCTTTTAATTAAAATTCTAAAGTCTTCGCATCGTGAAGAACTATCATGTATGATGGTACCAATTGCACCACTACATACGTTCAACACAATCTACATTCATACATACTTTGATTTTTTCAATAGAATAGGTAGACGCTCATTTTTGGCCTTGCAACAAAATATATATATCATCTAATGTGCCTCTGGTTTAATCCAAAGAATTCCTCTGACCATATTAGTCTTTTCTCTAAATGCTCTTTGAATATTTGATGGGCTGTAACCATTTCAGGATACAGGGAGAAAGTTTTTGCAATCATTGGAGTTAAGGTCTATGCTGCAGGACTGTATGTTAATCAGACTATCATAAGCAACTTGAATGCATGGAAAGGACGATCAGCTGCTGAGATTCAAGCGGATTCATCTCTGTTTGACTCGATCTTTCAGGGTAATAAAATGATACAAGTGATAAATTGGTGCACCAATATTTTGAGATTGCTAATATAAGTTCTGAAGTGCAGTCAAGTTGCTAACCTTACTTCATATTGCAGCTCCATTGGATAAATCACTGCAGATTGTTCTGGTCAGAGATGTTGATGGAAAAACTTTCTGGGATGCTTTGGATGATGCCATTTCCCCGAGAATGAAGACACTGACACCTATTGATCAATCCGCACTGTCAACATTTCGTAGCATCTTTCAGGAGCGGCCTCTGAAGAAAGGAACTTTTATCTTTTTAACTTGGCTTGATCCATCAAAGATGCAAGTGAGTTTACTTTAATTGGATATGAAATGTATTACGGCACAATCTATTTTTATTTTTGGCTATGCTTTCACTTTTCTCCCTGACATGTTAATAGATGACTGTATTCTGATTTCCAGGTTTGCATATCATCAAATGGGTTGCCCTCTGAGGTGGATGCTACAATTGAGTCAGAAAATGTCTCTTTTGCCCTTTATGATGTCTTTTTCGGGGATGCTCCAGTTTCTCCTTCCTTGAAAGCCTCAGTTGCCACTGGACTTGCTGCAAACCTCAAGTGAAGTCAGTTTCTTTAGTTTCTTTTATTTCTATTTATTTAGTCCACTATATGATGTTGGTTCTGTTGTATGTAATTTCTTAACAAATGGAGCTGCTGTAAATTTGGTTGTATTAATGTATTTGCTTTTACTTTAAAAGTGGTCTGGAAACTGAAAGACAAGTATCTTTCTCCACAGAGCAATGAGCATAGTGCCTGTAGAGTTGAGCTTAGTATATTATTTCATCTCCTTTGCATATTTTCCATGCTTGACCATTTTGAATATATAATATCCATCGAGGCATTTCTAATAATTGTTGAATCGTCTTTATTTTGTTGGTTCTTTCTTTATATGGTTTACCTTTATTTTGGGAGTGAGGTTTTTGAATTCGTCAAAGCCTGAAGACAGTGCAAGCTTAGTGTTTAGTCATACCATTCAAAGGATTTGGATAAGTTAGTGTTCTTCAGTGGATTGGAAGGAAATATTTACACATTATATGTCCCTTGTGGTCTGTGAGTCCAATTTCTTGCTGTCTTCATTAATTTGTTGCTGCATGAATACATTAATCTGCTTATGTTACTTTGTTCTGTTCTAGCTCACATCTTTTGCTATTTGATTATCTCAACATGTTTCCTTCTCAATTATTAAGCCGCATCTTCTCCTCGTAATTACTTCTGCTTGAGCATTAGTAAATTTAATCTCTATGTACGGCTTTTGGGTAGGGCTAGAGTTGCATCTAAGCTGCTTGTGTCCTAACTAGTGATTTTCAGATAAATTCCGTAATTATCCTGGGGGAAAAAGAACAGAGAGCAAAAGAACAGAGAAAAATGAAATATGATTATGAATCTATTTGTGGACAACATTGTTGGGAAAAAGAACAGAGAGCAAAAGAACAGAGAAAAATGAAATATGATTATGAATCTATTTGTGGACAACATTGTTGGGAGAAAGAATAAGGTATTAAGCAAGATTAATAATCTTTTACAACTTTTTCTGATTTAATTTGCTCAAGCATCTTGACAACCTCAGCCATAGTAGGTCTCTTGGAGGGTTCTGATTCAAGGCACACTAATGCAATACTGAATACATTGCTAATCTCATTAATTGGACAACCCTCTAAGCGAGCATCAAGTACGTACTCTTCTCTCTTGTCTTGAACAACTGCTTTGACCTGTAAGATGATGTATAAGACAGTGATTAAAACAAAGATCCAGTAAACATAAGTTTAAATAATATTCATTACTTACCCATGTCACAAGCTTAGTTCCTTCCTCTAGAAATTCTTCATCCATCGGTTTCTTTCCTGTTAAAAGCTCTAGCAGAACAACTCCAAAACTGTAAACATCACCTTTCAAAGTAGCTCTGCCTGTGTCAAAATATTCTGAAGTAAAACATATACAATCTATCAGCTAACCAAGCATAAGAACAGAAGAGACTAAGACTTTATCTGTGTAGTGTGCATTTTACCAGGAGCTAAGTATCCGAAAGTTCCTACTACAAATGTTGAAACATGAGTCTTTTCAGGTCCCATCAATGTGGCAAGTCCAAAATCTGACACTCGAGCCTCCATGTTTTGATCCAGCAAGATGTTGCTTGACTTGATATCTCTATGGATTATGTGGGGTATGCAGTCGTGATGAAGGTACGCTATTCCTCTTGCAGCACCTACTGCTACTTTGTATCTGGACGGCCAATCCAAATGCTTCTTGTTTAATGATCTTCCTGCATTATTTTCTTCTTTACGATCAAACATGAAAGTAATGTAAAAGCAAGTTTGTTGATTTCAATTGTATGGTTTTTCAACTCCAATATTTATGCTGAAAATTAAAGAAGAAATGTTTTGTTATGGAGTTGTATGTGCATACCGTGCAAGAATGTATCCAAACTTCCATTAGGCATGAGCTCATAGATTAGAAGGTTATAGTGAGGGGCAGTGTAGTATCCATGAAGAGTAACGATATTCCGATGCTTAATGTCTCCCATTGTTTCCAACTCTCTCTCGAAACTTGTATCTCTCTCTGTAGTTCCTCTGTTTAGTCGTTTCACAGCAAAGGCTGTAGAGTCATTTACTGTCAATCGATAAACTGTTCCGAAGCCTCCAGAACCTATGATGTCTTTGTTGCTCAACTTCAAAGTCTTCTTCAATATAGCGTCGGATGTGAGAGATTGCATCAATGGAGACCTGAACATCACCATCTTTCCTCCTGTATTTAGGTAACAAGTAAATATTGATTATATTTAATTTGCAGGTAGCCAAATTGAAGAAAATGATAAAATACCTGAGAAGCCATCTTCATAAATCAAAAAGTGTTTCCTTTTCCATCTCCTGTAGAGGAGGACTGAAATAATAATCTTTGATATAACAAAAGCAATGCAGGAAATTGTGATATAGAATGCTATGACTGGAGCGTTTCCCATTTAATTCTTCTGCCCACCGGAGTTTTAAGAAAATGGTGGTTGGATTGGGTTTCATGATTACAATTATATAAAAAGAAAGATGAAATTTCTTCATCCGCCAACATTTGTTGAAATTGGTTTACACTTTTTGTGACAACTTGTCTCTCGTGAGTGTTTTTTCCACGTCACGTATCTAAAGGATGGGGACTCCCCATCTTCCGTTTCTCGGATTCTTCGTCTTGGAGATTAATATCTATTCCTCCCGAGTACGCCTGCGTTCTAACCTAAGCGATATGCATATACGTTGGGTACACCGCAGCATTTTTCAAAAACACCTTATAAGAGAGGAGATAAAGTTCATAGAATAATAATGACATGAAATGAAAAGGATCACGAATGGCATACATTGCAAAGCAAAAGAATAAAATACATCATGTGAAAGTGTATTTGCTGTCACCATTTAATCCCAATTATGTAGGACTCACAGTCCTCCATTTAAAGGCAACTTTACTTCTCACTTTTGGGTAGGTTGGGATTTCACTTTATAAATTATTGATATGTTAGTCAACTATCATCTATCATAACATTTTTTGTACTTCAAATCTTTAAGCTATCACATTCACACGTGAGTTTACATTTCGGGCTGTTTTAGGCTTAGTTGTTTTGATTTGGGGCCGTTATCAAGAGACAAGAAACAAACGTTTTCACATTTTGTGCATTATATTTCGAAACTTTCACCGGAAATAAAAAAGGTGAAACCCTCACTAGTAAAGTAAAATAACGTGAAACCTTCAGGAAAAACGTGAAACATGCAGTTGTATTGAAATGTTGCGATTATTATACAAAAATTGTTGTATTAAAATGTCGATGGGTTATGAAGATTTATCAAGAACTTTACGACCATGAATGCTTTGATCAAAAGCCTTTACATTTTCACTGATCAAACGTGTAGTACAGTAGTTTCTTAAAATCAAAACAATATTTATTTGGTAATTTTTGCATATTTATTTATACGGTCTTTCTATTGTCAGTTTGTCCTGACAATAAATATACCAGGACGAAGAATATGGACCACAGATTATAGAGAAGATTTGACAAGTGCATATATTTTGAGTCAAAATATGTAAATCTAATGGTTCATATTTTTCGTCCTGATATATTTATTGTCAGGATGAACTGATAATAGAAAATCTGTTCATTTATGTATATATAACGTTTATAACTAACTGTATACGTTGAGCAGTCTTTCTATTATCAGTTCGAACTGACAAAAGTTATATCAGTTCCTTACATGTGGGCCACTGGATTTAAATACTTTGACTGATAAGTGCATACAACCAAGTCAAAGTATTTAAATTCAGTGGCCCACATGCAAGGAACGGATATAACTTTTGTCGGTTCGAATTGATAATAGAATTTTTGATACATCGTGTAGAATGAATAATTTTTAGGTTATTACTGTAATACCCCTGTACAAAAGGAAAAAGTACAAGGAAAAAAAAGAAAAAAGCATTCATCTGTTCTCTTCACTTGTTCGACAGAAAGAGAAGAGAGACAGAGCTCACAAACGAAACGTCGTTGACGAGGAGAGGCCGCCGCGAAGGGAAGAGAAGACGGCGCACGCGGAGGAGACGACGCCGGAGAGGGAACCCCCGTCGATAAGAGTCCGTCGAAGCCCAGTTGATATCGTTGAAATTTGATTTCGGGGTAAGTAAAAACCTAGATTTTTTTTTAAAAAAAAAAAAAAAAATTTTGTTTTAAGAGTTGAATTGGCACGATTTTGATCTGTGTTTAGGCATGTAAGTTTGGTTATTTGATGTTAGGTATGCACCAAGGGAGTTGAGAGGCCATCAATGTTTTACTTACTTAGTTCATCTACCAACTAAGCTAATGTTTGTGTGTTGCTAGCTACTTTTTTTTTCTGTGTGCGAGGTCCACACTTCAATTATTTTTGTGAACTGTCTCTCAGTTGATGAAATCATTATTTGTGGACTTTCGGGAAAATCTCGCGTGATTCCATATTGATTTTGTTGTTCCTCTCCCTCTTTCTCTCTCTCTTGAATTTCGTTAAAAAAAAATATATATGAACAAAAGTGATTTTCAATTTTTCATTATTGTTTGTGTCAAATATCATTTCAAAAGAATAAATAAAAAGTAGTTATTAAGTTTTAAACATGGTTGTAACAAAATTTGAGAAGATGGTTTGATATCTCAATGTGATCTGTTAATATATAAACATTGTTGTAACAAAATTTGTAAAGATGGTTTGATATCTCAATGTCATCCATTAATATATAAACATTGTTGTAACAAAATTTGAAAAGATTGTTTGATATCTCAATGTTAATTGGATTACAATATATAATTTCAATAATAAAAAGAAGAAAAAAGAAAACTGTAAAAATGGTGTCATGTTCATAAACCCTTCAGACATCGGGCCCATTTTCAACCCACTACATTCACAAAACTGTTCTTTGCCAAAACAAACCTTCTTGTGTCCCAAGCCAAACCACATTTCATCCTCTCTCTTCGGATGAATAATCTCCTTTATAAGGAGGTTGTAAATAACATCCCGTGAACTACAACTGGTTGTGGCAAATCCAAATAATGCCCAAAAGGTCTATTCCTAAACCTTTCAACATTCCACATTAACTAAGGACATCTTTAACTACTTGAATAATCTGACCTTTGCTATTACTGTTTATTCTTGAGCAAACCCACTTATTGTGGCCTGGGAACCTCCTGTATTTGTCATTAGGATCCTTAGGCATCTGGTTACAAACAAAACAAAGAAGAGTCAAAATAAGGAGGAGAATTGAAGTCAGCCTTGATGATTAGTATGATTTGTATTACAAACAATGTTGACATCAAAATAAATTATGATTAGTATGACTATATATCATTATGATTAGTTAGGTTTCCATTGTTGATTTGAGTGGGCATGCTCTTAGTAATAACATTTTTTACATGCATGTGTAGTTGTAATTAGCTTGACTTTGGAATCATTTTACCTAAAATGTTAAGTAGTGTGCTAATTGAATAGTTACCAATGCATAAAAGAGAGATAAATTGATAAGTAGGCCTCTTTGTTGAGTAAGTGCATGTAAAGATCAAGTACTAATGAGGACAAATATAAGTAATAATGTTTGGAAAATTAATCAATTTCAAATTTGATCACTGCAGACGGTATTTCACCACTGAATAAGGCTTCTCTACTAGATAAGACATGATTGTGGTATAAATGCATCATGTTAAATACTAGTAAATTCAAATTCCAAGAGCAGATTAAATTAATTTTCCTACAGTGAATTTCGGCGATTTAAATTACCAAAAACAATCAAACAAAAACTCTGAAAACCCCATCTACAAGCAGAATGTAAAGATAACGAGACTAAAATCCAAAAAAAAAAAAAAAAAAAAACAGGATTGTAAGTTATGATACAGTTTGATAAACTTCCAAATCCTTATTAAATCAAACAAGTTAAATATAGTAAATTAGATAGCTATTTGATAACAATGGGAGTATTTGAATATACATAATTTGAAGGACTGCTTCGTATATCAGGACAGACAACAAAACTGGTCATATATAGAGTGGATTCATGATGCATAGATTCTCAAACTTACAAAAAATGACAAGCTTTATTGCTCATAGTAAATATTAAGCTTCACAAGTCTTTATTGAAATGTGATCATATATTCATTAGAACATGCTGAATAGTGAATACAGAACATCAAGAGTGATAATGTATTCATGTATGTGCAGAACTTCTATTCACACATTTCACTAATAACGCGAAATTTCTTTCACTAGAGCAATTAAACCAGTCACCCACAATTTTTGTAACAGTAATTCAGTGATTGCTAGGCATAACATCAACGAATTAGAAATCAAAGTATTAGGTTAACAAACTTCAAACTTATTATGGAAGAATTAGACATATAATAAGGCCAGGGAAATAGCAAATTAGCAATACATAAAACACCGAATAAAAGTACAACAAAAAATTCCACTTTACTTGAGAAACTATATTTCTTAAAAGATATTCAGAAGCACAAGAGGCAAGTATATCCACCTAGATGGGTTTATTAAGAATGAGCTCTACAATACCTATTGAGCAAAAAAAGCCCCACCATATGGTATTGCTTGCTGCAAGAGAATCAATAACCAATATAGCTTGGATTCCCAATATACTCCGTGTCTCCGCAATCTGTTCAAGTTTCCCATTAAGCAACTCATGGCTATAGGCATCACGAACAACACCAGTCTCTCTATCTAAATCCCTCTCCACCAAATTCCCATAAACACTCTTATGCCTTCCATTCAACAAAAGTACAGGGCGAAATTCTATCTCATTTTAAACAAACAGTCATTGTAAATACTTCAAATAAACACCTACATAGATATAATAGGTCTATTTCAAATCCATTCACTAAAATATGGTATATGTTCCATCCAACAACACACACATATCTCCACTAACCAAAGCAAAAAAGGGCATCAGAAAAAGCTGATGTTTATGCATGATATTGAAAAGCCTCTCTCAACTACATTTGGAAGAAAATATACTCACAAAAACTCGCACTGCTGCTGTCAGAAAAAGCTGATGTTTTTACCTGGATATGTCTTCTTGATACAGCAAGGTGCAAACCGTATTGCCACCGGAACGATTTCTTTGTGGTTCTGGAACGATTTGTTCGCCGGACTTGAAAGATGGTGCGTCTTCTATTTGATTTTGTCTTTTCTTTTTTGAAATATTTTTGTCTTTTAAATTTTGGGAAAGTTGTAAGAAGGGTAATTTGGTAATGTCGCATTAAATAAGGTAAATGATAGAAAACAATTTTAAAGGGCAATCTGGTAAAATCAACTCTAAAAAGAACAAAAACACAATATTTTTCCATCATGGGCTATTTTTGGTTTTTGAAAACTGAGGATGACCATTTATGCAATTCCCACCATGCTACATTTGGCAATTTTCTCTACAATTTTTCTCTGCAAAAGCAAGTCTTTTTCTCTGAACTGTTTTTCTTCAAGTTGTTGCACTCGAAAACCATTGCTAAATTGAATAACAAGATTACTTTCAATTGTTTTTGAAGGAATTTGAACTTATGGAGATGATTTTATAGTTCTTTCAGATGAACTTTTTGTTTCACTTTAAAGATGTTTCCATTTTTGGTTTTTTTTCTTTAAAGGGATTCGCATGGTTTGTATATTACTGAAAACCGCTACTGAGTTGTTTTTCAAGAAACAAACTGAAGCTAAGGATGAGAATCCCAAGACATGTGACTCCATATACTACATTCTATTCTTCAATGGGTGGAGGATTTCTCAAGAAGTTAATGGGATCAAAGAATTGCTTCTTCTCTACTTACTCGGAGGAACCGGAGCTGAAGGACTTGATGGGGTACCTGGATTCTTTAAAGAATCATGAAAAGTCGGGTGTGCCCAAGGGTGCAGGTACGGATTCAGAAGATGGGTTTGATTTAGGTAGGATGAGACGACTCATGGACCAACTCGGTAATCCAATTTCTAAATTCAAGGTTTGTGCTTTTTAGCTCCAATATGATGCCTCACTGTGCTTATCACATTTTGCAAGTATCATTAAAATGAGAATAATTATAGGCCATTCACATCGCTGGGACCAAAGGGAAAGGATCGACCGCTGCTTTTCTGTCTAATATCTTACGGGCAGAAGGTTATTCGGTCGGTTGTTATAGTAGGTATGTAATCATAATTGCAGTGTGTATTTTTATAGGAATCAAAAGACAACTTTTCATTTTATAATTTCTTGACGACAGGCTTGATTTTCATTAAGCAGCCCACATATTACAACAATCAGGGAACGTATGTCAGTGGGAAGATTAGGTCTGCCAGTTTCTGCAAAGGCATTGAGTTGTCTGTTCCATAGGATCAGGCATGTTCTTGACAAGGCAATGCAGCTTGAGAATGATTGTATCACACATTTTGAGGTATTAAATTGTAATTTGTATTATGTAATTTTCATTATTTGTAATGACTAATGAGTTGTATAATAAATTGTTCGCCCGGTCTTATATGTAATAAATTAGAAAAAAACATTGTAAGTTGTATATGCACTATCCTTTTATTTATTTACTTGCAGTTTTTATATCTTTCTTTAACTAATGGTGAGAATTTTCAGGTTTTCACTGCTATGGCCTTCACTCTATTTGCACAAGAAAATGTGGACATTGCAATTATTGAGGTTACCTTAATCTTTTTCCTTTTTTCCAGCAATTGTCTGTATTGTTGAATCCACACAAAAGCTTCTATATGCTTCATTTGAATATGTGAATTTGCTTTTACGTGTTCTTTTCTTACCTAAAAAAGAAGGGTGCCATGCTAATAATAAGTATGTTCACTTCAAATTTATCAGGCTGGTTTGGGGGGTGCACGGGATGCGACAAATATAATCTGTAGTTCTGGACTCATTACATCAATTATAACGACTATAGGTGAGGAACATATGGCTGCACTAGGCGGTTCTCTTGAAAGCATTGCTGTTACAAAGTCAGGAATCATCAAACATGGTCGCCCAGTTAGGTGATTCTCCCTGCATATGTTGTTTTGCATGGCTATTTGAACATCACTTTTTACTTAATTAAACAAGTCACATACTTGCATCCGAATCACATTCAATCTTCCATCTTTGCTTTTTTAAATTTTCATGTTAAAGTAACCCTCTATGAAATATAAATGCTGAATTCTTGTAGCTAAAAGGCCTTAGATTGGTATGATCAACTATTAATGTCTTTGTTACTTTGCTACACATTGTGGTGATTTGTTGATTTACAATGTTCTTGTTTACGTAAGTCCTAGCAGGCAGGATTTCTTTGAATGCTGTTAATCTAGTCAGTTTCTTTCATTTGTTTCCTGTATTCCTCCTTCCTTTGGATGGATGTTTACATTACTAGTTCATTAAGAATTGCATTATTTGTAGTCTCTGCTCATATGCCTGTTGAAAAATATAGTTTATTCATTAATTCAATGTTTTTCGATTCTGGTTGCATAAAGTAACCTGATTAATGTTCATTTAGACCAGCTTAATCCTTAAGTGTAATTTCTTATCCGAGTATTTTGTCTCAATATGCTCTTCTGGTTTTTATATATATGAAATCTATTCAGTATTCTTTTTCATTCTTATTTCTAACAAATCTCAAAGATCTTAACCGGTTTGAATTTACAGGTGGTTTTGGGAGGGCCATTTCTTCCACATATTGAGCGTATTCTTCGTGATAAAGCATTATCAATGTGCTCACCAGTAGTGTCTTCCTCTAATTCTGGAATTAAATCTACCATCAAAGGACTAAGTATGTTAAACGGTAGACCTTGTCAATCTTGTGACATAATATTAGAAGCTGGGAAAGACTTTCCGATGGTACGGTCCTAAAACATCAGTATTTGAATTTATTAGTTTTTTTTTCCTAATAAAATACTTTGGTCTTCACATCCTCAAGCATGTGATTATGCTTTAACTTTCTATTGTTATATATGTCCATGCAGTCCATTGAGTTATTAGATGTTAACCTGTGCATGATTGGAAGGCACCAACTTCAGAATGCGGTGACTGCAGCATGCACCGCACTCTGCCTTCGTGATCAAGGTAGGTACTTAAATGTTTTTTATGTTATATTTTCTGTGATGAACACTGGGTGAACAAATTTTTTTACTTCAATAGGCGAGCCAGCACTTCTAGTAAGGTGTAGACATGCAGTTTCCTTTGGTTGGGTTTGTGGCAACCATTGGACTTATGTTCTGTTTATCCTGACATTGTTTTTTTATCTATACAAGCATCCCAGTAGTTTTCCTTTTGAATATTTTCCCCACAAGCATTTCGGGGATTCCATACCAAATCACTCTCTCCTACTGAACATGTGGCTTTCTTCAAACTTCATTACCTCTTATTGACTCTTCTTGAATTGGGATTACCTCATAAAAATCAATATCAACTGGTGAGTGAGCCAAAAATGAATGATGAAAATGGTTCTTTAGCCATTTCTAAATTGTTAAAAATGGCTTTGTTGAGTCATCCTAAATTCAATATTGTGATTTCTCACGCTTTTTTAATGACTGCTTAAATATTGCAGGTTGGAGGATGTCAGATAAATCTCTCAGGTCCGGTTTAGAGAATACATGCTTGGTTGGAAGAAGCCAGTTTCTAACATCTAAGGATGCTGAGGCATTAGGACTACCTGGAACGACTATACTTCTTGATGGAGGTTATTGTTACTGCACTTTTATCCGCATTTCATGCTTGGCACAATTAGTTACCATCCCGCTAACTAATCCTATCTGCTATTTTAGACGTGGAGTCTAATTTTATTTGAATATATCCAGAATTTTCAAAGTATTGTTCTCACTAGACCTGACACGGTTCCGGTTCGGTTCCATTGGAACCGGCGGTTTTGAACCTTTTTTTTTTTTTTTTTTTTTTAATTAAACAAACAAAAAAAAAGACTTCTAAGTTCTAACTTGACAACTTGTAACTTATAAGTTGTAGATTGTAATTGAATAAAATAAAATATATAAATGACAAATTACAAAATTAAATTAAATTCATTGGGTTATTATTTGAATAAAATAAACAAATGACAAATTACAAAATTAAATTAAAATAAAACTAAACAAAATGACAAATTCGGAGTGAGCTCGAAGGCCCATAAGACCAGCCTGCCTGAAACGAAAGAAAAACAGTAACAATCTAACCAGTGAAACCACATTCTATACTGGTATAATATTTCGCCAAAAATATTTAAGTAGTAGTATCAGGATTATATCTATTAAGTTTTATGGGTTATGGATGCTTGAACCATGGTTGCAAAAGAAAAACAACAACAACAATCTAACCGGCGGTTCGGTTCGAACCGCCTGGTTCCTCAAACCTTAGAACCAGAACCGGAAATCCGGTTCCGGTTTTGGTTTTGGTTTTTTCGGTTCCGGTTCCGGTTCGAACCGGAACCGTGCCAGGTCTAGTTTCAGAGGCTAGGTTGTTATTGTTTTTCTTTTGCAACCATGGTTTAAGCATCCATAACCCATAAAACTTAATAGATATAATCCTGATACTACTACTTAAATATTTTTGGCGAAATATTATACCAGTATAGAATGTGGTTTCACTGGTTAGATTGTTACTGTTTTTCTTTCGTTTCAGGCAGGCTGGTCTTATGGGCCTTTGAGCTCACTCTGAATTTGTCATTTTGTTTAGTTTTATTTTAATTTAATTTTGTAATTTGTCATTTGTTTATTTTATTCAAATAATAACCCAATGAATTTAATTTAATTTTGTAATTTGTCATTTATATATTTTATTTTAGAGTAATGCTAGAGGACCCAAAAAATCAACCCAAATTTTGGACCCAAACCCATGTGGCACACATCAAACACAACATGGCCCCACTTCACTCTTTCCAATACACCATGTGATGTGTGCCACATGGTTTGGGTCCAAAATTTGGGTTGGATTTTTGGGTCCTCTAGCATTACTCTTTATTTTATTCAATTACAATCTACAACTTATAAGTTACAAGTTGTCAAGTTAGAACTTAGAAGTCTTTTTTTTGTTTGTTTAATTTAAAAAAAAAAAAAAAAAAAAAAAGGTTCAAAACCGCCGGTTCCAATGGAACCGGCATATAGCGGTTTCGGTTCCGGTTCCATCAAACCATAGAACCGGAACCGTGTCAGGTCTAGCTGAAACCACATTCAATACTAGTATAATATTTCAAACAAAAACATTAAGTAGTATAAAGATTTATTTTAAAACGTGTCCATTTACACGAGGCCTGACTTTAAAGTAATTCTCCGGACCAAGACGGGCACGGCTGTGGTGTCAGATCGAGAGGAAAAGGTTTCTTACTAGGTTTAAATGAGGTTCAAAATGGACATGACACTTAAAAACACTTTTTTTTGATGAAAAATGGGTTTTTGGGGCTGGAAAAGTGCCCACAAGCCCTCTGGACTTGCTCCCATTGGATTCCTTGCATCATTCTATGCGATTTCAAAAAAAAAATCACCGAATTTGGACATCCGAGCACAAAGTTATAGCCTTTCAAAGTTTAAGGCATATATAAAAATATTTTTACCGGTATTTTTTTGAGGCAAATTTTTTCTATTCTCTCGTTGTCAACGGCAATTTTTCTAAGAGTTTGACACTTTATGTTCTCTATTCCGTTCAATACTCATTGTTTACCAAAGCTGAATACTGTCTTCAAAACAATTACAAAATGAAATAAATATTAAAAACCTTGGAAACTTGGAGACTTGGAGATTGAGAGACTTGAGAGTGTTGGAGAGAAATTAGAATTAGAGAATTGAGAGAATTGAGAAGAAATTGGTGGGGGGGGGGGTGGTATTTATAGAAAAAAAAAAAAAAAATTGCACGAACCGGCAGTTCGGTTCGAACCACCCGGTTCCTCAAACCTTAGAACCGGAACCGGAAATCCGGTTCCGGTTCCGGTTCGGTTCCACGGTTCGAACCGGAACTGTGCCAAGTCTAGTTCTCACATGTCACATTTCTCTTTCTGCATGTGTTACTTCAGTATTTGTAACCTCCCTAAATAGAAGTCTTGGTTGCTGCATTTGATGTTTTTCAGCTCACACTAAAGAATCAGCTAAAGCTCTTGTGGAAACTATCCAAATGACGTTTCCAGAGGCAAGATTGGCTCTTGTGGTTGCAATGGCTAGTGACAAAGATCATTTAGCATTTGCAAGAGAATTTCTTTCGGGTTAGTTATAGCTGATCTTCTGCTGTTTTAACTTAAAGGCACTTTTGGGTTTGCTGAAATCAGAAAATATTGAGAATAGATCATTAAAAACAAGAACCGGCTTATTAAAGATGTTACCAAATCACCATAAAGAATGAAACTTTCAGTTGACATCGTTCCCGGGCTGGTGAACAAGAAGACATTGAGTATCGATACTTAAAAAACGATACTAATTCACCATCTAGGAATGTAGCAAGTGTGCATTTTTCAAGAAAGGTCTAACTGATATCTCGTTACTTTTTCCTCAGGTAGAAAATTAGAGGCTGTCTTCCTAACAGAAGCCGAAGTCGCTGGAGGCAAGACTCGAATAACTTCAGCCTCATTGTTAAGAGATCATTGGATCCAAGCTTCCAAAGAGTTAGACATCAATATCCTCCATGATGGAATGGCAGAAAACCGAGAATTGTTGGAGGATCAATCAATTAATTCTACGATGGCATCAGAACACAGAACCGTGCTGGCTGCTGAGGACTCATTAGCAGTTTCCATGAAGTTTGCAAATCAAATTCTCAAGAGAAGAACAAGGAACCAATCAGGCATTGTTGTAGTCACAGGATCTCTACATATCGTTTCATCGGTATTGGCCTCCCTTCATAAGTAATGTTGTTTTCTTCCATTAATATGTGTAAGTTCTGTGTAATTGTTGTAACTGGTAATTCAATAGCTCCATCAACTATGTTCACAATTTTATTTTATTTTCATTTTATTGAAAAAAAGAAAATTCTCTGTTGCTCTTAAGTTTTAAAGGATTTATGCCATATTGATATTGACATTGACATTAACTTACGGTCAAGATTAAGCATTTTTATTATATTTTCATTTTTAATTATATATTTGTAATTATGGGGGGTGTTCTCCCACATCGATTGAATTTAAGACAAGTAGTCTGTAGTATAAATAACGATAAAACTGTGAGATTCAATCGTGGGTGATGACCTCATACTTATACCGAAATTAAAATACGGTTTGCTTTAAGGGCATATGTTAACGGTCCCAATCAATATAATTAGCTTGCAAGTAAGAATAATTAGTAGTTAAAGGAAGCAGGTAGCTAGTTTTGCAGACATTCCTGGAGGCCAGATGGGGCCTGAAAGAGCATGCACAATTTGCATTAATATGTCTCACTTTCCACACTATTGCATGGATCTGTGGCCATTTTCAACCTAAATTTATACACAATTGCTTTAAATTCGAGAAACATTTAGCACATTTTATAGAGAGAGAGAGAGAGAGAGAGAGAGAGAGAGAGAGATTTATAGTTTGTCCCTATTTTCTTAAATTGCCATGCAGAAACAGAACACACCATTTTGACTGCATATTAAAAACCTTCAACTTATTAATTGCAAGGAAACACCCGAAGAGCAACAATTATACATATAATTATATAAATACATTATACTAAAAATACAATGAGAGTTTATCTAGATAATGATAAACTACTTTCAGATGTTATTCTTCATTTCCCACCAAGCACCGTAAATACAATCAAAAGTTAAAGTTTGTCTATGAAAAAAAGTATTGGATATGTTATTACACATCTATCTATACGAATATTGTTTTGTGCCAGACAATAGAATTTAAAACATGAGCCAAGAGAAATTGAGTAATGGAGAAAGAGTAATATTGTACAACCCAAATTTCAACTCAAATGATATGGTAATGATAATTCACTTGTCACATTATTTGGGTGGGTTTTTGGGTTGACTAGCATTATAATATAAACTCTATACAACTCTACACACACGCACACTCGCGTGTGCACACACACATAAGTAATGGACAAAAGTCGAACAAGCTCCTATATTCCAGTATAATTATTTCAGTAAACAACAAAATCGTGGATAGGGAACTATACTAGTGACCTACCCAATTTTATTGTAGAAATTTCCGGGATCAACGATTGGACCATGCAAATTAAAAACGAAATTGGATGAAGCTGCTAATAAACTTAAAAACTTAATATAATATAATAAACTCTAAATAACTCAAGAAATCCACCACTACTGTGGATACAACTAGACTTAATTGTTTTATAATTATTGTGCTTTTTGTTAATAACTGAAGATTTGAGAAAGAGTGAAAATCTGTGCATTTCTTATTAAAATAATACAGCACTAGGTTTCTTTTATATATTACAATAGCTAACTTGTAGGAGTAGGACTAATTAAACTACCTAATCTCTAATTTAGGAAAGTACAATAAAGCATAATATGTACAGAATAAAAACATGATTTATTTCCTAAAAATGAGGTGATTTATTTCCTAAAAAAGCCTCATTGACCGAATCAGTAGAGATCACAACTGATTCGGTCATAATTCTGCTTTCCTTTCCAACACTCCCCCTCAAGCTGGTCTGAAAATGTCCTCCATACCCAACTTGCACACCAATTTGTCAAATTGTCCTCTTTGTAGTCCCTTGGTGAGTAGATCAGCTACTTGTTCAGATGTAGGTAGATAGGGCATACAAACCAGTCCACTATCCACATTTTCCTTGATGAAAAACTTGTCTATCTCTACATGTTTAGTTCTATCATGTAGAACCGGGTTATGAGCTATTGCAATTGCAGATTTGTTGTCGCAATAGAGTTTCAGAGGTAATGTAACTTGGATTTTTAGATCTTCAAGAATTCTCTTAATCCAAATCACTTCACAAATCCCAAGAGCAGTCGCTCTAAATTCTACTTCAGCACTGCTTCTTGCAACTACACTTTGTTTTTTTACTTCGCCAAGTCACAAGATTCCCTCCAACAAATGTACAGTAGCCAGAAGTCGATCTCCGATCTGTTACACTTCCAACCCAATCTACATCTGTATATACTTCAACCTGCAAATGACCCTTGTTAGAAAATAATAACCCCTTTCCAGGAGTTCCCTTTAAGTACCTCAAGATTCTCATAACCGCATCAAAATGCTCTTGTCTTGGTGAGTGCATAAACTGGCTCACCATGCTTACTGCAAAAGAAATATCAGGCCGGGTGTGTGCTAAGTAAATTAACTTGCCCACCAGTTTTTGGTATTGTTCTCGGTCCAACATATTTTTAGGATCAGCGACTTCAAGTTTCAAATTTGACTCCATTGGAGTCTCGGCTGCTCTACAACCCAACATCCCGGTCTCTCCCAACAAATCCAACACATATTTCCTTTGAGACACAAAAATGCCTTCCTTGGATCTAGCAAACTCCATGCCTAGGAAATATTTCAATTCCCCTAGGTCTTTAATCTCAAATTCACTAGCCAACAACTCTTTCAATCTCTTGAGTTCTTTTTCATCATCTCCGGTCAAAATAATATCATCTACATAGATGATTAAAATAGTCTTCTTCCCTTCACTAGGGTGTTTAAAGAACAAAGTATGGTCCCCTTGGCTTTGACAATACCCAAATTTCTTCACAACCTTACCAAACCTCTCAAACCATGCTCTAGGAGATTGTTTAAGTCCATATAGGGACTTCACCAGCCTGCATACTTTCTTATAGCCAAATTCACTCTCAAACCTAGGCGGAGGATCTATGAAAACTTCCTCTTCAAGATTGCCATTTAAGAAGGCATTCTTGACATCAAGTTGGTGAAGAGGCCAATTAAAAATTGCTGCCATAGACAGTAGGATCCAAATTGAATTAACCTTTGCTACTGGTGCAAAAGTCTCTTGATAATCAAGGCCATAAGTCTGAGTGAACCCCTAAGCTACAAGTCTGGCCTCATGTCTTTCTATAGAACCATTAGCCCTACACTTAACAATAAACACCCATTAACACCCAACGTTTTTTTTTCCTACCGGTAGATCAACAATTTCTCAAGTTTTATTTTTATTGAGAGCTTTTATCTCTTCCATAACAACTGGTTTCCAGTTTAGGTGTTTAAGGGCTTCATCCATAGTTCTAGGGACAAATAGGTGAGAGATTTTTGAAGTGAAAGCTTTGTAATTGTCTGACAATCTATGATAGGATAGATATTTGGCTATTAGATGTGTGGTATAGGACCAGACTCCTTTTCTAACAGCTATGGGGATATCAAGGTCTATAATTTCATTAGTTGCAGGTATGGCAAGATTTTTTTTCAACTTTAGAAGGCTTAGGAATATGAACAGAGGTCTTACCTGGCTGGTTCAAATATGGTTCTGGTCTAGGATTAGATAACAGCTCCGGAGTTACAACTGGTTCAGGAATAGGACCTGGAAACAGCAATTGGGCCTGTGTCAAATCCGGCTGTCCTTTATTACCCTGAGGTTTTCTTCTTGAATACACCTTAATCTCTGTTGTGGGATTTTTCTCCAGATTAGGATCTTTATCCTGTAATGTTTCATCCCTGAAATTAGAAGCAGATAGATTTGGCATTTTATTAGGCTCTAATTCTGCATTATTTTCAACCTCATTCCCTTGTAACACATCAGTTTCTTTGGCCTCTAAAAAGTCGGTAGCATAATTAGGGGAGAAAAAATTGGAACCAGCAACTTCATTGTGGACAAACACATTTGGTAAAACACAATTTTTAGTTTCCCAAAAAATATCAAGCTCATCTTCTTTTTTATGCTCCCCCTGAAGAGGAGTTTTAGTTAAAAAAGGAGTTTGTTCCATAAAAAACACATCCATACTAATATGGATTTTCTTGGTAACATGATTAACACACTTATATCCCCTAGTGTTAGGTGCATAGCCAATGAAAACACATTTTTCAGCTCTAGCATCTAACTTTGACCGAGATATATTAGGAATATGAACAAACACAGTACAACCAAACACTTTTAAAGGAAAATTTGAAGTAAGCCGATTCTCAAGAAACCAATTTTTAAAAAAATTCAAAGGTGTTTGATGATTTAAAACACGAGATGGAACTCTATTTATAAAATATGCTATCGTTAAAACTTCCTCTCCCCATAAATACTTGGGCACATTCATAGAAAGCATAAGAGCTTTACTAACTTCTAAAAGATGACGATTTTTCCTTTCAGAAACACCGTTTTGTTACGGTGTATGAGGACACGTAGATTGATGTTGGATTCCTTTTTCAATCAAAAAATTTCCAAGATATTGGTTAAAAAATTCTTTACCATTATTAGTACGTAGAATACTGATTTTGGTTTGAAACTGATTTTCAATCAAAGTATAGAAATCCTTAAATAATTTTTCAACATCAGATTTTTTATTCATCAAGTAAATCCAACATAATCTAGTGTGATCATCTATAAATGTCACAAACCATCTTTTATTAGTTAGAGTAGGAATTTTACAAGGTCCCCAAACATCACTATGAATCAAATAGAAGGGTTTTGAGGATCAGTAAGTTTTTGAATGATATGGACTGCGATGACTCTTTGAAAAACAGCACACATCACATTGGAAATTCTCATGAGATAATTTATTAAATAGATTAGGAAATAAATGTTTTAAATAAGCAAAACTAGGGTGTCCTAATCGATAATTCCAAATCATAATCTGTTCTCTGACAGGAAGAGAACTAACATTACATTTTAACCCCAAAGCAGGTGTATTGACTGAAGAAGAGTCCTCCAAGTAGTAAAGTCTATCCTTCATTTTAACACTGCCAATCATCGTTCCCAAAGTCCTGTCCTGAAATTCACAGATTGTAGAAGAAAAAATTACAGAACAATTAGAGTTTTGGGATAGTTTACTGACTGATAAGAGATTACAAGACATGTAAGGAACATGTAAAACAGACTTCAAAACTAGGGTTGGGCATGGTCCTGTTTGGTCTGGTTTCAACCGGAACCAGACCAAACCAAAAATTTTGGTTTTTTTTAAAAAACAGGACCAGTTTGGACCAATCTCCTTTTTAGACCAGACTAGACCAAATTACATTGGTTCAGTTAGGTCTGGTTCGGTCTAACAGTTATTGACTTGAAATTTTCTTTTTTAATTTTTATGCAATTTAAAATTTATATCAAATGGTCCATCATTTAAAAGAAATATATGGTATTATGAGTTATTGACCAATTCATATATACAATATAAAGTAAATAAAATATATTCAAATATAAAAACTAAAATTAAAATATCTTTTCATACCAAATAAAGTAATAAAATGAATAGATTATTGGTGGTTTTAATAAAACAAATATGAAATAATAAATTAGGGTTTTCACTTTTAACTCTTAGTTTTAAAGTTTTTGGTGTGATATGTAATAGAATAAAAATGTGTGCTAAAAGTATTCGGTTTACAGTTCGGTCCGGGTTTAATAAGCTTGGACCATAGACTAGACCGGACCATACAGTTTTATTATAAAAAAACCGTACGGTTTTTTCAAAAGTAAAAAACCGGACCAAACCAAACGGGTTGGTTCGATTTGGTTTTGTTCAGCGGTTTTGGGCTTTTTTGCCCACCCCTATTCAAAACAATATTTGATGAAATTTGAATGGAACCTTTTCTAGCAATTGGGGACAAACTGCCATCTGCTATTCTTACTTTCTCATTACCAGGATATGGAGAATAGGTTTTGAACAAGGAAGAGTTGCTTGTCATATGATCAGATGCACCAGAATCAATGATCCATGGTGCTGGGACAAGTTTGCTTGATAAACCAGTAGAAAATATACCTAATTGAGCAAGAGATCCACTAGGTGTAAGGCTACAGGTTCCTAGACCAGATTTGATAAGTTTCAGAAGTTGATCCAACTGCTCCTTGCTGAAATAATTCTGCTCGACTACATTGGCAGTAGGGGGAGTTGTTTACCTCGTCTTTGGGCTTCCAATTAGCCGGCTTGCCATGAATTCTCTAGCAAGTTTCTCAGGTGTGGTGAGGTCGGTTACAATGGTCACACCAAAGTTTCGGTTTATTCTCATATTTGGGGAAAGAAACTTTATTGGCTGAGGCATCCTATGTAGTCAAAGCTGATGTCTCTATAGGAGACCCGACTGCCTTTTTTCCCAGCATCGGCGTAGGACATCCTAGAGGTTACACATGAGGGAACCGAAGTAGTGAAGGACTCCAAACTTCATGTCCTCCAAACTCAATTCGAGACACTTAGGATGGAGGAGAATGAGTGCTTCAACGACTTTGAGATCAAGTTGATGGACATAGTCAACCAAAGTCATCAACTTGGTGACCCTTACTCGGATAGAAGGATCAAGCAAAAGATAATGAGATCGCTTCCCGAGAGGTTTGAGTCTAAGGTAACGGCTTTAGAGGAGAATAGTGATTACAAGGACATGAAGCCGAGCGAGATAATTGGAAGACTCCTCGCCTATGAGTCTAGGAAGACTCCTAGCTCTACACCTCTGAAAAAGCATAAAGGAATTGCTTTGAAAGCCTCAAAGGAGGAAAAGGATGACTCGGACAAAGAAATGGCATTATTGATGAGAAGATTCAAGAAATTCTACAAGTCCGAGAAGAAGGGGTTTTGGATCCAAGGGCCAAGACTTGAAAAAAAAGCCTCCCTTCAAGAAGTTTGAGCCTAGGCAAGAGAAGAGCGAAAGGAAAGGGATCCAATGCTATGAGTGTGGCGGTATAGGACACATCGCACCCGATTGTGGAAATTTAAAGAACAAGAAGGGTAGAGTGATGGCCGCCACATGGAGTGGAAGTGATGACTCCAATGAAGGAGATGAGTCTTTGGATAATGAAGATCTCATGGCTAACTTCATAGCCTTTGTCTCCTCCCACAAGAGCAAAGGTTCTAGTGAAGAAGAGGAAGAGAGTCAAAGGGATTTTGACTCAAGTGAAGATGACTCCTCATCTAACTCCACAAAAGGACATGTGGAGAAATGGATCTTGAAGACTTCATGGTCAAATTTGAAAACTCAAGGTTGAAGAACAGAAGAGAAATCTGAAGGTTGAAAGAAAAAAATTTAGAGCTTTCAATCAAGGTGGATGACTTGAGTGAAGAAGTGGTGAGATCCGTGGAAAATGAAGATAAGTTAAGAAAGGAGTTAGACTTATCTAGGAGAAATGAAGAAGGTTTGAAGAGAGAGCTTGAAGAGGCTAAAAGGTCATTGACTAGGATGGCTTTTAGCACCAAGAAGCTTGACCATATGCTTGGTGTTGGAAAAAGCCCTTATGATAAGAGAGGTCTAGGATTTGAAAATGGCAAGGAATCCTCTACTCCTTACAAGACCGTATTTGTCAAGAGCTTGAACAAGAATGAAGCTTCATCAGTGCAAACTCCTAAGAAGAAGATTGATCTAGGACAATGCTCACATAGTGCACAAGTGAATATGGCTTTAAGAAGACAACATCAAGCTCACCCCACAAGAGCTCCTTAAGCCAACATTCCTCAATAAATGGCTCACAAAGGAAAGAGGTCAATCATGCAAGTTCAACCTAGGAAGCAAACTAGTCCAGTTCAACAACGAAGATGCAATGAACCGCTTCAACCACAACGGCATAGGAAGTCTCCTATGCATGCTCAAAGACAAGGTATGATTCCTAACTTCATCCCTACATGTCATTTTTGTGGTATCATTGGTTATATTAGACTAAATTTCTTTCGATACATTAAATTGTGTAGAACTAAAAGCATGATTGAGAAGAAAAAGAGTAGAGCCATAATGCATGTTCCTATGAATGAGAGAATTAATTTGCGTGATCCTAGAACAACTAGAGCCCATGTACCATTGACCATTAGGAAGAAAAGTGTTTCACCTAGGTGGATTAGATGAGATGAATATTTTCGCCATGTTGCTCAAATTGCCTTAAAGGCATATTCTTCTAATTTTTGGTATTTGGATAGTAGGTGCTCTAGGCACATGACGGGAAATAAGAGTTTCTTAAAGACTCTTGTCATGGAGGAAGAAGGATGTGTCACCTTTGGTGATGGATCCAAAAAGAGAGTTGTAGGGAAATGAACCATTTCTATTCCTGGATTACCCTCCTTGTCCAATGCTTTGTATGTTGATGGCTTAAAAGCGCCAATTTGATAAGCATTTCATATTTAAGTGATGAAGGACTTTCCGTCTTATTTAGTAAAAATGATTGCTCTATCCTATTTCCCAATTGACAAACCTTGTTGAAAGGTATGAGATCTAGCGACAATTGTTATTGTCTTGAAGCTAGAATAGTCTCAAACAATGTGTCCAAGGAAGAGCAAGTTGAGTTGTAGCATGAAAGACTTGGCCACATGAACTTTTGGGATTTACGAATCTTCGACAAGTTCAATGTTGTGCGTGGCCTTCCCAAGCTTGGGAAGAAAGCCAATGGTATTTGTGGGTCTTACCAACAAGGAAAACAAACCAAAAGCATACACAAAAAGGGCAAGTATCTCTCCACCAAGGAGCCCCTTGAGCTTCTCCATATGGATCTAATGGGTCCTATGCAAACCGAGAGTTTAGGTGAAAAGAGATACATTTTTGTTTGTGTTGATGATTTCTCTAGGTTCACATGGACATATTTTCTTAGAGAAAAATCCGAAACTTTTGACAAGTTTAAAATGCTTTGTAATAAAATTCAAAAAATGAAATCTACTATTAAAAGCATTAAACGGATTAGAAGTGATCATGTGAGGGAATTTGAGAATGCTTTCTTTGAAACATATTATGATAGTGTAGGCATCTCCCATGAGTTCTCAGTTCCTAGGACACCTAAAAAAAATGGAGTTGTTGAGAGGAAAAATAGGGTTCTTCAAGAGATGGCCCGTGTGATGTTGCTTAGCAACAATGTCCTTAGAAACCTATGGGCCGAAGCCATCAACACGGCTTGTTATATAGGAAATAGAGTCTTCCTAAGGCCCGGCACTAGGCAAACCTCTTATGGATTATGGAAAGGCAGAAAGCCAAATGTTATCTACTTCCACTTCTTTGGAAGCAAATGCTACATTTTGAATGACCGTGATCAACTTAGCAAATTTGATGCTAAGAGTGATGATGGTATATTTATTGGCTATGCCTTGAATAGTAGAGCCTATAGAGTTTTTAATTTAAAGACTCGAAGTGTCATGGAATAATCCAATGTTGTCATTGATGATGAAAGGCTCAAGTCTATTGACCATGAGAAAGAGGTTGCTAGACAAGATGACTCTCCCTTGGAGAAGGTTGTGGAGACTCCTAATGTTGGGACGTCCAACCTTAATGAAGAGGCCACTCAACCTCTTGATAGAGTCTCTCTCATGGACTCTAATGAACTCGCTCCATGAGTTAGAAAACTCCATGATAAATATGACATTGATGAGGTTGTTTGTGCACATCAAAACAAACCATATTATTTAATAACATTTAATTCAACAATTAAATAATATATTAATTAAATAATCACATCATTTAATTAATTCCCAAAATATATTTAAGTTACACAATTAATTGGACAATCTAATTCTCCGTGAGTCTTGTTACTATCAATCTTATAGCCCCAGTGATCAAGAGTGTGGTTTGGTCGCCTCCGACTCCTGGTTGGATTAAAGTGAATACAAATGGTGCTTCTATGGGCTCTCCGGGGGTTGGTGGTTGTGGTGGCATCTTTCAAAACTATAGAGCATTTGTGAAGGGTTGCTTTGCTATTCCTCTTGGCCAGGTTTTTGCGTTTGAGGTTGAGCTTCTAGCGGCCTCGTTGGCTATTAATTTTGCTTGGAAGTATGGGTAGTATCAGATCTGGCTTGAGAGCGACTTGTCTTATGTGGTTCAACTTCTTTCTTCTCATTCTGAGATGGTTCCTTGGAGGGTTCGTTAGGCGTGGCAGTGCTGCATCTTCCAAATCCTGCAAATGGATTTTTAGGTTTCTCATATTTTCAGGGAGGGGAATCAGGTTACAAATGCGCTTTCTAAGCATGCTTTGGAGCTTTAAGCTGATTCTTGGTGGTTCTTCGCCCCACCGTTATGTTATTATTTAGTTGGTAATGACTGTATGGGCCGAGAGTCTTTTCGTCTTTCTTAATACTTTCTTTTTCTTTTTGGTGTGGCCTATGTGCTTCTTTTTGTTTGGGGTTGTTTTCTCCCTGGTTCTTTGTGCTTTGTTGCCTTTTGTCACTATTTTCTTTTCTTTTATGTTTTTTATATATGGTTACTGTCTAGAGGTTTTCAGCATATGATCGCTTATGATGCATTTTCCCCTTAGGTCGGTCCAATTTTATTAAAAAAAGAAAAAAAAAAAAAAAAAGGAATAATGTATCAGGGTTTTTTACACTATTTATTAAAGACTTTCATTTGATTTTTAATCTAGAGAGAGTACAAAGAATTATTATTATTTTAAGAATAAAATATTAAAAATAGGGTTATAAACAAGCTATGGTTGGTGGACAAAGATATTGTTAACCAAATATATTATCATTCCTGTCATTTTCCAACTAATCAACCTACATGTGCAATTAATATCTAAAATAAATTAATATCATCTTTATATTTACCAAAATGCCACTTATTGGATGGAATTGGATGGAATGACCATTAGTGTAATAATGTTTGCCAAAAATGACCATTTTGAAACTAATTCCTCATCTGGTGGCTATTTTGATAGTGGTGGCATAAGTTGATGATCACCGGGGTAATTATCCCTTGTTTATAATAATACATATATTCAAATTATATCTCCTCTAATAAAATAATTAGAGATTCTTGATAAAAGAAGAATAAAATGGAAAAAACAAAATTGTGGTCCAAAAGCAAAAGTCAATTTTATCACCGATTCACCATGCATGCTGTTTGAGAGTGAGACATTTTATGGTGGTGAAAGAAGACGTAGATTTGATGCTGGCTTCACCATGAATATGGGGACTTTACTTACTTTTTTCTTTCTTATTGTAATTAATTTCTTTCAACTTTTTTTCTTATATAATTAATAATTAATATGAATAACTTGTAGGAATCTTGAAAATGAAATGATACTAATTTTCCGAGTTGACATGTAAAAATAAAATTTTATAAGCCCATAGATTCCAATTTATAGAATCAAAATAATGAATTTGTTGTTTACAAGTTTGTTTTGACATCCTGTCTGGTTGTCTAAAAAAAATCATGTAAAGTTTGTTACATTATTTCAATCTTTTTTTTTTTTTGTCACGTAAATCAAGGTAACATATGAAAAGATAATAGAGAAAAAAATCAAAAAGTATTGATGAGATGATGTTGATCCGGTGATACACCCACATCACATCTACAATGTTAAGATTATGGGTTCAACCCGTGGATACTTCATTTGGTGAAGGTAACTCGTATCCAGTTCAAATACTCCCCGAATATTTCAGGATACGTATCCGACAAGCCAAATGGTGTATCTGTTGACTTTTCACAAATTTGACAGGAGGATATGGCGGGATACAGCCAGGATACGTTTGGAGTAATATTATGATTATGTTAGTATAAAATGGGGTTAGAATATAATTTCTAAATGTTTAGGGGTCAAGATGAAATTTATAAAGAAATTTACCAGATTAGGGATTTAGGGCTCATTTCTTGAAGTTGAAATGCAGAATGAAGAAAAGAAGAGGAAGAAGAAAAAAAAAGAAGAGGATGAGGATGAATTATCAAATATGTTTTCATATATTATTATTTTTAAAAATATAAATATATATTATTTTAATTGACATATCCTGCCGTATCTATATTCTAGATTTTAAAGATTTATCGTATCCTCGTACTGTATCGTACCCCCGTACCCATATCCATGCTACACCAAAAAAAAAAAAAAAAAAAAAGTAAAAAATCTTACTAACTTACTGGTATAGCAACTTTACTAAAATTATTAAAATTATTTAACGGTTTGTACTAAAAATCATTAGATTGCAATGCTTGTCCAAACAAAATACATACATAGAGAATTAGGACCGTGCACATAGCGTTAGAGATTTAGGGGATGTATTCGATCTGAACTTTTAAGGACTTTTATGGAATTTAAAAGTTTGAGTGTATTTAATATAGACTTTTAAATACTAAAAGACTAAAAGTCATGGGGTATTCAATAATGACTTTTAAAGACTTTTAAAAAAATCTATAAAAGTTTAAAAGTCATGGATATTCAATCATGACTTTTAAAAGTCTATAAAAGTTTAGAGGTATTCAAAATATCAATGACTTTTAGTTATATCAAACCTTACAATTTCTTTTTCATCCCCACCAAAGACTTTGAATGGCTTTTACTTGAGAAAAAAAATAAAATAAAACATAAAACTCCTTGAAAAAATATAACATTTTATTTTCTAATAAATAAAAAAGAGCTCATTCATTCTTATTAACAAAATTCACAAATAAATATAGTGATCATCTTTTTTTTTTTTTTTTTTTTTTTTTTCAACTATTAAAATGAACAACTTATAAAAAAAAATCATACAAACATTAGTAATCTATAACAAACAAAAAAAATGTTAAAACTAAAAAATTATATAAAATAAAATCATTCTCCACCAGCTATACCATAAAGGAAGAGACTATGAGAGATTCAATCTCATTTTTTTTTTCCTCCATTTTCAAAGCAAAACAATATAGAAATAAATCAAACGAACTACATATATGTTTACTTAAAAATAATAATAGGCAAAAAAACCACAATTTAACCGCGCCACGCCAAACTGCAATCTAATTATCTTTTATCATTATAAACCTATAACCAAAAAAAAAAAAAAAACCTGGCCACTGAAATTTGAACAAAATCAACTTTCTTCCATTTTTTTTTCCCCACTATTTTAGACACAAATCTCTAATTAAATAAACAGTGTAACAATCGATAATACTGTCGGTTTGATTTAACCATATCTATAGGTAAAAGAAAATTTAACTTTCTTGGTTATATTTTACACATATTTTGACTAATCATCATAAAATTTAGGTGTATAATTGTCTTTATGATACAAAATATAATAAAAAAAACAAATAAAAATTTCAAAATCACATATTTACGCATTAATGCTTTCGTCTAGTTTGCATATTAACAATGATTTTGTTTTTTTTTTTTTTATTCTTTTAAGAAAACATTTTTACTGACATGAGAAATATAATTGTAATATAACAAAGTGTAAATTATATTTAGAAATCAATGAAAGTCTATTAATGTCTATGAAAACCTATTAATGTATATGAAAGTCTTTTAAAATAAAAATCTATAAAAGTCTATGAGAGTCTTTCATAATTCTTTAAAGTCTATAAAAGAAAATAATAATCCATCAACTCTACAAAACTCATTCATTTAAAAAAAAAAAAAAAAAAAAAAAAAGTCTTTTAAATTTTAGATTAAATACAACACCTTAGAGAAACGTTATATATATATATATGTGTGTGTGTGTGTGTGCACGTGCGCGAGGCTGTATCGACTTAAGAATTTGACTTAAATTGTATGATTTCAACATCCATTCATTCATTTGGTCTAAATCCAAGAGTTATTATTTGCTCCTCTTCTCCACTATTGGAATTAAACCAAATGAATGGATGAAAATTAAGTCACTAATCTAAGTCAAATTTTTAAGTTCATGCCTAACCCTACATATATATATATATATATATAAACTGAAATTCTATTATCAGTTCGAACTGACAAAGTTATATCAGTTCCTTGCATGTGGGCCACTGGATTTAAATACTTTGACTTAGCTGTATGCACTTGTCAGTCAAAGTATTTAAATCCAGTGACCCACATACAAGGAACTGATATAACTTTTGTCAGTTCGAACTGATAATAAAAATACTGTATATATAAACACTCCAAAACCAACTGTTTTTACATATTTAGAATAAAATTTTAAATACAAAGTCAATAAGGTGAAACTCCTAATTATCTAAAATTGTTTTTAAGAGTACCAAATGCATGACCAAACACACACTTAGACATTAGTTTATTATTCATATTACTTTCACATATATCTGTTTCCAATTTTCCATCCAATGAGTGAAAATAGGCCAGTACTAGGAAATTTGCTTATCTAATTTTCATCAGATTAGATGCCTACAAATTAAATCATCTCATAACATGACAACTCAAAACAGTTGTACTTTGATGCCTATTGTTTAGGACTCAAAACATAGGCAAAGTGCACACTTGAGAGTAAACAAGAGAACCTCTATTCATGAAAAGATAGCAAAATTACCATCAATTAGTTTTATTGCCTCATACTGCAAACAAGAAACGCCCCGACATATCGAGATGAGATGAAAAAATTACATCACCTATCAAGGCTTTTTTTCTGCTCCTGCTCCGCATCGTATAAATCTCTATCTTCATCAGAGTCATCCTCTTTGTCCCATTCATCATTGATGCTGCTTCCGGAAAGACTGCTGAGCTCAGTTTTTCCGTCTTCTTCAGTGAGAAATTCCATCCCGTATTTTATGTCTCGGTGTTTAACCAGAAGCCAACGCAGTAGCCTATCTTCCTTGTTAAGGTAATGCAGCTCCTTGTTGATGTTCGGTGTAGCCATCATTGTCATCTGCATCAGTTGGCCCTGTACCAAGTTCAAAAGAAACAAGAGTCTATTTCATGGATCCATTGGTGAAAATTTGTCCAGTGAAAGAGGAACGAAACCTAATATATAGACTACAAAGCACTAGAAAGCAGCTCTCATCTTAACAAGGCCTTAATCCAAAAACAAGCTCCAAAGACAAATGATGAAGAAGATACAGGATATATTTTAATATAGATAAATTGTTCTCCATAAATTTTATTTTCTGAAATTATGATCCATAGGCCAACAAACAACCTTAATTACTACAGTTTCTTGATCTTCACCCGAATGTTAGACAAATTTTCCAGCTTAATCGAGCTAACTCTAGTAGCAAAAATCCTCAAGTTCAGATGCCCGGTAGAACTACGCTAAAGTGTTCTAAATTGACATCTAAAAATGCAGGCAATTTCTTGAATGATAATAAATATTTAAATGTCACCAGACCCAAGTTTAGCAATTATCAAAACATTGAAGACGAATATCTTCAACATTTTTAATTCATTCTACAAGTCAAAACTGTATATGAGAATATATATGCTAACAATCCTATGCATTAACTGGCTTGTTTGTTTCAATACAAAACAAAAGACTCAAGCAAACTAAAACACAAAAGAGGGATCCGCATTACATTAAACCTTGACCATAGAAACCTAGAAGAGTTGAGATTTATTTATTTTTTGTTTTTATAATAAAGGAGAATTAGAATTGTAGATATCATGCAGCTTTTGAACAAAAAGTAAAAGAAATAGGTCAAGAGATAGCACAAATTGGGGAACATGATGAATCCATGCTCAAGTGAAACATATCATAACAGTAAAAAGAGACATTTATACTAAAGGGATCTACAATTGGAAGTTTGAAGACTCTAAATATGTCATACTATTAATACAGAAATTTCAGTCACAACTTCGAATTGCTTAAAAACCCCCTGTGGATTAATCTTCCTACTCATTCCAACATGCAAATCATAACCTAAAAATATTCATTTCTCGGACTCATGCAAACTATAAACACAGTTAACAAATCCATGAATTTAAGCCCAAAAATATTAGATTCTCAACGGGGAGTTGGCCTCTAAAATATTCGGGGTTGTCTTTGGGAGTCAACCCAAGAACTATTCAATTTTGGGAACCTATAATTGAGAAGATAGAAAGAAGACTTGAAGGATGGAAAAGGGATCGCGTGGTGGTAGACTTACCTTGATTCAATTGGTTTTATCTAGTCTTCCTATTTATTTTCTCTCCCTATTTAAGATCCCAACCTTGGTTGCTAATAGAATTGACAAGTTGATGAGAGGCTTTTTATGGGAAGGTTACGAAGAAGGAAGAGGTTCTCACCTTGTAAGGTGGAATCTTGTTACTAGATCAAAGGAGAAAGGCGGACTCGGTATTGGCAATTTGGAGAAGAAGAATAGGGCTCTCTTGGGAAAATAGCTTTGGAGATTTCCATTGGAGAAGCATTCCTTATGGCATGCTGTCATCAAGAGTATCTATGGTCTTCAAAGTAATAATAGAGATTCGAATATAGCTCGGTATGGCTCCTTGCGAAGCCCTTGGAAGGCCATCCCTAATGAGTATCCTAAGTTTCTTCCTAATACTTCTTTGGTGGTGGAAAATGGAGAAAATATTAGTTTTTGGGAAGATATGTGGCTGGGAAATTCCTCTTTATGTGATTTATTTCCAAGATTTTATAGATTGTCTTCCTCTAACAATGTTTCTATCAAGTCTAGAAGAATAATTTCTTCTCAATCTCGGGATTGGCATTGGGATTTAAATTTTAGGAGGAGTTTATTTGAAAGGGAAAGACAAGATTATGCAACTCTCTTGACAAAACTCAATTATGTTTCATTTAATGATACAAGGGATGATAGAAGAGTTTGGAATCTTGAGCCTAGTGGAGACTTTTCAAGCAAATCTTATTTCTTATGGCTAAGTGATGATAGATCCTTCAATGATTTCAAGCCTTTTGCAATGATTTGGAAAGCCAAGGTTCCAACGAAGTTTCAAATCTTTGCTTGGGCTTTAGTTCAAGGAAAAATTAATACCGGGGATGTCATTCAAAGACAGAATCCTAATATTTGCCTTTCTCCTTCTTGTTGTGTTATGTGTAGAAGAAGTGAGGATTCCATTAATCACTTGTTTCTTCATTATGACATTGCCGCTAGACTTTGGGTTAGATTGATCAAGGAAGCTAAGATTATGTGGGTGGCCCCAGCTTCTTGTGGCTTATTTCTAAGGGAGAATATCCACGCTTTTGGAAAAGGAGACAAAGCTAAAGTTTTATGGAAATGTTCAGTTCTTGCTTTGTTGTGGCTAATTTGGCAAGAGAGAAATAGTAGAATCTTTGAAGATAGACAAGAGGACGACATCAATTGCTTGTGGGATAAAATCAAATTCTTAGCTTCTCTTTGGGCTTTTGTCTCCAAAGAATTCCGAGATACTTCATTTTTTTTTCATCCTTTTAAATTAGGAAACAGTTTTGGGGTAGCTTTGTTTTTATTTCTAGTGGGACTATGTTCATAAAAGTCTCTATATTTGTTTTGTAGTCCACAAAAGGTATTTGAGTTGTGGACATCTTGTTCACCTTTGTTTCCTAAATCCTTAATGAAATTGTTCTAGTTTCTTATCAAAAAAAGCCCCAGCAGAACAATCTTAAAACAGTCACCAAACGGAACAAACCTTTACCTAAATGAGCTTATATCATAATCGACAATCCACATTCCACAATCCCATTTAGCATTTGCATAAAAAGACGCACTATAAGGCTAAACAGTTACAATGGCTAGGAAAGAAAAATGGGGGTAAGAAAACCTTCCACAACTATTTGCATCCTTAGCACAGCATAAAGTCGGTTGAAAGATGAGTAGAACAGTGCTATGCTAGCAAAAACGTATCAAAATCAGTAGACCTATTCCACAGATAAATCCACAGTCCTGAATTCCAGATTACGAGGATCGTATGTCTTTTCTTTACAATGATTAAAAGCAACATTTACCCCTTTCTTTAATTCAATTTTCTACGGCCAGATTATTGCAATAGTCATGCTCTAAGGTATAAATTATGATACTTATTTAACAATGTCTAAAGCTCTTCCATTGCTTCTCATGAAATCAGACTCTAGGAAACTACAAAAGGGCTCGACTAAACAAAACTCAATAAATATATGATTTGCTGTGGCAACGAAGAGAAAAGGAACTGACAGGCACAAGAAACTTTTGCAAATTATAAAAGGAAGATTTTAAAATAGTTGGCACTATTCTTATCCCCAACCGATATTTTCCAACTAAATAACATATTTGATGCCTAAAGCCAGGCAACTTATATCGCATCTACAGTAAGAGTAACCAATCTTAAACTATATTTTTCGGTTGATTGTCTTTCTCTGTAGAGAAGATTTTAAAACACTATAAAATTTCACAGTTAACCCAACAAAGATAACACCTCAGAAACTCAAAATAAAAGTGCAACATTATACTAAATAGCACACAACAAAACATTAAGATTACGAAAACCAATCGGAAAAAAGATTTTTAAGAAAAGGTGAGTTTAATTCACCTGGAAGTATCTTCCATCAAGCTTCTTGATACCATAACCCAACTGGACAGTCCCAAATGATTTGATATCAGTAAGAACCCCATTTTTAGTGTAGACATGTTTCCCAACTCGAGCTACCAGCTCCATCAACGCTTCCTTTCTCACATTGGGTTTCAACAGCAGCATACAATCATAAAGTGGCATTTTTTTAAAATAAAAAACGAATATTTGTATTTCTTCTGCAGAAACAAAGTCATCGATTGAATTGAAAGTTATCAACTTTTGAACTGAAATTGAAAATCTATATATCCCATAAATGAAGAGAACCCAGATGCTGTTTTGAGTGAATTTCTAGGAAAAAAAAAGAGAAAGCAAAGAAATATATACCCTGATAATATACTAAAATTAAACAAACAAATTAAACTTTTGAAGCTCTGTAGACTGTAACAATAATCAGCTGTGTTTAAGTACATACCAAAAGAAAACCGTTGATTGGGCTCTCCTCAGCAGCTGTAAAATCTCCAGTTGCAAATTGTCTCTGTCACCCAGATGATGAAAACAATCTGACGGTGAGAAGCTTTACCGATGACGGGAAACGTTAAGTGTTAATGGTGGTGACTGGCGGCCGAAGACGTGCTGCGATGAGAGGGTACATACGATGAGAGCAGAGAGATGAGAGAAGGTACACCAGAGGTCAGATTTTGAAAAAAACCTAATTTTCTTTTTTATGCGGGTTATTTGCAGGTTTGAAATGAACCCGGGTCTGAACCAATAATTGACCCGCAAGTGGTATAGCTCTCTTAGTCTCTTCACATAAAAATAAAAAGATACATGAAATTATTGTAATAGTTCCAAAAAAGAGTTAGCTAAATAATACAAGCTCAATAATATAACGTATACGACTTGTTCAAATTCAGATAATACAGATGAATAATACAAGCTAAATAATACAGATAATTTGAGGAATGATACAAAATTACAAATCCAGAGCATCGGCGCACCTTATACACAGATAATTATTTCTACTAAAAAAAATATTCAAAACAAACACACACAAGAATAGTAACTTTGAACAATAAAAGAGAAACCCAGATGAAATATAAATGAGACAAGAACCTAACTTTGAAGCTTTGTCTTGTACTCTTGTTGAAGCAGATCGGATGAGTTGAAGAAGAGAAGATCGAACAAGCTGAAGCCAGACGACCAGATCGGAGGTGAAACCAAAAAAAAGAATACAAGAAAATTAGAAAAAGAACAAGAGAAAGGCGTTGAGTGACTTCAGACGTTGACAAACCTTGAGTCCTTGAGAATGTGATGACTCAGAACTGAGAGAAGTCGGAGGTTGAGCAGCAGGCGGCGGAGCAGATCGTAGGCGGAGGAGGAGGAGAACGGAGGTTGAGAGAAGTCTGGACTCAGATAAGAGAAGTTTGTGAGAGAACACAGAGAAGACAAGTCTGAGCGAGAACACAGAGAAGAGAAGTGGCGGAACAAAGAGTGATAAGATTTAGGGTTTAAACGGTTCAATCCGGTTTTAGAAAAGTAAAACCGGTTTAAACCGATTCCCTCCTATGAACCGAATGTTCGGTTCGGTTCGGTTTCGAACTTATTGCCCACCTCTACTCTCTTCACATAAAAATAAAAAGATACATGAAATTATTGTAATAGTTCCAAAAAAGAGTTAGATGAAATTATTGGGAATTAGATATAACAGCAATACAAGTTTCATGGCATGTAACTTTGATCTTGGGATACCTTCATCCAGCTGATGTGCAATTTTTCCATGGCTCCAGTACGGGAAGTCATATGATGCAACAAATTGCATTTATCTCTCCAATTATATTCGAAATTTCGAATGCTTATTTTTCTTCTAGTTCAGTGTCTCATAGTTGACATATAGATGTATACACTAGATCACGAACCTCATGTTGAGCAGCGCCACTTGGGGAACCTGGAACCGTACTCTTTAATTTGTAAATAATTTGTAAATAAACCTGTGTTTTTAAGTTTGAAGAACTTAAAAATTTATCATTTGTAAAATTAGGTGTGTTAATAACTTATGAGAGTTTATAAATAAATTGTATTAAAATGAAAAAATTCATTTAAATAAAGGTACTATTGACATTGAAATGAGTGTTTATAGTAATGTTTTAATTTTAAATTTTAGACATGTGTGTACTTATAAATATGGGAGCGCTTATCATTTTTATGGGTGTCAATATCCGTACCCATATTAGATACGTTAATGTACAGAACGACGATAAATATCACTACCTCAATTTACAATTCCCAGAATCCCTTCCGTTTACTTAGAAATGGGATGACATCATGACAATACAAATTTCAAACAGATACAGGGACCCCAATCTGCTCATCCATACTTTTAAATTAATAAAAGCACTTTTAAATTAGCACCTTCAAGTTAACATACAATTCCAACAGTTTAAAAACAGAAAAAATGAGAGATCCACGCGGGGTAATCAAGAATAATCCAAAGATAAAAATTCTTAACACGATTTTTGGAACAAAAGCACTTGATATGTGTTCTTGCATAAAGTGTTTTTAAGTGCTTTTGCCATAAGCCCATATAACATCTTTACTCAAAATCCTTTATAATCAGACTTTCAAAGGCTTTATCAATCAGATTAAAAAAAAAAAAAAAAAAAAACATCCCCAGCTCCACAAAATTAAAATAATGAAAAAACTGCCCAACATAACTCTTGAAAGCATGAGGATCCTCATCTACAGCAAAGATCAATGACTTCTTATGGTCCTGCGAAATCATTAACACGAATGATGAGTGCATTGCAAAACAATCAATCCCTAAAAGAAGAAGAAAACTAAATAAAGGTCTCAGATATATCTTGCCTTCCCAATCTCGAGAGCTCAGGCTCTGCCAATAGCAAATCATGTAGCTGTTTCACTTCCATCTGCCTTTCGATCCGGGAAAAGATATGATAAAAGAAAAGAAAAAAATTCTCAGGCACCATTTTCTTCTCCTCAAAAGGCAAAAAGTCATACAACAACAATCAAACATGACCTATATGAATAACTAATTGATGCTACAAAGAGGACAGCGATGCGGGAAGTACTAAATATTAGAACGAAATTAATGCAATTGGCTTTTCTTCAACAATTTACATATATAAAATGCAATTTCAAAAGAACAGAGAAGAAGCAATGAAGTACATACCTATAAATAAATTCAACAGAAATCAGCCTGTGATGAAGGGTGTAATCACTACCCACATAAGTGATAACTAAGCTACCTGCATCTGGGTGCGGCCAGCTCCTTGAAGTAGGAAACCGCAGCACAAATGTACCAGGCTGTTGAAGACCCCTTGGACCCTGAAGTGAATATTCAGCTTCTTCCTTTGTAATAAATCCTTCTATCCACTTGGGTGATGTCGACTTCCATGTTGCATTTATCCACTCTCTTGATAAAGTGAACGCAACAGGGTATAACCAATACCATAAATTCTCAAAGTTTTCTTGGGCAAGATGATCTTGGCATCCAGCAATTTTCTTCAGAATTTCAAAGTCCTGAAACACTTATTAAACTTAGAACATTTATTGAGGCCATAGTTCTCACAATGACTTCATATCCAGTATCCACAAAAAATTAGTTGTCTACTTAACAAACTAAAGCTCTTCACAGAGCTACTATTTGAGAATCACAAATAGTGTCAACAACAAAATTTATTTACTTGATAATTTCTGGATATGCATAATGCAGAAACTCACCTGAATATTTAATAATTGGAGCTAAGCCAATGTGTGCATAGGAGAGACTAAATGAATACAAGTGTGGAAGGTAGTTGTGTGGACCGTGTGGTACTGGAGGTGGGGTGGGGTGGGGTAGGCTGAGGCTGCTGGATGAATGCACACACGAAAACAAAAGGGTGGTGTTTATTTATGATAGGGTTCACTAATACTATTCACTTTTTTTTTATTATTACATTTATTAGTATTTTTTATTAAAAAAACACATTTAGCATTATTAGGATTTCATTTGTTTAATTTATTTTTAAATTTTATTGTTTATTAAAGTGCTAACTATTTTTTAATTTTAAAAGAAAACATTTAAATATAAACAAAACGATACATATATTATTAAACTTCAACTAGGAAATAATGGTCATATCCTGATTAGAAGATATTAAAAAAAAAATAAACTAAACAAGTTTAAAAGCTCTTTTGGGTATAAAAGCTCTTTTGAAATATAAAATCCAAAAAGTAACTGAAAAGCTCAGACTTGCTTCTCTTCTTCTATTGTCAAAAGTCAAAAGCAAAAGCCATGTTGAACAAGCTCTAACTACCCTTTATAACTTGACCATGTGTTTACAGCAAAAGATGACATAATAGAATATTGACATCAAATATAATTTAAAATGTGAAGCATAGGCAGGGGCAGATTGTTGCAACTCTTGGGTCAAAAACACAATATTCCCCTGTGACTACAAACTAACACTTCCTACTTTCTTAACCAAAAAGCTCCTTATCTCTCTCTTAGTGCCGTCTCTCTTCTAGATCTCTTCAAGTCCTTCCCTCTTTTTGTTTTTCTTTTTTCTTTCCCTTTTATTTTTTTATTGAATTTTTTACCAGGCTTTCCATATTTTATGTTTATTTTTTTTCAATACCATATTTGTGGACTATCTCTTCTTCAGCAAAATGTCCTTACTCTCCCATTGTTCTTATATATTTTGGCCATGCTTCTACTCTCTCAACTTATTTCTGTTTAAAATTTAAATCAAACTAATAAGAAGTGACCATTTGCCAAAGCAACTTCATGAAAACCTACCACAGAACTGCTATCTTGAATTACTTTATCATCTATTTCTACATAATTTTTTCCTACAGAAGAGACAAGAAAAAGAAGTAAAGGACTATAGAAAAATGGAAATACACTGGCAACATCAGTAAATTGGGGGTTTGTTATTCAGCAACACCTCACAGCAATAAGATGGTTGATAGAACATTGGGCATTTGAAATTTAATTTATTCTAGCAAAACCAGGGGCGTAGCCGGAAACTATTTTCCTTTTTATTGATGAATCTAAACAGTTCGAAAGAACCTTCATTAATAAAAATTAACCATACACTAGTTAGAGGACATAATGATTGACCAAAAGAAGAAGAGACAAATAATGGGTATTGGTGGTGGTGGCCTTTGTTGGGCTTTCTTTGATGAAGTTGTTTGCATGGGATTTTAGTGGACTTCGTATAAAAGAGTACTGGACTAGATAACTTCATCATTATACTGAATGTTTTTTTTTTCCAAATTTAGCCCAGCTAACCCAAGGCTGTCTCACCCGAGCAAAACAATTAAGTGTAATGCCAAACCTTGAAGAAAAACAGTAATACACCCCTACATTCTTATAAAGTCCTACCAATGCAGCAGAGTAAACACTAATTTCAAGTTCTTCAAAGAAAAAAAAAGCTTTATTTTCATTACTTACTAGTTCTTCTAACTTATTACCACAAAGATGATCAACACTTGGGAGAAATATGATTCTTGGGTCACAAAAAATCCTTTAATTAATTTAGGACAACAATGGTCATTACCACATACATACACATTGCTAACAAAATGAAACAATTCTAAAATCTATATATTTCATACTTTGGTTTAGAACTTGTTGAAATGAATAATTTTTAAATGGTATAAAGATAAGACTCAAAAATCATAAAGTGCTAAATAAAGCAGTGATGAAAATGTAAATTAACATAGAAGAAACTAAAACAATGTTGCTTGGCTGTTACAGCATCCTAGAAGGGTAAAAGATACACTAATTGAAAGAAGCAAATCTAACAAACTATTGCCGCGTACAGAAATTACAAAATTGTAATATAATTGTTAGAGTGCTTAAACCTGGGCCATTTCCTAACAACTTAAGTTTTTGGGTATGTTAGTTATTGACACCATAATAGAGCCCCGTTATACAGGGGAGTACAGGGTTCAAGCCCCAACACCTGATTATATTTGAATTTGTTATTTGTTATCTAAATTTGTTGTGTTTCTGTTTGGGCTCGAGCCACGTGGTTTGCATGTGAAAAGGTATGTTAGAGTGCTTAATAACTATTGTTGGGCCTTTTCCTAACTTAAGCTTTTGGGTCTATTTGTTACTTACAATAATCAACTTAGGTGGACTTCAACATATATGTGGCGCTCCATAAGTTTTTGAGTAAATTCCACTTGTACTCCGGTTAACATTCACGTTATATAAATTTATACACCATCATATCTTCTAAGATTGACAATTTGAAATACAACAAATTGTGGACTCAAAAAGACATGTTCAACATTAGCAACACCACAGAATCTCAACCCTCAACCTTGCATGCTTCGATAACTACTCATATCAGTTGTAAACCATAAGTTCGCCTTAAGAAAAATTGATAGCACTACATGTGTATGTGTTGTAAGTGTTGTGAGAATGCATGAGTAAGAAAAATAGAGAGAGAACCTGTTGTTTCAGAGATCTAGTACTGCAGCAAGAAATCTTCATGAATTGCTCCTCAATCCCAAGAACTGCACTATCCCAGTGAACATGGTTGTTGTTTGTTGAGATCAAATTCCAAGTTTTTCTCCCTTCTTCTATTAGTTGCTTTGCCATCATTATTTGGGAGCTGAAAGAAGAGGAAAAATGTTCCTTTATAGGATTTAAATGGTGCCCTAATTGCAGTAACCAATAAATATTTGACAGTTATGTATGGACACAAAAGACACAAGCAAGTGAAGTAGCAATACCAAGTAATTGATTGAGTTATGAGCCACTGACAGGAAAAGATGTATACAAAGAGAAGGATGCAAGGCCAAAGAAAATATGCATTCCCCAGTAAATTGATAAATAATTAAGTCATATTTCATATTTTTATTATTATTAGTACTTTCAGTTGCAAAGATATAATATACAGGAACATGCTTGCATGACAATGTTATTGTGATTTTCATAACAATAAACAAATGTCAAATTTAAATTATAGTTTAAAATAAGCATCTTTCTTTTGTTACAAACATTAACAAAGAACCATCACACCAGCTGGGTTTCATGGCATGCCTAATTAGAATTTAATGAAAATACAATCACAAAATATAATAATAAAAAAAGACACCGTTGTTCATCACCTGTGGTGGGAGCATCCCGAGTAAATGGCAACCTGCTTTGCAAACTCCAATATTTCTTCATCAGAAGAAGATGGTGCAATCTCCTTGAGCATGCTAGATCTCTCAGTCATACTTCCCAAGCAGTACTTAAAAATGGTCGAATCAGGAACTGAGTTTCCACTGGTCGACATAGTCTTATAAGATGAGTTTCTTGCTCCAGTACTCTCTGAATCAGATGGGGAGTTGTCCACCTCTTCAAAATTTATGTGTGTTCCGTTCAAACTTGCCACATCTATTCTCTCAGCCTAATTGAAAATAGTGAGCTCTGAGACTAGGATGTCAAAATAAATGCAAACTACCCAAATTCAAATTCGAAAATCCAAACACAGTTGTAATCCACAAAATCTTTTGAAAGTATACTCTTAAGGATATAGCATGATGTAAAAGGCTACAGGTCTAAAGGTGATAGATAGACAAAGCAAGGAAAAACAAAATCAGTTTCTTTCATTAATACACCACACCACGAAAGAGATGGGAGCTCTTTCCTGTGTCACCAATGTTTAAAAATGCGTGAGATGGTTCTGTCCTTGCGAGGTGAGGCGGTCGCCACAATTCAAAAAATAAAAATATTTCAAATAAAATAAAAAATAAAAAACTAAAATTGAAATCATCCATAATATTTAATAAATAGTCCACAATCAACCTCAACCCCATATTTCCAAGCAGGATCTTTTCTAATTGACATCTCATGCAAAAATCTACAACAAATAGAATGGAAATCTTGCTACAGAATGGAGAAAAAAGAAACAAAAAACCTGCTGGAGATAGGCTGCTGGACTAAAAACCTACCAGAGAACCTAGGGTGATGTCGGAGTCTTGGGAGTGGGAGAAGTTAAGAGATGCGTTTTTGGACAGAGGGGTGAGACTTTCTGTTGTAATTTGTAAAGAAGATGTTAGGGTTTTAAAACCCTTTATACTCGATTTTTTTTAAATAAAAATAAAAATAAAATTTGCATAGACCGCCTCACCCGATTGACTGCCTCATGGGATTCAGGCGGTACCGATCCATTGAAGGGTTGAGGTGTCCACCTCATTCGAATTTTTAAACAATGAGTGCCACATGGCACAACATTGAACAGTCATCATACATTAAATTTCTTAGCCTCTCTATAATTTCAAATACAATGTAATGATCAAGTTTTCTTATCTACCATACAAGGGACTGGGGACAAAATCATATGTAGGCACCAATTGGAGTAATTTCATAAAACACCCCTAATAAAATTGCACATTAACACTAATGTAAGCATTAAGTAGAGGAAGTCATGGCTTAGGTGGAAAACTGGAAATGCATGATCATGAATTTATATCAGGTGTGCGATTTCAACAAATGAATTATTTGCCTTAATAGCTTCTCTATCTTATTAGGGAGATATTTAATCATGTGTTCATTATAATTTACTAAAATTAATTTTCATAAACTATTCATATATTTTACTAAAAGGGGAGAAAAAAGAAAGAAGCAAAAGGAAAAACAGTTCGATATGCCAGTTGTCCTACGATTGGGCCTGTACTAAAATGTTAAGCTTTTGAGTTAAAATGGTCTAATAAAGGAAATAAACATTTATTGTTTATTTTTGTTAAGGCTATCTAACAATATATAAATTGACTCTCAAAAATATAAATGCCAGACAAACCAATCCTCAAAAATATAAAAGTCATACAATTATAAATATTTTTTTAAAATTTTCATATATGTTATTTGCTAATATAATAATGTCAATAATAGGAGAGGCAGTCAGGTTTTCAAGTTGTTGTGATTGACATTTATTATCAATTACAGTTTGCCATTTCCTGAAACCGATTGTATTTAGCAACATTTTCAAAATTGTATTTCATTAATGCTCTATCAATTGTGATCTCCACAAATTTTCATTCTTCTACCACAAGAATTAAAAGCAAGATTCATCCTTGCTAACAAACTACCCCTGAGGTTCATACATTATGGTCATAAATTAGGTTCAAATAGGAATCCAAAAATCAAGAAGTCAAGTGAGTGTGTATCTTTCTAGATATAGTTAACATGATATATTAGTCAAACACACCATCACAGTAACGAGACCCAAAAAAGGGATGACAATGATCCTTTGATATATTATATGTTTGGGTATGAGAGTCAAGCATGGTCATGAATTTTAGATGTCACTTTGCAAATTTGTTTATCATCAGTTGTAAGGACATGGGACTAAACTAGATAATTTATAGGTAAGTCAAATGAAGCAAACTAAAAGAGTATAAGATGTAATATAAGTACAACTTGAAGTCTGTTCTTCAGTAAAACAGCACCATATACTGGCACAGTAATCATTTCAGTTATGGTTTGTAAAAGAAAGGGATAGTATCAACCTATCCATCCAAGTACCTTAATGACTCCAAACAGAGATTTACATTCTATCGATGGTTATTCCACATTTTAAAATATGGTGAAAAACAATAATTGAAGAAAAACTCTGAAAAAATGAAAAAGAAAGTACCTTAATAGCATTCCGCAAATGAGAATTGCATTCACCCTCAGGTTGCTCCACTGTAGATATCTTCTCTTGATCAAACCTGACCCGCTTTGATAATGAACTGGGTTTTGCTTCGTGCACAGCAATCTTTTGAAGTTCTACAGATACATCGTCAAAAGATTGAGATCCATTGAGTGGTTGGGTAGCAGCTGGTGATTTTTTGCAGATAACAGACGTCCGGATATTCCGATTTCGAGAGATGCAACGGATTGGAGGAGAGAGTGCCTCCAAGAAAGAAAACCCTACAGCTTTTAATATTTCAAACCTAATTCGAAACAACCTATTGTCGCATTTGGATGAAAGCTGAAAATGGAAAAACAGAAAAAGAGATTTGTAAACTCTTACCTGAAACACAATATCAAAATTCTCAAACAAAGATGCATTAAGGGCACATAATCAACAAAATGAAGCTGGCAACTCTTTTATAACTTTGTTCCAATATAAAAGAATCAAATTCCAAATAAGGTATTTCCTTTGTTTGGAGCCCAACAGCAACCCTGCTGCAGCGAGATTGTTGAAACCCTCCCCTCCCCATGTCTTTAGCAATCCTGCTGCAGCGGGATTATATATATATAGTCCTTATCCGGTGCGGAAATCCTACACGTTTTTTCGTACGGGATCGATTGTACAGCTATGTGCAATATGTTCCACAACGTTATGTAATATGTTCCACAATGTTATGTAATTATTACACAATGTACCTGAATCTCGCACGAAAAAACGTGTGGGATTCCCGCACTTGATAATTTTTGTATATATATAAATAGTACCTTTCTAATTCAGGATCCCGCATGAATTTTTCATACAAGATCACTAATTATCGGGATCCCGTACTTGATAATTTTCCTACATATATATTATTCTTTTAATTTAGTAATTAAATAAAAAATCTATATAATAATATAAAAGGAATTTTGTTTTAAAATATTTTTGCTAATTTACTAAGAAATAAATTAAAATGTTATTTCAACTAAAAACAATATTATTCCAATAATTTGTCATTCAATTTCAAACTATTATTATATTTAGTCAAATCCCATGTTTTACCAACAAAGCATAGTATGATTAAGTTTATTCCTAACTAATGCTATCTCGCATGCCAAACGAGCATAATTAAGATGTATGCAAAGGGCATAGGACAAGGAATGATAGTGTTAAACCCACAAAAAACCCCAAAAATTACTTAAGGCTAAAGATGGTTAAATGTCTAAAATAACAAAAGATAAGAAAATAATAATAAAGAACAGGAAAAAGGACCACTAGTGTAGTCTCAAACTAACACAAGCACATAAGTTTTGCAAATCAAAAAATTATATTGATTATAGGTTAGGTTTAATCCCAATTTAATTTAATTATATAATTATTTATTAAATACTTATTATTATTATTATTATTATTATTATTATTTGTTTTTAGGAGAGAACATCCAATTTCTGCCATGGGTAACCCAAACTGTAATAGAAAATAATTAAATCAAAATGATAAAAATAACTAAGAATCATGTTTCATATTAACAGAAAGGAGGTTTATCACAATTTACGAAGGTAACAGTTAAATGAAAAACTATTCAGCTATAAATGGTGTAAAACAATCAAAGGCCATACATAACAAGCACTTTAAACCGCATCAGAATGCAAATTGCACGTGAGAAAGGGCCATCATTACAATTCCCTAAATTGAGTTTTATGCTAAACTTATTACAATCATAAATCCACAAATCATATGACATGTTGCTTTCATAATGAAAACAAATAGTACGAGTAATTGGTTTTAGATACTCAATATCATCTAAAATCATTATTTTAATGCAAAAGGGCACCGAAGTGGTAATTGCTGAATGACATTTCGTCTGCCATCATAGAAAGTATCCCTTACATCTTTATAAAAAAGTGCCACAAGTTCAATATGACATTTAACATTCTACCTGAGATATCTTCAGCTTAAAGGATGCACGCCCATGCAATATTTTACTTGGTCTATCACAAGAAGCATATTCAATTCCATCATAACTCGTCAATAGAGGAGCCTCCGCATCATTTGTTTTCTCCACAGGGCCACCATTGTCAGCATACAAAAGTGATGCGACAACCTATTAGAATAATATGTAAACATATATATTAATGATACCACCAAAACCAATTAGTAAAATGAGATCAATTCCACACTAAGCAAAAGCTAGAGAAATAAACCTCCATTTCCTTGTTTATAGGCTGGTCAAACGCATTCAATAAAATAACATCCAAGGAAAAAATCCTGCGGCAAGATGCCTGAGAAATGGTAAATGTATTAAAAAAATTGCCATAACAGTATGTTACAAATTTACAATCTTAGAGTTTGAATTTACAACTCTATTTCAAATGCTAGAACTAGCTACTTGGAACCATAAAGAAACGTATAAAATTAAGAATGTCCCTAACGTCGAACCTTCCCACCAACAATGCTCCAAACACCATCGCTGTCTTCTTCAATCTCAGAGGCAGATGAATTATCAATAGCTAATTGTAGAGGTGGGTCCTATAATAAGACAAAAACATATATCAAGTAACAAAAAGTAACCTGCATCAGAAAGACATAAAAATCATGAAAATTCAAAACTATAATGGCATTGTACCTTAGCATAGTGATCCTTAACAGAGAAGATTAGAGGCAAGACTTTTGCGTTGTGCACATAACCTCGCACATCATTACCAGCAAAATTTATCTTCTTCAAACAATTTGAATTGTCATCTTTGCTGAATGATGAAGGTAGAGACTGCTCTGCCACAATCTCTCCATCAATGTGAAGCCGCAGAAACTCAGTAGAAACCTAACAGAGAACAACAAACGAACAATCTCAAAGTCTCCAGAAAAAGAATTCACCATCATATTCACTAAAGTTAACAGCAAGGTGATGCCAAAGTGCTTAATGATGCATCAATAAATTCGATCAGACACAAATGTATCTACAGCGGATGCAAACATAAAATAGAAGAAGAAAACTAAGGCCAATATAAGACAAATTAGAAAAGATGGAGTTTGCTAGAACACACAAAGGGTGGTCACATTCCTCATCATAGAAAAATAAAAGAAATTAAAAGTGAAATACTCACTAGCTAATGCCCCATGCCAATCTAAGGAGTTCATAGGCCTTGTAAAGTTGTAATTCTCATGGATGCTTTTCAATCAAACACTCCTAGTTGGTGGAAAGTTGTTTGAATTTAGCTCAATCCATCAAATACCTGAGAAATTCTTTCTATTGTTTCTTCATCACTCCAAAATTATCCATAAAGAATACATTAGCCCCAATGCATTAGTGAATAGCCTCGAATGAGGAATCTGAATTTGCAACTTGCTATTTGCCTATTTCAGTTGAGCCTGACTCATAGAACTGCTTTCTTACTAAGCTTTAGCATCAGTTAGTTAATCATCTAATTCCATGCACCTAATGTCAATTTTATTACAAATCATAAAATGTATAATAATCATTTAGCAAATATAATCCATAACTGATGAAACAGCATATATCATTATCACCATAAGCCTAAAATTACTAGAAATAAATATATTACGCCAAGATCTCCACACATCACACCACTACCCTCTAACCCGATATGAGTAAAACCTACAAGTTGCATGACCATTTTCGCACCAATGGAAGTTGCTCCCGAATCCTGATGCTTCCTCCCATCATCAATTGCTGTTGTTTTTATATACAGAGTTGTCTGTTATTAAAATATATTCCCAACTAAATAAAACAAACAACTGACCACTCTTTTACACCCTGGATATTTAAGCACATATCAAGGATTTCAGAGATGAGTCATGAGTTGTTATTCACATATCTAAAGCATGATTAAAATCTTCAAGTGATGCATCAATGATGAAAAGCCATAAAGCCCCCCACCCCACAGACCTAAAATCTAAAAATTAGCCAAAACAAATGTCAAGAAGCAACACCAATACTATTCAGTTCCATTACTTGAGTAAAAGAAAACACTGTAGAGTAAGAACATCAATCCCATCAACTTATTACTTGGTAGATGTTTGAAGCATACCTTACATCCAACATGGGTCCATTTTTGTAAAGGAAATTCAATCTCCATAGATGCATGTGGAAATTCATTCGATGGAGTGGAAATTCTAGGATCAGGAACTTCTTTGTGTGATGAAAACAATGGAAAAAGCATTATTGTCTTATTATCCTTTAGAGCAAGAAAAGGAGCACTGCCGGCAACAACCACCTGCACAATTAATACAGTTCAACACATCTTTTCAACATGCTTGAAGAACAAAAACTAGTAAAATATTTAAGCAAAGCACTACTTTATAAAGCATCATAAAGCATAAATCACAGTTTAATGATGTCAACTAAAAAAAACTCCATCTAAGGCACAAAAAAGATGATCCAACCAGAAAAGCTTGCAAACCACCTCCTAAGTTAATACTTAATACAACGGTAGTTCTTGCCAGTGATTCTAAATTACTAGTTTACATAAATTTGGATAGCCAACAACTGAACCCTAAAAATTTGCTAGAGCCACAAATTCAGCAAAACCACAAAAATGAGAAATGGGTATTCTTGATAAATAAATAAATAATAAAAAGTAGACACGGTTGAGTGTTTTGAGACCTGATTGAGGAGTATAGCTGGAAATGTAGAGGGCTTCAAGAGATAAAGCCAGAAACATAAAGTGAAACCCTCTTCTTCTCCTTCAATTTTCACTCTCAAATCCTTCAACAAACTGTAATCTTCACTTTTTATCACATTCTCTCCCATAGTTTCTTTTCAAAATCACAACAAACCCAACTCTCTCTCTCTCTACTTTCTCTGGAAACAAACAACCGTTTTCCTATGACGGCTGTTTTAAGTGTTCACTAGCGAAATGGGTGCAAACTCAGTTACAGATAGTGCAGCAATTCGAACTCAAGAAACAATAATGCTACTACACAGACCAAAGGCAAAGAGCAGCAAAAAAACCAACCCAAATGGCAAGTGATTTGCATGGTAACCATAACTAATTTGACAATTTGGACTGAATAGTAGTAAAAAAATCAACCCAATTGGCAAGTGATTTATTATTAGATTTATACGGTAACCACAACTCATTTCACAGATTGGATTGAATTCTTGGATTGTGATGAATTTGAAAAAACCCAAACGGCAAGTGATTTGTTACTCTTCGAAGAAAACCTAATTCATTGAACGCCACGTCAAAAACCGACGGTTTATGACGTTAAAAGTGAAACTGTTTAGTGGGTGTGGTCCATGGGTGGGCGTTTAATAGGTCAATTCATTTTTAAATGCTACCGATAAAAAACCAATAAAGTTAAGTTTCTGACAAAATAAATCGATTCAATAAAATTTACAAATATCAACCGATCAAAAACCAAACAAATTGGACCGGTTCGGTTCGGTTTAGTTTTTTTGATTTTGGGCTTATTAGGTCAAATTAATGAGTTTTAATTAGTACATAAATTTTCATATTTTAATCATTTTAGGCCTTTGATCAAATTAAATTATAGGTTTGAACAAATTGAAAATACTGATTTAAAATAATATTCAGCAAAAAAAAAAATCTTCAGTGACATAGTTTCATGCTTTCATATTTTCATGGACTGTAGGGGGTCGATCTACGTGGTATGTGAATCGGGTCGGGTTATGTTAGGCCCAAGGCAACTTGTTTAAACTTGTAAGATGAGAGATGTCGTCTCCTCGTTGAACTTGCAATTTAATGTCTATCGACCTTGTACGGACATCGAACCTGCAAAAATAATTAGAACGAAGATAATACAAATAGAATAACGAAGATGGGTTTAAATTTATTAGCATTAGGTGTGCTTAGGTTGAGCAATGATCTGTGAAGATCGTGACAGCGAGTCTAACCAAGTTCCGGTTGCCAGAATATTTATAAGTAGAATTTTAGCACGCTTCAATAAGCTTTTCTTCAAAGAGATTTCAGAGAGCTTTCACTGTGATGGAACCTGGTTATTTATAAGCCAAGTACCTCCAACGTTCGCCAACTGTTAGCTTTGATAGTGGGAGGATTTCATGGAGAGATTCTCTCTTCCCATTATCTATCCAGCACAACTGTACATTTGACTTGGTCTTTCAAAGACTAAGTTCTGTAGCTGATATTTATGTTGGGTCAATCCAATATAACGGGTTTGGGTAGGATCTTGTATTTAAAAGGTCTGGGCTTAATTCATTGGGCCTATGGGCCATTTTTGGCTATCACATGGACTATTGAACATTAAACTAGGTTTTTTTTATAAGTTGGATCTCGGTTCAGTTTTTCGATTCGAGATAGTGACCCGGAAAACGAACCTATCCAATCGATTTTTAAAAAAATGAACCAAACAGAACCGGTTAGCATAAGAAAAAAAAAAAACCGATTGGATCGGTTCGATTCATTGGTTTTTTTGTCCACCCCTAGGTGTGGAAATCTTTATCTAAGAAAATCATGGGCTTTGTAATTTATGATAGGCCCAAAATAAGGCCCATTAAAACTTTCTATACCACGATTAAATTTGGGCCCGATCCATATTCTATAACAACTGCATAGGCATACTAACAAAGCAAGTCTCATAGGCCCACCAAATTACTAACCATAGAAAGCTAAAATACTAGGGCTGTCAGGGTAGGTATTTTACAGCCCTGTTTTCGTTTTCACTTTTCAAAAACGATTTTGATTTCACATTTGTTAATCGTTTTTCATTTTGTTCTTAAAAAATCATGGGAAATAAAACCAAAGTTAAAAATATAAAACAAGGAAAACACCATAAAAATGTTTTAACATGGGAAATAAAACCAGGGTTAAAAATATAAAACAAGGAAAACACCATAAAAATGTTTTTTCTCGTTATTATTTTCGTTTTTCACTAAAAATTGTTGAGACTATTAAATAATTTGGCCCATATCATAAATATTTATTTTATTTTTAATAAAACTCCAATTCATTCAATTGAATTTTTTTTTAAGTTTTAACATGTATTTTTTTTATCAAATATTTTTTTTGAAGAATATATAATAACTGTTTTTTTAATTCATTTTTTTTTCAAAAAGGATTGCTGGCAGTATATTTTGGGAGTGTTTTTGTTTTTGTTTTTTGAAAATGATTTTTTTTTTTAAAGAAAAATCTTCTTCATTTTGTTTTGTTTTTTTTTTTAAATATGGAAAACAAAACTAGTATCAAAAATAAAAAATACGGAAAACATGTTTTTTGTTTTTTTTTTTTTAAATTGGCACCTTTTTTTTTTTTTTTTTTTTAATCTTTTCTTCTTCAAATTTTTTAATGATATTTTTTCTTTTAAAATTTATCACTATTATTTATATTTAATAAAATTAATATTATTTCTAAATTATGGTTACTTCTTCTTAAAATTTATTAATGATATTTTTTATTTTAAAATTTATCACTATAATTTATATTTAATAAAATTAATATTATTTCTAAATTTTGGTTTATACTTCTTAAAATTTATTAAATGATATTTTAACATTAGTACAATTAATATTATTTCTAAATTATGGTTTCTTCTTCAACTTCTTAATATTTATTAATGATATTTTTAAAAATAATTTATTTTTGGTTTTAATAAGCTTACGTGGTGGTCATTAACATACGCAAGAACATTTAACTCTCATACTAATTTTCTTATTAGCCGTGATGATAAGATCAATGAAGGGATAGATGCTCCAGTGAAACGAAAGTGAAGAGGTACAACATTTATGGGTTTGTGACAGCTTTTCAGGTGATGTCTAATAATTGATGAATTTAATTAAAATTCTTTTTAGGCAACATGCATGTTATTTATCTCACTTTCGTCGAAGCTCTCTCAAACACTGCAAATTGTCTCTCATCGTCATCGTGCAAACCATCTCTCAAGTCACATTACTTTTTAGGGTTCTCACACAATCTCTCAAACAATCAAACATTCGCTTTCGTGAAGAGATATGGTGTTAGGATTATACTCAATAGCAAGAGTGTAATATTGTTTTTGACAATCTTTTCATATTAATAAAGTGATTTTTGTTTTAACAAATCTTATAGCATTTATAGTTTAATTATTATAATTGTCAAAAGTAAATAATCATAAGGTCAAAAGACTATGAGAAATGAAAAATTGTTCGTACATCTGGATATGTATGAGGTAAACACAATTCTTTAGTTAGTCTTGAATAATGTTCACAACTTAAGATAAAGGTTGGGCGCCTTTACCTTGTTAAATTTGTAGATTCTTTTGCTAGCATTTGAGTGAGATCAAATGTGCTATGATAAGTCTAAAATCATCAAAGTATGGTATCTTTGAGTAAAAGAATCTAGTGCACTAGGTGCATTGAATATGATCATAGTGAAATACTTTATCCAGAACCATCAGTGGATAAAAGTTTTTATTTTGAGGATAATCGGAGAGTCTATCTTAATCTTGAGATAAATGATGGACTTATGATTACAAGTGTTATCATTTGAGCTATTAATGAGTATGATTATATAGTATAGTCTATCCTCAATAGTTTGGTGGTATTCATTTGTTAATCGATAGAGAACTTCATTTATAGATATGGACATCGTGGCTCCATTTATTAAATGAGAGTAGAATATTATCATATGGATACTTTGAGGTATTGGATATTAAATCTTAACGTTAAGTTTTCGATAATGTCTATTGAAACATGGCTTCTGGACAAGTCAGAATATCCAAGTTCAAAATGTGGTCATATGAGTAAATATAGTAACTAGGAAAGCTATATGCGGTCTATGAGCTCTTAGCAATTACTGATATTTTTCACGAGGATACACTATCTCCAATAAGATTGTCTAGGGTACGAATGAGAAATATTTACTTATTTTATCTTTATTTAAGAGTTCAATTTTAGTTCTTTAGTGGAATGAGCTAAAATTAATAGATTAAACCTAGGTGAATCATTTATTGATTTTGATTGGGTTATGTCTATTAAAACTTAAATTTAGATAGCCCGTCAAGATCCTCAATCCACACGGACTTACATGGATCACTTGATATATTTTACCAGACTAATTTATGGGTCCATCTAGAATTATAAATGGAGAGGTGCGGTCATATGTGATCAAGACTCGTGGTAACTCTTCGAATACCTGGAATGGGCGGCCAAGGATGTGGGTATCCTTGGGCTGTCCTATTGGGGTGCAATTAGCATTTCATTAATACATTAAGAATATAATTTGCATATTTTTTATTTAATGGGCTGTTAAATTATATTAATGTATTAATTTAAGGCATGTGGACTTGTTTCTTTTAATAAGAATGAGTCCAGTTCACATGTGGACTTTTTATTAAAGTCCAATGGATTTAATAAAATATAAAAAACAATATATTGCTCATATTTTGGACATGGGCGGCAAGGCTAAGAATATTGGCCTATTATATTGTTTTATTTAATTAATTAATTAATTAATTAAATGGAAGTTAATTAATTAATTAATTATTTATTTGATTAAAAGTCAAAATCTTTTTCTAACTAGGAGAATGTCTCTTAGTGTTATACTATTGTTGGTAGTATGATAAGAATCAAAGACTTTATTTGATAAGTAGATAAATAAAAGGAATTTATTTATCTAGTCAAATTAGGAAGTTTTGGATTAAGTCACAATTTAATTTATATTCAATATATTATTGGATAATACACTAAGGAATTGAATTAGGGTTTGGATTCAAAAGTTGATAGGAGTTTTGGTGAAACACAAATCCTCTTTGTTGTATATATAAATTCGCCAAGCAGACACGTCACCAAAGGAGTCAATAAATAATGAAGAAAAGGTTGTCACGTCACTCGTTGACCAGGTCAAGGAAGAAAATGTGGCCAGTCAATCAATCTTAATAAAATCAAAGGTGTGGTCGCCAGAACCAGATATATACTCGTCAAAGGTAAAAACGTTGTCACCGAAGGATAATACCCAAGAGTGAAAGTGTTCGCCGCATCAGCATACTGGGCCCGAATCGACTCGGTAAAAACACAGAAATAAACCCTAAACCTTTAGAAGACCCATGGCAACAAGGAATCATAAAGAAGAAAAGAGATAATAGCATATATGGATCCGTGATAACATAGGAATCCTAGTACGAATCAAAAGGGGAATCCTATCGCCAACACGGCTAAAGACAAGGGGAAACCTTAATTAAACATGTATAAATAGAACCACTTATCCCACGAGGGAAGGGTTCGAAAACCTAGAGAGAAGAGAGCAATTGTATGAGAGATCTGAGTGTGTAACAAAGCAATAAGTCTAGTATTATTTTTCTGCCCTCTGGGGGCGCCGTGGTTTTTTCCCATTCAAGGGTTTTCCACGTAAAATCTGTCTCTTGCATGCATTGATTATTCTTTCGTTTTACTTTGAGTTGATATAATTGTTGAGTGTGTGGCAATCCAAATTTCACCGTCAACAATTGGCGCTAGAAGGAGGGGGATCTTTGAACAAAAACTTCGAGGAACCCTTGCGAGTTGAAAAATATGAACAACGACAGTGACAAAGATGGTAACTCCAGCGGAGATCTGATTGTTGAACCAACCGCGCCGACAGGAGATAGGGCGGTGACAATCAGAGAGCAATCGGCAGCAACACTAGGAACTAGGGCAGCCGACCCCGGGGTTCTACAGCACTTCCAAACGGCGTTAGTAAACTTAATCAGCGAAGCTAGCAAAATAGGGCTTTCGCTTCCTATAGGATTGAGAGTTTCTTCTCCCTATGAGTTAACCACTCCTGGAATCCAGCCACCCGGAAGACTACGGTCGGAAGTTCACATTGCAACCCCTGATGCTCAAGCAAGACAATCCAATGAAGAGACTCCCCAGAACCATCCTGAGGATTTTGAAGGGAGAAAACAAAGAAAGGGAAAAGGTGTGATGAATGAAGAATCTAGGGAGGAGGGAGACCAGATACGAACACATGGGGTCAATTCCAGTGACACATACTAAAGGAACCGGCGGAGACACCGTTCTATCTCGTCTGAAGATAAGAGTCCTCGTTCGCGAAGGGAATTTCGATCCAAAAGAGCACGGCGGAGAAGATCCGAGAGCATAGAAGATCGAAGGAGCCCAGATGAAAGAGGCAATTATGGGAGAATGACAATCAAGAGTAGACTTGATCCAGCAGGAGAGCCAATTGGTCAGCGAGATGTCACCCTACAAGAGCTATCAAGAAAGGTTTCAGCGATGGCACAAAGGTATGGTCGCAGCGCATCTTCGGATGATGAGTCAGATAGCCCATTCGTTGAAAGTATTGCTCGCACCCAATTTCCAAACAGATTCAAAATGCCAACCATTGAGTAGTATAAGGAGAACAGGGATCTGAAGGAGCATGTTCGCCGATTCCACAATATTATGGCCCAGTATTCGTCCAATGACGGGCTGTTGTGCCTCACCTTCCCGCAAACATTCGGCGACCTCGCCTCCAGGTGGTTTGGAAGACTTCCACCCGGAAGCATAAGCAGTTTCTCAAACCTCAACAAAGCATTCATAAGGCAATTCATGGGGAGTGTGCAGAGAAGAAAGTCACTCGCTCATCTATCAAACTTGAAGCAGGAGTGTAATGAGTCGATCAAAAAGTATCTAGCAAGATTCGGGAAGGAGGTTGCACAAATTGAGGACGCCAGTGATGTAGATGTTATCGCCGCTTTCACCAATGGGTTACAAAGTGGGCGATTATCCTTTGACCTGCGAAGAGATAGACCGAAAACTTATGAGAAGATGATGGAAATAGCTGGCGACTATGCACTTGCAGAAGAAGAAGTAGCAACGCAAGGGGGTAGCTACATACATGGACACAAGCCTGACTCAAAATCAGAATATAAGGATGACAAAAAGACATAGTCACGTGACCGCCAGAGAGACGAGAGGGGCCAAAAGGGACATCCAAGGGAAAGCAGGGGAAACGCTCGAGCCAATAGATTTCAAGGAAGGTACAACCATTACACCCCTTTAACTGGCGATCAGGAGGAAATACTTTCTGTGGTAGAAGACAAAGGACTCGCCAAATACCGTCGGCAGCAATCAGCAAATGCTAGGAGAGATACAACTAAATATTACCGATTTCACAAAGATCATGGGCATGAAACTTCAAAATGTTTCCAGCTGCGTGATCATATTGAGAGCTTGATCAAAGATGGGCACCTGAAGGATTTTGCTTTGAAGGGGGATAAGCATTGTGGTCGCCAGGATAGCCGTCAAGGAAACGGGCAGGAAAGGAAGAGTCCAAGGAGAAACAGCCTTAACGCCACCATATACACCATTTTTGGCTGGCCCCATACTAGGAGAAGCAATCGGGAAAGGATGTCAGAAGTCCGAGAAGTGATGTATGAAAGCAGAAGCATGGAGATTAATTATGTGCAAATAAACCCCAAGAAAGGAAGAGAAGGACATGACCCCATAACGTTTACAACAGAAGACTCAGACGGAATTGATGCAAAGCCTAATGATGCAATCGTAGTGGGGGTTCGAATAGCACACAGGGATGTCCTTCGGGTAATGATTGACAACGGGAGTTCAGCTGATATTTTAAGTGCTAGGGTATACGATGAGTTGCGGCTGGATAGAAAAGATCTTGAACCTTTCCATGTGCCGTTAAAAGGTTTCGGGGCGCAGAAGTGAGATCATTGGGAACTGTGAAGCTGCCGGTGAGGTTTGGTACAGCACCATGCCGGCGAACAATCCTACTGGACTTTGTTGTAGTCGACATCCATAATTGGCCGTATAATACTTTGTTTGGCCGACCGTTTCTTAACAAAGCTCGAGCTGCCACTTCAACCCACGCGTTAAAAATAAAGTTCCCTATAGAATTTGGAGTCGGAGAATTGAAAGGGTCACAAGAGATGGCTCGCCGCGCCAACCTATCAATCTTCAAAGATAAGGCAGGAATGGAGACCTTAAGCATATTCGAGGTAAACAAGGAAGTGCAGGAAGATAATCCGAAAACCTTTGAATTAGACCCAAGGGACAAAACGAGCAGAGAAAAGGAAGAGCCAACTGAGTCGATTGTTTTAAACGAAGCAGAACCGGACAAAACAGTCAAGATCGGAGCAAGGCTGACTGAACGAGTTAAGAGAGATGTGACAAACTTGTTGAAAGAGTACAAGGAGATTTTCGCTTGGTGCCATGAAGACATGCCGGGAATTGATAGAAGCGTGATTTCACACAACCTGGCTGTAAACGAGAAATACAAACCGGTTGTGCAAAAAAGGAGAAGCTTTAACCCAGAAAGAAGTGCAGCAATAAAAGAGGAGGTGTCGAAGTTGCTCGCCGCAGGATCAATCAGAGAAGTTAAGTACCCAGAATGGGTGGCGAATGTAGTTCTAGTGAAAAAGAAGAATAGCCAATGAAGGATGTGTGTCGACTTCACCGATCTGAACAAGACCTGCCCCAAGGATAGCTTCCCGCTACCAAGAATTGACCAGCTGGTCGATGCAACAGTCGGACATGAAACGTTGAGCTTCATAGATGCATACTCAGGATATAACCAGATAAAAATGCACAAGCCAGACGAGGAGAAGACAGCGTTCACCACAGATCAAGGGTTATACTGTTACACAGTCATGCCATTCGGCCTGAAGAACGCTGGAGCAACTTACCAGCGCTTAGTCAACAAATGTTCGCCAAACAGATAGGAAGAAATATGGAGGTTTACATTGACGATATGCTGACAAAAAAGCATCACAGCAGATAAACATATGGATGACTTGAGGGAGACATTCGATGTATTGGTTAGGTATGGAATGAAGTTGAATCCAGCAAAATGCGTATTCGGCGTACCATCTGGAAGATTTCTCGGATATCAAGTGCATCAAAGAGGAATAGAGGTGAACACTGAAAAAATCCAAGCATTGGCAAAAATGGTTTCGCCAAGAATTTTGAAGGACGTCCAAAGATTCACGGGGTACCTGGCATCGCTGAGTAGGTTCATAGCAAAATCAACAGATCGATGCCTACCATTTTTCAAAGCTTTGAAAAAAGGAAAAGGAGTCGAGTGGAACGAGGATTGTGAAAGGGCTTTCCAGGCTTTGAAAAATTACCTCGGGCAAGCACCGCGGCTATCTAAACCAGAAACAGGAGAAACACTGTACATATACTTGTCCATCTCTGAAGCAGCCACAAGTTCTATGCTGGTAAGACAGGAGGAGGGGATCCAGAAACCAATATACTACACCAGCAAAGCACTGTTACCAGCGGAGACCAGGTACTCGCCAGCCGAAAAAATGGCGCTCGCTCTAATAACAGCAGCAAAGAAGTTAATGCCGTATTTCCAGGCTCATAAAATCAAAGTATACACCAACTGCCCACTGAAATTAATTCTGTAAAAACCAGAAGTATCCGGTCGATTAACGAAGTGGGCAATCGAGTTAAGTGAATTAGATGTAGAGTATCTTCCAAGGACAGCAATTAAAGCCCAAGCAGTGGCAGACTTTGTAGCAGAATTCACCGAGCCAAGCATGGAAGTGGCGAGAATGATGGTGGAGCAAAATAAGAAAGTATTCAAATGGCAACTCCGCGTTGACGGGTCGTTAAACACGCACGGCAGCAGGGCAGGGGTAGTGGTGTCAACCCCAGAAGGAGATTCAGTCGAGTGTGCCTTGCGTTTTGACTTCAAAGCTACTAATAACCAAGCTGAATACGAGGCACTCATAGTAGGATTAAAGGTTTGCACAGTCCTAGGGGCGATGAGGTGGAAATCTTCAGCGACTCTCAAGTTGTTGTCAATCAGGTGCTAGATGAATACCAGGCGAGAGATGAAAGCATGATCGCTTACCTGGAATTAGCAAAGGAGCTACTGGAAAGATTCAAAGAATACAGAATTGTTCAGGTCCCCAGAGAAGAAACGAGCAGGCGGACGCCTTGGCCAAGTTGGCATCCGCCACAATCAACATCTGGCCCAAAACTATTTCTATGATCTGTCTACTGCAGCCAAGTATAGTCAAATTGAAGGAAGTTGGGGCAGTCTTTGGCGAGAGAGATAGCTGGATTACACCAATCAAAGAGTACCTCGTCAATGATGTATCCCAAGTGATCCATTAGAGGCAAAAAGATTGAAGTATAGAGCTACGAGATATTCAGTACTCAATGGAGAACTGTACAAAAGGGGGTACTCAAGGGCGCTGCAGATATGTGTTAGGCCCGAAGAAGCAGAAGGTATCCTGAGAAGCATACATAGTGGAAACTGTGGGAATCACGCTGGGGGTGTCAGCCTAGCCCACAAAACATTAAGACAGGGTTTTTAACTGGCCAACGCTATTCGCCGACGCTAAAAGGGTGGCAGCAAGATGTGAGGCGTGTCAAAAAATTGCCAACAACATCCGCCAACCACCTGAACTCTTGCAAAGTATCACCTTGCCTTGGCCATTCGCCATGTGAGGAATTGACTTGATCGGCCCAATGCCAACAGCAGCTGGAGGAGCGAAGCACGCTATTGTAGCCGTGGATTATTTTACGAAATGGGTAGAAGCCAAACCATTGGTACATATAACAGAAGCAAACACTATAAGCTTTGTGAAGAAAAATATCCTGTACAGGTTCGGGATACCAAACACCATCATCACGGACAATGGGACCCAATTCGATGGAAAGAAATTCAGGGAGTTGTGTGACAAGTATGGCATCAACAACTACTACGTCTCCCCTGTACATCCGCAGACAAATGGCTAGACTGAAGCAGTGAACAAGATCATAAAACACAACCTGAAAGCCAAATTGGCGGCGAAAAAGGGTAGCTGGGCAGATGAATTACCACAGGTACTCTGGGCATATCGAACCACAGAAAAGGGTTCAACAGGTGAGACCCCATATTCCATGGCTTACGGAGCTGAAGCTGTCATTCCCGTGGAAACATCTTTCTCTTCACCAAGGGTACAACTCTTTCAACCAGAACTCAACATTGATATGTTAAAATGCGGTTTGGATGAATTAGAAGAAAGAAGAGAGCGCGCACAAATAAGAAACACTGTGTACCAACAGAGGGTAGTCAGATATTACAACTCACATGTGCGTGAAAGGAGGTTCGCACTTGGCGACTTGGTGCTGAAAAGGGTGAACCCAGGAACAAGAGACAAAGCTGCAGGTTCACTCGCAGACAAATGGGAAGGGCCTTATCAAATTACAGGCATAGCTGGTTACGGAGCATATCGCATTACTCGAGAGGGTTTAGGCGAACTACCTCGGCCATGCAATGTGCAGTACTTGAAAATATATTACCCTTGACCTTTTCGTTGCTTTTAGGATTTATTTCAACCTTTTTATTCTTAGGCAGTTTTCATTTTAGCATTTTTTCTCTGTGACTATGTTAACAAAAGTTGCAGGAAGTATTCAATAAAGAGTAATTTATTACTGATAATTCATGATTTGACTCGCCAGTTACAAAGGGCATTTGCCGTCGTACGCCACTACTATCGCGAAAAAACGAGTTTCATACTCGCAGCAATGAGAACTGGCGAGAAGAATAAAACCCCAAGTTATAAAAATCGGCGATCGCCACTACGGGAAAGATAAAATCCCTAGAGAGGCGAGAAACACCAAATCAAAATATACATGAATCTCAAACGAAGGAAGTCGAGAAAGCCAGCTGAAAACAAAAAGACAAGCAAAAAACAAAAAGCAAAAAGCAAAAAGCAAAAAAGGGAGACGTCCCAATAATATGCTGAAACTCAGCAATGGCAGCTGAATAAATAAATAACATGTTAAAAACTTAGTGTATGGTCGGATATGTCCTGACAAACACTGAGTACGCCAAAACTTAGTAATGGCAGTTGAATAAAGCTATAAAATATGTTAAAAACTTGGTGTATGGTCGGATATGTCCTGACAAACTCTGAGTACGCCAAAACTCAGCAATGGCAGCTGAATAAAGCTATAAAATATGCTAAAAACTTGGTGTATGGTCGGATACGTCCTGACAAACACTGAGTACGCCAAAACTCAGCAATGGCAGCTGAATAAAGCTATAAAATATGTTAAAAACTTGGTGTATGGTCGGATACGTCCTAACAAACGCTGAGTACGCCAAAACTCAGAAATGGTAGCTGAATAAAGCTATAAAATATGCTAAAAACTTGGTGTATGGTCGGATACGTCCTGACAAACACTGAGTATGCCAAAACTCAGCAATGGCAGCTGAATAAAGCTATAAAATATGTTAAAAACTTGGTGTATGGTCGGATACATCCTGACAAACGCTGAGTACGCCAAAACTCAGCAATGGCAGCTGAATAAAGCTATAAAATATGCTAAAAACTTGGTGAAACACTGAGTAAAGCCAAAAACTCAGCAATGGCAGCTGAATAAAGCTATAAAACATGCTAAAAACTTGGTGAAACACTGAGTAAGCCAAAAACTCAGCAAAGACAGCTGAACAAAAATAAAGCTAAATGAGTTACAAATTATCTTATAAAATAGAAAAGTCATTTACAATTGAAGGGGCAAAAAGATATAAATATTTACAATCTTAGACAATCTCTAAAACCTAAATCTTAACTAGCTGCAGAAGGGCCCTCGCTGTTTTCCTCATCTTCGATCTCCTCTTCAGAAGGCCAGGTAACTTCTTCGTCCTCATCCGGCATGAAAGGCCCATAATCCCTACCAGCAACAGGACCCAAATCGGGTTCAGCACCAGAACCAGAAAAGCTACCATTCTAACCGGAGTAGTAGGTGTTGAAGGCACGCTTGCTAGGGATTTCTAAATGCATGGGATGAGGCTCAATCCTGTTATAGCGGCAGTGGGCTTTCCATCGTTTTATCTGCTCTTTAATCGAACCCACTCCGCTGGCCATATGCTGTTGAAGAGACCTGTCGAAACGCCTTAGAGCCTTTTCATTCGAATGGTCCTTCATGGCGAAGAACTTCTTCGATTGCCTCATGCCTTGTTCAAACTCGCACAGCAAAAGCGCATCGTAGGCAGGGGATCTCTTGAAACGATCAACTGCTTCAGCCTCCAGTACAGCCTTTAAATTATCGAAGATGAGTTCACACGAAGACAACTGATTGCGCAAATCCAGCGCCTCATGTTCAGCTTTTTCCTTAGCCTCCTCAGCTACCCGCTCAGCCTCCAAACGCGCTGCGAGGGATTCTTGGCTAGCAGACAAATGCTCTTTCAGCAAGCGAATTTCCTCCTCAGCAGCAGACAATTTCTCTTCGGCAGTTATTTGAGCAGACAGATGACCATCTGCAGACTCTCTTAGATAAGCGAGTTGTTGAGCATAAGATTCTTCAGTAGAGAGCTTCTCGGCAGCCAAAACAGAAGCCTGCTCTCGCAAACGTTTGATCTCCCTAGAAACTTTGTTCCCATATTTATAGTTCTCAGCCAACTCAGACATCATCTGAAAAGAGAAACATCCGAATTAGAAAGTGAATATAAAATACAGATATAACAGGGTTGCGGCGAAAAGCTTACCAGAGAGTGACAGTTAAAGAAAAACTGCATCTTCCTATTGCAGGATTTGCCTTTAACATGCTCCTAGCCCTCGTCAATGTACACGTCATTGTTGATCAAATGTGAGCAAATCTCGGTAGCCGAAAAATCAGAAAGAGACACGGTTCCTCCATCGGCTTCATTTGATCCCACGGGAGGGGCTTCATGAGCAACACCTGAGCCAGAGGCAGAACCCCCAGGTTGCTTCAATGGTCCTGGTCGATCAGCCAACTCTGAATGACCAGACGGTTGAGGATGACCTGAAGAAACATTCGGCTCGCCCATGGCCACCGGAGAAGAGGCCACTCGGGACGGAGAGGCTGTTTGGGGCGGAGTAGAAGCAGGGACATGTAATTCATTAATTTCCTCAGAGGAAGGCATCGCTGCATTTGCCCCTTCAGCAGGACCCTCGTGGGTAGCCGTTTTAGCAGAAGGAGTTTCGATGAGTACCGGCTCATCAGCACCCTCCTCATACGAAGAGACAACATACTGCACAACCCTTGACGCCTGTTTTAGGGGTCGAGCAGCATGGTCAGGAGTACCCTCAGCTGGGCATTTACCTCTACTGGCTCTGGGGGCCAAGTCACTCGCAGGATCAAGAGGAGTCTCAGGAACATCCGCGTCAAAAATAAGGATGTCGCTGGCCCCCCCCCCCCCCCCCGAAACGCCAACTTTCTCTTTACCTTTACGGCTGGGGGTAGTCACAGCAGGAGTATTCACAGCAGCCTTTGTATGCACAGGGGGCTGCCCCGATTCGACCCCTCCCTCAGTAATAACACCAACCTTCTCGCCATCTGAGGGATCGCCACCATCCGGGCTAACAATTCCTTCCTTTAACAAACCAGCAGCGTGTCTTTTACTGGCAGCCTCAGAATTCTTCACTGCCCGGGCTTGCAAGTCATAGACAGTATCAAAGTCACACACTGCAAGAAAAATGACCAAGTATCACTAACAAGATAAATAAAACAGTAATATAAAAAGAAAAAAGCTGACAAAACTTACGGCGAGGAAGCCTGGCAGGTAGGCGTGTGAAAACCCGTTGGGCGATCATTTTTTCCTCATCCAAAAGGAAAGATCTACGCCTCTCATCCAAAGGAAGGACAGCTGCCGCGGCAAGATGAGAGATTTCTCCATCCAGCAAAACGGGAACTGTCTGGGAAGAAGAAGTGAAGTGCCTGGGAACTCTCTTCGCCGAAAAGTTACGGCGACTGCTGGCAGGCACATCTCTGCCCAACTCGCCACCAGTAAAAAACCAGTTATTCTTCCACCTTTTATTTGAAGTGGGAAAGCCCCAAATGAAACCCTTCTTTTTCTCATCGCTAGAAATCTCCACTTGGCCAGGGTTCGCTACACATTCAGGGATCCAATTCTCCACGGGCGAGGAGAGAAGGAAATACGTGCCACCATTGCCCGCTTGTCTTAACGGATAAAAATGGTGGATCTCCCGGGGTGTAGGGGGTCCATAACCCTTCAATTTCCACATCAAACACAGGCACATCAATATCCTGTAATTGTTTGGAGCGAGCTGGGCCGGTGCAAACTAGGCCTCCGCGAGAAATCTGGCGATGAAGGGCTGAAAAGGGAGTGTAACCCCGCAACTAAGCATTGCGCCATAAATGGCGACCGCATTCTCAGGAGGATTCCATACTGCTCGATCACCCGGTAGAGTTAGAGTCACAGCATCTGGAATGTCAAAGCGACTCCTATACTTGCGGAGTTCATCCTCGCCAACCACATTAACTTCAGTGTCAAAGGAACACGGACGATCGAGCGAGAAATGCAGCCTATCCCGTTGATGGTCTTCAACGTCAGAGTCAACAGTTGTCTGCGCATCCAGTAAGGATCCACGAGGAACCCTAGAGGCGCGTCGTCTGCTGCCACCTGGTTTAGAAGATCTCGGTATCACTAGAGAATCACTATCGGAGGACGAAGGAGAAAAGTTAGGAATAAAATCATCTTCAAAAGGTGGAACGTAAACAGAAAGTGGGACCAGAGAATCCGGGCGAAAATTACGAATCAAAGATTCAATTTTGTCCGCAGTACATTTGTCACCAAGCTCTATAGCTTGCATCATTCGATTAAAAAGAGAAGAACGTAAGGAGGGATCCAAGAAAACTCACCAGAAAAATCCTAGGTTCGGAAAATGAGCAGGAGATTTGGGGATGCCAAAAAACAAGCACGATCGAGTTCAAGGTGAGCCGTCCGACAATGAAATAAAATAGAAGAGATTTACGACAGAAATTTCTAAGGGAGAAGAAATGAAAGACAATGAAGGAACTCTGTTTTGAGAGAAAGAAGAGATTAATGGAGATGTGAGAGGATAAAGGAGAAGGAGAAACGTTTGAGCATTAAAAAGGGGGAGTTTTGAAATTCAAAAAGGAAATCAGGAAAAAGATATTTTGAGCGACAGTCACAGTAATTAGCCGCAACAGTCACCGCCAAATGATAGACATGTGGCACCTCGGGGATCACCAAGCAGTCAAAATATATCTTCACTTGTCAGGAAAGTGGAAGCGTCGAAGGTTGTGTGGCTAGAATTAAAAGCTTGCACCGGAAGAATCAACCAATTAATACAACACGTGGTGAAAAGGAGAATGAGGGAAGTTAATTACAACATGCGCCGAAATCTTAAAAGCATAGATATAAATACTGCTCGCAGAGGCAAACGAAGTGAAAAGAATAAGTCATTTGCTCGGCTCGAAGTATTTATGGGGGTATTGTTGTATATATAAATTCGCCAAGCAGACACGTCACCAAAGGAGTCAATAAATGATGAAGAAAAGGTTGCCACATCACTCGTTGACCGGGTCAAGGAAGAAAATGTGGCCAGTCAATCAGTCTTAATAAAGTCAAAGGTGTGGTCGCCAGAACCAGATATATACTCGCCAAAGGTAGAAACATGGTTGCCGAAGAATAATACCCAGGAGTGAAAGTGTTCGCCCAATCAGCATACTGGGCCCGAATCGACTCGGCAAAGACACAGAAATAAACTCTAAACCTTTAGAAGACCCATGGCAACAAGGAATCATAAAGAAGAAAAGAGATAAGAGCATATCCGGATCCGCGACAACATAGGAATCCTAGTACGAATCAAAAGGGGAATCCTAGTACGAATCAAAAGGGGAATCCTATCGCCAACACGGCTAAAGACAAGAGGAAACCCTAATTAAACATGTATAAATAGAACCACTTATCCCACGAGGGAAGGGTTCGAAAACCTAGAGAGAAGAGAGCAATTGTATGAGAGATCTGAGTATGTAACAAAGCAATAAGTCTAGTATTATTTTTCTGCCCTCTAGGGGCAACGTGGCTTTTTCCCATTCAAGGGTTTTCCATGTAAAATCTATATCTTGCATGCATTGATTATTCTTTCGTTTTACTTTGAGTTGATATAATTGTTGAGTGTGTGGCAATCCAAATTTCACCGTCAACAGTGTACAAACCTTCCCAGCCACAAGCCAAACCGCGATCCTAACATACGGAGCATATTTATCAGGAATGTAACTCCGACCTCACCCATGGTATATCAAAGACCACGATCTAACCTGAAGGAGTCGATAAGACACTCAGGATTAAGATCACCCACATATAACCATCATTAGTTGATATATATGAATCTCATCGTTAAACGGATCTTAGAGAGAGATTCATATAGATCATGGCCTAGTCCTATATGATCACATCATACAAGGTGCCTCCATTCTCATATCTCCATATGAATGATCCAGGATAGGATCACCGTACATTACGAAATTGACCGCAACTGTAGATTAACCACAAATAAAGTACCCAGCTTTATTTGCTATCTACAGACTCTTTAGATTGCTCGTTTCAAACTGCATCCATCTATATATGACACTCATATATTCAGTTCGAAATTACATATGACAATCTTGGATGTTAAGTGCACATGTTATATATATATAAAGTATGACACAAAATGAATGAATGTACTACTTCTTTTATTTATGTTCAAATCATATTTACAAATTACAAGCTTTAGGGCAAAAACCCCAACACTTTTTACCATGTTCACATGCACTCGTAGCGGTAAGGTACATGACAAGTTACAATTAACACTTTATATTACCCAAATGTGAATCTCACCGTTTTCATTGTTGCAGAGAGCGGAACTTGGATTTCACATCTTTATGTGCGGATTACTACAAGAGGGAGACACTTATTGATGCATACTCGATTCTTATTATGCCCGTTGGCCATCTTTCTTCATGTGTAGTGCCATCCGACATCGCAGCACGGGTGGTTTTAAATCCAAAGACGAAGAGACAATTAGGTCGCCTGATGGAGGGTCGACATGCCTCGTTTATGAATTTCAATGTATGAAATGTGTGTTGAACTTTTAACTGCAAACACTTGAAAAAAAAAAAAAAGAATTAATAATTTCATTACTCAGATGTTATGTACATCAACTACATGGGTTTGGAGTTACAATAAACCTCCACAGCCATCTTCTCTCTGATGGTGCCCATATCGTCTTCCGACCAGTCGAACGTATCCCTGTTCGCCGTCAGGTACTCAATCATTCTCAAAGTATGGGCACCACAGTTTCCCTTGCAATTCACCATATGAACAACCATTAGAATGGAATGTTATTAAAACCGATTGGGATAGAATAAGAACTTGAAACAGTCATACCCTTTTTGCTGTTGGGGCACACGGTCTTTAGACACGAGCAACATCTGAAAGGGCCCATCCCTCTTTTTGTATGTCATATCACCCTTCCTTTTGTTCCTGTGAAAGTGCACCACATCCGGCATCAAGGGTAGCAACCACCTTAAGCATGCGACCTGGGCATTCCTGTGCTTAAATGGTACCTCCTGTATGAACGGGTCAAACAGGAAAATTTGCCCTGTTGTGAGTTCAACGCTGGCCATGACCCAATGCATACGTCCAATGTTGCAAGGAAACAGAACCTGTAGGTGTTTCCCAAAGTGTTATCAGTGTCAAATTTTGTTATTATACACATTGACACCAAGTAAAATATACATTCACCACGACAACATCGTGCCATGGCCGGTTTCCTGACGGGAGCTCTCCATGTACCACCATAAGGTCATCAGGGGCCCATTGGTGCTTTAGCACAGACCAACCCTTTGGGGGTTTCCTGTCCTCACCAGTGGCAATTCTGTCCCAGGCACGACATAACAATGACTGTATATAGAAAATTTACTGAAACGTTAGGCAAAAGATGTATGAAACACATCAATGCAGAAGCGAAAACCGTATAATATAAACACTTACGTAGAATTGTGAATCCAGTATGTTGATCCTCGAACCGTAGACAGTGAGGTATACTCGCTGACGCTTTCGGAGAATGTTCAAGTATGCGTCAATGTGCTGACAATTTCAACAATTTGTATTGTTAGGATTATATCATTTGTGAAAGAAACTTATACAGATAGTTCAAGTAAGGAATATACCGTATTCTCTAACTCCATGAAGTTGGTTTGAAACCGGTGGAACCAAGTGACATCGACACCGACACCGACACCGACATCGACACCAACTGGGTCGTGTAGATCCACATCACGGCTGCATAATTGATGAAAAAGTTAGATAACCAAGTTATTTGACATAGGTCTTTGAAAAAACTATAAACAAATTGTAATTTCTACGATTATACTTACAATTCCCCGGTCAGGTTCCTCTTGTAGGCTATATACGCCGCAAGCTGGTCAGGATTTACCAATCCGTGTGGCACCCATTCATGTGATGGATGCGGCATCATCCTTGGTCTCTTCGGGTGACAGGGGTCTGTGTATGGGCTCCGCTGCTGCCAACCTCGGCGTCCAATTCGGTCTTCACGCCTCAGGGGTGGGGGAGTCCAGTCCAAATCACTAGGATCAGTGCGGTGTGAGGAGGAACTCTCTCCCCGTTGATCGGCTGGGATCGACTGAGATATACGTCGCGACGGACTAAATATTTCCCCGTGGATCGTTTGGAGGGGTGCACAGTGCTTGGATCGACCGGACGGTTACGCTTTGAGGAGGAACCCTGTACGTTGGGATCGACTGGAGGGGTGCGCTGCGACGCATGGTGAGGTCTTGGAAATGTACATGATCATGTGGTAGCTACGACGAGCGGTAAGGTATGAAGTCTTGGAAATGTACTGGATCATGCAGAAGCTGCAACCAGCGATGAGGGGTGAGGTCCTACAACTGAACAGGATCATGCAGTAGTTACGACGAGCGGTCTGCGATGAGGTCTTAAGGCAGTACCTGCTCCAGTATTGCTATCTATGTAGCACCACGCACCTCCTCTCGTTCGGTCATAACTGGCCCCAAATGATCAGGTACTGTCTCTATAGGACCAGTAGCCCCCGTCCGGTGTCAAGCCCTGTCTCGTCCTGATGACCACCTGGCATGTCTCTAGGAGTAAAGTCTCAGTCATCGAACAATGGACCATCCCAATGGGACTGCGAGGTGGAACCCTAAAGTGCTCAAATCAAGCCCAGAAACTCCGTATGCTACTGATCTCGTTTCTCATTACCCTTTCAAATATCCTTTTTTAAACCTTGGATATCCTCCCATAAATCTCGGACGACATCCATCACTTCAGCGAATTTTCGGTCCCAATGGTCTTGAAAGGATTTTGAACTCTGTCAGTACTAAAACCTTTCATTGGATTCAAATTAAATAATGAGGTACAAATATTTTAACGTACCTCTAGATGCCCTCCAACGCCTCCTCATGAGTCACCTTTAGTTCGAGGCTGTCTGGGCAACGAGAATCGAACCCGGCTATGTCTCACAGGACTCCCACTGTGACCCTCCGGGTCAGAACCCTCCGTATCACTGTGTCCGGAAGACGGACCCTCAGTATCACTAGGTTCGGAAGATGGACCCTCATACCGACTGTTTCCCTTGTAAATGCCCTCGAAGTACCATTCAGCCCTCTCAGCTGTCGTCGGCACCAATTCAACCCTCGCATACATCTGAAATCATGGTTAGACCATTGTAATTGTATACATACTAAACATTAACAAAAAAGATACTTACGTTTTCACTAAAAATGTTATCCAGCTTGTCCCCCCTCGGTCTCTGACTCAACTCTCACTTTAGAATACGGGGGGATAGCTCTATTTCCCTACGGGTCCCACAGTTACTGTTGCCAAGCTCAGGGATAACCTCAAAAGCAAATATCTATGTAATAGATAAGTACGATAAGAATCCAATACATCAGTCATATGAAAAAAATTACAATTAAAGTACGTTATCAACAGTGCGTGCGTTAGACTGTATATATTGTACGTCTCTTGTCTGTGTACGGCAACGCCCTTTTATCACTTGCATTGTTTGAACGGTTGGCTTCGACTAGCCATCGCATGCTTGAAGCCCAAAATAGACCGCCTATACACATATGCACCCTACGGGAACGCATCAAAAGCGTCCAAGTCCTTGACTAAGCGAAACTGTCATACTGGAACTTTCTCTCTCTCGTCCAACCCCATCAGTATCTAGTTAAGCATATACAATAGGCGCATCTTAACTGCATCGTACTGCTCGATAAAAACAGCAATCTACAATGCGGCTCTCAACTGTAAATACTCTATGTCATCTCGACCCTCTGGTGTATGCCATTCTCTACCATAGCATAGGTCGATGTGTCGGGAATGACTCCGAACTTCAATCCGGTGATCAGACAAAACTCAACCTTTGAGAACCGGACCGAATGATAACCTTAAAGAAATCTCATCTCATCTTCCGGCCCATCGTGATGCAACTCGCGAATAAGCAATCAATGGAAAATGCCACCTAAAAACTTCATCTCACGTTGCATTTGAAGGAAATGTCCAAAACACGACTCAGTATATCGACGTCGTTCTTCAACCGCAAGATGTTCAGGTACCCTGTCAAATGCATTGTCGATATCTAAAAGGTCATCGAAATGGTTATGCCGAGTTATTTTTCCCGAGTACCTTCCATCCTCTAGAGTTTTAAGCAAATTTTTCAGCTAATTCGTCATCTGCATATTCAAAGAAAAAAAACATATAAGTTCATTGAAAAGCCTTGGAGAGTATATGAAAAGGCTCGGAGAAAAATTGAAAAGGCTTGAAGAGTATATGAAAAGGCTCGGAAAGCATACGGGAAGGCTCGGAGAGCATATGAGAAGGCTCAGAGAGCATATGAAAAGGCTCGAACAACATTTGAAAAGGCTCGGAAAAGGCTCGAAAAATGTTTTAAAAGTCTCGGAGATTCAAAATAGACAAACCTATTCATAATCTCTAAAAAAGCTCGGTTTACTGTTACAAAGTCTCGGACAACGTTTTAAAGGCTCGGACAAGGCTTGGACAACGTTTTAAAAGTCTCGGAGATTCAAAATATAAAAAAGCTCTGATTACTATTACAAAGTCTCAGACAACATTTAAAAAGGCTCGGATAAGGCTCGGACAACGTTTTAAAAGTCTCAAAGATTCAAAATATAAAAAAGCTCGGATTACTGTTACAAAGTCTAGGATTACTATTTCAAAGTCTCGGAAAACGTTTGAAAAGGCTCGGAAAACGTTTGAAAAGGCTTAAAAACTCAGATCTTCATTGTCTTCTACACAACGTTTTTATACATTCAAACCCTAATCTAAACCTAAACTAACCTAGAGACATAATCTAAATCAAACACAATAAACTAACAACAAAAACAAATCAAAACAACAACCAACATAAATTTATCAACAACAAAAACGAAATAGAAACATAACCTTACCATGAGATTGCATGTTCTCGTCGACTTCAGGACTGTAGCGTCATCGCCGGTGAGTTCACCGTCAGATTTACTGCCAGATTTCTTGAACCGAAGCTTTCTCTGTCCACTGTTCTCTCTCTCTCAACTTTTTTCTCTCCACATTTGAAAACACACAAACTGCCAAAATGATGATATTTTTGTCTGGTTACCTAAATAGGTGCCTTTTAAACTTGAATTAGTAAAGTAGTGTTATTCTTACAAAAACAGGCCTAAATTGTAGGGAAAAATACGGTCAACGCAGCGGAAGCGAGACTAAAAACGAGTTTAGTATAGTTTAAAATTTTTCCTTTGATGAACCTTAACCCTTTTAAAGTAATTAAACATATATATAAACTAACAAAAGTAGAATACCTTTTGTCGCGTGATCTGATTGACTTACGTCGATGGTAATCCACAAGATCTTCAATCCTAGCACGAACGTGAATCACTTAGGAGCGTGGTCTCCCTTTTCTTTGAATTGCGTACCTGAGAATGGATAAACAAAATCTCTTTTTCTTATTGTTAGTCACAAAACATCAAAAAGACTACAAAGATTATTCCGGTCACTTTTGAGTTCTCAATCTAATGATCGAAACTCGCGTGAACCTTATTCAAAGTTGTACACAAAAGCCTATTGATGTATAACCAATGAGTGTACTATCGAAATATAATAATCTCTGCTCTCTTGTGTCTTGGTCGAAAAAATCAAACACTTGTCTATGAGAATTAGAAGAAGAAGAAGTTGATCAAGTGAATCAATTAAGAGAGCTTGAGGTGGCCGAACCCTATAATGTGAATAATATAGGGTGGTCGAATTCTTCTTCTCTTTCTACTAGGGTTGGCCGAATTCTCCTCTTGATTTCAATTAGGGTTGGCCGAATTCTCTACTAAAAAGAGTTTGTGCTTTACCCCAATTACTATCAACTTTAGAATCCTAACCCTAATTCAACTCATAAGTGTTTAATTCTTAATAAAAGACTTCCTTATTTGATTAAATAAATAAACCTTATTATTTATTTTCTTACCAAATAAGTCTTTTACTTTTAGTATACTACTACCAATAGTATAACTCTAGGAAACATATTTCCTGATCAGAAAAAGATTTTGTTCTTTAATTAAATAATTAATTAATAAATTAATTAATTCTCATTTAATCAAACAATAAAATAAAATAATATATTAGACTAATAAATTAGCCTTGCCGCCCCACATACTTATATATGGGCCAAATATTATTTTCTTATTTTATTTAATCCATTGGACTTTAAATAAAAAGCCCACATTGTGAACCAGACCCATTCTTACTAAAAGAAACAAGCCCACATGCCTTTCATTAATATATTAATATAATTGATCAGCCCATTAAATAAATAATGTGCAAATTATATTCTTAATATATTAAATGCAATTCTAGATGGACCCATAAATTGGTCCGGTAGAATATATCAAGTGATCCATGCAAGTCCGTGTGGATTGGGGATCTTGGCGGGCTATCTAAATTTAAGTTTCAATAGACATAACCTAATCACAATCAACAAATGATTCACTTAGGTCTGATCCATTAATTTTAACTAATTCCACTAAAGAGCTAAAATTGAACTCTTAAATAAAGATAGAATAAGAACATGTTCCTCATTCATACCCTAGATAATCATATTGGAGATAGTGTATCCTCGTGATTAATATCAGTAATCGCCAAGATTTCATAAACCGCCTATAACTCTCCAAGTTACTATATTTACTCATATGACCACGTTTTGAACTTGGATACTTTGACTTGTCCAGAAGCCATGTTTTCAATAGTCGCTATCGAAAACTCAACGTTGAGATTTAATATCTAATTACCTCAAAACATCCATATGATGATATTATACTCTCATTTAATAAATGGAGCCACGATGTCCATATCTATAAGTGAAGTTCTCTATCGATTAATAAATGAATATCACCAAACTATCGAGGATAGACTATGCTATATAATCGTACTCATTGATAACTCAAATGATACCACTTGCAACCATAAGTCTATCATTTATCTCAGGATTAAGATAGACTCTCCGATTGTCCTGATAATGAAAAGACTATTATCTATTGACGGTTCTAGATAAAGTTTTTCATTGTGATCCAGTTTAATGCACCCAGTGCACTAGATTCTTTTACTCGAAGACCCTCCGATGATTTTAGACTCAGCATAACTCATTTGATCCCACTCAAATGCTAGCAAAAGAATTCTACAACTTTAACAAGATAAAGGTGCCCAACCTTTAACTTATGTTGTGAACATTATTCAAGACTAACTAAAGAATTGTGTCTTCCTCATACATATCCAGATGTACGAACAATTCTTCTTTTCTCATAGTCTTTAGACCTTATGATTATTTACTTTGACAATTATAATATTAAACTATAAATGCTATAAGATTTGTTAAACCAGAAATCACTTTATTAATATGAAAAAGATTGTTAATTACAATATTACACTCTTGCTATTGAGCATAATCCTAACATAAATAGTGACAAAAAAAGTTTGAACCCGAAAAACCTATGGGTTTGTTTATTAATGGCATTGGATAATTAAAAAGTTTCTCTTCGATGGAAGTCAAATGTTTTATTATGGAAACGAAATAGTAAAAGAAAATCACCAACTTCAACACCAGGCTTCCATTGTTCTTTTTTTTTTTAAAAAAAAAAAAACATTTTCATGTCACGTTATTATTAAGAGAAATGTTATACAACCCAAAAAATTAATCCAAATTTCAACTCAAATAATGTGGCAAGTGAGTTGTCATGACCATACCCAACATGGGAAGATATGGTTAATGAAAAATCACTTGCCACATCATTTGGGTTGAAATTTAAAATAAATTTTTGGATTGTCTAGCATTAGTGTATTATTAACTCTACATAGAGTCATATACAGTACTTGCAAGAACATAAATAAATTACTCACAATTAATAATAAAAACAAAATACCAGTAGATATTCAATCATATGATTTCAAACCCAAAAATATGTACACATTTCTGATCATTATATAAAACGAAGAGTCATTGATTATTATATATAAACTGCCTCAATTGTCTCTATCTAATCTCTAAACCTCAAACCGAAGAAATGACAGAAGATTATTCGATGGAGAATTTAAATAAATAAAAAATGGACTTGAAAATGAAATGTTGATTAATAGAAGGTATATTGCATGAAAGAAATATAAACTGTCATGTGCAATAATAGAAGCCATTTATATACAATAATAGTGGCAATAAAAGGCTCTCTAGTTCTCTAACAAATAAATAAATAAATAAATAACAAATCGAAGCCGTTTATATACGTAAATAGAAATTTTATAAAACAAATAAACAATAATAGTGGCATGGCTCTCTAGTACTTGAACAAAAATCAATAAATAGAAGGACGAGATGTTGTTGGTTCAGTTGTAAAACCTTTCACTCTTGCACAACGAGATTACGGGTTCGAGTCCTCTCCCCTCAAAAAAAAAAAAAAAAAAAAAAAAAACTCCGAATTTATATATTAGTGTAACACTTCGAAAAAAAAAATCAATAAATAGAAGCCATTTATATACAACAAGGTGCCATGGCTCTTGAAAATGAAAGGTTGTTTTAATTTACAATAATTGTTAATCAATATAAGCCATTTATATACAACAATGGTGCCATGGCTCTTGATAATTAACAAATGAATAATACTATAAAACCAAAAAAATTAACCCAAAATTCAACCTAAAATGATGTGGCAAGTGAGTTGTCATCACCACACAAATCATGAGATTATGTGGTGAATGGACAAATCACTTGTCACATCATTTGGGTTTATTTTTAGACTAATTTTTTGGGTTGTCTAGCATTAGTATTAACAAAATTAAGAATAATTGTCTCTCTATCTAATCTTTAAAACTCAGTTGTTGAAGAAATGACAAAAATACATAAAAAATGGAATTGAAAATGAAAGGATGTGGTAATTTAAATTTTTAGATATTATATAGATTAATAGAAGGTATATTGCATGAAAGAAATATAACACTATGTTTGGTAGGAGGGAGGGAGAGTATGAGGGATGGATGAATTAAGTGGGAGAGAGAGTAAGAGGGATGGAGAGGATAACATTTATCATTTATGTTGTTTGGTATTGAAAAGAGGGTTGAATGGATGAATTGATATTTAATTTATAAAATTACTATATTACCCTTAAAAAATTTTGAGGGCAACGAAAAATTGGAAGGCATTGTGGTCATTCCCCTCCAATCTTCTCTCCCTCCTTTCTCATCCGCCCATCATTGGACGGATTCATTTTGGTGGGCCCGGATGGATCACATCTCCCTCCTCTTCTCCTCTCCTTCCTCTTATCCCTCCAACCGAACAACGGATTGGAGCTCTCCCTCCAACCCTCTCCCTCCCTCCATTTCTCCCTCTTACCAAACACAGCGTAAATGTCGTGGACAATAATAGAAGCCATTTATATAGAATAATCGTGGCAATAAAAGGCTTGATCTCTAGTTATATAACAAATAAATAAAAAAAACTTTAACAGATCGAAGCCATTTATATACGTAAATAGAAATTTCAAAAACAAATATACAATAATAGTGCCATGGCTCTCTAGTTCTTGAATAAAAAACAATCAATAGAAGTCATTTATATATGATTGTACTATTTTTGTTCCTATTTTTAAGTCCCAAATTCCTACTTCTTGTGCCTGTTCCTCGGGTAAAATTGGGTATTTAATATGATAAAATAAGTGCTTCAAGTATTTATGGAGTTCATGGGCATTGGCGTAATTTTGGAGAATCAGGGGTCAAAGTGAAACTATGTAGAATATACTGAAGATTCTGTGATTAGAGAAGAGTTGAGGGGTACTTATTATAATTCTCCAGCCAACGCACGCGCAGCACGACACGTCATAAGTGAAACGGTTCATTTTAGGTGTGGACGGCTGACATCAGCGTGACGTCATGTCGTCTTCTTCCCTTAGCGACCTAGATTGCTAACCCGCGTGCCCCACCCCGGACCCGTGTTCGACCCGATGTTAACTTGACGCCATCCAACCGTTTTCCAGCCTTGTTTTCGGTGGTTTTTCACCCAGATCGACGACGCACCTCCCCCCGATCTATTTGACACCATTTTCAGGCCTCCATGCGATGTTTTTCTTATCTCCAAACCTCCCCAAAATTTCCAAATGTCCATGGCCAACCAAGCTCGAAACCACCACCGCAGCAAGCGAGCGGCACTCAAGCGACAACAATTTGCCGTGGTCAAAGTGCCGTCTTGGCCAACCGTGGCAGTCGGGCGACAGTAATTTTCGCGATTAAAAGTGTCGTCTTCGCCAACCGTAAAAACCCCAACCACGGAAACCCCAACCGCGGCAATCCGTTAGCTCATCATTTTGGACGAAATTTTTCCCTATTTGGAACCCATATATATATGCATCTCTTTAGTTTTTGAGAGGATAATCAATCAAGAAAACAAAAACCACAACCCAACCCTCTCATTCCACCATTTTCTTCCACACACACCTCTTTCTCTACATCATCAATCACCATTGTTGGAAGTTTATTCAAGGAAGGAGAAGAAGAACTTGAGGAACAAGGGAAAGCTCATATGGATTTTATGGGTTTTCTCTACAGTTTTCCCTTATTTGGTTATTTTTCGTTTATGTGTAACTAAACGTCATCTAGGGGATTGATGTAACCGTATTGGACTACTCCATGTAATTAATTAGTCTATTTTAATTCGATTTTAGTCTCAATTATTGCATTAATTGCTCTAATCTCTCTTCTCATGTTTTGTTGTGACCACAAGGGACATGGGTTTGTGAGTTAATTTATGTAAGAGGTTAAGTTTAGATGTGGATGATCATTCCATTTAAATCTCACCACAAGCCTAGTAATTGAGAATGTTAGTTTATGAATGGCCATGCTAGGTCAACTTGGCTTAGATTTTTATGTTAAATAAGGGAATTGACCATTGCTTGTTACATGATCATGTGTAAGTAATGGGAAAGACCTAGAACTTAATGGATTTATCTTAAAACAAGTCCTAAAATTGGATTAAAGTGCTTAATAAGACAAATTTAGTGCTTTGAGTGGTCTAAGAAGGTTGCATCAATTCTCTAGTGCTTTTTCCCATATATTCTCTACTTGTGTGTTTGTTGTGCTTAGTTTAGTTTTAAGTTACAAGTTTGCATCTTTAAGCATTTTCAAGAAACCAAATCGTTTTCCAAACCCAAAGCATTATGCAATTTACTTTTCATGCACTTAGAGTAGATTTTTCCTAGACTAATAGTATTCAACCAATTGAATCACCGATCCCAGTGAACGAACTTAATTTAAATTGAATATAAATTTTACTGCATCAATATACAAAAATGGTGTTGTAATGAAAAATTAATGTCTTCGTGTCTCAATCTTCAACTTCAATTATGTTTCTGTATTCAAAAGACAACCAATTAAAATTTAGAGTGAATTCATAAAAAGTCAAAAAAATTATCGGTTTATTGTTTTTAGCCACCAATTTATTTTTTATTGTTTTCATCACTTTTGACCACTTTTGGACAAAAATACCCCTAGATTTGAAATTTGAAAAAAAAAAAGTTCAAACATTCAATCCTTTTGTTTTGTTAAGGTTAATTTAAATCAGGAAAAACAAAAGAGAGAGAAAGGAAGAGAAAAAGAGAAAAAAAAAAAAAAAACGTTCGGCTCGTCGCACCTCTCACCGTTGCCGCCGCTTTCGCCGAATCCGTCGAACCTCTAGCCATCACTGCACCTCTCGCCAAATCCGCTGCTTTAGGTCGACTACGCCGTCTTCAACTACCGTCTACTATTACTGCTGCTGCCCTCGTTCGTCGAAGCCGCTGCTCTTGGTTGTCGATGCCATCACCGTTGCCGTCGCCCTCGCTCGTCGATCATCAAATCTGGTTAGTTTCATGGAAGTTTAATCCTCTGTTTTTCAATCAAAGGTAGCCCCAATAATTATATGGCTTTAATCCCCTGCTCTTGGGTGTGTGTTTTGCATGCTCTTGTGAACCCTTGGTTTGTGATTGTTCTTAATTTTTTAGATAAACCTGATTGGTAAAGCACTTGGGAAAATTTTAATTGATGCTTGTTGATATTTAAATATTAAGTAATTTGAGTTCATATCCACTATTAATTGTAAGTTTGATACATATATACTTTGAATTTAAAGTTTCGAGCACAAATTGTTCTTATGAAGTTAAGAATTCAAAAAAAATTCATTTCTATTTAATATTTGTGGGTTTGTAGAATTTTTAGTCTCTTTCTTTTTGGATATGCAAATGACATGATTTTCTTCTTACCACTTTTTGTATCTGGAAGGATGAGTTTAATTTATCTGGAAGTATGGTTTTTCTTCATATATATATATATTTTGAATATGCAAATGGTATGTTGACTGTTTTTTTTTTTTTTTTTGAATGAATTTTGATTTTAATTGACTTGAGTTGTGACATGTTTTGTGTGGTGTTGATTTATCTTCTTTGTTTGTTTCAAGTTTAAAACTTGTATTTCAAAACTCCACATTTTGAATCTTGTCATCTCATGCATCTTTTTAAGAGAATTAAATTCGCATGTTAAACCAATTTAGGTCTCAAACATTGGTTTTACTCTTGAACTTGAATAATTAATGATTTCACTTGTCCCCTGTTGCATGCCCAATTTGAAAGCAATTGGAATGGCTGTCTACATTACATTTTCTACGATTTAAAAATTTGTTGAGAAGCATTGGCCATTAGTTGATCATTGATGCCAATTCTTTGAGGTAACTTAATGAACTCTTGCATTCTCTTGTCAATGATTGATTGGGTCAAGTTGGTTTATAAGAACACAACGCTTTTTGCTAGAGTTTGTATCTACAAAGATGGTGTCAAGGAAAATCCTCAACCAGATTACGAGTTCTTCGGTTGCTGAAAACGCTAGTCATTGGTTCAAAGCATCCATTCAAAGTCATGGGGTTGTGGCTATTTTGTTGGCATGAAATCCCTCAATTCTTCATCGAGTGCTACAACATTAAGCTATATGACTGGAAGTAAGTTGATATATCAGACGAAGCCCAAAATGAAGGTGTCAATCAGATTGAGGGAGACTGGAGATCGAGACGCTTTTGGATTATGTCAAGTGCTTCGAGTGACCAAGAATTACATGATCTAAGTCTAACTAGTTTTTGGTGTACCAATTAATGAGCATGATAGTATAGAGGACTAATTGCACAAACGTCCCCTAAGTTTAGGCATAATTACATGCATATGGAACTTTTACCCATAATTATAAAAATGTCCCCTGCCATTAGTTGACTTTCGTTAACTCTAACCGTTGACCACAATTTTAACCCACAATGACTAAAGTGCCCCTAGTTACCTATTTTATTATTTAAATTAATAATTAAAAAATGAAACAGAAAAGACAAAGAAAACAAAAAAAAAAAAAAAAAAAAAATCAATCATTTTTTTTTCTCTTTCATTTTCTCAACCCCCAAACACAATCCAAAAATAAACTTAACAAATAAAAACCAAAACTCAATCCCACAAATCAAAGCCAAAACTCAAATCCTCAAACAACAACCAAAAATAAAATCTACAAATAAAAACCCAAATCCATCAATTCCATAACCAATTAACCACAACCATCTAAAAAAAAAATTAAAAATATTAGAACTTCAACGGTGGATTTTTAACTTTTTAGGTTGAAGTTCTAATTTTATTTATTTATTTATTCAATGGATGTGGCTAACTGGTTGTGGTATTGATGGATTTGGGTTTTTATTTGTGGATTTCATTTTTTGTTGTAAACAAATATGAAAGATTAATAAACTGAAAAAATAAAGAGAAAATAGCACTAGACACCATTAATTAGTGAGTGGAGTACCAAAAAGGCCGTTAACCATTTAAATCATTCCAAAATCATCATTTCGACAAAACATTGTTCAGACTAAATAATTTATATTGAGTCTAAATAATATATTGCTATCTTTGTGCATTTATATTGAGTCTAAATAATGCACTATTCAAAATGCTTAATACTTTACTAACTTTATCAATCTAATGTAATAAAGGGTTCGACGACAATATTAGCCTGACTTAACAAGTTCAGACTAAATAAAGAGTCAGATATTTAAAAAAAAATCTAATGTGATAAAGGGTTCGACATCAATATTTCGTACGATTGCTTAAGCCATGCAACACCCTACAAGCCCTATAGATATGTCTGCTATTTGGCTTTCACTATTTTACGACCCTTAGTACAAGGTCATAGCAGTTTCCTAGTTCTTGGAGTTGACAAACATGGTAATTAATCTTTGTTGTCCTTAGGCTCACCATTTCTAGAATATTATCAAAACATAATGGAAATTGTTCCATAGAACCAGCCCTCCCATAAAATGAGAAGGCATACTTCTTGAACCTTTCACGCATATTTTCTCGCCCAAATATTCCATTGATGATTTCTTCGACCAATCCTCACTGGATCCAAGCTTCTACAACCTATCTCCTCACATATCTTGACGTACACCTTGTATTCAACTTGATCAATGTGCTCGCATACATAGAGTAAAGCCTCTATGTGGTTCTAGTTTATGCCTCTGTTTTGATTGCCCCCATCCATATGTAGGGAAAATATATGCGGCGGAAGCGAAAAATAGATTTGTATATTTTAAAAAATTTCCTTTAAAAGAAGAACCTTAACCCTTGATTGCATCGATAGTAATTCGCAAGATCTTCCAATCCAATCACGAACGTAAATCACCTAGGAGTGTAGTCTCCCTTTCTTTGAATTGTGTACCTGAGGATGGAAAAGAAAAACTTTTTCCTTTTTGTTAGTACAATAACCCTCCTTAAGAAAACGAAGAACGTTTGGTCACTTGTGAATTATCAATCTTTTGATCGAAACTCAAGTGAACCCGATTTGATGTTGTGCACAAAGCCTTTTGATATAAAAGCTAGTAGTGCACTTTCGAACACAAAATGTTTTTTCCCTTCTATTTCCTCTTGGCCGAATTTCACACTACATGCTTTGAGTTGGATTATTATTTTTTTTTTAAAAAGAAAAACTCTCTCTAAAACAACTAGGGTTGGCCGAATTCCTTTGATAGAATATATGGTGGTGGCCGAATCCTCACACAAAGAGGATTTGTGTCTTGTGGCCGAAATCCTCCCACCAAGAGTGTTGACAGTGAAATTTGGATTGCCACACACTCAACAATTATATCAACTCAAAGTAAAACGAAAGAATAATCAATGCATGCAAGAGACAGATTTTACGTGGAAAACCTTTGAATGGGAAAAAGCCACGGCGCCCCCAGAGGGCAGAAAAATAATACTAGACTTATTGCTTTGTTACACACTCAGATCTCTCATACAATTGCTCTCTTCTCTCTAGGTTTTCGAACCCTTCCCTCGTGGGATAAGTGGTTCTATTTATACATGTTTAATTAGGGTTCCCCTTGTCTTTAGCCGTGTTGGCGATAGGATTCCCCTTTTGATTCGTACTAGGATTCCTATGTTGTCGCGGATCCGGATATGCTCTTATCTCTTTTCTTCTTTATGATTCATTGTTGCCATGGGTCTTCTAAAGGTTTAGGGTTTATTTCTGTGTTTTTACCGAGTCGGTTCGGGCCCAGTATGCTTGAAACTAATTATAGCACGGTGTGTATAAAACTATCTAGAGGGGGGGTGAATAGATTTTACGCTTTTTACCCAATTTTCGTTTTTAGTCAAATTTACGAAAATGCACCAAACTAGACAATATAATAATCAAGTGTAATATGGTGCGGAAATATAAACGACACTTGATTTTTTACGTGGAAACCCTCACGGGAAAAACCACGGGCTGGTAAGTGCGCCACACTCGAACCTCGAATCTCGAATCCACTAATTGTGATAACGTATACAACCTAATCCAGGTTTGACGGCCTAATCCCGGCCAATATCCCGCTACCACTACCCGCAGGCCTGTAAAAGTGGACCTAGTCCAATTTGCTCATGTGACCACCTAATCCCGGTGTCCGACCTAATCCCGGTCTATCACACAAGACTTACAATCTCCTAAGAGATCAAACAACCCTATGTGAATATGCAATGATATCCAAATATTGCAATAAGAGCTAGGGTACTCTAAATGCTTACCTAGGATTATAAGATGACAATATAATCAATCCTAGATATCACATGTAGCTATATGACATGGCATATAACTTTAGCTAAGTAAAGGATAACCAATCCTAGATACAAAGCTATCACAAACAACACTCAATCAATACATCACAAATAATCTCTTTTCTTGTATTTAGCATATGATCTAAAACATACAAGTAATTTAAAAGAGATGGCTTGGTATTTAAAATACTAAAATAAGATGAAATTAATCAAAATCTTACCAAGCAAGTTGTGATGATGCAAACCCATACATGGATGCACTCTATATAGACATAGGAGATGCAATATGAAATTTGATGCAAAAGGGGTTTGATTTGAGTGGTTAAAGGTGAATTCTTGATTTGATTTTCTCTCAAAATCTAACTTTGAAGTTTAGGGTTCTTAAGAGTCAAGAACTTGTTCAGATAATGAGAAAGTGTGATATTTATAGACATCAAGAATAGGGCAAGTGAAAAGACAATTTTGCCCCTGAATCACACTATCGCGGTTGCTCTGTGGCTCGACTGCCGCGTTTGCAAAAACCGCGGTACTGAAACCGCGGCACTGAAACCGCGGCGGGCATCATAGCACAAAGCTTGATTTTCAAGCGACTCAAAACATGACCAAACGACATCGAAACCTTTCATATAATATACCGTTGGAAAGGTATGGAAGTATACTTTCTACTCCAATTAACAAAACATGATTTGGATAACTGTAGAAATAGTTATGGTCATTTGAGTGACTAAAGGTCAGATTCGGATAACAGCTGTGATGCCCTGTTTTAGTGGTCACTTTGGAAATTTCAAAACCAATCCAAACGGTCATGAAATATTACGAATAATATACCGTTGGAAAGGTATGGGTGTCTAGTTTGTACAGAAATTTTCAAAACTCATTTTGAAGCTTTGTGTAAAAAGCTATGGTCACACGACCATGCAAAGGTCAGTTTTGAAAACACTTAAAACATTGAAATCCAATCTTTTGAAACTAGACACCTTAATCCAATCAACCAAACCAAATCTAACACTTATCCAAGAGAAGAATGAGACCTTCTCAAGTGGTCAACCATCACGCTAAGACATGCACACCATTGTGCAAGCGCGGACGTTTCCGATCACACAAACGGAAACGAATTACACCACACTTAAGACTAACATACATGAAGTGTACGTGTGGGTATTGAATGCATCATAATGCCTATCATGTCATGGCATTTCATAAAACAAGATGCAATCAATTAAATGCAAGAAGAGATATTGAATAATCAATAAAGCACAATGCACACATAATATAAACACAACATTCAAGAATAAGAGTTATGCATGTTGTGTGTGTGTGCAACTATATCTCTTCAAGGCAAAGTAAGCACTAGATATACCTTTGGTGCTTGTCCTCTTGAGGTCTTGGAAAGGGTCTTTGATCTTCAACAAATCACTTAGACTACCCTTACAACCAAACCCCAACTTGTGGTTTGACCACGAAATAAGCCAATCAATAAAAGGGAATCCTTACAATGCTGATGCGGCAAACACTTTCACTCCTGGGTATTATCCTTCGGGGACCATGTTTCTACCTTTGGCGAGTATATATCTGGTTCTGGCGACCACACCTTTGACTTTATTAAGACTGATTGACTGGCCACATTTTCTTCCTTGACCCGGTCAACGAGTGACGTGGCAACCTTTTCTTCATCATTTATTGACTCCTTTGGTGACGTGTCTGCTTGGAGAATTTATAAATACAACAATACCCCCATAAATACTTCGAGCCGAGCGAATGACTTGTTCTTTTCACTTCGTTCGCCTCTGCGAGCAGTATTTATATCTATGCTTTTAAGATTTCGGCGCATTTTGTAATTAACTTCCCTCCTTCTCCTTTTCACCACGTGTTGTATTAATTGGTTGATTCTTCCGGTGCAAGCTTTTAATTCTAGCCACACAACCTTCGGCGCTTCCACTTTCCTGACAGGTGAAGATATATTTTGACTGCTTGGTGATCCCCGAGGTGCCACATGTCCATCATTTAGCGGTGACTGTTGCGACTAATTACTGTGACCGTCGCTCAAAATATCTTTTTCCTGATTTCCTTTTTGAATTTCAAAACTCCCCATTTTTAATGCTCAAATGTTTCTCCTTCTTCTTTATCCTCTCACATCTCCATTAATCTCTTCTTTCTCTCAAAACAGAGTTCCTTCATTGTCTTTCATTTCTTCTCCCTTAGAAATTTCTGCCGCAAATCTCTTCTATTTTATTTCATTGTCGGACGACTCACCTTGAACTCGATCGTGCTTGTTTCTTGGCATCCCCAAATCTCCTGCTCAGTTTCCGAACCTAGGGTTTTTCTTGTGAGTTTTCATGGATCCCTTCTTACGTTGTTCTCTTTTTAATCGAATGATGCAAGCTATAGAGCTTGGTGACAAATGTACTGCGGACAAAATTGAATCTTTGATTCGTAATTTTCACCCGGATTCTCCGGTCCCACTTTCTGTTTACGTTCCACCTTCTGAAGATGATTTTATTCCTAACTTTTCTCCTTCGTCCTCCGATAGTGATTCTCTAGTGATGCCGAGATCTTCTAAATAAGGTGGCAGTAGACGACGCGCCTCTAGGGTTCCTCATGGATCCTTACTGGATGCGCAGACAACTGTTGACTCTGACGTTGAAGACCATCAACGGGATAGGCTGCATTTCTCGCCCGATCGTCCGTGTTCCTTTGACACCGAAGTTAATGTGGTTGGCGAGGATGAACTCCGCAAGTATAGGAGTCGCTTTGACATTCCGAATGTTGTGACTCTAACTCTACCGGGTGATCGAGCAGTATGGAATCCTCCCGAGAATGCGGTCGCCATTTATGGCGCAATGCTTAGTTGCGGGGTTACACTCCCTCTTCAGCCCTTCATCGCCAGATTTCTCGCGGAGGCCCAAATTGCACCAGCCCAGCTCACTCCAAACAGTCATAGGATATTGATGTGCCTGTGTTTGATGTGGAAATTGAAGGGTTATGGACCCCCTACACCCCGGGAGATCCGCCATTTTTATACGTTAAGACAAGCGGGCAATGGTGGCACGTATTTCCTTCTCTCCTCGCCCGTAGAGAATTGGATCCCTGAGGGTGTGGCGAACCCCGGCCAAGTGGAGATTTCTAGCGATGAGAAAAGGAAGGGTTTCATTTGGGGCTTTCCCACTTCAAATAAAAGGTGGAAGAATAGCTGGTTTTTTACTGGTAGCGAGTAGGGCAGAGATGTGCCTGCCAACAGTCGCCGTAAATTTTCAGTGAAGAGAGTTCCCAGGCACTTCACTTCTCCTTCCCAGGCAGTTCTCGTTTTGCTGGATGGAGAAATCTCTCATCTTACCGCGGCAGCTGTCCTTCCTTTAGATGAGAGGGGTAGATCTTTTCTTTTGGATGAGGAAAAAATGATCGCCCAACAGGTTTTCACACGCCTACCTGCCAGGCTTCCTCGCCGTAAGTTTTGTCAGCTTTTTTCTTTTTATATTACTGTTTTGTTTATCTTGTTAGTGATACTTGGTCATTTTTCTTACAGTGTGTGACTTTGATACTGTCTGTGACTTGCAAGCCCGGGCAGTGAAGAATTCTGAGGCTGCCAGTAAAAGACACACTGCTGATTTGTCCAAGGAAGGAATTACTAGCCCGGATGGTGGCGATCCCTCAGATGGCGAGGAGGCTGGTGATATTACTGAGGGAGGGGTCGAATCGGGGCAACCCCCTGTGCATACAGAGGCTGCTGTGAATACTCCTGCAGCGACTACCCCTAGCCGTAAAGGTAAAGAGAAAGTTGGCGTTTCGGGGAGGGCCAGCGACATCCCTATTTTTGACGCGGATGTTCCTGAGGCTCCTCTTGATCCTACAAGTGACTTGGCCCCCAGAGCCAGTAGAGGTAAACGCCCAGCTGAGGGTACTCCTGACCATGCTGCTCTGTAAGGTTTCTGATTTGTATTGGCTTGATTCCATTGCAAAATGCTCTATATTTGTATTAGTTATTGCTTAAGATGTTCTTTGAAGAAAGGAAGCTTAAAAGGTGAAGAGCAATGACTAGTGCAAAAGTCGTCTTCAAGAGGTGAAAAGCGTCAAAGGTATATCTTGACTTCCATCCTCTTGCAAGGCGTTAGCGCACACACACACAATTCATACATGTGTGTCCCTGCATCGTGGTTCAAACATTTTGTGTAACACTTTCACACACTTCATAGTATGCTCATGCATTGTTCTTTAATAGACAAACATTGTAGAATTGCATGCTTTGTGACTATCTCTTTAATATGGCATGCTTGTGTGAATATGTGTTTATTTGTTTGTGTATTTTGTGTTTTGGACTTGAACATGTTCTTATTTGATGCCTTATTGAGTTCCGATCGTTTCGGTTACTCATTCATAAGGTTTCGAGTCCAAACGATGTAGCTACGCTACTTTTCGTTCTCATTCGTTGAGTTGACTTCATCGTCGTTTTCCGAGACGATTTCTCAACCATTTTTCAAAGTTGTATAGTCGTCGTCGTGCGTGAGGGAGTCATGGTTCGTAATCCGAAAATGGATTCGAAATCAGAGTTCGGATGCCTAAGATACGGCTGAAGAACATGAGAGTGCGCGAGAGAGGCTAGAGTGGCCATGAGACCACGTGTGCCCCTCACCGTGAGGGAGGCCGTGGGGCCCACGGCCAGGGACCCTCTCTGGTCCCGTGAGGCCCATGCGCCCCCCACGGGGTGGGTGACGTGGCCTCTTCGTATTGGCCCTGAAAACCTTCTCTCTCCTCCTTTTAATCACTTCTCCTTCCCTCCAAAACACTTGTGGATTTTCAAGAACATCTTTCACGAAATTTCTACAGATTTCTTCAAGTTTTTGTTTTCTTATTTTGATCATAACTTTCTCATACGAACTTGAAATCAATCGATTCAAAAGCTAAAATTGTTGGTCTTGAAGAGAGCTACAAACTCCAAGTATTTTCAGAGGTATTTGACTTTGACATTTTTCCCAGAAGTCTCATTTTCAGTACGTGGTCAGGTTGTTTGTTTCAACTTCTTCTTTTTCAATTTCATCTTTGATCTTCTTTTGATTCTTACTATTTGATTGATGAAATTTGTTGAGAAGTATGTTAGATCATATGCTAGGGGTGTTTGGTCATTTGTTAATTGAGTTTTAGCTTTGTGATTTCTCTTGAACATATATGTGCTAAACTTGATTTATCATGAAATTGATTCTAGAAAATGTATGTGTGATGTGCTTCATGTTATTTTCTATGTTTAATTTCATGATCTAAGAACTAGGTTTTTAGTGTGATATATTGAATATTCATACCTTGTTCTTATTGATTTACATGTCTTGATTTCTAGATAATCTTTGTGATTGTGTGTTGGAAGTATATTCTAGATTGTCATTGAACATGTACATTTTGCTTGATTGATCATCTAACTTAATTTGTTTGTGTTTGCATCACTTGCATCACTTTAGATCATAGCCTTGCATTAGGTTGAAGTCTCTAGCAAAGTGAGTGAAGCTTTGTGGATAGAGCAAGGAAGTCTTGATTAGAGTCGGGATGACTCGGATAATCAAGCAAGGAAGTCTTGTCTAGGGTCGGGAGGATCCGGATAGGTAAGCAAGGAAATCTTGTCTAGAGACGTGAGCGTCTTGGATAGAAAGTTGCTTTCTAGAGGTGTAGGATACATCTCGGATAGGAAGTAGGCTTGGTGATTCACTAGCCCGAGGGTAGATTAGGAGTTGATAGCTTGAGCGAATATCATGAGTAATAGCTTGAGTGTGTAAGTCCTTTTTCACATAGTGGATTGCTTTGCCGGTGGTTGTGGTATCAACCCGTGGATGTTTCCTCTTTGAGGTTTTACCACGTAAAAACACTTGTGTTCATTTTTGTTTTTTACTTTTCTTTATCTTCCATATCTTACATTGATTGCATATCTTGTAAATTGATTAACTCTTGTATTAGTGAAATCAATTCATTTGCTAAAACTAATCAAGTGTGCATTTTCTTTGCTATATTCCGCATCATTTTTAAAATTGAAAGAATTTGAGTAAATACCTATTCACCCCCCTCTAGGTATATTTTACACTATATTGCTTAAGGGAATTTCATGCTCGACCCCCAAAACGGGTGTCAAGGGTTGTGCAGTATGTTGTCTCTTAGGATGAGGAGGGTGCTGATGAGCCGGTACTCGTCGAAACTCCTTCTGCTCAAACGGCTACCCACGAGGGACCTCCAAGGAAATTAATGAATTACATGTCCCTGCTTCTACTCCGCCCCAAACAGCCTCTCCGTCCCGAGTGGCCTCTTCTCCGGTGGCCATGGGCGAGCCGAATGTTTCTTCAGGTCATCCTCAACCGTCTGGTCGTTCAGAGTCGGTTGATCGACCAGGACCATCGAAGCAACCTGGGGGTTCTGCCTCTGGCTCAGGTGTTGCTCATGAAGCCCCCCGGTGTGATCAAATGAAGCCGATGGAGGAACCGTGTCTCTTTCTGATTTTTTGGCTACCGAGATTTGCTCGCATTTGATCAACAATGACATGTACATTGGCGAGGGCTGGGAGCATGTTAAAGGCAAATCCTACAATAAGAAGATGGAGTTTTTCTTTAACTGTCACTCTCTGGTAAGTTTCTCGCCACAACCCTGTTATATCTGCATTTTATATTCACTTTCTAATTCGGATGTTTCTCTTTTCAGATGATGTCTGAGTTGGCTGAGAACTATAAATATGGGAACAAAGTTTCCAGGGAGATCAAATGTTTGCGAGAGCAGGCTTCTGTTTTGGCTGTCGAGAAGCTCTCTGCTGAAGAATCTTATGCTCAACAACTCGCTTATCTAAGAGAGTCTGCAGATGGTCATCTGTCTGCTCAAATAGCTGCCGAAGAGAAATTGTCTGTTGCTGAGGAGGAAATTCGCTTGCTGAAAGAGCAATTGTCTGCTAGCCAAGAATCCCTCGCAGCGCATTTGGAGGCTGAACGTATAGCTGAGGAGGCTAAGGAAAAAGCTGAACATTAGGCGCTGGATTTACGCAATCAGTTGTCTTCACGTGAACTCATCTTCGATAATTTAAAGGCTGTACTGGAGGCTGAAGCAGTTGATCGTTTCAAAAGATCCTCTGCCTACGATGCGCTTTTGCTGCGCGAGTTTGAACGAGGCATGAGGCAGTCGAAGAAGTTCTTCGCCATGAAAGACCATTCGAATGAAAAGGCTCTAAGGCGTTTCGACAGGTCTCTTCAATAGCATTTGGCCAGCGGAGTGGGTTCGATTAAAGAGCAAATAAAACGATGGAAAGCCCACTGCCGCTATAACAGGACTGAAAGGAACGAATAAACGCTCGGTGTGTTCAATATATCAATCTAGAGGGGGGGTGAATAGATTTTAGCTATTATTACTCAATTTTCGCATACAAGTCAATATTACGAAAATGCCCCTACTAGTCAGAAATACAAGCAAGTGTAATATATTGCGGAATTAAAAATGACACTTGATGTATACGTGGAAACCCAACCACTGGGAAACACCACGGGCTGTATAGTGCGCCACACTCGGAACTCGAAATCACTAATTGAAATGAAATTTACAACCTATGTAGACCTTGTCTAACACTCCGGTCTGTAACCCCTCACTTCTACCCAGCAGGCCTTTATTAGCAACCCTATTCCAATTTGCTTGAGGCCTAAGCAACCTTAGCCTCAAGTCTTAATTCTCTAAGAAGAGATTATGCAACCTATGTGAATATGTATGAATATTCAAATAACAAACAAGGCTAGGGAACCTTAGATGCTTATCTAGGATGATGATATATTCAATTAAATCAAACCTAGATATCAAATGCTAAATGACATGTCAAATAGCTTAGCTAATCAAGATTAATCAAAAACCTAATTAGCTATCACAATACAACACTCAATCAATTCATCACAATTAATTCTCTAATCTTGTATTTATCATATGATCAAAACATACAAGTAAATTAAAGAGAATAGCTTGATAATAAAAATAATCAAATAAGATGAACTTAATCAAAATCTTACCAAGCAAGTTGTGATGATGCAAATCCAATCATGGATGCATTCTATATAGTAATAGAGGATGCAATATGAAATATGATGCAAAAGGGATTTGATTTGAGTGGTTAAAGGTGAGTTCTTTGTATTTTTCTTCTCTTGAAAAATGTTCTAAGTATGAAATCAGAAAATCAACTCACTTGATTGACCTAAACTCAAAGTGGCATATATATAGGGTGTCAAACCAAAGTGTGGTCGTTTTGAATAGTGACACATATTTTTGCCTTGGGCGCTGTACGTAGAGCGCCCCTTGTACAGCGCCCCTACTCTGTTCTCTCGGGAAAACAGAGGGGCGTTGTCCGAGAGAACAGAGTAGGGGCACTGTACGAACAGCGCTTCGTACAGCGCCACATCAATTTGCATCAGACCTGATGCATTTAAAAGACCATTTTTGCATCAGGTCTTGTGGGCGTTGTTCACAACAGCGCTTTGTAGAGCGCTTTGAACAGCGCCCTTTGCAATGCATGACTTCTAAGCCTAATCATGTTAAAGGCAAAAGACAATGCAAGATGCAATCAAACTAACATGCAAGAAGAGATGTTATTGAACATTTATGAGCACATAATAACAACACATACACATCATACAAGAAAATGAATTAAGCATGAGATGTGAGTGTGTGTGTGTGTGCTTCTAATCTCTTCAAAGCAAATTAAGCACATAGAATTTTACCTTTGGTGCTTATCAACCTTGAGGACATGAGAGGGTCTTGAGCTTGAATATCTATCACTTAAGCTACCCTTACATACAATCCCCAACACGTGGTTTGTCCACGAAATAAGCCAATTAACAAAACGGGAATCCTTACAAGGACTGAGCCTCATCCCATGCATTTAGAAATCCCCAGCAAGCATGCCTTCAACACCTACTACTCCGGTCAGAAGGGCAGCTTTTCTGGTTCTGGTGCTGAACCCGATTTAGGTCCTGTTGCTGGTAGGGATTATGGGCCTTTCATACCAGATGGGGACGAAGAAGTTACCTGCCCTTCTGAAGAGGAGATCGAAGAAGAGGAAGACTATGAGGGCCCTCCTGTATCTAGTTGAGATTTAGGTTTTAGAGATTGTCCAAAACTGTAAATATTTATATCTTTTTGCCCCTTCAATTGTAAATGACTTTTCTATTTTATAAGTTAATTTATAACTCCTTTAGCTTTATTTTTGTTCAGCTGCCTTTGCTGAGTTTTTGGCTTACTCAGTGTTTCACCAAGTTTTTAGCATGTTTTATAGCTTTATTCAGCTGCCATTGCTGAGTTTTTGGCTTTACTCAGTGTTTCACAAAGTTTTTAGCATATTTTATAGCTTTATTCAGCTGCCATTGCTGAGTTTTGGCGTACTCAGCATTTGTCAGGATGTATCCGACCATACACCAAGTTTTAAACATATTTTATAGCTTTATTCAGCTGTCATTGCTGAGTTTTGGTGTACTCAGTGTTTGTCAGGACGTATCCGACCATACACCAAGTTTTTAGCATATTTTATAGCTTTATTCAGCTGTCATTGCTGAGTTTTGGTATACTCAGCGTTTGTCAGGACGTATCCGACCATACACCAAGTTTTTAACATATTTTATAGCTTTATTCAGCTACCATTGCTGAGTTTTGGCGTACTCAGTGTTTGTCAGGACGTATCCGACCATACACCAAGTTTTTAACATGTTATTTATTTATTTAGCTGCCATTGCTAAGTTTCAGCATATTATTGGGACGTCTCTCTTTTTTGCTTTTTGCTTGTCTTTTTGTTTTCAGCTGGCTTTCTCGGCTTCCTTCGTTTGAGATTCATATATGTTTTTGATTTGGTGTTTCTTGCCTCTTTAGGGATTTTATCTTTCCCGTAGTGGCGATCGCCGATTTTTATAACTTGGGGTTTTATTCTTCTCGCCAGTTCTCATTGCTGCGAGTATGAAACTCGTTTTTACGCGATGGTAGTGGTCTACGACGGCGAATGCCATTTGTAACTAGTGAGTCAAATCATGAATTCTCAGTAATAAATTACTCTTTATTGAATACTTCCTACAATTTTTGTTAACATAGTCACAGAGAAAAAATGCTAAAACGAAAATGCCTAAGAATAAAAAGGTTGAAATAAATCCTAAAAGCAACGAAAAGGTCAAGGGTAATATATCTTCAAGTACTGCGCATTGCATGGCCGAGGTAATTCGCCTAAACCCTCTCGAGTAATGCGATATGCTTTGTGACCAGCTATGCCTATAATTTGATAAGGCCCTTCCCATTTGTCTGCGAGTGAACCTGCAGCTTTGTCTCTTGTTCCTGGGTTCACCCTTTTCAGCACCAAGTCGCCAAGTGCGAACCTCCTTTCACGCACATGTGAGTTGTAATATCTGGCTACCCTCTGTTGGTACGCAGTGTTTCTTATTTGTGCGCGCTCTCTTCTTTCTTCTAATTCATCCAGACCGCATTTTAACATATCAATGTTGAGTTCTGGTTGAAAGAGTTGTACCCTTGGTGAAGAGAAAGATGTTTCCACGGGAATGACAGCTTCAGCTCCGTAAGCCATGGAATATGGGGTCTCACCTGTTGAATCCCTTTCTGTGGTTCGATATGCCCAGAGTACCTGTGGTAATTCATCTGCCCAGCTACCATTTTTCGCCGCCAATTTGGCTTTCAGGTTGTGTTTTATGATCTTGTTCACTGCTTTAGTTTGGCCATTTGTCTACAGATGTGCAGGGGAGGCATAGTAGTTGTTGATGTCATACTTGTCACACAGCTCCCTGAATTTCTTGCCATCGAATTGGGTCCCATTGTCCGTGATGATGGTGTTTGGTATCCCGAACCTGTACAGTATATTTTTCTTCACAAAGCTTATAGTGTTTGCTTCTGTTATATGTACCAATGGTTTGGCTTTTACCCATTTCGTAAAATAATCCACGGCTACAATAGTGTGCTTTGCTCCTCTAGCTGTTGTTGGCATTGGGCCGATCAAGTCAATTCCCCACATGGCGAATGGCCAAGGCGAGGTGATACTTTGCAAGAGTTCAGGTGGTTGGCGGATGTTGTTGGCAATTTTTTGACACGCCTCACATCTTGCTGCCACCCTTTTAGCGTCGGCGAATAGCGTCGGCCAGTAAAAACCCTGTCTTAATGTTTTGTGGGCTAGGCTGACACCCCTAGCGTGATTCCCACAGTTTCCACTATGTATGCTTCTCAGGATACCTTCTGCTTCTTCGAGCCCAACACATCTCTGCAGCGCCCTTGAGTACCCCCTTTTGTACAGTTCTCCATTGAGTACTGAATATCTCGTAGCTCTATACTTCAATCTTTTTGCCTCTAATGGATCACTTGGGAGTACATCATTGATGAGGTACTCTTTGATTGGTGTAATCCAGCTGTCTCGCTCGCCAAAGACTGCCCCAACTTCCTTCAATTTGACTATACTTGGCTGCAGTAGGCGGATCATAGAAATAGTTTTGGGCCAGATGTTGATTGTGGCGGATGCCAACTTGGCCAAGGCATCCGCCTGCTCGTTTTCTTCTCTGGGGACCTGAACAATTCTGTATTCTTTGAATCTTTCCAGTAGCTCCTTTGCTAATTCTAGGTAAGCGATCATGCTTTCATCTCTCGCCTGGTATTCATCTAGCACCTAATTGACAACAACTTGAGAGTCGCTGAAGATTTCCACCTCATCTGCCCTAGGACTGTGCAAACCTTTAATCCTACTATGAGTGCCTCGTATTCAGCTTGGTTGTTAGTAGCTTTGAAGTCAAAACGCAAGGCACACTCGACTGAATCTCCTTCCGGGGTTGACACCACTACCCCTGCGCCGCTGCCATGCGTGTTTGACGACCCGTCAACGCGGAGTTGCCATTTGAATACTTTCTTATTTTGCTCCACCATCATTCTCGCCACATCCATGCTTGGCTCGGTGAATTTTGCTACAAAGTCTGCCACCGCTTAGGCTTTAATTGCTATCCTTGGAAGATACTCTACATCGAATTCACTTAACTCGATCGCCCACTTCATTAATCGACCGGATACTTCTGGTTTTTGCAGAATTAATTTCAGTGGGCAGTTGGTGTATACTCCGATTTTATGAGCCTGGAAATACGGCATTAACTTCCTTGCAGCTGTTATTAGAGCGAGCGCCATTTTTTCGGCTGGCGAGTACCTGGTCTCCACTGGTAACAGTGCTTTGTTGGTGTAGTATATTGGTTTCTGGATCCCCTCCTCCTGTCTTAGGGAAAAATACCGTAGTACACGCAGCGGAAGCGAGACTAAAAATAGATTTAGTAGTTTTAAAATTTTTCCTTTTTATGAACCATAACCCTTTAATTAATTAAGCATACATATAAACCAACAAAAGAAGAATACCTTTTGTCGCGTGATCCGATTGACTTACGTCGATGGTAATCCGCAAGATCTTCAATTCTGGCACGAACGTGAATCACCTAGGAGCGTGGTCTCCCTTTTCTTTGAATTGCAAACCTGAGAATGGACAAACAAATTTTTCTTTTTCTTTTGTTAGTCACAAAACAATCAAAAGAAGATAAAGATTATTCCGGTCACTTTTGAGTTCTCAATCTAATGATCGAAACTCGCGTGAACCTAATTCGATATTGTACACACAAGCTTATTGATGAACAAGCAATTAGTGTACTATCAAAGAATTAATCTCTTCTCTCTTTTATGTCTTAGTAGAATAAAATAATACTTTTCTATGAATTGAGAAGAAGAAGAAAATTGTATCAATGAACAACTAGGGTGGCCGAATTCTATAAGTGGAAATATATAGGTGGCCGAAATTTGCTTCCTCTTGTCTTTAGGGTTGTTGAAATCCTAATCTAAATGGGACTAGGGTTGCCGCAAATCACAAGCCAAAAAGGGTTTGTGTTGCCCCTAATTTCCATCACACTTTAGACTTCAAACCCTAATCCAGCTCATAGATATTTTTATTCTTTTATTGACTAAATAAAAAGACTTCTTATTTGATTAAATAAATAAAATTATTTATTTATTTTCTTATCAAACAAGTCTTTTACTTTTAGTATACTACTACCAATAGTATAACTTTAGGAAATATATTTCCTGATCAGAAAAAGATTTGTTTTTTAATTAAACAATTAATTAATAAATTAATTAATTCTTATTTAATTAAAACAATGAAACAAAATAATATATTAGGTTAATATACACCTTGCCGCCCCACTTGAATAAATGGGCCATATATTATTTTTCTTATTTCATTTAATCCATTGGACTTTAAATAAAAAGCCCACATGTGAACCAGACCCATTCTTACTAAAATAAACAAGCCCACATGCCTTTCATTAATATATTAATATAATTGAGCAGCCCATTAAATAAATAATGTGCAAATTATATTCTTAATATATTAAATGCAATTCTAAATGGACCCATAAATTGGTCCGGTAGAATATCTCAAGTGATTCATGCAAGTCCGTGTGGATTGGGGATCTTGGCGGGCTATCTAAATTTAAGCTACAATAAACATAACATAATCACAATCAACAAATGATTCACTTAGGTTCGATCCATTAATTTTAACTCATTCCACTAAAGTGCTAAAATTGAACTCTTAAATAAAGATAGAATAAGAAGATGTTCCTCATTCATACCCTAGACAATCATGTTGGAGATAGTGTATCTTCGTGATTAATATCAGTAATCGCCAAGAGTTCATAGACCGCCTATAACTCTCCAAGTTACCATATTTACTCATATGACCACGTTTTGAACTTGGATATTTTGACTTGTCCAGAAGCCATGTTTTCAATAGACACTATCGAAAACTCAACGTTGAGATTTAATACCCAATTACATCAAAACATCCATATGATGATATTATACCCTCATTTAATAAATGGAGCCACGATGTCCATATCTATAAATGAAGTCCTCTATCGATTAACAAATGAATATCACCAAACTATCGAGGATAGACTATGCTATATAATCGTACTCATTGATAACTCAAATGATATCACTTGCAACCATAAGTCCATCATTTATCTCAGGATTAAGATAGACTCTCCGATTGTCCTGATAATGAAAAGACTATTATCTATTGACGGTTCTAGATAAAGCTTTTCATTATGATCCAGTTCAATGCACTCAGTGCACTAGATTCTTTTACTTGAAGACACTCCGATGATTTTAGACTTATCATATCTCATTTGATCCCACTCAAATGCTAGTAAAAGAATTCTACAACTTTAACAAGATAAAGGTGCCCAACCTTTAACTTAAGTTGTGAATATTATTCAAGACTAACTAAAGAATTTTGTCTACCACATACATATCCAGATGTACGAACAATTCTTCTTTTCTCATAGTCTTTAGACCTTATGATTATTTACTTTGACAATTATAATATTAAACTATAAATGCTATAAGATTTGTTAAACCAGAAATCACTTTATTAATATGAAAAAGATTGTCAATTACAACATTACACTCTTGCTATTGAGCATAATCCTAACACACAGAACTGGTGTAGTATATAGTGTTTCTCCTGTTTCTTGTTTAGATAGCAGCGGTGCTTGCCCGAGGTAATCTTTCAAAGCCTGGAAAGCCTTTTCACAATCCTCATTCCACTCGACTCCTTTTCCTTTCTTCAGAGCTTTAAAAAACGGTAGGCATCGATCTGTTGATTTTGCTATGAACCTGCTCAGCGATGCCAGGCACCCCGTGAGTCTTTGGACGTCCTTCAAAGTTCTTGGCTAAACCATTTTTGCCAATGCTTGGATTTTTTCAGGGTTCACCTCTATTCCTCTTTGATGCACTTGATATCCGAGAAACCTTCCAAATGGTACGCCGAATAGCATTTTGCTGGATTCAACTTCATTCCATACCTAACCAATACATCGAATGTCTCCCTCAAGTCATCCATATGTTTATCTGATGTGATGCTTTTTGTTAGCATATTTTCAACGTAAACCTCCATATTTCTTCCTATCTGTCTGGCGAACATTTTGTTTACTAAGCGCTGGTAAGTTGCTCTAGCGTTCTTCAGGCCGAATGGCATGACTGTGTAACAGTATAACCCTTGATCTGTGGTGAACGCTGTCTTCTCCTCGTCTGGCTTGTGCACTTTTATCTGGTTATATCATGAGTATGCATCCATGAAGCTCAACGTTTCATGTCCAACTGTTGCATCGACCAGCTGGTCAATTCTTGGTAGCGGGAAGCTATCCTTGGGGCAGACCTTGTTCAGATCGGTGAAGTCGACGCACATCCTCCATTGGCTGTTCTTCTTTTTCACTAGAACTACATTCGCCACCTATTTCGGGTACTTAACTTCTCTGATTGATCCTGCGGCGAGCAACTTCGACACCTCCTCTTTTATTGTTGCACTTCTTTCTGGGTTAAAGCTTCTCCTTTTTTGCACAACCGGTTTGCATTTCTCGTTTACAGCTAGGTTGTGTGAAATCACGCTTCTATCAATTCCCGGCATGTCTTCATGGCACCAAGCGAAAATCTCCTTGTACTCTTTCAACAAGTTTGTCACATCTCTCTTAACTCGTTCAGTCAGCCTTGCTCCGATCTTGACTGTTTTGTCTGGTTTTGCTTCGTTTAAAACAATCGACTCAGTTGGCTCTTCCTTTTCTCTGCTCGTTTTGTCCCTTGGGTCCAATTCAAAGGTTTCCGGATTATCTTCCTGCACTTCCGTGTTTACCTCGAATATGCTTAAGGTCTCCATTCCTGCCTTATCTTTGAAGATTGATAGCTTGGCGCGGCGAGCCATCTCTTGTGACCCTTTCAATTCTCCGACTCCAAATTCTGTAGGGAACTTTATTTTCAATGCGTGGGTTGAAGTGATAGCTCGAGCTTTGTTAAGAAACGATCGGCCAAGCAAAGCATTATACGGCCAATTATAGATGTCGACTACAACAAAGTCCAGCAAGATTGTTCGCCGGCATGGTGCTGTACCAAACCTCACCGGTAGCTTCACAGTTCCCAATGATCTCACTTCTGCGCCCCCGAAACCTTTTAACGGCACATGGAAAGGTTCAAGATCTTTTCTATCCAACCGCAACTCATCGTATACCTTGGCACTTAAAATATCAGCTGAACTCCCGTTGTCAATCATTACCCGAAGGACATCCATGTGTGCTATTCGAACCCCCACTACGATTGCATCATTAGGCTTTGCATCAATTCCGTCTGAGTCTTCTGTTGTAAACGTTATGGGGTCATGTCCTTCTCTTCCTTTCTTGGGGTTTCTTTGCACAGAATTAATCTCCATGCTTCTGCTTTCATACATCACTTCTCGGACTTCTGACATCCTTTCCCGATTGCTTCTCCCAGTATGGGGCCCACCAAAAATGGTGTTTATGGTGGCGTTAGGGTTGTTTCTCTTTGGACTCTTCCTTTCCTGCCCGTTTCCTTGACGGCTATCCTAGCGACCACCATGCTTATCCCCTTCAAAGCAAAATCCTTTAGGTGCCCATCTCTGATCAAGCTCTCAATATGATCACGCAGCTAGAAACATTTTGAAGTTTCATGCACATGATCTTTGTGAAATCGGCAGTATTTAGTTGTATCTCTCTTGGCATTTGCTGATTGCTGCCGAAGGTATTTGGCGAGTCCTTTGTCTTCTACCACAGAAGGTATTTCCTCCTAATCGCCAGTTAAAGGGGTGTAATGGTTGTACCTTCCTCGAAATCTATTGGCTCGAGCGTTTCCCCTGCTTTCCCTTGGATGTCCCTTTTGGCCCTTCTCGTCTCTCTGGCGGTCAGGTCTCTGGCGGTCACGTGACTGCGTCTTTTTATCATCCTTATATACTGATTTTGAGTCAGGCTTGTGTCCATGTATGTAGCTACCCCCTTGCGCTACTTTTTCTTCTTCTGCAAGTGCATAGTTGCCAGCTATTTCCATCATCTCCTCATAAGTTTTCGGTCTATCTCTTCGCAGGTCAAAGGATAATCGCCCACTTTGTAACCCATTGGTGAAAGCGACGATAACAGCTACATCATTGGCATCCTCAATTTGAGCAACCTCCTTCCCGAATCTTGCTAGATACTTCTTGATCGACTCATTGCGCTCCTGCTTCAAGTTTGATAGATGAGCGAGTGACTTTCTTCTCTGCACACTCCCCATGAATTGCCTTATGAATGCTTTGCTGAGGTTTGAGAAACTGCTTAAGCTTCCGGGTGGAAGTCTTTCAAACCACCTGGAGGCAAGGTCACCGAATGTTTACGGGAAGGTGAAGCACAACAACCCGTCATTGGATGAATACTGGGCCATAATATTGCAAAATCGGTGAACATACTCCTTCGGATCCCTGTTCTCCTTATACTGCTCAATGGTTGGCATTCTGAATCTGTCTGGAAATTGGGTACGAGCAATACTTTCAACGAATGGGCTATCTGACTCATTATCCGAATATGCGCTGTGACCATACCTTCGTGCCATCACTGAAACCTTTCTTGATAGTTCTTATAGGGTGACATCTCGCTGACCAGTTGGCTCTCCTGTTGGATCAAGTCTGCTATTGATTGTCATTCTCCCATAATTGCCTCTTTCATCCGGGCTCCTTCGATCTTCTGTGCTCTCGGATCTTCTCCGCCGTGCTCTTTTGGATCGTAATTCCCTTTGTGGACGAGGACTCTTATCTTCAGACGAGATAGAATGGTGTCTCCGCCGGTTCCTTTGGCATGTGTCACTAGAATTGACCCCATGTGTTCGTATCTGGTCTCGCTCCTCCCTAGATTCTTCATTCATCACACATTTTCCCTGCCTTTGTTTTCTCCCTTCGAAATCCTCAGGATGGTCTTGGGGAGTCTCTTCAGTGGATTGTCTTGCTTGAGCATCAGAGGTTGCAATGTGAACTTCCGACCGTAGTCTTCCGGGTGGCTAGATTCCAAGAGTGGTTAACTCATAGGGAGAAGAAACTCCCAATCCTATGGGAAACGAAAGCCCTATTTTGCTAGCTTCAATGATTAAGTTTACTAACGCCGTTTGGAAGTGCTGTAGAACCCCGGAGTCGAATGCCCTAGTTCCTGGTGTTGCTGCCGATTGCTCCCTGATTGTCACCGCCCTATCTCCTGTCGGCGCAATTGGTTCAACAATCAGATCTCCGCTGGAGTTACCATCTTTGTCACTGTCGTTGTTCATATTTTTCAACTCGCAAGGGTTCCTCGAAGTTTTTGTTCAAAGATCCCCCTCCTTCTAATGCCAATTGTTGACAGTGAAATTTGGATTGCCACACACTCAACAATTATATCAACTCAAAGTAAAACGAAAGAATAATCAATGCATGCAAGAGACAGATTTTACGTGGAAAACCCTTGAATGAGAAAAAACCACGACGGCCCCAGAGGGCAGAAAAATAATACTAGATTTATTGCTTTGTTACACAATCAAATCTCTCATACAATTGCTCTCTTCTCTCTAGGTTTTTGAACCCTTCCCTCGTGGGATAAGTGGTTTTATTTATACATGTTTAATTAGGGTTTCCCCTTGTCTTTAGCCGTGTTGGCGATAGGATTTCCCTTTTGATTCGTACTAGAATTCCTATGTTGTCGCGGATCCGGATATGCTCTTATCTCTTTTCTTCTTTATGATTCCTTGTTGCCATGGGTCTTCTAAAGGTGTAGGGTTTATTTCTGTGTTTTTGTCGAATCGGTTCGGGCCCAGTATGCTGATACGGTGAACACTTTCACTCTTGGGTATTATCCTTCGGCGACCACGTTTCTACCTTTGGCGAGTATATATCTGGTTCTGGCGACCACACCTTTGACTTTATTAAGACTGATTGACTGGCCACATTTTCTTCCTTGACCCGATCAACGAGTGACATGGCAACCTTTTCTTCATCATTTATTGACTACTTTGGTGATGTGTCTGCTTGGCAAATTTATATATACAACATACATAATAGCGGAATCCACTCCTTCTTGCGAGAAGTAGATGGTAGTTCCCTTAAGGGTTGATTTGGGGCTTGAACAATATGAGCGCTCTCCTAATTCCGTAAGGAATATAGGATTTATTATTCATTAGAGAATCAATGGTACTTAAAGGAAAGATATAATTAGAGGGGTATAACGGACATTATGACCCAGCTCTAATTATGAACTACTTGTGAAGGATTATACCATATGTAATAGCTATATCAATGGACACCGAAAGTTATTGGTTTGTGTAAAAACGTCTACAGTTGAGAGAGTGCAGCTTCGGGTTTTTAGTGGAATAACACCGAAGTTAATAATCATGAAATATTAATTAAAGAGTTTAATTAATTATTTCTAAGGATTATTGGAGCTCAAAATACTATGGGTCCATTAGGTCCCCTTGCTAGCCCGATCGATTTAGGTAACAAGGGTCACGATTAATTAATTGGATTGTCCGATTAATTGTGTTACGAAAGTGACACGTATATATTTGGGAATTAATTGAATAATGAGATTATTTAATTAATAAATATTAATGATTAAATTAATTAAATAATTAGATTATTTAATTATGCGATTAATCATTAAATGGAGGGTGTTAGTTGATATTTGGATTTATGTGAAGATAAAATAATAGGATTATTTTATTTTTACTAAATCAATTATTTAAGTATTTGAATTTAAGTTTGAATTTAAAATACTTATTATCCCTTTCTTAATATATTAGATATATTTGAAAAGGATAATTAAAGAAAGGGTTTTTAGTTAAAATATATATATATGATATATTTAATAACTAAAGTGTAGTCTGACAACACACTTAAAAAGGTTGAAGAGAAACAAAAGTGGGTGGCGGCCAAGAAGGATCAAAAGAAAAATATATATATATTTTTTAAAGTTTTTTTATTTTATTTATTTTTATGTGGCCTAACCTAAGACATACAAACAACAAGAGTTGTTTTTGTGTGTTCTTCTCTTCTTCTTCTTCCATACAGGTTCATGAATACCGTGACGCGCCCACACGCTGTTACCAGTTATGGGAGATAGCGAGGAAGATCAAGTGGTTCAAATCAAGAGCAGATCGTATTAAAGTGAAGGAGTCTCCTACGTAGGTATAAAGAAAATTGTTTCTTCTCTTCTTGTTTATATGTTTTGATTTCGATTCTTTTGTTTTACTGTTCCGAAAAATAGATCCTAGGGTTTACCAATCACATTATTTCTTTATGAAAGAATTTTTAAAAAAAAACCTTCGGCTGCGTGATTAGTAAACCGGGGTCCTAACAAAAAGTCCATTTGGAATTTGTTGCATGTGCAAGTCTTCCGGGCTAAGTTAACCGTCCACTGTTTTCCCTTGTGTTTGACAGAGAATATGTTCCAGTCAACTGGATTTACGGTCATATAACCGCACTTCTCGACACGTTTCAAGATCAGAAGATGTGTTACGTCGGTCAATCGATGGCGCATAGACCGTGCAGCTGCATGACGATCGTGAAACCACTTTTGTAGCATATTTCTAATGAACTCTGCCAGTGTCATCAATGGTAATTGTCGTGCGAATTTTAGGCATGAGTTTATGCACTCTACAACATTTGTGGTCATCACCATGTACCTTCTTTAGGGACAGTGTACGCGAGACCACTTGTGTGGATTGACAACAATGACATAATCGAATGTAGCTTTATGCAGCTTACGTAACTCTTTCGTGTGGCGATTATACTTGATTTCACTATACGACCTAGCTGTGTCATCCATTATGTCGGTAACATCCTTTCTGTGGAATCGCTTCTTCATATTCTCACCAAAATGCCAGCAACATATGGTATGGGTTGTATAAGGGAAGACTTTAGAAATCCCTACTTCAATGCTTGCATGACGATCGGAAATGAAAACCAGATCATCTATATGACCAAGGGCACCCCTCAAGCATTCCAAAAACCACTCCATGAAAGGTTGTTTTCTGAGTCACCGTACCCAAAAGCAATTAGATACACTTGTTCGTTTCCATCTTGTGCAGTTGCAACAAACATTGTACCCTCGAATCTTCCTTTCAAATGGGTACCATCAATTGCAATCACAAGACGTATACACCTCCGGAAACCTCTAATTGATGACCCTAATGACATGAAAAAGTAAAGGAATTTACCATCGTCTACGCACTGTAAGTTAGTGATTATGCCAGGATTTTGCTGTTCCAGAACATATGCAAAAAATGGCAGCAGTTGGAAAGTTTCTTCATGCGTTCCATAAGTCAATGACAATGCATATTGCAGGGCATCATATGCCTTACTGTACATGATTTGGATGCCATACATTGTTTTCATATCGACGATTACGTCCTTCGGACGCATGAGATGATCATCATGTTGTTGAAGTCTAGGTGCAACGACTTCTTCGATTATGACTGCACTAGCTTGTCGGTGGCGACGGTGAATCTTCTCCAAGGGACAACTATGTGCATTGACAAAACTTCTAACTTGAAAGTAAGTCCTTTCATCTCTCATCACCGCTCTTAATTTCCACGTACAATCGTCAATGATGCAAACCAGATGTAAAGTTGTCTTATTGGACCTTTTCACCTTCCATTTAAAATTCTGTCGCATTACAAAATGGCCAACTAGCCTCTTCAAATCCTTTTTACTCGGAAAAAATTGACCTTTATAAATCATGGTTCTAGGTTCTTGCGCTGCCAAGGTGCTGCTTGTACCAATACCAAACGAGTATGAATCTGCTTCGGGAATAACCCACGTTGTCTTATTATTAGAATCATATGCTGTTACATTATACCGGACCTCGGAAGTCCCAGGCATATCTGGTGCAGTACAACTAACTCCTTGTACATGTCTACCATGTCTTTGAATTAGGCTCTTCATCCAAATTTTACAAATCATCAACCTGTTCATTATTTGCCTCATTATCCATGTCATGGTTCGGGTAATTGTTCTGCTCATTGTACTGCTCATTGTAATACTCATTATACTGCTCAATTCGACAACCAACCACATCACCAAATTGAGGTTCAACTATATTTGCATGGTCGACCACTACCGGTGGGACACCACACATGTTTCCCCCACCTTCGGTGGCACTCATTTAGGTGAACAGTTGGTTTCTACCGTTAAAAGAACCAAACTGTTGGGTATTTTCAGGAGAAGGAATATCATTCCCTATCACATCTCCAGTTGTCCTCTCAGTTACACTGACACATACTTGAGGGATCACCCGATCTTCCCCCAACATAAACTGGACATCGTCGTCATTTCTTATAAATGTGCGACATGTACTGCCAGGAACGATTGATATTGATGACAGATCAACATTGAATTTGTTTACATCATACTTCACAATGGTATGCACGATCGCCACCAATTCTTCGTAAGTCATATTCTTTGACACATACATTCCCAGGTTATCGGATCCAACAAACCTCTGACTTCCGTCAGGTAACTGCTCCCATCAACCATTGTAAGATATTACTATCCTAACCCAATTCATGATACTGTCAAATTAATCATGACAAACCATTAATAAAAACCCAGGACTACAAAATATTTTCACATATTACATTTACAAAGGTTTGGGTGAGGATATTTAAAAGTCTCGGAGAAGACATGAAAAAGCTCGGAGAAGACATGAAAAGGCTTGGATATTGATTCATTGTAAAGTCTCGGAGAATACATGAAAAGGCTCGGAAAAGACTTGAAAAGGCTTGGATAGTTATTCATTGAAAAGTCTCGGAGAGGACTTGAAAAGTCTCGAAGAAAACATGAAAAGTCTCGGAGAAGACATGAAAAGGCTCGGATAGTGATTCATTGTAAAGTCTCGGAGAGGAATTGAAAAGTCTTGGATAGTCATTCATTGAAAATTCTCGGAGAGGAATTGAAAAGTCTCGGAGAAGACATGAAAAGTCTCGGAGAAGACTTCAAAAGGCTCGATACTTATTCATTTAAAAGGCTGGGAGAATATTTTAAAAGGCTTGGACAGAAGTTTATAACGCTCGGACAGAGCTTACAAAGTCTCGGAGATCCAAAATTTATAATGCTCAGACAGATTTGTTTATGAACAAATGAAAATGTGAACAAATTAGAAGTATTTGCAAGAAATATTACCTTGTTGTACTGAAGCACGTCGTCCACTTCTTTATAAGTTGAAGAAGAAAGTCAGGCAACCTTGAGAGAGAGAGAGTCACTGAGTTAACACTACTGTCATTTTTGTTGGAAGTGTGGAGAGAGAAAAGTATAAAAAGAATTACATATATTATTAACTAAGGGCAATTTTAGTAGTTCATCATAATTGGTGTCTTTTAAACTTAATTTATTAAAGTACTGACAAAGTCACCAAATCAAGTCAAAATGGTGACATTTTCCACCAATTCCACTAGGTTTTTCACTTAATTAACATTAATTTCTCCAATATCATTAAAATCTTGATTACTGTTTTCCCATCTCAATCTTGATTACTATCCAAAAACCCATTTTTGAATTTTGATAGATAATCTGAATGCACCATTACTTTATGGAATATAATATTTTGAAAATAAACCATTATAAAATTTTTAAGCAATTTTTAGGGAACTATTTAATATATTATTCAGGATAAGAGAGGATTCCAGTTCTCCCTAGCTAGGGGCGGAATTGGGCCTGGCTAAGGTGGGCTATATCCCACCCCTAGCATTTAAAAAACAAAACAAAACAAAAAGTTTCTACAATAATTCTAAATACATCCCATTTTAGTTCTAAATACACCCAATTTAGTTTTAAATCTCCTAAGCCCATCTGAAATAGCCTAAACTTTTCAATATTTGTTATAACTAAAATAAACCAAACAACTTAAAAAAAATGTCTCAAACCATCATTCAAGCCCATTGTATATCCTTTACCAAGTGAAAAACTAAATTGAGAAAATATGTCACAAAATATTTTCTTATGCTTTTATTGTTTAGAATATGTATAAGAGGGTAAAGCTCATAATGTTCCTTGACTATGTTTACTTTTTATTTTAATTAATAGAAATTCCCTTGTGCTGTCCAGATTTGTTGTCAAAATAATAATAATTATTATTATTATTATCTTTTTTATCTATATAAAATTGTCAACGGTCCACCTAGAAAAAAAAAAATTATGGTTTCGCCTTTGTCCCTAGCTAAATGCCTAAATGATTAGAGAATTTGCTGCAGGATTACATACGAATGTGTGTACGATGCTTTTTCATTTATTACAAAGCTATTGATTAATTTTCAAAGTTGAAAATTTTAAATTGTGATATGTTAAAAAAAAATGTTGGATCATAGAAAACTTTGTTAGTGACCATTTTTTAAAATTTTAAATTGTGATATGTTAAAAAAAAAATTGTTGGATCGTAGAAAACTTTGTTAGTGACCATTTTCTTTTTATTTTTATTTTTCTTTAATATTTTTAGATGTGTTCAATTCTTTTCTATACTAGTTTCTTATATACATAATTGTTATAGCAAACAAACAAATATCAAACACAATCATTTTACATTTTTAGTCATGCACTTATGGATATGGGTGTAAACATTGTCCAAGGCTCTATATAGTAGCGAAATCTTTCATCAAATTTCTAACAACTATAAGGTACGATAATCTTTTTTAACAAAACTCGTGCATGATGATCATTGTGCGTTGTATTTTACGATGCCCACATATCGTGTGGGCTATAAACTAGTTTAATATATTATATTCCACTACAATAAAAAGCTCAATTTCATCATTAATACCATATTGAACTCAAGTACAATGCTAACACATGGATTTATGATCACAATGATATACCATAACTCATAAGTAATAAATAATTTAATGTTAGAAATTAATAAAATAATTTCTTGTTGTTTTGGACATTAAGTCTAACAATCAAGCTGTGCATGTAATGTTTAATATTAGAAGATTTCAATAGTGCTATGACCCGTTTGATGTCATAATTTGAAAAACAAAAACGACATTCAAACTATTATAGTCATTAAAAATAAATAAAAAATAAAAAGGCTAGAATAAAGTCAGAGAGCCATAAAACATATCCTTATCAAAAAAAATGCAATGGAAAAATACTAATAAAAGAGCTGATTTGGCATATTGTAATTGAAAAATGACCAATGATTAATTATATATATAGAACCAACAAATAATGATGTGAAATCCATGAAAAACTTTCGATAAGGTTGGAGATCTATCAATCTTGATTGGCATTTGCCAACGGAACCATACGTTGTCTCAACCATAATTTTTGCTTTTTCCACACATGCAACTTGTTTTAAAGGATTTTCGAAAATCATTTCCAAGGCAAAATCTCAAATAAATTTGGAATATTTATTCTGATTTTTAGTTTGAACACAATTAAAATCTATGATTGATTAATATTATTTATGAATAAAAAAGAGAATTAAAAGTGATATGTCTTCCACATATATATCAATGAGGTTGTGGATTTGAGTCGTATCCTTTTTCTAGATTCTAAATCATGAGAGTTAGAAAAATGAAATTAAAAGAAAATAAATTATAATTATTTATTATTAATAATGTTGATAGGTTATAAAATTTCCCCAAAAAAGTCATAAAAGTTTGTATCTACAGAGTTTTTGTTTCAAATAACCAAAAAAATAAAATAAAAGGAAGGTAAAAGTGAAATAGAGTCGTGAGTGGCACAAACAATGCTCGTGTGGTTTTAATAGTCATATATATATATATATATATATATATGTTCAAGTCAATGCGCATTGATATAACTTCATCAGTGTGTTGGATGTAGACCATTAGATTTACATACTTTGACTCAAAGTATATGCACTTGTCAAAACTTCTCCATAATCAGTGATCCACATGCATTGGTACTGATGTAGTTATATCAGTTCGCATTGATGTGTACGATACCGATATATATAGAGAAGTTCTCCCATCAAATCACCCTGAAATTATAATTTCAAGACAACCACCCACAGCCATTGGATCAAATGTTTGTTAAAAAAAAAAAAAAAATCGTTCTGAAATTATAATTTCAGGGTAACCTGATGGGAGAACCTCCATATATATATATATATATATATATATATATAGAGAGAGAGAGAGAGAGAGAAAGAGAGAGAGAGAGAGAGAGAGAGAGAGAGAGAGAGAGAGAGAAATTTTCCAATAAGGACTTTTACAATGCACACTTTAAGCACCTTTTAATGAAATTGCATGTAATCAAATATTTTTCGATGAGATTTTTTGTATGCAACCTAAGAAAATTAAAATATACATTTGGTAAAAATTTGAAAATTTTTTGGATTTGAGAACTATTTTTTTTTTCTTATATTTCCCTATTTTTAAATGTTTTATCTTCAAAAAAATCAGAAAAAATTAGTTCTTGCACCCGAATTTTTTTAATTTTTTTTTCCATAAATGTATTTCAATGTTTTAACCATCCATGTAAAAAATCTCATCGAAAAATATTTGATTACATGCAATTTCATCAAAAGATGCTTAAAGTGTGAATTGTAAAAGTCCTCATTGGAAAATTACTCTATCTCTCTCTCTCTCTCTCTCTCTCTATATATATATATATATATATATATAAAGCTTAGAGCATCTCCAATGCAAAAGTAGCATGGATATCAATAAACGTTGACATGTTAAGAGTGTCCTATGTGGTATAAAAATAAACTTGATAGACAATTAACTCAAAATTTGGCCTCCAATGCTTCTGTCTAAAACACATTTTTTTATGTGACGTGTCTATTTTTTTTTTCGTGTTTTATTTTATATTTTATTTCCTTACCAAAAATAGATAAATAAAAAAAATAATATTAGTTTTAAATACTTGCTGAGTCAACCAAAAAAATAACTATGCAATAGACCATCTGAAAGTAGACAGTTATATTGATAATGTCTAATTTTTATTTTTGACACGTCAGCTTGAAGTTGAATATATACATCTGCATTGGAGAAAAATTTATTAACAGAATGTCTATTAATTATACGTGACATTTCTTGTTTTCATAAACCAATGTTGCATTAGAGATGTTCTTGACACTTCTATTTAATTATTTCAAAAATATCATTTTATTTACTGATCATGATTTTTTTTCCTATTTGATGAAAAGACACTAAAAGTAGCAATGATTATAATAATAATAAGACAGGTTCCCACTGGGACTGGGGATTTCCGAGATTTCCAAACTAAAATATGAAAATCACGAAATTTAGCAGCAAAGGCAGATTAGAGTTTTTGTTAAAATCTAAAATAGCATTCCTAATCAAACACAAACAAACAAATTTCATTCGAAACCAAAAATTATACTAAAAGTTAGTAAGATCCGAAAATACTATGAGTATAAATGGTTAAATATGGGAAAATTGCCTTCCATATAGTGTTCGTTGATATGGTTCCAATGATATATTATGGCTCCAAATCGGAAATCGTTTCCCCTTTGTGAAAGCTCCTTAGTGTTCTACATTAAAAAGTGCACAACCTTTGAAACCATGAATAAATGTAAATCAATTCGTCAAATTGAAGAGTGTAGTAAGCTTGCCCTTTATAAAGGGGAAAGACAAATAATATAATAAATGGGTACATAATGAGCTTTAAAGGTGTGGTGTGTCATGCGTGTGGTATATAGTTCTAGAAAATGACAAGACTTTAGGCATGACCCACTCACAAATATTATTGTTTGGTCACCATATTCATTGTCGGCCATTTCTAATTTTCAATTTAGCAAACTCAAAACTAAATAATAATAATATGTCAAAAAAGGCTAACAGGGGCATAACCCAGCTGGTAGATGGACGAGCTTAGGGTTTGAGCAAATGATTTACAGGTCAACGACTCGAATCCTACCAATGATGAAAGCTTAAAAAAAAAAAATACTTAATCCTGAATTAATAGATATTGTCAAAATAATAATAATAATAATAATAAGTCAAAAAAGTAAAATACAAAACCGGTGATATTTAAAATAAAAAAAAGGGGCTAAATTGAATACACAAATACTTTTAAAATGTTTTAAATTACAACGAATTCTAGATTGAATACATCCTCTAAGAGTTTGAGTAATTTAAACAAAATTGAGTTAATTATATGGTGTGAAAAATCAAAATACTAACAATGAGTGGATACTATATAATTTAACAAGTAAATGTTATGGTTGTTTGTGTTATTTGCTCGATTTGATTTATATTTAAGAGGTTAGAATTGGGTGCCTATGAGAAATGACTTAACTTATGTAACATGTTAATAGAAAATATGATACATAATGGACTCAACCAACTTATAGAGATCGTCTAATTTATTCAATCCATTTCATGTAAATATGTAATGTATTAAAAACATTTAAACAAAATTCGGTATTTTTATTTTTTTATTTTTAAGTATTACAAGAACTATTACAATAGAACTACAGGACCTACTGAGATCAAACAATATATATGCGGCCCGGATATCTACTCTCCTAATGGGAGATGACTACTACTATAACCCGGGAAGAAAACTTCCTACACATGCTTTTAAAATGCGTATTGTTGGATTTGAACCCCTCACCACTTATGTGGAAGGGAAGTGCTTTATCAACTCTGCTAAAAGGTGATGTGCAAAATTCGGTATAGTTATCCTATCAAAATTAGCACTACCAATATACCCCAAAATGTTGGACCGTATAATTTATACAGAATATTCTACATGCCACCACTAACTTTTAAGTATATATTAAATTTGGAATCTTATAAGGAAGATCCAAATTGCAATTGGAGTTAAACTTTACACCTAACCAACATATGATTTTTTAATCGGTTCTTGTCTTGGCTGATGAGTGATGGCTTTTCTTCAACCTCAAACTCTAATGTAATCTTATTAATTTTTGTTTGGTAGAGCCCCCCCTTCACTATCACTTATTTGAAAATTACATTCTTGCTGTTACGGATTCTGACATTTTATCTTTCATATCTTTTTTTTTTTTTTTTCACAAATTTCTTTGAAGCTCCTCTTGATTTTGGAGTGGACTTTAGACAATCATTTTATTCTTATTTTCATTTCAATTCATATAAACTAATTTATATTGCCAAAAGATATAAATATTGATAATTTTGATGGTTTGACATGAACTTTTATAGTTCATTCATATAATAGAAATAAAATGTTTCATTTCCTTGTTAGTTGTTGGATGAATATTCTCATTAAAAATAAAAATTAAAAAAAGCTGCAAAGTCTATAGATGTTTGTTTTTTTACCACTTATATTAATTTGCTTTAGTAGTTCAATTAATTAAAGGGCGTGTTTACTAATCTGGAATTAAGGAAATCAGAATTAAGTTATTAAATTTCATTCCAGTGTTTACTAACAATTTATGAATAAAAAATGAAATCAAATTTATTCCCTTTCTAGTGTTTACTTCAACTAAGGAATCGGAATGATATATAGTTGATTACAAAAATACTCTTGTGTATATAATATGTTGAAATATATTTTTTATTATGAAAAACTATTTTTTATACTACTCATAACACTATAACTAATAATTAACATCTTTATTGTGTAAAATGAACATTATATATAGATCTATTAAGATAACTTCATTAAAAAAAAATTAAAGTCACTGTAATATATATATATATATAAGAACTGTGTTGATAAAATCTTTGACTTATTGGTGTTTTCTTTCTCTTTTTATCAACGCACCATGATTTCATACTAGATTTGATGTTCATAAAAATAGAATCAGTGCAACAAGTCAATAATATTCATCAAAGTGATTTTTATGTATATTCAAGAAATCTAAGATTAAAAAAAATAAAAAATAAAAAAAATAAAAATAAAAATAAATAAAAATAAAAAGGCGTGACTATAGCAAGATTCGGAGGAAAACAATGAACAAAAAAGAATGACAGATAACAATCTCTAAAACAGAATGATAAAGTGGAAAGACAGTTTTTTATTTTTATTTTCTATAATTATTATAAGTGAGGATATTTAGTAAAAATACATTAATTCCCTTTTTCATTCAGGAAAGGGAATTTGATTCTTAAGGTGAGTGGGGGGAATCAAATTCTCTTTCCATCAGTAACTTAATTACTGATTTGAGAGTGGGGTCCACGTAATTTAATTCCCTAAAAATTTAGTAAACACTGGAATTCACAAATCAATAACTTAATTCCCTTTCCTGAGTTTGATTACTGATTAGTAAACACGTCATTAAAAGTGGGTTTAGATTGATTTTATTTTACTTAGATTTAAATTAAGTTTAAAACATCTTAAATTAAAAATATATATAATTTTTCTAGTTCTTTTTACTTTTCACTTGATCATTAAGCTAAATTAGTGAAAGGCACCGGTCTTCTTTCTTCGGCTTGGTGCTATCATTGGTTCGACCAACATGCCTACTCCACACCTCCAAGCTCACCAAGCTAAAAGATTCCAGTAACCGATTGACCTTTCGGGTGTCAATTCAAACCCTTACAACTCTAAGAGCCTGTTTGTTGGATGAGACTAGGTTAGGATTGGATTATTTTAATCCTAGACCCACACTTGGTAAGCATATGGGACTGAGATTTTATCTCACAACAGTGCCCATTAATCACATAAACATGGGACTAAATAAATCCACATGTACTGATGTACCCATGGGTTTACTTATCGTGGGAATAAAAAATTGTTTTTTTTAGAGTTTAAAAAAGTTGTTTTTGTTTATTTATTTTCATAATCTTTTTTATTTTAAATTTTATAATAGTTTCATACATCTATAATAATTTAATTTATTGTTAGAATAATTTATTTTTGTTTGATTTATTTTTTTAGGTATTTTTTTATTTAAAAATAATTTTAATATATATAATATACTGAAATAATTTTTAAATATTTTATTTTCTTAAATTATATAATATAACTTTACTTTTAATAAAAAAGTAATTATATGATACATAATTATTTTAGTCCAATTCCGGTTGTACCAAACATATGAATTTTTTTAATTTGTTATTCAATTTTCATTCGATTATTTCAATCATAATTCCTCTCAACGGGATTGAAGAATCTAAATTCGTTAGTGTAAGGACCTCTATTTTATGATTGACTTATATCATGACAAACCACATTTGGGGATGATTGTGTAATGGGTAGCTTAAGTATTCTTGGTGATTATCAAAGGCAAGCTTTCAAGTTTCTCCATGACTTCAAGATCAAGAGCTTCAAGAGGTAGCCTCCTTGACTTTGATTCTTGAAGAGATTAGGTGCACACACACACTTGCATACATATTAACTAATCTTGCATTTGTGTGTCATTGTTTTGTGCACCTATGTCTCACTTCACACTTGCACAACATTCATATAGGTTAAATGTGATTAGATGTGTTGAAAAGAGATTTTTTCTCTTTACTGCGGTCCCAATCGCTATCTGTAAACATACGTAAACCACGATCTATATAGTGGTCATTTCCAGTGGTTTTCCCGCTGTTGGTTGCACGGTGTGTGCAAGCCGCTTGTCTAGCGGTTTGTTCCGTGGTGGTTTCTAGACGTTGTTACGCGTATGGACCCGTGTAGGAACCGCAGTCTATACCGTGGTCTGATGCGTTTTTTTTATGATTGTGTTAAAAAACGACGTCATTTTGTCTAGGTCTTCCTATATATTCATCATCTCTTTCTCCCAACTGTTTCTAAGCTACAAAATTCACCTTTTAGAAAGAGGAAGAGTTCCCCTAGTGAGAAAGGTTCAAGAAACTATTTTTAACTCTCCAAACCCCAAAATCCATCTTCATCTTGCATCTCTAACATTATTCAAGCATGAGTCTTCATTAATGTCTTAACTTAGTAAGTAGAACAAACATCTCACCTCATTTATTGTTCTATTTTATCAAGACATGTCATTTATTGCTTAGGTTAGCAAATCTTCACATTAATTTCATATCTAGTGAAGTTATGACATGTTTGGGGTTTGTTTGTGATAGCTTGCATGATTAGGTTATTTTGCCTAAATAGCTAAGTCTTGAATGTTTTTCTGAGATTGTTTGATGAATAGGTTGATAGATTCATGTTTATTTATCTAGTAAAGCTCTCTTGAATATTCATGTGTGTTTATTTGACAATTAGGTTGTTAGATTTACTCTATATGTCTAATTGAGTCATCATGTATGGGGCATATAGGCCTTTTTAATAACTAGGTTGTTAAATTGCATCATAACATCTAGTTGGACATTTTGCATGTGGTCTTACACATTATTGCATTTTGAATATTATCATATATTCACTTAGACTTTCATTCTCTTCATGAGTCGAAGTCTTATGGTTACATGTGGTAGTTGCACAAGCAAGTGAAGTCTTACAACCAAGGGTTGGTTGGCAAGCATTTGTCAATGCTTCACTGTAAAGGCTTGCAGGTGGGATAGATTATGTTACGAACTTTGAAGTGTGGATAGGTTATCAACTTAGGTTGTAAGCAATTATTCAAGTAGTAGAGGTCTGTGACTAAGTGGCTAGCGAGGCTAGACCCATGGCTTTTTCCCAATGGAGGGTTACCCACGCAAAAATCAAGTGTCTTTATATTTGATTTTTGTTGTTTGTTTGTTTGGGTTAAAAGGTTGGTAAGTAATTGGTTAACAACTCATTCCACAATTGTGTATTTTCAGTTGGTTCCACCGTAATCTCATATACAACACCCACCCCTCCCCCCCTCTAGGTTGTATTAGATACACTTTGTGTATTTTCAGTTGGTCCCACCGTAATCCCACATATAAATATAAATATATATATATATATATATATATATATATATATATTTAAAATTTATTAAATTATAAAATTGAAAAATAATTAAATTTATTTGATTATTCAATTTCAAAATATTATCAAATTAAAACTATTATTATATAGAGTCAAATCTCATGTTTCACCAAACAAACATAGTATTAATTCAATACAGTCTCATGTTTCTCTAAACACAGTATAATACTAATTTAGTTCATTCAAATCCCATCTACTCCTAGTCTCATCTCAATTCAATCCAATCCTATGAAAATAGTCCAGTCCAATCCAATTCCGCGCACCAAATGGGGCTTAAGAGGATACCTTACCATAATCTCTACCAAGTGATCCCTCGCACGTTGAATTTCTCTCCATACAGGTGTATCCATCACTCAACTAGTGTTTCCTAACACTCAAATACAAATATAATAGAATTGATATAATGAAATCCTCTCTCAAAATGTAAATTGAAAATCTAAACACAAAAATATATGTGATATGATTTGATGACTCAAATATCACAAAAAGACTTAGAGGTCATTTGTTTTTTTCACTTAAAACTTAATGGGTCTGAATCATAATTATTAAGTTGTTTTGTTTGTTTTTTTAAATGGTCAAACAACTTAAAAATAACAAAAAACAACTTAAAATAAAAAGTAAAAAATCCTAACTTTTCACTTAATTGCAAATCACTGAATTGCATTAAATGCAATCCAAAATCTTTTCTTTTGATACTATCCTCCATATCTAACATATTTCCAATTTCATCATAATTATATATAGTATAGAAAACTTTATTTTGATATATTCCTTATTTTAAATAGCTTTAAAAATAAAAAAGAACCATAATCACTTCTCATATTGGTGTTTAATATCAATAGTTTATTATGATATTAGGGTGATGTATTTATATATTATTTTTTTAGAGTGTTTTGTGTGAGTTTTACTATTGCCACTTTTATTTTTTGAAAAAAAAAAAAAAAAAACCTTTTCTTTTCTTAATAAAAATGAAGTTTGTTTGTAATTGAAGAGGAAGATCATGACCATATGTGTTCATATATAATTATTATTTTTGGATTAATTTTATTCCATATTATATGTATAATTGTTTAATATGGGTATAAATGTAAAATTACTTATTTTTAGACAATTATACTTTTAAAAAACAAACATGTTGACAATACATTCAGACAGTGTTCTAGTAAACGGTAGGCGTTAGTCGGGCGGTGGACCAGCGCCTAGCGCCTAAGCGGCCTAATCGGCGCCTAGGCGGATTTCTAGGCGGTTGACTTTTTCCGTTGACCGATTATGACGAAATTCATATTATGACGAAACTCAAATAAAATCAACATAAATTCCCTTATTATTTGTATCTCTTGTACCTATTTAATATAGTTTTACTTTTTATTGTATATTTTAGATTTTTACATTGAAAGAGGGTGTCTTTTGTTATTTTACAAATGTGTTTTAAAAGTCAAAAATCTTCTTCTCTCTCTTTCACGCCTTCAGCCTTCTTCTCTCTCTCTTTCACACCAGATTTTCTTCCACCATTTTCTCTCAATTCAAGCTTTCTCACTCCTCTATTAAAGCTTGTTTTTTAGTTATTTTTCATTAAATCTTGGTGGGTTTTGTTTGTCAACAGCACTTGAATCTAATTTGTGTGTTGATTTTGCTCATATGGGTCCATTTAAACAGAAATTGATTTCAGCCTATCAAGAAATTGATTTGAGACAGAGATAGAGAGAGAAGTAGAGAATAGGATTTTGAGACAGAGAAACCGGATTTGATCTCCGCATGATTCTTCTTCTCCTCCAATTATCATTTTTTTTTTCTTTTAAAGTCCTCTTTTAGAGAAGCTGTTCGTTTTTTTTTTTTTTTTTGTTTTTTTTTTATTTTTTTATTTTTTTAAAAAGGGTCTAGGTGGAGTCAATGGCTTTGACTTCGCTCGGACCCAATTAATTTGTTTGAACCAAACTAGGCGGCTGAGTTTTGAGCATTGACTGTTGACCATTAACCGTTGCCCAACTCGGGACGGCCGATCGCCGCATAGCGTCTAGGCGGCCGCCCATACCGTTTTTTCGAACACTGCCTTCAGATGTGAGGGAAAACAAAAAAAATGTCATTCAAGTTTAGATTTCAGTCCCTATTCAGTCTTCAGAAAAATTTAGGGTCGTTTGCTTTTTTCACTTAAAACTTAATAGGTTAGAATTGAACTCATTAAGTTGTTTTGTTTGTTTTTTTTAAGTGGTCAAACAATTTAAAAATATCAAAAAAAAAACTTAAAATAAAAAGTAAGAAATTCTAACTTTTAACTTAATTTCAAATCACTGGATTACAATTAAAATATTATCTTCCAAGTCTATCCTTCCAAAAAAGATATATTTCCAAATTTATCTTAATTTGATATGGTGTATAATTTTTTTATTTTAACATATTTCTTATTTTAAACAGGTTTTAGAAAAGAAAAAAAAAACCCTAATTACTTCTCATATTGAAAATTTTTAGGGATTGAACAATTGAATTTCTCTTCTACCAAATCCCGATAAGAACTCTTTTTTATTTTATTTTTTATCTAACTATTCTTATAGTGCTCAATAAATTTGTCTATCATATTGAGTATATTTTGTGGCTTGAAGATGTTATAAAATAATTTTATATAAAAAATTCAAGAACCTTTCTTTAATTTGGTTTCCGGTGCATATGATCCAGGAAACAAAAAAAAAAAAAAAAAAAAAAAAATGGTTTCATAAATTATATACCCCAGAACGTGAACAATACACAAAATTGAACTTGAACTTGAACCCTTTTTTTTTTTTTTTACAATAAATTGAACTTAAACTTTGTTTGCAGAACATGCAAAATTAGATTCTTTGATGAATTTTTTATTTTGTTAAATTGAACTTTGTTTTTAGAAAAATATACAAAATGTTATAAAGAATGGTCCCTGTTAAATTACTTCTTTTAATTAGTATGGGTATGAATGTAAAATTATTTATTTTCAGACAATTTTATTTTTAAAAAACAAACATGTTGACAGTACATTAAGATGTGCGAAAAAACAAAAACAAATATGTCATTCAGGTTCAGATTTCAATTCCTATTCAGTCTTCAGAAAAATTCAAGATTGTTCAATCTTCAGACAATAAAACAAGCGACCCCTTAGTATGGATGATGATAGATGAGAAATTTTGTAAGCTCTCAGAAGAGTCAAAGAATGGTTTGAGTGATTAGATTACATGGATTTTTCATAAATAATCTTTTTTGCCGTTGGAGTGACAAATTAATGTTTGATCCCTCTTGTATGTAAAATTACAATGTAGTCTCCTCAACAGTAAAATTGGAAATATGACCGTTGGAACTTATGGACATTACGGTTTGGCCCATACAGTTTGGAAACATTTCATTTTGGTCTCTATTAAATTACAGTTTGAACGCCATAATTTCAAAACAGTGCACTGATGCCCCTGATTGACTATAATGGTATAATGCATTCTAGGTTGGTTTTTAATGTTTAAATAAAAACGTTAAGTCTCAATTAATCTAGATGGGGTCCAATAACACTTAGTATGATAGGAAAAAAAATGTGATTAAAGGATCCTAAAGTCCAAACTAAGTCACTTAAGTCAAGTCATTCGAATCATATTCAGCACATAGACTAGTTTATAATATATCAAAATAATAAGTTTAAAACTAGTTTTGCTTACTTCAAGTTTTGAGATAAACTTCCTTTGATGTCCAAAAGCTTGATGTTTTCTTCTCCATGGATGTAGAATTGATATATTCGCAGTGTAGATCCTTGCATGGTGCATTTTGCTTTAATTTCATTATGATTGAAACTTTACTATTATATATTCACATTCAAATCAAACTTTGTTAGAACTTTATCAATATTTGTTATAATCAAAAATCTTGAGGCAAACGATATCCATGTCAAAAGCTTATAATTATGTAGGATGGGGAAGTGGAAAAGAACAAGTAATGCCAAGTAATTGTAGCAGTTTCAATGCTAAGTTTAGAATTTTCTGCATTTTATTAGTAAAAAAAAACAATGTCAAAAGCATATTTAATTATAATAAAATTGGATTTTGAATTTGAATATAAATATTAGAACTTGTGATTGAGTTGGTACACAAATACAAAGTAAATTTGTTTTTTCATTAGCTAGTTATATACTTTAGTAATAAGAAAATTCATTAAAATAATCGGTTGGAGGAGAACTTTTTTGAGTGACAATAGAACCACCCTAATTTATTTTTACGATCATTAAATACTTATTAATAAAATCCAAAAATATTTACTATGATTCTTTATATTTTATCTTATGATATGTAACTATTCAGAAATCTAAATAAGGAAAATAAAATTTAATTTTTAATTTGTAATTTTATTGTTTACTAAAATCAGTTGTGAATTAAGTGTGAGTCTCACACACAAATCAGAAATCAAGTGTAATTTCATTGTTTACTTAAATCAGTTGTGAATCTAAGTGAGATTCTCTTTCATTTTTATTCCACATTAGTAAATAAGCCCATAAATGAATTACTATGATGGAAAGAGAAAAAATAGAGTGGTGCTATTGGCACACCCCATATCGATCTATTTATGCCCCACTTTTTAATTATGTAGTACTAATTTTTTTTCCTTTATCAAAATTACTTAAAGGGGCATACAATTTAAGGAAAAAAGCTTCTACAAAATAAATCTAATAAAACCCCACATTCCTTTCTAAAAAAAAAATACCCACATTTTTGTAACTTGTTTCTTGAAAAAAATAAAAAAAAATTCTCAACCCTTAAACCCTAAAATTTGCTTCTGCAGTCTAATCAATAATCAAAAAGGTCCAAGAAAAATTGTTGTAGAAACTCTGTCATCTACAATAGCCATGAAAGAATTGGCCAAGAGTACAATGATTGTGTTATATGTGTGGAGGATTTTGAAGACGGAGATACGTGTGGAGTTCTTTACAAATACGAACACGTTTACCATATATAGATTGCATCAACAAGTGGCTGACCAAGAGCAAGCACTGTCACTTTGTCGTTCAAATGTTATTGGCAATAGTATGCCTTCAAAAAAAGAGAATTAGCTAGGTTTATTCTCCATTAAAGCATGGTTACATGATACATACATATATATATATATATATATATATATATATATATATATATTTGTTTTCCTTTTTCTTTTCTTTTTTTTTTCCTATTTTGTAATTTTCTTCTTGTATTAATTTCTCTTGTTCTTCTAAAAAAAGAAGGAAAAAAAACTATAAAAAAAAAAAAAGAAGAGAAATAAGATAAATAAATAAATCATTTAATGGAGATGAGAGAGATGTATACAGAGATGAGAGATGAGGTGTATTAAGTTTGAAAATAAGTAAAATGGGTAGTTTTGGAAATAAATCAAAAATAATAATAAAAACATTTAATTTTATTTAATTAAATTAAAATTTTAAAAAGTGAGACATAAATAGATCGGTAGGGGGTGTGCCAATAGCACCACTCAAAAAATATATATTGATTTTAGTGATTTTTTTAAGGCTTGATCGCTTGATTTAAGGTTTTTGTTTTTTTAGCTAATTGATTATAGTGAATTGGTAGTAGATGATTAAGTTTTTCTAAATTTTAACATGAATTATGAATATAAGAAAGTATGTTTATGAAAACATTTACTATGTAATTTAAATTAATTAAGTATTTAAAAAATATATTTTTGAAAAAAAAAATTGGGTTGACATAGTTGGAAAACATAAAAAAATAGTCATTTTTGAGTTTTGTTTTTAAAAAATTTAAAACTAAAAACTGTTTTTGGTACTAAAAATATTAATATAATTAGATCTTATCCCTATTAATGTTAAGGATTGAAACTTGAAAGTGATTTTATCCATATTTTGAATCATGAATTAAATGCTCCCATAATTATTTAACCAAAAAAAAAAAAAAAAAATTAATAAAAGGAAGCAAAATCCAATTAGATACAAAGTAATTAATGAAATTACCAAACAAGGCCACTGCCGTAGTGCCGTATGTCTACTTCTCCTCTCCGTACCTACCAAGTACTTCAAAAACGGAAAAACAATTTTAAAAAAGAAAAAAGAAAAGGAAAAATCAAAATTGAACTCATTGTATATTTTATATATACATTATTACTCACGCCTTTAACAAATATTCAACTCTCTCTCTAATTTCTCTATCTTTCTCTTTCTCTCTCTCTCTTCTTGGGTTATCAGATCTTGCACAATCTTGTGCTTTCCAGTTGTTTTGTATCGTTATTGTTTGGATGTTGAAATTGGAAAATATCTTTTCTGGGTTTTGTCTGTGTGATTGAATGAGAGATAAGGTTCTTGCTTGTTGCTGCTGTTATTGTTGTAACGAGGAGGACGGTTTTGGGATTGTGATTCGAAGCGGTTGATTCGAATTTTATTGGGTTTTCTCTGCTTTTTCTGTTTGTTTCCTGGGAAAATCGAACTTCTTCCTTTTTCTTTTTCTTTTTTCTTTTTTTTTTCCGAGGAACTTTAGTCTTTGCTTGAAGAAATAGAAGAGAAAGGAGAGATCTTTGCGTGAAAGATGCAGCATAATCAACCAAAGAAGGTTACTTTTTCTCCCTAGAGTTTGGTAGCTGAGAGAAAGTCTGCAAACGATTAGATCTGGTTCAGGGTTTTGAAAAAAATCCTGGAACATGAATTGAATCAAAATTCTTGATATGGGTTTTCAGTGAAATGAACAGAAATATGTTTTTCATTTTTCGGGGAAATTTTGGAAACTTCGCCTAATTTTAGTTTTATTCTATTTTTGGTAACTCTTGGTGGGATCTTGAGATGACACTAGACATGAAATTGAAAATGTTCTCCTTACAATTTATGGTTCTAGTTTCTTGATTCTCATGTGATGTACAGATAGTTGTGGTAATCTGGATTTTATTTTATTTTGGTTTTTTGATGTTCATTTTATTATCCTGGACAGCAATTTGTGGAAATTAATCCATTTCACCACATTCTCCGTATAATTATTACTCTCTAGAATCTGAATCTGTTCACCAAGTTGACGGTTTATGATAATTTTTTGTTCATTTTCCTTAAAATAAATTCTGGGTTATGTATCTTTCTCTCTTCTCTTTTATTTTTTCGTTCTTGGTCCCTAGAAAGAGAAATAAAGCCATTCATTTAACATGTTTAACTTTGAACAACAGACTTGGTTGATAAAGTTTGTTCTCATACTTGGTTTGGCCAATTTTTAGGGCTTTAGTATTAGAATTTAGTTAAATAACATCGTTTTCGAGCAATGTGTCTCCATGTATGCAAGTACACAAGCATTTGTTTAGAGTGATTTTAAGAGGGTCTTGCTAAGTGTTACTCTATTTACCTTTCTTTGACATATGGATGATAGGTTGCCTGTAGTCAAATCTATAAGCTTGCTAATCTAATGTGTTTTTTTCTTGGCCATGCTTCAGGACTTAAAAGAGAAGGACTTTTTCACTGAGTATGGGGAAGCTAATAGATACAAAATTCTGGAAGTTATTGGAAAAGGAAGCTACGGTGTTGTTTGTGCAGCCATTGACACACATACTAGAGAGAAAGTGGCAATAAAGAAAATAAATGATGTTTTTGAGCACATTTCTGATGCTATTCGGATTCTGCGTGAAGTCAAGTTGCTTAGACTTTTACGTCATCCTGACATCGTTGAAATCAAGCGTATTATGTTGCCACCATCGAAGAGGGAGTTCAAAGACATTTATGTTGTATTTGAGCTCATGGAGTCTGATCTGCACCAAGTCATTAAAGCTAATGATGACTTGACCCGTGAACACCATCAGTTTTTTCTTTACCAGATGCTACGTGCATTGAAATATATGCATACAGGTTATTTTCCCTCCTTGTTTAAGCTAAATGCATTTTATTTGCACTCTTATCCTAGCAATTTATATGGTACTGGTAATAATTTGTTGTCTTTTTTAGCATTTAATTGCCGCCAAATATATTGTAGGGCAACAAGTAGTTTGTCTTTGATTATTTCCTTGGACAGAAGGGAACTGGGAAATTCTCAAAATGTTTGCAGACATTGGTTTTTTTTTTTTTTTTTCAAACAGCAGACATTGTTCTGATTACATTGTTTTTGGTTGCAGCAAATGTCTACCATCGAGATCTTAAACCAAAAAATATTTTGGCAAATGCAAATTGCAAACTCAAAGTTTGTGATTTTGGATTAGCGCGAGTTGCATTTAGTGATACTCCAACAACGGTTTTTTGGACGGTATGTACTTCCAACACTCATTTACAGTAACTTTATTTTATTTTTTTCCCTGAAGTTTGCATGAATTTTTTTTTTGTGCTAACATTTTTCCTGTTACACCTGCAGGACTATGTTGCTACAAGATGGTATAGGGCTCCAGAGCTGTGTGGATCATTCTTTTCAAAGGTATGGTTAGTTCACACTTCACAATGTCTCACCTCCTTTTCCTCCTTTCACCTTTTTAGATTTAGTGTAATATGATTGGAACTTGGTCTTGTGGTGTAATGGGTTGATCTGGTATAGTTTTGTCGATCAAGCTGCTTCTTGCAAAGTTGCACTTAATCAAAAAGATGCATCTCTGGAATGTACCTTGCATTCACTTTGTGGTTTGACATGTATGAAATTGCTAACATGTGTCAATGTTATGAGCTATGGATAGTACTTAAGCAACACATTTATTTCTGTATAGCAGTGATGCCTAGATTAAAATAATTGTTGTTCAGGGAGGACTATGAACTCTCCTGGAAGTTGAAATGTCTGTCATCCAGGTAATTGTGTCAGGTTATGTCCGTTTCTCTGGAACGGTTTACTTGCAATGTCAATTTTCTGATTTTGCTTTACTACTCTGATTTCTGTTGGTATCCTCTTTGCAGTATACACCCGCAATAGATATATGGAGCATTGGTTGCATATTCGCTGAGATATTGACAGGGAAGCCACTTTTTCCGGGTAAAAGTGTTGTCCATCAATTAGATTTGATAACTGATCTTCTCGGTACACCTTCATCAGAAACCATTGCTGGGGTATGACCCATCTCTCATTCTTTTAATTTTCTTATATCTTTTTTTTTTTTTTTTTTTGCTTCTTATATTGTGTTTCTCCTTTTCCCAACCTCTTATAGTAAGTTTTTTCATAATGAGTGCAGGTACGAAATGAGAAAGCAAGGAAATATTTGATGGAAATGCGGAAGAAGCCTCCTGTGCCACTTGCACAAAAATTTCCAAATGTAGAACCTTTAGCACTTCGGCTTATGCAAAGGTTGATAGCATTTGATCCAAAGGATCGGCCGACTGCTCAAGAGGTTTGTATTTCATCATACGATGTCATCTGCACGATGCAGGCTTAATGATTGGAGCTTTGTATGCATATATTCTTACAAGATTTTGCTACTATACAATTACATGACAGGTTTCAAAGAGCCCACCAGATTTTTCACAATTTTATTTTATTTTAAATATTGACTTACAATCCAATGAAGTTCAATTGCCTTGTAACTATGTTGTACTTGTATAGTAGCATGATCCTTGTCTACAATTTTTTTCCCCTTTTTTTTTGCCTTCATTGTGCTTATTTTCTTCTGGTGTTATAGGCACTTGCTGATCCTTACTTTAAAGGCCTGTCAAAAATTGAGAGAGAGCCTTGTTGTCTGCCAATTTCAAAGTTGGAATTTGAATTTGAGAGGCGAAGGGTGACAAAGGACGACATTAGGGAACTAATATATCGAGAGATACTAGAATACCATCCTCAGTTGCTCAAAGATTACATGAATGGATCTGAAGGCTCAAATTTTCTCTATCCTAGGTTGCTTTGTACAAAAAACTTGAGATTTATTTTCATTTTCAATTTATTGTTTCATAATTTGTTTAGCTCTTTTTTGTTTTGTTTTTGTTTTTGTTTTTAAACATCTCTTTTCATTGCAGTGCCATAGGTCAATTCAGAAAGCAGTTTGCATATCTTGAGGAAAATAGTGGTAGAAGCGGTCCGGTGATTCCTCCTGAGAGGAAGCATGTCTCCCTCCCACGGTATGACTACCTGTTTAAGTTGGTTTTAATAATTTTTGCCTTGGCTTCTGTTCTGAGCGAAGAAAAATAATCCACCTTAGCTCCCTTCAAGTAAGGCTGGAGGAAAAGCGAGGAATGTCTTATTTATTTCGTGGGTGTATGAATTTCCTTAAATTGATGATGCTATGATTTGAATTGATGGCTGCTAGAGAGCTCAATGTTTGCTGCTTATGTTCTCATGGATGTGGTTTTCCCACCTGTCTGTTTGCAGATCTACAGTTCACTCGAGTACAGTCCCTCCTAATGTACAGCAAAATGTCGCTTCATCTGAGAACCGGCAAATGACTCAAGAGGCTTCTAAAAATTTTAGAGTAGCAGATGCAATTTCGGGAACTCAATCTAAGGTTTCAAGGCCTCCTCCGAGGGTGCCAACAGGTGTGAGGAGTTCTTTCTGTTTTTTTCTCTTCTCCTCAGCCATCTTCCTTTTTGAATTTGACCGTTCATGGCCTATGTCAGTATTGTCTTCACTGATTTTGGCAGTTAAAAGGGTTATAATAAAGATTGTCAAGAAACATTCTCAGATCTTTGTTACCAATTTATCATGGTGTAACACTTGGTCTCGTTGGTCTCTAAGTGGAACCTACTTAGCTAATATTTTTATTTTTTGTGCAGCAAAACCTGGGAGAGTTGTGGGATCATCGGTTGTACCAAATGAGAATAGTAGAAACATCAAAGATACCTATGATGCAAGGATCTTTTACAGAAATGCTATCCTTCCGCCACAGAATGTATCTCCACATTGTTTCTTTAGGACAAACACCTTGAACCAAGAGAAGTCTGGCTTAGAGGTGGGGAAAGATTCTTCCCATGTTAAATTGGAACCTCAACAATGCATTGTGGCCGCAAAACCTGTGCATGGAATCCCCATTGACGTCAACACCAATCCATATTACCAACCCCAAGCCAAATTGGATCAATTGAATGACCGAATCACCATTGATGCCAAGTTGTTACAGGCACAAACCCAGTTTGGTGCGGTTGGCGCTGCTGCTGTTGTCGTAGCTGCACATAGGAATGTGGGAACCGTGCAATATGGATTGTCTTCTTAGGTAGAAAGCTGTCATTCAAATGGGAAAATGATATCAGGTCAAGAGGTGAGGTTGGATTTGTGGGTAGGAATGTTGCCTCTTCCCAGGAAGAGAGTATATTTATGTTCTTGTGTAATTATATGTTATAATCATTGAATTTAGAAATGAAAATAATTTGTTTTTCACAGCAATGTTGCTTTTTAGCTTCAGTTCCTTCCATAGAAATAGGACTAATCTGTACTGAATACATTGTTGTAACCATACTCACAATTCTATTTCTTGAGTATTTCAATTGAGGTTATTACTAGCAAAAGTTAGATGTGAATATAATCGGTCAATGGTAATGTAAGAGGGTCATTTTGTATTAGACAATTATTTGTTTGCATTAACTTACACATTTCCGTTTTGGTCTCCAAAAGTGTTGCGTAGTTGGTGAGATCTGGGGAGGGCACCAGTAACACTTTTTTTTTTTTTTTTTACAGTTACCCCTTAACACTTTTAGAGTTGACATTCTTAGATGGATTTGGATCCTCTGTTGATCTGATCTTCTAAATCATATGATTGGTTTTTGATAAAGTGGTTGTGAAAACCAATGACATTTTAACCATACATTCATTGCAATGTTTATGTGTCATGAGATTAGGTGAGGTTAGGAAAAAGATCAGATCAGCAGAGGATCTAAATTCTTCTTCGACTAGTAGGTTTTGCGACTAGATGGCCAAAGAATTTTGGTCCCGTGGTTCTTATCCACGGGTTTAGTATAAAAATCGTATTTATCCCTATCTCACTCTTTTATTTGTGTTTACATTGTTTTTTAATTCTGGAAAAAGTAGTAAAAACCTATTCACCCCCTGAAGGTATAATTGATAAGTTTGAATTGGTATCATAAGCCTCTTGGAAGCACTTTCATAAACCAAGTACTGAATTCTTCATGGCTCGGAACAGGTTAAGAAACTCAATCTCCAATTCCATGGTGATGAGTCACCGATCTGTCTTGGGTATACCATGCTGTTTGGCATAATTTTTTCCAACCAGAGCTTGGTGTTTGACATATTAACAGATTTCTTGTGTTACCTCCTAAGCATTTTACTTGTAAAAACACTAGTAATTTTAAAATTTTACCTACAATTGTTCAATGAAGCACGCACATAAGATGATCACATGGTTCCTGACTTCCTGGGGATACCACAACGGTATTTTATTTTTTATTTTTTTAGGAGTAAATGGAAGAGTTTACAGATGAATGGCTGAAGAGGGGAAATAATTTATTACTTGGATTGGATTCTTGATTATGAGAAATGTTCCATCGTGTCTAGCGTCCAAACCATTTAAATTATGTCATATGAGAGATGCATATAAGAAATTTTTTATAGTCCATTATGTATTAAGCTTATAAAAACTGAATTGACTGAAATGTTATTTATTAGACAATTAAACGGATTACCCCATTATTGACTTATTGTTTGTGATCAATATTGGTATATTTGGTTAGGTACACCTTACTTACACAGTTACAGTGTTACACTATTATAATGTTGGAGTTGGTATGGACTATTTTACATGTGTGCCTAATTTTAATGATTTATATATATATATAATTAAGAATGATTTTTGCCGGTGAAAATTGTAGTTGACCATGATCATTCATAAATTAAGAAATGTCATTAACAACATGAACAATGTCAAGTATTGTATTTGTGAGGTATACAAGTGATCCAACAAGGAATTTGGATCCTCTGATAATCTGATCTTAGATCTGGTGACATATGTAATCAATGGCAATGGCGGAGTTGTGGGGTGTTAATAGGGGCCATGGCTCCCCAACACAAATCATCCCAACAAAAATTGATACAAATGATTTAGATTATTTGAATGTTGCTATAATGCTATGTAATATATCCAATGAAACCCTCTATTATTTCTTAATTAAAAACATAATCATTAATTAAAAACATAAATATTACAATAAATAAAGAAAAGGTCCAGCATCACCTTTTTTTATTTGTAATTTCATATTTGTGTATGTGACCCACATAATCTGATTCCTAACTGATCTTAATAAACACGGCAATTACAACTAAAGAATTAAGTTTCTTTTCCCTCATTAGGATTCCTAATCAGTATTAAACCCGCACTTAAGGTGGGAACGAAAATCTACTCTTTCTAGGATTGGTTTCCAATACATCATGACCTATATATATAGAGTATTAAAACAAAATAAAAACTTCGTTACATATTTCTTTGATTTTTGAATTCGTATGAGAAAGTCATCAACAATTGATGGATTTTACAAAAGAATTAAAACATCGGTTCATCTTTGTCACCATCTAAACAATATTATACTGTATTTGGTTTTTAAATAGTAGTATATTTTTCTTGCGTTAACTTGAATATTTGTTTTTGTCTTGGCCCCCCAAAGCCAAAATCCTGGCTTTGCCCCTGATCAATGGCTAGATTTATTTCTTTTATTTATTTCACTTTTATTTTCTTTAAATGTAGAGTTTTATCTTGAAGTGTTTTAGATTAGGAAAAAGTTCAGATAAGTAGAGTATCCAAATCCTCTGAACAAGACTTTGAAATTGAGGCCTTTAATGCTATGTTAGATTTAGTCGGCTTATCATTGAATGCCATTGTTGTAGTCACATGCTTGTAATCGATCATATTATATATATATATATATATATATATATATATATATATATATATATACATACATTGAGTCTCTCATGAGGGATCCCTTATTTTAATTTCGGTAAGGACCATGATGAAAACACATCGATTTTAATGAATTTTAATCTGAAATTTTTTTGTGAATAATGAGTTCAATGAAATCTACATATAAACAAAATTTGAGAATTTTTTTAGCACTATAACTATTTATCCAAATTTCGTTAAATATGAAGGCATCGGAAAATATGCGAAATATAGGAAAATTCAAGAAAAATAGTTCTATTATTCGAAAAATTCTCAAATTTTGTTCATAGGTAGATTTCGATGAACTCATCATCCACAAAAAAATTCAGATCAAAATTCATTAAAATTGATGTATTTCCATCAAGGTCCTTACCGAAATTAAAATAAATGATCCCTTATAAGAGACTCACTATATATATATATATATATATATATATATACAGTGGTTCTCTCATAAGGGATCCCTTATTTTAATTTCGGTAAGGACCACCATGAAATCATATCGATTTGAATGAATTTTAATCTGAATTTTTTTATGGATGATAAGTAAATTGAAATCTACCTATGAATAAAATTTGAGAATTTTTCAAGCATGAAAACTATTTTTCTTGAATTTCCTATATTTCGCCTATTTTTCTAATGCCTTCATATTTAAAAAAAATCGGTAAAAATGGTTTAAGTACTTGAAAAAATTTGATATTTTATTCATAAGTAGATTTCAACGAACTTATCATCCACAAAAAAATTCAAATTAAAATTCATTCAAATCGATATGATTTCATGGTGGTCCTTACCGAAATTAAAATAAGGGATCCCTTATGAGAGAACCACTGTATATATATATTCATAACTAAAATTTTATTAATCAACTCAACTATGCTTTCAAATGGCTACAAAGCTCCCTTATAGTAGAAAAACAAATAAAAAGAAACAAATAAAAATCATAATTTGAATCCTAAAAATATGCCTCTATCATCAAATCCCACAAATCAAGCAATTGCCTTCATCATAGATGATTAATGGAATTGCATAAATCAAGTTGTTGTCAACACTAATCGATCTATTATATCTTTTTAACTTGTCTTTTGTTCTTAAAAAAAATACTTGTTTATGTATACAATAATGCTACTTTACCCAAATTTGGTACACAAATGATATTGTATCATTGTAATCTATTTATTTAAATTGTATTAGATTTGCATGATTTAAATGAATGGATCACAGTGTTGCCACATCATTTGGACAGCGTAGCATACTCTTATGTATTATATTATTATTATAGGAAATAAATAAAATAATTGACAGAAAACAAAACAAAATAATAAATAAGGGCATTTTTGACTATTTACATAGTCAAGAGGGTCGATGGTTAATTTTAATCGTTGACTACTGATAGTAGGGGATGTTTGTGTAATTTCAAGTAAAAGTTACATATGTGTGCAATTAGTTCTAAACTCAGGGAAGTTTGTGAAAGTTGCCTAGAACATATCAAATCAAAATTCATTATTTTTTTAAACTTAAGGGCTCAATTGGTGCGCCGTACTATACTATATTGTATTAAGAGTTTAAATTGTATTTATATTTATAATATATACTAAAGCTGACCCTCAAAGTGTCACATGTTCCCGTGAGAGAGCTTTAACATTAAATTATTATTATTAATTAGTTGTTAATTGCAATATTTTAATATTGTAATCTATATCTATATAAATTCTTCCCACCTTCCCCTTTTTTCTCCCTCCCTTGATCTATTCATCTTCCCTTTTTTCGGTTTCTATTTTTCAATTTATATATAAGAGTTTCTCCTTACAATCCACAAATTATCTATTTACACTCTATTTTTTTTTATTAATGACAATTTTAACCTGAATTAAAATTATTAAACAAGACAAAAAATTCTAAAGACACTCCAAACTAATTAAATTATTAAAAATATGAAACTATCTCTCCTAAATCATTAGATTAAATATTATCTATTAAACTCTATCTCCTAAATATGTTATTACCATATTAAACACTCTCCTAAATTACTCTCTCTCTCTCTCTCTCCATTTTTCAAAAAAAAATAAAAATCTTATCTCCATACTTTCTTAATCAATCTCTGATTAAGGGCAGTTTATTATTGTTGTAACTTTTATAATAATCACTGTTAGCTGTGCTAAAGGAATAATCAGCCGTGAAGTTAATCAGCAGATGTTTGGTTAATTGTATTTTTAAAACTACCGTGTACATATGTTTGGTAATTTTACTATAAAAGTGCTGAGATTAGTTACAATGACTAAAATATACATGAGTTTAGGACTCTATTTCATTTTTTTTCTTTTCATTAATTATATATATAAACCAATATTTAAGTACAATATTTAAATTGGAAAAAAAAAAAAAAAACTCCATAAGAACAATTAAAAGATTTTTAAAAGATTTTATAAATCAAATCAATATTTAAATAGAATATTTAATTTTGAGATGAAATAATGTATATAAATTATTTTAACTTGATTTCATAAGAATAATAATGATATTTTAAAAGATGCATTAAATGCGGAAATAGATTATTTCATAATCACTTTCAAAAAGTAACCCTTTACTTTTTCTCAAAATCACTATCAAAACTTGCCAAATTATCAATTAATCACTTTTGAAAATTTTACCAAACATCATTTTATGTCAAAATTATAAAATAATCTGATTTTAATTTTTTTAAAGCAATACCAAACTGGCCCTAATAGTTAAAGAAAAAAATACTTATGAAAATTTTGGTTTTTTACTAATAGTAATATATATATATATTAAAAAGTCCATATAAATACATTGTTTTTCAATATATATATATGAAAACTTGATTTGTTGCAACTAGATTCGATTAAACTTAGAATTTCTATTACTAATGAAAGAATTAAAGTTCTTTAGGCAATCACATACCTACAAAAGTAATAAATTAAAAAGCATTTTCATATTTCGATTTTTTTTTTTTTTTGAAAAATAGGGTACTTGTTTTTTGAGTTTTTTTTAAAAAAAAAATATATATATACGGTTCCTAAAAATTAGAGCTATGTATTGGAGGAGAGAGAGTTTAATATGGTAATTAAAAATTTAAGAGAGAGTGTTTAATATGTAATATTTAATCTAATGATTTAGGAGAGATAATTTTTTTTTTTAATAATTTAATTCAAAAAAGATTACTCCTTAGATGAATAGAAACCACTTTTTCTAAGCGAACAGCCTTGTACTCTAGACACTTCCCTTGCTTTGTGTACAAAATCCCTTTTAAGGACTTGTAAGTAACAAGAGTTTCTCCAGCGCTCAGGGCGAAGCTCATGTATCGATCCATGCACATTTTTTGAAAGCTTCGTTTTTTTGGATCTATGTCGTCTGGAATGAAGTATACTTCAGAATCCCAATAGTAAAGGCAAAGATCATTGGGTGTTGTACTAAAGAAGGCATAGGGGGAATAACAGACCCACCTTCTGACGCAGCCCCGCAATGGTTCATCTCAACTTTTATTAAATAAAATAGAGTGTATTTAGAAATCTATTTTTTAAAATGGAATGTCTTTAAAATAGGAGTGCTAAAAGATAAAATGGATAATCTTGGAACAAAAGAAAGTGTCTTTAGAATTTTTTTTTAATTTAAATTTTGAGAATATAGTGTTTTTAGAAAAGAAGTGTAAAAAGAAAAAATTGGATTGTTAAAAGAAGCTCTCTTTATATATATATATATACAGAAATTCTATTATCAGTTCGAACTTACAAAAGTTATATTAGTTTCTTGCATATGGGCCACTGGATTTAAATACTTTGACTTAGTTGTATGCACTTGTCAGTCAAAGTATTTAAATCCAGTGGCCCACATACAAGGAACCGATATAACTTTTGTCAGTTTTGTCAGTTCGAACTGATAATAGAAAGACTGTATATATATATATATATATATATATATATATATTGATCGAACATGGATAAAAAAAATTCATATATAATAATCATATGAGTAACGATATTTGCACTCCTTAAAAACTGTATGTACATCCCAAATTAGTTTGTTTTTAAAAATCCAATAATACCCTTAAGTAAAAATGTAAAATTACTAAGAGGACTAATTGATTGTTAGTATACTCACCGATAATTATTACTTAGTTTCCTATTTTAATTTTTTGTAATTTTTTTTCTTCTGCTAATGACTTGATATTAACATATATCATAAAAACCCTTTCCATTTTAATAAACCCTTGATTCTCTTTTAATGATATTTTCAATCTCTTTTAATGAAATACAAATTGATTGGTAAAAGTATGGAAAATGAATCAAAATCATGAGACAAATTTGGTTGTGAAAAAGTAAGTTTTAAATTAATTTTTATTATTTTTATTAGAAAAACAAAATCATTATGTATATTAGTATATAAACATACTTTTAAATTAACTATATTATCTATATTTTTTTAATTCTTTCAAACACACCTTAGACTTTTTATTTCTTTATCCATATTAGATATTCTTTCTTGTAAAAAAAAAAAATATTAGATGTTCTTCAATTTCTTCGAACACCTTTATATATATTTTTAAATATCATTTAACACCTATCTACTTCCACATCAATTGGGACATGACACAAATCTTGCATCCCTAAAACTATCTCGAAAAGAAAGTGGTTCTCCAATAAAAAAATAAAAATAAAAATCTTAAAATGGATTTTTAACGAATAATGGAGTTTGATTTGAAAAAACAAGAAGAGAAAGAATAGTAAGAGAATTAAAGATAACAACAAAATCTGAAATTATAATAACGTTGATTAAATAACATAATAATAGTTATAGGTGATGTGTATTTACAAAAATACAATATAGTATAATTATAATTGATTAAAAAGAGTGGCGATAATGGCACCCCTTAAAAACTGTATCTACACCTCTTTTGTAATCACACCCATACAAAATCTCTAATTTGTAAATAAACCCCACTTAATGCCAAAAATATCCTTTCTTTAATTATAATGTATTGTATTTTTGTAAATACACATCACCTATGACTATTATTATGTTATTTAATCAACTTTATTATTATTTCAAAATTTTTTGTTACCTTTAATTCTCTTTCTATTCTTTCGCTTCCCTACTTCTTTTCTCTTCTTTATTTTTTTAAAATAAAACTACATTTTTTATTAAAAATCCATTTAAGATTTATTTTTATTGGAGAACTACTTTCGGTTTGCAAGAGTTGTAAGAATGCAAGGTTTGTGTCATGTCCCAATTGATGTGGAAGTAGATATGTGTTAAATGATATTTCAATATATATATATATATATAGGTGTCTGATGAAATTGAAGAACATCTAATATTTTTTTAATAAGAAAGAACATATAATATTGATAAATAAATAAAAGTCTAAAGTGTGTTTAAAAGAAATAAAAAATATATAGATAATATAGTTAATTTAAAAGTCCGTTTATATACATAATGATTTTGTTTTTCTAAAATTAATTTAAAACTTTACTTTTTCACAACTAAATTTGTCTCATGATTTTGATTTATTTTCCATAATTAGCAATCAATTTGTATTTCCTTAAAAGAGATTGCAAATATATTTAAAAGAGAATCTAGGGTTTATTATAATGGAAAGAGTTTTTAATTTTTTATGATATATGTTAATATCAAACCATTAATAAGAAAAAAAAATACAAAAGATTAAAATAAGAAACTAATAAATAATTATTGGTGGGTGTACTAATTAGTCATCTTAGTAATTTTACTCAAGGGTTTTATTGGATTTTTAAAAATATACTAATTTGCAAATATCCTCACTCTTTATTTTAACTACAATTTGAAAGCCGTTTACAATTGAGAGCTCTAGGTGGTTGCCTCACTGGACTCCCCCTAGGGCCGAGCCCGATTGCTTGATATTAGATACATTAATTTATATAATAACCATCTTTTTTATTGTATGTTTATTTTCACGAACGATGATTTGATTTGGATATGACATACATACTAAGAATATGTTGAGGTTAGGAAAGTTAATCTTCTGTTTCAGCATGTTTGTTACCTTTTGTTAAGTAATTGTCAGGGTTATCAACTTTGTGTCAAATTGCTTTAAAAAAAAAAAAAAAAAAAAAAAAGCAATTTGCATTAAAAAAAAAAAAAAAAAAAAAAAAGGAGTCAGGGTTATCAACTTTGTGTCAAATTGCTTTTAAAAAAAAAGCAAATTTTTTTTTTTTTTCAATCATCAAAAAGCATCCAAGTATGGCTTTTGAGCAATAACTAAATACAGGATTTGAGAATGATGTCGATATTATTACCTATAAATATATTTAGAACACCCATATTTTATTAAAAAATTTAATTATAAAAATATTCCAATAGAAATTTATAAATAATGACAAATTGCTTTAATTAAAAATAAATCAAATACTAATTACACTCATATCTTTAACTATATCTTTATGATAAAGTATAAACCTTAAGCAAACCCTAATTCTATTTCAAGTATCAAAATGTTAACATAACATTAATTACAGTTGATTTAGATTTTTTTTTTTTTTTGAAAATATATATACCACTGATTTAGATTTGATGAACAATTTAAAAACGACAAAAAATGAACAGTTAAAAAGCAAAAATAATTGCATTAACAAAACAAAAACAAACAAAAAATCAATAACAACAACCCATTCCACCTCACTCCTCAACACACCTAAGAGCAGGGGCGGATCTAGACGGGGGTTGATAGGGGCCATGGTCCCCCACCCCACCCAAAAAAAAAAAAAAAAAAAAAAAATTTAAAAAAAAAAATCAGTTAAAAAAATTGAAGAAGAAGTTGTTTTGAGTAGATGTTAGAGGCGGTGAAAGAAAGAGAATATTGGGAACTGTGTCTCAAACTTGGTAGTAGGGATGTTGGACATTAATTTTTATTTTCTAAATAAAACTTGACTTTATTATTATTATTATTATTATTTTTTGAAATTAAACTTGACTTTGTTTTGACCATTGGATTATCAGTTATCACCCATTCTTGAAAATACACTTAAAATGTAGATCCCTTATTAGTTTTCATTTAAATATTTATTTATTTAATTTTTTTTAAAGTTAATTTGATTTGAAATGAATATTATAAAATTAAACTACAAATATCTGAATAATTATGATTTAAATATATTAATATTACAGTGGTATTTTAATATGTTATTATTAATATATATTATTAATATATTTGTTTTATGTCTCTTATCATTTAAATTATTGAATATTTATTATCGGTCTTTTTTAATGTTTTAAAAAGCTATTAAAATTTATATTTTATTAGTTGGAAACTATTAATAAAAAACTATTCTCAATTATGTTAAGATTATACATTGGTTTTGTAAAAAAAAAGAGAAACATTTTATCACAAACTAAATCATTATGTAATTGAAATGAAAATCGAACTGAAAATTTAATAAATTTAGTTATAAATGATTTTCAAGATATAAAACAAAGACTAGTTACAATTTGTGTTGCGTGACATTGAATATTAGTTTTTGTCTTGGTCCCCCCAAAGCTAAAATTATGGCTTCACCCCTGCCTAAGAGCATCTCCAATGGTTATGTGGGTTGTGAAAAAATTAGTTGCCAAGTAGGATGAACAATTATTTTGTTAAAAAATTCATCTCCAATGCAACCTCTCTAGTACAACTTCAAGCTGAGGTTGCAACTTTTTTTTAGAGATTGTCAACATGACGCTATGATTTTAGATGGTCTGTTGGACAACCATCTTGTTGGCCCAGTCAGCAACCACTCTTGTCTTCTACTTTATTTCATTCAACAATTTTAAAGCATATTTAAGGAGACCACTAATAAATTAACATGTATTTTACAAGTAAAGCATTGAAGACCATTTTTTCATTTGGATGTCTATTAAGTTTAGTTACATGCCACATATGAAGCAATTGGCTTGACAAAATTAACATATTACCATTTTTTTCAAATGCAAGCCACATTACTATTAGAGATAAGCATCTCCAATGCAAGAGAGGCTTGTGAAAAAAATAGATGCCACATAGGATAAATAAACCGTCTATTAAAAAATGTATCTCCAATACAACTGTGCATATTCAACCTTACGTTGATGTGGTAAAAAAAAAGTATTAGACATTGTCAATATGAACGTCTACTTTCAAATGGCCTGTTGCACGGCTATTTTTTTAGGTTGACTTAGCAAGTATTTAAAATTGTCATTAATTTCTTATCTATTTTTGGTAAGGAAATAAAATAAAAAAGAAAAAAGGAAAAAAAATTGGACACGTCATTAAAAATAAATGTGTTTTAAACGGAAGCATTTTAAAGACCAAATTTTGAGTTGATTGTCTATCATGTTTATCTTTATGCCACATAAGAAGCAAGTCTCTTGACATTATTGCCATATCAACAATTTTTGGTATGCAAGCCACTTTTACATTGGAGTTGCAAAAAAAAATTACAGGCTTTGATTTTTTGGATTTTCTAGGTTTCCTTTTGTTTTTTTGTTTTTTTTTTTTCATAAATATGTTTTTAAATATTATTATTAAATATGAGTTTATTTTAAATTATATATATATATATATATATATGTGTGTGTGTGTGTGTGTGTGTGTGTGAGAGAGAGGGAGAGAGAAAGTAATGAGTTTATTTTAAATTATATAAACAAATTTAAATTATTTTAAACAAATTATATAACTATATATATACTTTTAAATTAACAAACCTCAAACAATGAGATGGAGAAGCTCAGCTGGTTAGAGTGTTAGGTTTTAACTGCAAGTCGGGGGTTCAATCCTTGATGGAGGTATTTTAATTTTTTAATTAACGGTCAAAATGATTTTGGATGAAACTTGACAGAAAGGGTAGAATGACCAATGTTTAGGATTCAGAGGTACCAGTTTATCTAATATAGCAAACCTCGTGGAAAAAAATAAATGATAATTTCCTTTTTTTTTTATCATGATAAATTGCGATTTTTTTTTTTCGATTTCAACAAGTCAATAACTGAGTTGTTGATGAGTTGGGTGCCACTGAGCTCTTCATTCAACTCGTCCCTACCATGTCCAAGAATTGTCTCATCTGTTGTGTGTTGTTAATGTTTTTGGAACTCCGTTTTGCTTGATATGCCTATTAAATCAGCACATGATTTAGGGTATGAAATCCTGGAAATAAAAAACATTAAATTTTCTTGCCTTGGAAATTTTCTTTTCTTTCCACTTTTCATGGAAAAGAAAACATGGTAGGTAATGTCGTGTGACTGATTTCCAAATTCCAATGGGGTTAACTGGAATGTGTCCATCACTCCATCTTCATGAGGGGAAGAGAAATCATTATCTATTTTGTGTAATCTTCAACCAATCGATCTTAGAAATGTCCAAAAACTAATCACACTTGTGTTGTCAATTGATGGATGGATGGAGCTGTCAAGTGTCAACTCAGGCTAAATTTTTCCATTGATTACTCATTTCACCACCCACTATTAACAGTAATTAGTACTACTACTCTCTGATCACTGTACCAACTTTGTCTTCGAACCATTCGTCTCAATCAAGCGACCATGAAATGAAATGAAAGCTTAGTTCAAAACTTTTCGTCTTATGGACCTAATCTTCTGATGATAAAAACAAACTCAAAATGATTTCCAGATATTCAAAACAATGCAGATCCAACCATTTCCATTTCTATTTCCATTTCCATTCCCTTCCAGGTGCTGCAAATAGAGATCACACTAAACATCATTATACAAGTATATTTCCATTGAGACTATTCTGAATCATCTTGGATTCAAAGATATTTCTCAGAAATCAATTATATATTTTTTTTTGTTCCCACTTTTGGATGCAGACTTTTTAATCTTTTGACTAAATTTAATTATGTATGTACGTACATATGCTAAATTCTTCTAATTTTTTTTCTTTTGGAAACTGTGAAACATTTTGTGTGTCACATCAAGGAGGAAAGAATTAAAGTTATTTGTGGAAATTGTATTAAAGGACTTCGTCTCCAAAGCAATTGTCTTTCAAAGACTTCGAGGTTTGATTAACATAGCACTTTGTGACTTTTGCTTTCGATATTAAACATGTAATTATTGTTATTATTTCAATAGGAAAAGTAAAGTAATGACAAGATGTTCTAACTGTTCTATGATTTCTTATAATTATTATTGTTCTTTTTAAAAAAAAAAAAAAACAATTATGATATGATTTCTCTTTGCATTACTTTTTTGTTACCATTTTATGAATTCGAGACGGTTGTATCGAGGGTTGTTTAAATTATATTTATAGATTAATTGAAGAATATTTATTGTACGAAAGGAATAAAAAATGTTAGTCATGAAGAAGACTCTCCATAAAAAAAAATAAAAAATTATATTATTATATATTATAAAATTTAATAACTAATTAAGTAATTAATAGATATTATAGAGATTGATGAATGATTATTATTGATGAAATGAATATAAAACGTTTTTTTTTTCTTTAAAATAAGAAATGTTTGTGTAAATGAGAAGATGAGGCTTTCAATATTTTGGTAAAAATAAAATAAAATTATTTAAATGACTACTACAAAAAAAATTATATAATTATTTTTAAAATTAATCCTATGTTAGTTAAGAGAATTTATTCATTATCCCATTAACTAAGGAATTTCCTCTTGATTTTTGATCTATGGACCTCTTAATTTTTGATTTATGGCACAAGCTTGAGCCCCACCTGTTCATATTAAAATTCTTATTAATTAGTTATTTTAGGTATTATTAATTCGTTATATTATATATAATATTTAGTAAGTTTATATTAATTAATTATATATATAATTATATTTATATTGAAAGAGTTTCAATTGTTTTTAAGATTTAATATCACATGAACTGTTTTCCAAAAACTGTATGTCTGTATCCTAACTTCATTTCTGGTGCATTGCTCTTCGATTGGGAGCATTTAATTAAGGAGGGTGTATTTAATTAAGATTCTTGATATTTAAAGACATTTTTTAAGTGACAGGTTTTCATGAATTTCTACTGACTTTTATAAATCCACATAGACTTTCATTGATTTATTTAGACATCTATCTCAGACTTTTATGGATTTGTTTAGATATCCATGGACTTTCATGGATTTGTTATCTCTGACTTCCATTATTGATGGAGAATTATACCGCTATATGGCCCAATAACACAATCTATATACTCAACCAATATGATCCATTAATACAATTTGCAATACTAACAACAATCTCTGATTTCTTCCTTTTCTCTTCTATTACTTTTCACCTCATTAATCAGCTATTTCCCTTTCCGGTTCTCCATTTAGACTTTGCTTATGGCTTCCTTATAGTTTTTGTTTTTTTTTGTTTTTTTCATGTATTATGTTTCAATAAAAGAAACGTATCACGTTATCTATATAATAATTTACTAACATACGTCTATGCATTAATTTATGAATTTAATTAAAAACCATGTATGGATTTTGCCTGAATATTTCATTGAAGGTTATGATTTTATAATTTTATCTACTAATTTTGCTCATGATTTTCATTTTATATATTGACCAGAAAACTTATTATTTTATTTTCAGTACATGTTTTCAAATTTCGCTGTAAATTCGTATGAAAGAGAGCTAAAATGAGACATCGATTAGAGATTTTGAAGAAGAATAAAACTAGTTCAACATAATATAGAAACAATTTTTTTTTTTATATTATTATTTTTATTAATTGAATTCTACATATTCTCTTCTGTAGAATCTATACAATTGAATCACTAGGAGTAGTTCATCCAAAACAAAATAATTTCCTTGTAAAATGTTGATGACTTGATATCAATACAGAAGCATATTGCAAATTAAATGGTGCAGTTGCATCATTAACTTAAGCACTAAGCAAAGTATATCATATGAAAATCAAAGGAGGTGGCAACTGGTGTTTAATCTAATATTTTATAACAATATATACAATATTTTTACTATATATATATATATATATATATATATATATATTGAATGGCTTTATTTGAATGCAGAGGAACCCTACATTTGGCCATGTTAATGCCCTACATTTGGCAAAAGAAATATTACAACGACTGCATTGATTGATTTTCCTAACTTCCTAGGCTCTAGTGTGTGGGCACTAGAATAAAACTACAGTTTCATTGTTGCTTTTCCAAAAAAATATATCTCGACAACTATTTTTAAATTATTGCTACTTTGCCTGTCTTGTATGCGAATAATCCTTGTTATGCAGAATGAAATTTTACTCTTCTTCTTATCTCCATGCCTGGTTCCGTGGATAATTATTATGAATAATGTTATGATGCAGGAACACCATTTCTCTTTGTTGCAACACGAGATTGAAAAACTTAGGAATGACAGAGAAAAAATGCGCAATGAATTGAGGTATGTTTTTATAGAGTTACTAAACAAGATCTTGTTGCATTATATCTTGTGAAATTTTACATGATGGTTGTTTGCTCATCATATTGCAATGACATTATTAAACTCATTATTCATTTGATTACAGTCGAAAAATCAGCAAGGGAAGATCATCGATCAGGATTATTTGAGCAGAGAAGAAGTGAGAAGAAGCAACATGTTTCTGTTTTGAGAGAGAGAGAGAGCAAAGTCCACCAAAATCTTTGGGGAGAAGGTTGGACATGTTATAGCATTTGATATTTATATCTCTCACCATCAAGTCCTCCAAAATCCACCAAAATCCATGACTTAAGAAAATCCTTTAAAATCTAGTCCTAATTGTATACATCTTGATTCTTGTAGACATTTTTAAATTCCCAATTCAATACACCCAGATTTGGAATGATTCTTTAAAAATCCATAGAAATCTGAATTGAATACCACTGCATTAATATAGACTCTTTTAAAGTCCTTAAATGTCCGAATTGAATACACCAAGATTTATAATATCGTTAAATGTTTTCAAGAATCCTTATTGAATACACCCCCCTAATTATATACTATAAGTACCCATCATAATGTTAATAGTACATATTACTATAAGTACCCATCATAATGCTAATAGTACCCTTATTGAAATAAATATATTCATTTTAATATATTTTATTTATAAACCCTCTTAAATTATTAACACACCCATTTTTTTTTATTTAATAAAATCATATTATTTTTGGAATCAAATCATCTTCTAATTATGGTCCAATTTACATTTGGAAATGTCTCGAATGTATGAGCTTTATGAAAAGGAAAATGCAGAACTGTATTGTATATTGGATCAAGAGATTTTAATTTGGAATTTTCTTATATCTATGAAACAAATACTCGGTGTGTTCTAATATTAATCTAGAAGGGGGGTGAATAGATTTTAAACAATTTTACCCAATTTTCGCATACATGTCAATTTTACAAAAATACCTCTAACTAGTCAATATAATATAGTAAGTGTAATATGGTGCGGAAATTAAATAACACTTGATATTTACGTGGAAACCCTCACGGGAAAAACCACGGGCTGTTATGTGCGCCACACACGAACATCGAATCCACTAATTGAAGTGATTACAACCTAATCCCGGTTTAATGATCTAATCCCGATCAATAATCATCATAACTACCTAATCCCTGTATAAGTAGACCTAGTCCAATTGCTTGTGATTTAAGCTACCTAATCCCGATAGCAACACAAGTCTTACTTTTTAATGAAGAGATGATACAACCTAAGTGAATATATGAAATACTCAAAAATGCAACAAGAGCTAGGCAACCCTATATGCTTATCTAGGATGATGATATATTAAGAAAAACAATCCTAGATATCAAGAGCTAAGTGACATATCAAAAAGCTTAGCTAAACATAGATTTTGAAAACCTAGAAAGCTATCACAATACAACTCTCAAACATTCAACAAACTAATCTCAAACATGCATCTAAGATATATATCAATGACATACAAGTGATAAAAGAAATTGCTTGGGAAGAAAGACACAAAATATGTAAGATATAAGTGAAAAACTTACCAAGCAAAGTGTGTTGAAAAATCCATGTAAAAAGATATCTAGATGATCAAAGATGATGCTAGATGATGATTGATGATCATGGAATGATGTTTGAGTAAAGAAAGGTGAGTTCTTGGTGAAATTTCTCTCTTGGAAAAATATGCTAAGTGAAAATATGCTTTGAACTCTCTCAAAAAACGATCTAAGTTGAAAGCCACATATATATAGGGTCTCAGGTTGAAGTGGCGTCGTTTTGGAAAAAACGTTCCAGCTTCTCGTCAATTGCGCTGGTGTTGCACTGGATGACCAGCGCACCACACCAGCGTACGCCCTTTGATTTTCAAGGGCGCTGGACGAGCTGCGCAACAAAGAGGCGCATGACCAACGGCAACCTTCTGGAGGAGTTGCACTGGTGAGGCTTGCGAGTGACAAGGGGCGCACGACTAGCGACAGACCACTGGACGTTTTACGCTGGTGAGCTTGCACTGGACGACCAGTGCACACCCACTCCTTTTAAGCCCACACACACAAAAGTGCAATGGGTAAAAGGTAAAGAAAATGCATCCTAAGCCTAACATGATATGACATTAAAAACACAAAATGCAATCAATATACTCATGCAAGAAGAGAGATTAAATAATCAATAATGCACACAATATAAACACAAAACATTCATGAAAAAGAATTATGCAAGTGTTGTGTGTGTGTGCGCAACTACATTTCTTCAAAGCAAAGCAAGCACTAAGAAATTTACCTTTGAAGTGCTTGTCACCTTGAGGTCTTGAAAGAGCCTTTGAGCAAGAACCTTAATCACCTAGACTACCCTTACAAATCAAAACCCTAACATGTGGTTTGTCTACGAAATAAGCCAATCAAAGAAAAGGAAACCTTACAATCTCCTCCTTTGGCTATTTCGTGACAAAACCACCACTCACATTAATCCTCACAAAAAAAAAAAAAAAAAAAAAAAATAGAAACCAAAGGGATTTTCTACAATACAAAGAGATAGCGAATAAAAAAAAACTTCAAGACTTCAATCTCTTGTAGAACAATCAATCCTGCAAAACAAGGTTTCTATACTTTCCAAAACAAGTAAAGTGAGATTAATCATGTGAGATAAAACAAGCATTTGCAATATAGAATTTAAGCACAACATCATGCAATGTATGCATATGCAATGCTCCCCCTCAAAGGGTTACTCCCCCTCAATATGTAGTCTCCCCATCATGCACAATTACTACTACAATTTGCAACTCTCCTTACCACTTCTACTCCCCTTTTTTGTCATGATATAAGCAAAGGAGTAGTCCCCAACCGGGTCACTTCTAGCAAAGAGAGATAGTAGCATACAAGATATTTGCATAATCAATATAAGTCACTTTATGCATCTCAATTAATTGGAGAGAAACAAGGAGATTTATTTAAAGAAAATGTGTGAATCAAACATGTTTTGTATACAAGACATGTAGCATTCAAGTCCAAAATACAATGGTATTTGGTAAAGCAAATGACAAAGGTTTCTAATAAGAATTCAAACCAATTTCACCATTGTCATGAGAGAAGCAAGGATATAGAGAATTTATTGTTTTCAATATAAGAGCAACTATATCCAACTTTATAAGCGAAACATGGCATGAGCGACTTTGCACCCTATTTGATTTTTTCGGATAAGATATCCGTATAATAGTAGACATGTTCAACCAATAAAAAAAGAGAGACATTTGGATTGTAAAATCGTTTGAACGGATACAAGATCCTTTATTCATTTTGAGTCTCATAAGTCTTTCACACAAGTTTTGCATTTATTGCAATCATCAATTCATGCTTTTTCATTTGAGCAAGTCATTTTTCATTTCATGCTTTTTCATTTGACATTAGCATGTTATAAAAGAATCATTATGTCATGGAGATAACTATAGGTCATTCAAATCATACTTCCTATGTGAATCTCCTAGTCCAAAAATGCATATTTGAACAAAAATATGACATGGATTGTAAACAAGCATGGTTCACACTTATTGAATTGAAAACATATATACATATGTGCAACCAAGCTTACTCAAGCAATTAAAAAAAAGAAGCATAAGATATTTCAAATTTTTTGCAAGTGACAAGTATGCAAAATAGCTCTCTTTGCTTGAGTTCCCCATTTGGGTTACACCCTTCATCAACGAAGGTCATGAGGTCCTATAGACCTACCAAGTCCATTGGACTTAGTTGAACCTATGTGAGACATATTTGTCTTGTAGCAGGAGGGTTCATCTTTCCTAATCCACTTAGGTGATATACTTTTCTTCCTAGTGGTCAATGGTTCAAGAGATCTAGATGTCATAGGATCATGTAAATGAATTTCATCCTTCCTATGATCATGCATTCTAGCTCTAGCCTTTTTCTTTTCGATCATGCTTTTAACTCTACACATCTTAATGTAATGAAAGCAACTTGGTCTAATGTGACCATCAATACCACAAAAATGACAATTGGGAATAAAGTTAGGAATCATACCATTCCCGTGTGTATGCATTGGTGCTTTTCCTTGTTGTTGTGGTTGTCTTGGTTGTTGGATTAGATCTCTCCATCTTTGTTGGTGACCAAGACAGTGTTGCTTGCTCGGTTGAGCTTGCATGATCAGACTCTTCCCTTTATGGATCTTAGGTTGAGGGAAGTTAGCATGAGGAGCCTTTTTGGATTGAGCTTGTGCTTGACCTTTTAGTGCCATATGTATTTGGGCACTTCTTGAACACACTCCTAGGTCAATCTTCTTCCTAGGGTGTCGAGGAGGAGGAGACATCTTGATGTTTATGCCCTTGACAAAGGTTTTCTTGCTTGAGGAGGAAGCATCCTTGTCATTAATGTAGCCAAGACATCTCTTGTCACTTGGCCTTTTTCCAACTCCCAACATGTGGTCAAGCTTCTCGATGCTTGAAGCCATCCTAGCCATTGAGGCTTTAGCTTCTTCAAGCTCTCTCTTCAACCTTTCTTCTCTTCTCATAGATAAAGCTAACTCATCCTTTAGCTTATCTTCATCCACCATGGATCTCACCACTTCTTCACTCAAGTGGTCAACTTGTGTTGACAGCTCAAGATTTTCCACCTTTAATCTTTGAATCTCCTTCTCATTCTTTATCCTAGAGTTTTCAAACTTGACTATGTAGTCATTAAGATCCATAATCTCTACATTTCCATTTGTGGAGTTAGATGATGAATTCTCAACAATTGAGTCATCTCCTATATTTTCCATCTCACCAATGGAGTCATCTTCCTCATCAAGATCATCAAATTTGTCTCTTGATGAAGTATGAGCCATATCCCAATGAGTAGCTACACCTATCACCTCTAGAGCTACTTCTTCATTTATTTCTTCTATGGGATCACTAGTCAAGGCATCATTGCCATTTACTTCAACTTCTATATAAGTGGCACCAAATGCCGTGTAGTTAATGACAAGTTCTTCATCACTTAAAGACTCATCTCCCTCACCGGAGTCATCACTACTACCACTCCAAGTGGTGGCCATCACTTTTCCCTTCTTCTTATCCATACGATTAGCAAAATTAGGGGCGATGTGTCCTATGCCACCACATTCGTAGCATTGAATCCCCTCTCTTGAAGACACATCTTGGTTCGGCTCGTCATTCTTGACCTTGGTCTTTTTCTTGAAGCCATCCCCCTTTGAGCCATACCCATTATTTTGTAGACTTAAGAACTTCTTGAATCTTTTAGTAATTAGCGCCATGTCTTCATCCGAGTCATCCTTCTTCTTGTCATGCTTCGAAGTCTTTAAAGCAATATTCTTTTTCTTCTTAGGAGGTGAGGTGGTAGCCTTTCTTGATTCATAGGCTAGAAGTCTTCCTATGACTTTACTCGGCTTCATATCCTTGTACCCATCATTCTCTTCTAAAGCCGTTACCTTGGACTCAAACCTCTCGGGAAGCGATCTCATAATCTTTTTCTTGATCCTTCTATCCAAGTAAGGGTCACCAAGTTGATGATTTTAGTTCACAATGTCCATCAACCTAACCTCGAAGTCGTTGAGGCACTCGTTCTCCTCCATTCTAAGTGTTTCGAATTGAGTTTGGAGGACTTGGAGCTTCGAGTCCTTAACCACTTCGGTTCCTTCATGTGCAACCTCTAGGATGTCCTACACCTCCTTAGCGATCCTAGTGTTTTGAAGCAATTTATATTGATTTTCGTCCATTGCACATAGGATGGCATGCATTGCCTTCATATTCCATTTTGATGCCTCAAACTCTTGCGCGTTCCATTGCACCTTAGGCTTAAGCACATCCTCTCCTCCACCCGTAAGAGTCATCATAGGTGATGTGTAGTCGTCTTCAACCGCCATCCAAGCCCGGTCATGGATTTGATATATGTACGACTCCATCATGCATTTCCAAGAGGCATAATTCAACCCGGTAAGAAGTGGAGGCCTTGTGCTAGAAGCACCCTCGTTGCCACCACCATTTCCATCGATTCCACTTATAGTGTTTATGAATGAATGAAATGAGTGCAAATGTATGAATAAACAAAAATCACACAAAATGCAAAACACACCAAAATGAGCAAATGATCACCTAAGTATATCTAGGAACCCACTTTAATACGAATTGAAACAAATACTCGGTGTGTTCTAATATTAATCTAGAGGGGGGATGAATAGATTTTAAACAATTTTACCCAATTTTCGCATACATGTCAATTTTACGAAAATGCCCCTAACTAGTCAATATAATATAGCAAGTGTAATATGATGCGAAAATTAAATAACACTTGATATTTACGTGGAAACTCTCACGGGAAAAACCACAGGTTGTTATGTGCGCCATACATGAACCTCGAATCTACTAATTGAAGTGATTGTAACCTAATCCCGGTTTAATGATCTAATCCCGATCAATAATCATCACAATTACCTAATCCCGGTATAAGTGGACATAGTCCAATTGCTTGTGATTTAAGCTACCTAATCCCGATAGCAACACAAGTCTTACTTCTCAATGAAGAGATGATACAACCTAAGTGAATATATGAAATACGCAAAAATGCAACAAGAGCTAGGCAACCCTATATGCTTATCTAGGATGATGATTTATCAAGAAAAACAATCCTAGATAGCAAGAGCTAAGTGACATGTCAAAAAGCTTAGCTAAACATAGATTTTGAAAACCTAGAAAGCTATCACAATACAACTTTCAAACATTCAACACACTAATCTCAAACATGTATCTAAAATATATATCAATGGCATACAAGTGATAAAAGAGATTGCTTGGGAAGAAAGACACAAAATATGTAAGATATAAGTGAAAAACTTACCAAGCAAAGTTTGTTGAAAAATCCATGTAAAAAGATATTTAGATGATCAAAGATGATGCTAGATGATGATTGATGATCATGGAATGATGTTTGAGTAAAGAAAGGTGAGTTCTTGGTGAAATTTTTCTCTTGGAAAAATATACTAAGTGAAAATATGCTTTGAACTCTCTCAAAAAACGACCTTAGTTGAAAGCCACATATATATAGGGTCTCAAGTTGAAGTGGCGTCATTTTGGAAAAAAAGTTCCAGCTTCTCGTCAATTGCGCTGGTGTTGCGCTGGACGACCAGCGCACCACACCAGCGCACACCCTTTGATTTTCAAGGGTGCTGGACGAGCTGCGCAACAAAGAGGTGCACAACCAGTAGTAACCTTCTGGAGGAGTTGCGTTGGTGAGGCCTGCGCATGACGAGGGGCGCACGACCAATGACAGACCACTGGACGTTTTGCACTGGTGAGCTTGCGTTGGACGACCAGTGCACGACCAGCGCACACCCACTCCTTTTAAGCCCACACACACAAAAGTGCAAGGGGTAAAAGGTAAAGAAAATGCATCCTAAACCTAACATGGTATGACATTAAAAACACAAGATGCAATCAATATACTCATGCAAGAAGAGAGATTAAATAATCAATAATGCACACAATATAAACACAAAACATTCATGAAAAAGAATTATGCAAGTGTTGTGTGTGTGTGCAACTACATCTTTTCAAAGCAAAGCAAGCACTAAGAAATTTACCTTTGAAGTGCTTGTCACCTTGAGGTCTTAAAAGGGTCTTTGAGCAAGAACCTTAATTACCTAGACTACCCTTACAAATCAAAACCCCAACATATGGTTTGTCTACGAAATAGACCAGTCAAAGAAAAGGAAACCTTACAATCTACATCTATTAAATAAATAAATAAATAATTTTCTTTTTTCTTTTTCTCATAAACAATTCCTTTATAATTGTATGTTGTCTAATTTGCTATATCACAAATTATTGTTACGTTTTAACAAAAAAAAAAAAAAAAAAAAATACTGCTACGTTGTTTTGATTCTACTGAATTTTAATATGAATAATTAATTACTTACTATTTTTTTTTTTACACTATCTATCCACTTATATAGACCATGTATTTTTTTTAAAGTTTTTTGTGTAGGATTCGAGCCGTTGACATGAAAGTCATTTGCCCAAGCTTCAAGCTCGTCCATTTGCCATACCAGCTGAACTACGTCCTTGGGGCTACTTAATATCTTTTGAACTACCAATATTATAATATATATATATATATTATATAAATAACTAATTAATAAACTTAAAAAAAAAAAAAAAAAAAAAACTAATTAATAAAAATTTGATAAATTTAAAAGACATCAATTAATTAATTATTCATATTAATTATTTTTAAAAAAGTATTATTAATTAGTTATCTATATAATATATATTATAATATTTGGTAAGTTCAAAAACATTAATTTTTTTTTTTATTACAACAACATCTACCGGGACCGGCGAGATTGGGCTCTACAAGCTCAGCCCGGATTGCGACTCCCACAAGAGGAGAGACGGCACCCACATATGGTAGGACAACACCCACACTATTGGTGGAAAAATTTGCATATATCATGCATACACAGGTCTTGAAACTTGGTGGTGGGAAGTTCCCTTGGGAAGGCCCACCACCATAACAAGTGACCATGTGTTTCAAAAACATTAATTAATTATTCATATATATATAATATATTCGACTCATTGATTCCGTTCCTACAACTTCTTCAAACACTTCATCGAAATGTACAATATTCTCTTGTTTTAGCATTTTTAGTGTTCGTATTGTTTTTAAATTGTTGGATTTCGTTGTGATATGTATGTATATGTACATGTATAATTACAATATTAATAACTAATTACTTAATAGTTTTAATGAATAAAAATGATATAATTTTGTTTACATTTCTTGCTTTACTAACTCTCCTACGACCAGGGCCGTCTCTAGACATTTTGGGGCCCGAGCGATTTTATGATATTAACAAAAATCGTGGCCCTTTATAAAATTATTATCTTAACATAAAAATAATAATAATAATAATTATTCATTTACCAAATACAATGTAATCCACATAAATTAAAACAAAAAAGAATTATCATATTTTAGGTCAAGGTTGTTGTTTTTAATTCATTTACTATTTGGTTTTGTTTTAAATAGTGTAGTGATGTAGTCTCAAAATCACAACGGCAAGTTTATTGGGCTTAAATTTTTTTTTAAAAAAAATTAATTAAATTAGTTCATTGGGCCCAAAAGGAAAATATATAAATAAAAACAGTAAAATGTTTAGAATTGGGCCCTATTTAGACATAAATATATTGGGTTTTGAGGTCCCAAAGAAGAAGAAGTAAATTGGGCCAATTGGGAGCCCCAGCAAAATGCTGGGTTTGCTGCCCCCATGGGCCGGCCCTGCCTACAACTATAGGAACCGTATTTGTCATTTTCATTCTATGTATTATTTTGTCTGATGTTGAATTCTATTGTTTAACGATAGATCGATATAATTAATATTTTATTCGAGATTGATTTTAAATTTATATGTATGCCCACACATCGTACGAGTTGCAAATGATATAATATAACGTTCGGTTTGACGTTTGGTTTGTTTTGCAGTGTTCATTGTATTATTCACTATATTATATTAATTAATACAGTCTAATACAAAATATCACAAAACACATGAATGTATAAGAATAATGCAGTACAATTCAATACAATCCAATAAAGTCCAATACAATACAATGTATCAAATGAGCCTAAATTTCATTAAATTTTCAGCTCTCTCTCGGTATATATTTCCGTGTAATCATGTTATTATGTTAATTCATTATTTCATTATAAATCTAATAATAAAAACAAACAAAATCTCAAAATCTGAACCCTAAGATAGACTTGCTTGCATACAAAAAATAGTTGATATGACAACAATATCAAGATACTTGCTTTCTATGTGGCATAAAGATAGACTTGATAGACAATCAATTCAATATTTGGTCTTTAATGCTTCTGCTTAAAACACATTAATTTTTAATAACGTGTCCAATTTTTATTTTATTTTATTTTATTTCTTTACCAAAAATAGATAAAAAAAATTAATGTCAATTTTAAATATTTGTTGAGTCAATCGAAAAAATAGCTGTGCAACAGGCCATCTGAAAGTAGACGTTCCTGTTGATAATGTCTAATATATATATATATATATATATATATTTGCTACATCAGTGTAATATTGAATATGCACAGCTACATTGGATATACATTTTTTAATAGATTGTTTATTTATCCTATGTGGCATTTTTTTTTTTTCATAAGCCACTATTGCATGCAAAAGTGGCTTGCATAACAAAAATAGTTGACATGACAACAATGTCAAGAGACTTGTTTCTTTTGTGGTATAAAGATCGACTTGATAGACAATCAAATTAAAATTTGGTTTCCAATACTTTTATTTAAAACACATTAATTTTTAATGAGATGTCCAATTTTTTTTTTTTTTCTTTCTTATTTTATATCTTATTTCTTTATCAAAAATAGATGAAAGATTAATGTCATTTTTAAATACTTGCTGAGTCAACCGAAAAAATATATATACAATACGCCGTCTGAAAGTAGACGGTGACGGTCATGTTGACAATGTATAATATATTTTTTTAGAGCAAATTGCAACCAACCTCCATGAGGTTTGCTCTTAGACAACTATAAACAACTTTTCCATTTATTGATAATCGCCTCCCTTCCAGTTAGTCAACATCAGTTAACTCCAAACATTAACCATGTTAAATTTGTAAAATGACTCAATTACCCCTAAGTCGATTGTCATTTGCTAGCACCTACTTTGAATTATGGAAAAAGAAAAAAGAAAATATATAAAAATAGACCTTGTCGTAGGTGTGTAGGTTTGTATGTGGATGATTGAATGAAATTTTTTTTATGGATAAAAATATCTTTCAAGTTTTGATAAACTTCAATTGAAGAAAATTAATTAAAAATTCCAATTGACCATTTGGATTGCCTATAAAATTGTATTTGCCAGCATCAATGGGCAATAAATAGTTTTTATTTTATTTTATTTTATTTTTATTTCAAAAATTATTATTTTAGTATATGTAATTATGCCATGCATTAAATGTACACTATCGATGTGATGTGTACAATCCACTAATCATACTTATTTATGAAAGTACCAAAATACCCTTGAGCTAACGGTCAATGCTTGGAGTTAACGGATGTTGACTAACCGGAGGGGGGGTGATTGTCAATAAATGAAAAAGTTGTTTCTAGCTGTCTAAGAGCAAACCTCAGGGAGGTTGGTTGCAATTTGCTCTTTTTTCAAAATCACTCTTGTATCGGAGATGATCTAAAGCTTCCAAAGCACACCAAACACTCTTTCTAATACTTGTCCTATACTCCTATATAACTACTCTGATCTTTCTCACACTCTTTCTTGTGTATCATCTGTTCGATAAAATTCCTCACTGAAAAAAAGGAAAAGAAACTTCATTCGAGTGCTAGAGGGAGTCATCAAAAGATCAAAATGTACGTGATGAAGAGAGATAGTAGGAAGGAAGCAGTTCATTTCGACAAGATAACGGCCAGGCTGAAGAATTTGAGTGACGGCCTCAGCGCCGATCACTGTGATCCCGTGCTTGTTGCCCAGAAGGTCTGCGCTGGCGTCTACAATGGCGTCACCACCAGCCAACTTGATGAACTGGCTGCTGAAACCGCCGCTGCTATGACCACCAACCACCCAGATTATGCCTTGGTCAGTCTTCTTTCTTTTCGCAACTGGGTTTGTTTTTTTGTTCACATGTTGTTTGGTTTTTACAATCTGGGTTGCTTCTGTTGTGTTTACTTAACATGTTTGTTTCAAAATGATTGTGATTTTGTTTTTTGTTTTTTAATTACTGGTTTTGGTACTGTAATGTTTCTGTTAAAATTCAAGTATTGAGATATTCAATTTTCTTTAATGTTTGTTCTTATATATAATTTGTTTGATGCAGTTGGCTGCGAGAATCGCTGTTTCAAATCTGCACAAGAACACTAAGAAATCATTTTCAGAAACGTCAGAGTTTTCCATTTTTGTTAATAAACAACCTTTGGTTGACCAACTTGAACTTGAGTCTCAACTGTTGAATTTTATTGTTGGAATGGTAATCGCAGGGTCAAAGACATGTATAATCATTACAATGAGAGATCTGGACAGAAGGCTGCTCTAATTTCTGATGAAGTTTACGAGATAATCATGAAGGTATTATTAGATTTAATTTAATTATGTTTTATCAATTATAGATCTTAAAGTGTTCAGTTTTGGTGCAATTTTTTAGTTTATAAATTAACCAGTACCTTATCAAATAATGAATACTGAACTAGAAAATAAATTGTTATAGTAGAGATGTTAGATGTTTTGATAAAGGTAAAATTTCACATAAGTCTCATTTTTTTTTACGATTTGTTATCTTTGTAAATTTCTTTACCATATTCATCACTTTAGTCCCTTGTTTTTTTACGTTTCAAAATTCATCATTTTAATCCATTTGACCAAATATTTGAAAGTCAACTATTTTAAAACTTGTGAAAGTACATTTTTGCCCTTATTACTATTTAATTTAGCTAAAATGATTATTTCAGTTTTAAATTAAAATGAAAAACAATAAAATTCTTAATAATAAAATCTTAAATAAATAGATTACAAAAAAAATTCTCAAATAAATAATAATAAAAAAATCCATTAATTTTTTATTATTTTGTATTTTTTTTCATAATGGATTTTAATTTAGCTAAAATGATTATCTGAGCTTTAAATGATTATTTTTCATAATTGTTTTTGTAATCTATTTATTTAAGATTTTATTATTGAGAATTTTATTGTTTTTCATTTTAATTTAAAGTTAAGATAGTCATTTTAGCTAAATAAAAATCCATTATGAAAAAAAATACAAAATAAGAAAAAATTAATGGATTTATTATTATTATTTATTTAAGATTTTTTTTAATAATCTATTTATTTAAGATTTGATTATTCAGAATTTTATTTTTTTTCATTTTAATTTAAAGCTAAGATAATCATTTTAGCTAAATAAAAATCCATTATGAAAAAAAAATACAAAATAAGAAAAAATTAATGGATTTTTTTATTATTATTTATTTAAGATTTTTTTATATAATCTATTTATTTAAGATTTTATTATTGAGAATTTTATTGTTTTTCATTTTAATTTAAAGCTAAGATAGTCATTTTAGCTAAATTAAAATCCATTATGAAAAAAAATACAAAATAAGAAAAAAATTAATGGATTTTATTATTATTATTTATTTAAGAATTTTTTTTTTATAATCTATTTATTTAAGATTTGATTATTGAGAATTTTATTGTTTTTCATTTTAATTTAAAGTTAAGATAATTATTTTAGCTAAATTAAATAGTAATAAGGGCAAAAGTGTACTTTCACAAGTTTTAAAATAGTTGACTTTCAAATATTTGATCAAATAGACTAAAGTGATGAGTTTTGGAAAGAACAGGGACTAAAGTGAAGAATATGGTAAAGACATTTATAAAGGTGACAAATCGCAAAAAACATTGGGACTTACTTGAAATTCTGCCCTCAATAAAAGAAGAATGAAAACTATATATGCTGTTATTGTCTTTGTTTTCTGAAGCTTGCTCATCATAGAATAATTTTGTGGAAAGTTACTGTAATATTATTGAGATTGGGTGTAATTGTAATTTAGGTTATGGTTTTTCTTATGTAATTGTATTCTAACTTCTAAGTGGTTGGTCATTTGCATCATGTACTTTATCTTGGTTCCAAAAATGTCCAAAGGATAACATCATACCTCTACATAGAACAATTGCTGGTCAAAGGATATGCTGTCACCTCTTTTGCATCTTAGGTTCACAATTTGTATGAGAATACTGTCTTGGGTTTGAATTAGCCATGTTGCATTATATTCTATTTTCTTCTTTTGAGATCTTTTATACGCTTGAATTTGTTTTCAAATAACTCTTTTGAAAATTTTGTGTACAATTTTTGTATATGGATTACTTATAATACTGAATTTTATTTTGAATTCTTTTGTTTCAGAATTCTGTTCGTTTGGACAGTGTGATTATCTATGATCGGGATTTTGACTATGATTACTTCGGCTTCAAAACCCTTTACAGATCCTACCTGTTGAAGGTCCAAGGGAAAGTTGTAGAAAGGCCTCAACATATGATAATGCGGGTTGCTGTTGAAATTCACAAGGATGATATTGATTCTGCTATAAAAACATACCATATGATGTCCCAACGATGGTTCACCCATGCAACTCCCACGCTTTTCAATGCCGGAACTCCAAGGCCCCAGGTATATGCAGTTAACAGAGATGTCAAGTGAACCTTTATTTTACTTTTGGTAATTTTATTTTCATGGTATGAAGTGTGGTATGCTAGTGCTATTATACATTAGATATAGTAATCCAGTTTCATTGATTTATTATGGTAGTTGAGTAGCTGCTTCTTGGTGTGCATGAAAGATGATAGTATTGAAGGAATCTATGATACTCTGAAGGAGTGTGCTGTTATCAGCAAATCAGCTGGAGGTATTGGTATCTCAGTTCACAACATTCGTGCAACAGGCAGTTATATTCGTGGAACAAATGGGACATCAAATGGTATTGTCCCCATGCTGCGTGTGTTTAATGATACTGCCCGTTATGTTGATCAAGGAGGTGGCAAGAGAAAGGGTAATTCCTTGCGCCATGCTTTACCTTATTATGTTATATATATATATAATGTTTTCTAGTACTTTGTTTTAAATTTTACTGATGATGTTATTAGGTGCATTTGCTGTGTACTTGGAGCCGTGGCATGCTGATATATTCGACTTTCTAGATCTTAAGAAAAACCATGGAAAGGTACATTAAATAAGTATTTAAAATCTGGTTGTCATGACTGATTTTGCTTTTCTTTTACGTTGCCATATGCTTGCATATTATGGGTGCTTTTAGCATTTTTCCGGTTTGTGCAATACTTTAACATCAGCAATGTGGAATCTTCCGTTGTAGGAAGAGAACCGGGCACGGGATCTGTTTTATGCTCTCTGGGTACCTGATCTTTTTATGGAAAGGGTACAGAGTAATGGGCAGTGGTCATTATTTTGTCCTAGTGAAGCTCCAGGACTAGCAGATTTTTGGGGTACAGAATTTGAGAGACTGTACACACAATATGAAAAAGATGTAATTTTGTTCTTGCCTTGGCTTCAGTGCTTTTTTTATTTTCTAAATGTGAACTGATTTTTTTTATTCCTTAAAAGAAATTTGATTATCAACTTTGCTGTTATCATGTATTCAGGGCAAGGCAAAAAAGACTGTCCCAGCACAGAACCTCTGGTTTGAAATTTTAACATCCCAGATAGAAACCGGGACTCCGTATATGCTTTTTAAGGTAACAGAAATTATTTCACTTTCTCTTTTGTTTCTGAACTTTTTATTTCTTATTACATGATGTTCTTGGTTAATATAATGATTCGAATTCTCTGTCATATTTGTTTCAACCCAGGACACTTGCAATAGAAAAAGCAATCAGCAAAATCTGGGTACCATTAAATCTTCAAATGTGTGTACTGAGATTATTCAGTACACAAGTCCAACAGAAACTGCTGTGTGCAATCTGGCATCTATTGCTCTACCACGGTTTGTCAGAGAGAAGGTGGATAACTTACATAATTAATGAAATTCCTGTGTTTTTGGCTTTCTTTGTTCATATTAATCATCGTATTTCAATATATTTTGTAGGGGATTCCAATTGAGTCACATCCGTCTAAGCTTGTTGGGAGCAGAGGTTCTAAGAGTAGATATTTCGACTTTGAAAAACTAGCAGAGGTTTGTGTCAGTTATTGGCTTATTGCTTATGAATAGTTTAGCATAATTTTGTCTTGACATGTTATTTGGTTTCCAGAACTTGATCATGTGTTTTCTTTTTTTCGTTCTTCTGGGACAGGTTACTGCAGTTGTTACTGAAAATCTTAACAAAATAATTGATGTTAATTACTACCCGGTTGAGAATGCAAGATTGTCAAATCTGCGTCATAGACCCATTGGTATTGGGGTTCAGGGTCTTGCGGATACCTTCATCTTACTTGGAATGGCTTTTGAATCACCGGAGGTAAAGTTAATCCCTGACCATTCGAATTTGGTTTAACTTTTAACTTGGATTGTTTGGTTCTGATAACCTCTGGGATATGGATTTCAGGCTCAACAATTGAACAAAGACATATTTGAAACCATTTACTACCATGCTCTGAAAACTTCGGCTGAGATAGCTGCAAAAGAAGGACCCTATGAAACATATCAGGGGAGTCCCGTGAGCAAGGTATGCAGCTCTACAAGAGTTTTTCCCTTTGAAAGTATATACGGGCACTTTGATTTTTTCTCTGAATATGAATATCTTCCATCTTATTTGCTCATCCATTGAGTAAAGCGACTAGAACATCTTTTGCTGAAATATTAATTTTGATTCTCTGTGTATTGTTATAGTTACCGGTTGTTATCTGCTAAATTAATTGGCTGATTAATTATGCAGGGAATTCTCCAACCTGACATGTGGGACATAATTCCTTCAAATAGGTGGGACTGGCCAGCTCTTAGGGATCTGATATCGAAAAATGGAGTGAGAAATTCACTTCTTGTGGCACCTATGCCAACTGCCTCAACCAGCCAGATTCTTGGAAACAATGAATGCTTTGAGCCATATACTTCCAACATCTACAGTCGCAGAGTTCTAAGGTCTGCCCTGCATACTCACTCTCTCCTGCTGCTCTTTTTAAAATTTTATCATTGTATGTTTCTGTCTAACCCTGTCTTATTTCTTTCAGTGGTGAATTTGTTGTTGTGAACAAGCATCTTCTTCTTGACTTAACTGAGATGGGTCTTTGGTGTCCTGCTATTAAGAACAAGATAATATACGATAATGGCTCTGTTCGGAACATTCCGGAAATTCCTAATGAATTGAAGATGATTTACAAGTAAGAACTTGGCATTATTATTTTTTTTTTCTAACCCACTCCTGTTGCTCTCTATTTCTGCTCTAGTCTAAAATGTATTTTTTTGTCCCGGCAACTTCCTTCAGGACTGTTTGGGAGATCAAGCAGATGACGTTGGTTGATATGGCTGTTGATCGAGGGTGCTATATAGATCAGAGTCAAAGCCTTAATATACATATGGATCAACCAAACTTTAAAAAAGTCACTTCCTTGCACTTCCGTGCATGGTCAAGGGTATTATCTGCAAAATTTCCTGATGTTTCCTCCAGGTTTTAGTTGCTATTATTTCCATGTTACTACAATCTTTGCTGATTAGCTTTGTTCATGTTGCTAAAGGGATTGAAGACGGGAATGTACTATCTACGATCACGTGCTGCTACTGATGCCATCAAGTTCACTGTTGATACTTCAGTTCTTAAGGTAACAATCTATCATTTTGACAAAATATCAGATGAGTCTATTTGTGTATTTTGTTTAAAACTATTTCTCATTTCGTTGGTAATTCAGGAGAATCCCAAGGCGGTGGAAGATGACGATGACACCAAGATGGCACGGATGGTTTGCTCTCTAACGACCGGTGAAGAATGCTTGGCTTGTGGAAGTTAAAAGAGTGAGTTTGTACACGGAACAGCCAAAAAAATAACAAAAGTTTGTTGGTTTAGGTTTAGATCTCTTGTAAAAATGTGTTGGGACTGCAAACAAATTTGGCATGGGTTGGAGAATGGAGTTGGAGTTTTGTCCGGTGGTAAAACCCGTCACACGGGTTCGAGTCCTCTCCCTCCCCAAAAAAATAGCCTCCCGAATTTATATAATTATGTAAACTTAGAAAAAAAAAAACACAAGTGTTGTCTGATCAAATATCATAACTTAAAATTCTCTGTATAGTTTTGATAATTGCATGATAAATATATATAAAACCTGAATTTACTTGATAATTGACCTAGGTAGGCATTTGTTTGTGATTTAATCAGAAGTCAAACAAATTTGAGTGAAACTGTCAATTTATTTTAGAATTGACCTAAGCCAGGCGGAATTATATTTGTGTATCAAGAGTTATTTAATTGATACTTGGGTGGGCTACTATACATGGTTTATATAGTTACCGGGTAGTTATGTCATTACGTGAGAGAGTTGTAATTTCTTTTTGTCCTATTTTTATTTTTAAAAAATTTCAAATCCTTGATTTTTATAGGCTATTAGATTAAAATCCAAAAACTTATAAACTATCCTAGCAATCATCAAGGTCATGTATAGTAGCTGAACCCTTAGCTTAAAAGATGGAATATTGTCACCTTCAAAAACAATAAAAAGAAGGTTGGGATATTGTCACATCATCTTATGCTTGAATGATTTTTTTATATGAATTTAAAAAATGGAGTTGAATAGAGTTGGTTTGTGATACAAATACAAATCTTTGGAAAGTATAGCAAAATGCATGAGCCCTTGAATCCGTAGTGTTATTTCATGTCTCATCTTCTCATATCATCCAAATAATTGTTGGCCAACCATTGCAGCAAACGTAGTTGTGTGAGTTATGACTATGACTTGGTTAAAAGGAGAGACCGAGGGAGAGGCCATAGCATTTATCTCTACCTCAATTGTCAAAAATCCCAAACATGTCGGGACCTCGCCCCGCCCCATATGAGGCGGGGTTAAACCAAGATGAATGGGGTCGGGCGGGATTGGGGGTGACTCCAACATTCCGTTTTGGAAACGAGGCGGGTTTGAGATTTTTTTTTTTTTTTGAGTGTAAAGACATATTTTCATAAAAGAAAGGAGTCAACATATTACAACATTCGGGAATCCGAAAGAGATGCTGGGATCCAGCCACAAATGCTCCTTCACAGAGGAGAAAGCTAGTGAAACAAGGTTTTGTGCCAAGGTATTTCCCGAAACAGGGATGGCTTGGCACTTACAATTACCAACTTCACAAGACAAAGCCTTTATATCAGACACTATAAAATTAAAATCCCCAAAAGATGGAGCAGAGCTGCTCACTAGCGATGCCACTACGGGGGAGGAGGTCTCAACAATAGCAATAGGAACACAGAGGGAAACAGCAAAAGACAGACCTTCACGTAAAGCTAGGAACTGGCCTATTTCAGGCGAGAAAGAGCCATCCAACACAGAAGACTAGGCAACTATAACTTTACCTTTGTAGTCTCGAATTGCTGCCCCCACACCAAAACACCTAGCCTTTTTGTAAGATGTCACTGCAGTATTGAGTTTCAACCGCCCAGGGGGCGGCGGCACCCAATCAATAGGAGGCACAGGATCATGCACGCGGGGGGGGGGGGGGGGGGAGGCTAAAGGCTACCTGATTGGAATTCTGGAACTCAGCAAGGAGAATAGTTGCCCAAGACACCACCATATTAGGATCCTTCGAAATTCCAATGTTCAAGGCGGAGTTTCGATTTTCCCAGATTGCCCAAGATATCATACATAACAAGCAGAAATCATTGCTCAACATTTGATCGGCCAACCTCCCAAAAACATCCAGGGCAGGGGAATTTCCAGCAATTGCTAACAGATTTCGAAAACCTAATATCTCCCAAATCTTTCTCTGCTTTTTGGTTACAGATGCTATAGATAGGGGAAGCAACCACTCTTCTTTTCCAAAGATTTTCCATGGAGGGAATTGCATTCAAACATATTCTCCAAATGAAGTTTCTAACCTTGGGAGGGATATTTAGCTTCCATAACACATTCCCCCATTTACTCGACTGGGAGGAATTTGACACTGAAGCCTGGAGACGATTTTGGGAAGCAAGCCTATAACCACTCCTGACAGTATACTCGCCAGACTTTTCATAGTGCCATCTAAGGAAGTTATTGCCTCATTTCCAGCTTACTGGTATTGAGAGGATCACATCCCTATCAACTGGTAACACAAGTTGATTTAATTTTTCCAAATCCAATCTTCTACGATTCGGCTTTATAAGGTCAGACACCCGAATGTCCTCTTCTGGATCAGGAGTGATAATCTGAAAAGAGCTTGGACGTGGGATCCATTTGTCCTTAAACACTCTGATATTGCTGCCATTGCCCACATCCCATCTAAGGCCTTTCGAAAGAAGTTCCCTTCCCCACAACAAACTTCTCCAAGTATACGAACAACCTGTTTTCGTTGGAGCAGAGAGGAAATCATCATGGCCATAGTACTTTGCTTTCAGAACTTGGGCAACCAGCGAATTGGGGCGAGAGAGAATTCTCTCGGCTTGTTTTGCAAGCATGGCCTGATTGAAGAAGGAGATGTCTTTGAATCCCAAACCACCTAGCCATTTCGGGAGACAAAGGTTTTTCCAGCTCGTCCAGCTGATCTTTCTTTTCCCATCTTTCGAGCCCCACCAAAATTTCGATGTCATTGAGCCAAGGTCCTTGCAAAGTGACTTAGGGATTTTGAAGATGCTCATAGAATAGGATGGAATAGCCTGTGCTACAGCCTTTATCAGGATTTCTTTCCCTCCATAAGAAAATTGACTCCCATTCCAACTGTGGAATTTCTTCCAAACCCTTTCTTTGATCTTATTAAACAACCGAATTTTGTTCCATCCCACCACTGAGGGAAGCCCTAGATATTTTTCCTGAGAGTTGCAAGCATCAATATCCAGAACATCCATGATCTTTTTTTTTCGTTGCAGTTGGCACTTTTGGATTGAAAGTGATCTTTGATTTCTTCAAATTGATCTGCTAACCAGATCCTTTCTCATAGGTTGCTAGAATCTTCCTTATAGTATCACTGTTAGACTTTGTGGCTTTGTTGAAAAGGAGGTTGTCGTCCGTAAAAAAATGGTGGCTGATCAGAGGGCCTCCTCTATAGCATCTTGTCCCCATCCCACGGTCGTTCCTCTCCGAGTTCGAAATCAGACCCGAGAAAGCTTCTGCACAAAGGAGAAATAGGTACGGGGAGAGGGGGCATCCCTGTCGTAACCCCCTGGAAGGAGAGATAATACACACTGCTTGGCCATTCAGGAGAAAAGAAAGAGAGGAGGTCGTTATGCATTCTAGTACCAGGCTTATCCACTGAATTGGGAAGTCCATCTTTAGCATTACAGCCTCCAAAAAATCCCATTCAACCCTATCGTATGCTTTACTTATGTCAAGCTTAAGGCGGATTTGAGATTTGTTGTTTCCGTCTCAAACCCATTTATTGGTTTATTTATTAATAACATTAGTATATAATCAATAAAAATTTAAGATATATAATTTTAATTAATAAAACTATATATATATATATATATATATTATTAGTAATATTAAGGTATAAAAAAATTAATGTGAATTCTTTTTATGAGGAAATAGGTCTAAATAGCACCAAATCCATAGTGACTTTTAGGATTGGCACTAGATTAATAATTTGAGCTTGAATATCACCAATGGTTAAAAATACTCCCACCTTCTTCTTTTATTACTTTTCTGCCTAATTCAATATATAATAAATGGAAATATAATAACATGTTGATACGATCCTGCTAATTTTATTTAGATATTTATTGTAATGTTATTTTTATGTTTTATTTTGTTTTAATGAGTAATTAAATTATTAAGTTAGTGGTTTTACTGCTCATTTAATTATGGGTGATGGGCTAGTGGGTTAGTGGGTTTATTGCTCATTTAATTATGGGTGGTGGGTTAGTTAATTGCTAAAGTTTAGGAGAGAGTGAGCATTGATATTTTGTATAAATAGCTTCAATTCATTAATGAAAAAAATCCAGAGAATTATTGTATGCACATTTGTGTTGTAATTGGGAGGTTATTGGTTCCTCAAAACACCAATATTTTGGGAGATTTAAGGTTTCCTCGAATTAACCTATCTATCCTACCTTTTATTTTATATTTTATGTAAGTTTTTCATTACAGATATTTGGGTCTATATCAATTGGTATCAGAGCTAGGCAATGGCAACGAGTCTGGAGCAACGTTTGGAGAAGATCAAGCAGAAGCTGCGTTTTTTCATGTTTGGTCAACAACAAATATTACAAAAGATGATATAATTCATTGAGAAGATAAGTGTGTAAGTCGAGGGGTTAAAAGAGTCAACCATCTCTAGGCCTTCTATTGACAAGAAAAATTATGGGGTTGAGACCTATTTTCATGTTGAAAAGGAGGTTGCAGTTGCTACCGTAAATTATATTCAACATTCTCAAGTTGATGGGGTTGCAGCTACTGCAAATTCTATTCAACTTTCTTAGATCAATGGGGAACACATTGTTGCAGATACTCCTCAGCAGAACAAAATTGCAGCTTCTAAGGGTTTCTTTTTTATGCCTGTAAAAAGGATGACAAAAGAAATTGGACCAAAGCATTGCAATAAAATGTGTAAAAAATGTTTCTTAATTCTGGCAGATGAAGATGATTTAGAATTCGATCTCGGTAATGGTACTGACAAATTCTTTATTGCAGCAATCCTCTCCACAAGAAATGCACCATTAATTAAACTTCAAATTAATCCCATTTTAAAATTCCTTGAGGACAAGGATTGATTTAAGGGGGAAGGAATGATACGATCCTGCTAATTTTATTTAGATATTTATTGTAATGTTATTTTTATGTTTTATTTTGTTTTAATGAGTAATTAAATTATTAAGTTAGTGGTTTTATTGCTCATTTAATTATGAGTGGTGAGTTAGTGGGTTTATTGCTCATTTAATTATGGGTGGTGGGTTAGTTAATTGCTAAAGTTTAGGAGAGAGTGAGCATTGATATTTTGTATAAATAGCTTCAATTCATTAATAAAAAGAATCTAGAGAATTATTGTCTGCACATTTGTGTTGTAATTGGGAGGTTATTGGTTCATCGAAACACCAATATTTGGGAGGTTTAAGGTTTCCTCGAATTAACCCATCTATCCTGTCTTTTATTTTATATTTTATGTAAGTTTTTCATTACAGATATTTGGGTCTATATCATATGTATTAATTACAATAATCTTTCTAAAACCAAACATCTTCAATAATATATCTTGTATCATTCTCTCAAGGGTGGAAAAAATTCTTCCCTGTTGATGCAGAAATTTGGTAATCTATGTACTGACACTCAATTATTTTTAATAATATTTTTACAATGAATATTTGAGACCGATCGCTGAGAAGTGGTGAGATTGATTCCTTCCAAAGGTTATTGATGGTAGCAACCAAGAAAACAAAGCTTGCTTGGCAAAAGATATCACCGGAATTTTCCGACGATCACTTTTATTCCATGACTTTATTTTTACTTTTATTGAATTCAAGTTGCAATTCATGACTTTTGTCTTTTGTTTTACTTTTACCGTATTCAAGTTGCAATTCATGACTTTGTAATGAAAAGGTCAGTTAAAAAAGGGGAGGTAATAAATTATGCAGTGTATTTCTATGGGGACGTTTCAATATTTTAGTGAGCTTGAAGATTGTAGATATCAAGTTCTGGAATTTTTTTGGAAGGTGGTGACGGGTTATTTGCTTTTATTGTTCATACCAAAATACCTATAACGCCTTACTAGTATTCTAGATTTAAAGATGATTTGATTTTAAGTCATACAATTTGATGTAAACATCATGTGAAAATATCAGAAAAAAAATACTTTAGAATTGCATTGAAATTAGCATGACTGCTGCAACTAATAGTCAGAGACTCAGAGAATTGTTAGTCCCATCAGTTTATCATAAGTACACCAGAAGATCTATCAAATTTAAAGTGACTATCTGTCTATGCGTCTTGTGTGACTATACCCATTAAATTGTAGAGACAACTTGGTAAAGCACCTTAAAATATTCAAAAATCTTTTTTGGTATGGGAGTACTCAGGAATAAACATTAATGTATATTATTGATATGAGAACTTTGGATAACTGGTATACGAAATGGTTATAGAAATACAAATGAACTCATGCTTGAGAAGAAAATATGTAGTACTAACGGTCACCGAATTTCGATATCTTTAATTCCACGAACGTATAGAAAATGTTTTTGTGCCAATCGCCTTGATTGTAGATGACGAACCGTAAATTATCCAATTTTCGTCACAATGTTCATCAATAGCTCTAAAAAATAAAATAAAAATGCATCAATCATTAATGTTTTGAGCAGCAAATAAATTGAATATGAAAATTGGAGATGTTGTGGAATAATGAAGCAAGTGATAATTGTAAAAATAATCCACAAAATCTAAATTGCTCTCATGCTCTTTCTCAAACATATCTTCATCGAATATTAGTGGTGAAACAAATAATGCACGGTGTGTATAAAACTATCTGGGGGGGTTAAATAGATTTTAAACGATATTACCCAATTTTCGCGATTAGTCAATTTTATGAAAATTCCCCAACTAGACAATATAAACAACAAGTGTAATATGGTGCGGAAATATAAACGACACTTGAAGATTTACGTGGAAACCCTCACGGGAAAAACCACGGGCTGGTAAGTGCGCCACACTTGGTCACTGAAATCCACTATATGAAAAGACGGTTACACCCTCAAGTGATTCTCGGACTCTCACCCTAAGTAACCTCAGGCTATGGACACTGCCACTCGCCACTCTTGGTTCAACCCTAGTGATATCCCCTGATACACTACTCTTGGCGTGAGCACCCCCTAATCTACCCGCAGGCCTTTTATAGTGGTACTTGACCAATTGCTCATGTGACCACCTAATCCCGGTCTATCACACAAGACTTACTTTTCCGAAGAGATCAAACCCTAAGTGAATATGCAATGATATTCAAATATGCAAAATAGAGCTAGGGTACTCTAGATGCTTACCTAGGATTATATGATGACAATAAAATCAATCCTAGATATGAAAATAGCTATATGTCATGGCATACAACTTTAGCTAAGTAAAGGATAACCAATCCTAGATACAAAGCTATCACAAATAACCCACAAACATTCAAAAGATTAACTAGTTGATTAAAAAACAATCTATCAACCTAGTTATCAATAAATCACACAAGAATGTTTATGACATAGCTTTTAGGCAATAATGACCTAATCAAATAAGCTATGAAAAATTAACCCAATCAACACATAATCTCAATCATGTATGTAGAAATTAATCTAAACACATACAAGTAATAAATGAGATAAAATTGATAAGTAGAAACACTAATTATGTAAGATAAAAGTGTTCAACAAATCATACCATGTGTGTTGAAGAAGACCCATGCATTAACACATGCTAGATGATCCTAGATGATGCTTAGATGATGATTTATGCATGTGGAAATGGGTTTGGATGATCAAAGATGAGTTCTTGGGTTAATTTCTCTCTTTGAAAATCCTCTCAATAAAAAATATGAGTTTATTGAGTCATTTAAGTGACCTAAGGTCAAAGAGGCATATATATATGATGTCCAATTGAAGCTATGTCGTTTTGGAAATTTTCCAAAAAGTTTCCGCGCAAACCGCTCTACGTAGGGCGGATTTTGGGCGGGTGTAGGGCGGATTGAAAAATCAATCAGGTGCCCGCTCTACGTAGGGCAGGTGAACAACGGAATGGGTGTGACAATGCATCAGCTTCAACTTCAAGTGCCTCAAAACATGACCAAACGACATCGAAACCTTTCATATGATATATCGTTGGAAAGGTATGGATGTCTAATTTCTACTCCAATTTATGGAATGACATTTCGATGTCCGTAGAAAGAGTTATGGTCAATTGAGTGACCAAAGGTTAGATTTGAGCAATAACAATATTGCCAAAACTCATGGTATAAGACCATGTGACCCAAGACCAATCCAAGAGAGGAAGATGCACCTCTCTAGTGGTCACTCATCGCGCTAAGACATGCACACCATCATGCAAGCGCGGACGTTTCCAATCACACAAACGGAAACGAATTACACCACACTTAAGACTAACATGAAGTGCAAGTGTGGGAAGTGAATACATCCTAATGCCTAACATGTCATGGCATTTCAATGAACTAGATGCAATCAAATAAATATGCATGAAGAGATATTCAATGAACATGAATGCACACATATAAAAACACAACATACAAGAATAACATTTATGCATGAGTTGTGAGTGTGTGCAACTTTGATCTCTTCAGAGCATGTAAGCACTAGAATTTACCTTTGGTGCTTCTTCTCTTGAGGTATTGAGAGGGCCATTGAACTTTCACTAATTCCTAAGCTACCCTTACAACAAGCCCCACATGTGGTTTGTCCACGAAATAAGCCAATCAATAATTGAGAATCCTTACAAGTGGCATATCGAAATCAACGATAACTGATTCCGACACATATGCATCATCAAACACTTCTTCATCAAATATTGGCAGCAAATTGAAATCAACGAAAACTGCTTTCGACATATATGTATCAACAACACTGAATGATAGGAGGAAACTCGTGTTTGGGTTAATGGCATGGGCGCTCAATTTGTTTTTGTATGGGGAAATATGGAAGGTGAATATATAGTTTTAGGAATGTAGTTTGTTGTGGTCCATGGACGTTGAACCTAGCATAGAGGTAGACTCAGTGGCTTTGATACCAAATTGATGTAGCGGAATAATCAACATCGAAAAGAATCAATAAACAGAATGGTGTAACTGATTTGAATCCGTTGATTCTTGATTACCGGAAAATAATTCCGTTGATTATTGAGGTAGACTCGGAAACTAATTTCATTGATTCTTAACAATAGACTATGATAATAACAAAGAATTTAGGTTTTGATGATTAATAAAATTTCAGAGAGTTTTCTCTTGTTCATCCCAAATATCGGTATTCTTGCGAGGATCAACGATTTTGATACCTATTATTACGGTATTCGTGCGCGTATCAACAGAATTATAGAAGCTTTCGCTTATGGCATTCTCAAAAATTAACGGAATTAGTTTCTGATATTCAAGAATCAACGAATTTGAATCAGTTATACCCAGTATGTTTGTCGATTCTTGTCGGTGTCGATTTTTCCACGGCATCAGTTGGTATTAAAGCCTCATAGTCTACCTATGTGCTAGGCTTAGCAACCAGGGACCGCACCCAACTACTTTCCGAATGCTTTCTATTCACCTTCCATATTTCTCCATACAAAAAAAAAAATAAAAAAATAAAAAAAATAAAAAATAAAAAAAAATCCCATGAACCCCCAAAACAATTTATCACCTATCATTTAGTGTTTTATGATGATACATATGTATCCGAAGAAGTTTTCGTTGATTTCAATCTACCACCAATATTCGATGAAGAGGTTTTCGAGAAAAAAATCATAACAGAAACTAAACTTTTGTGGATTGTTTTTATGATGATCACTATCTTCATCATTCCACATCATCTCCAATTTATTTGATGCTCAAAACATTAATGATTGATGCATTTTTTTATTGGAGTGATTGAATGGATGTTGTGACGAAAATTGGGAAATTTACAGTTTGTCGTCGACAATCATGTTATTAGCACTCAAGCAATTTTCGCATGTTCATGGAATTCAAGATTTCGAAATTCGATGATGAATTTTCTCCACCATGGAGAAAATGATGCAGTAGATATTTTTGAAGATATTATTAAAGATTTTGGGTTTTAAAAATATTCTTGTAATGAAAACATATTATTATGTTTACATTTATTATATATTTAATTAGGTTTTTAATTATTTTATGATTTGATTTTATTAAATCAAATCTAATTTCCTTATTAGATAGGTTTCATATGTTTGTTTTAGAATTCTGGTATTTTAAATTTCCAATGTTATATCATTTATTTCATTTTTTTAGGAAAATTGATGATTTTATTGCTCTCCTAATTTTTTTAGGTTTCTTATAGGTTTTTAGTTTTCATATTTAATGGCCTTGTACTCTTACAGGGATTTTAGTTTTTGATGATGAATGAAATTTCAGATACTTTTCTCTTGTTTATCCCAAATATCGGTATTCTTGCGAGGATTAACAATTTTGATGCCTATTGTTGTGGTATTAATGCACGAATCAACAGAATTAATAAAAGTATAGAAGGTTTCGCTTATGGTATTCTCAAGAATCAATGGAATTAGTTTCTAGTACTCAAGAATCAACATATTCGAAATAGTTATCCCGATATGTTTATCGACTTTTTGTTTGCGTCGATTTTTCCACTGCATCAGTGAACGAGATACCTGATTCGAATTTGTTGATTCTTAAATACTAGTAACTATTTCTGTTGTTTCTTGAGAATACCATAAGCGAAACCTTCTAACACTATATATGTTGATTCATGTACGAATACCAGAATAATATGCATCAAAAATCATTGATTCTCGCAAGAATACTGATATTTAGATAAAATAGAGAAAACTCTCTACAATTTTTTTCTCTCGGAGTCCTAGTCCCACTCTCTATGAAACACATGCGATTTGGAAGTTATGCAAATGGAATCAAATATATATCGGATATGAATATTTTTGAAATAACGCATATTTTCTAAAAATCAATCTCATGAAAGGAATTGAAATGCCATGAACGTGGAAAAGCATGCATCGACTCATATTCCCAAGGTAGACTTTCTAAAAGATTAACTAGGATTTTCCATTAGGTTGTAATGGGGCCATGGGTGAATTGTGGTGTATGAAAGAAATGAAATGGGATGCAAAAGTTATCAATCATGCCAAGGAAACTTTACATTACAAACTACTTTAGATAGCTCTACTTGCTTGCAACTTCTTGAGCTTGAGCGTCTAGGCTTTTGACTTTACATTCACTATTGTGCTTTATATTTTTGTACTTTTATTTCTTTGAGTACTTCACATTTATAACTTTTGAAGCTTTAAGTGCTTTATTTTTTATTTTTAGCACTTTTACATTTGAATGTTTTGAGGCTCTAAGTGTTCATTTTTAGCACTTATACATTTAGAGCCTTTTGCTTTGCACAATTACACAATTTGCCTAAGTACTCACTACATTTATGTTTGAGAGCTTTACACTTTGAATATCTACAACTTCACATCCTAACATGATTGAGAACTAGGGTAAGGTTTGTGTTTAGGTTATATGGTTATGGTGATGTTGTGGGTGATGAAATGAAAGGTTTAAGTGTTTGGCCCCAATTTGGCAATGGAAGCACACAATAGGGACATGGTGTCTTTTGTTGAATAGGCTCCCCATGGAGGATCGCTTGTGTAGGGTTGGGTTCAGTTAGCTTCCCGTTGCAGTGTTTGTGGTGTCAGTAGTGAATAAATAGATCATCTTTTCCTCTAGTGTCCTCTGGCGGCTCCTCTCTAAGAGGCTGTTTTCTTGGCTTTTCAGAGGCGGGTTTCTATCGACTTATGGAGTGATTTCTTCTTGCAGGCCATGTCGGTTACGTTTAGTGATCAGGTGCGGGTTTTATGGAAATCGACTTTCCATGCAGTTGTTTGGAGTGTGAGGTTCGTCCGTAACTAGTTGATCTTTAAGGGTAAGGTAGTGGATTTTAGATATGCTCTATCTTTGGTTTAGCGTGCGGTTTCTAACGCTAATAGTTTGTAGATTGGGTGTATGCATAATTATGTGGATGATCTTTTAATTCTTCAGCGCTTTGGTCTTCGTGGTTGCCAGGCTAGGGCTCCGGTTATCAAGAGTATGGTTTGGTTGCCTTCGGCACTTGGTTGGATCAAAGTTAATACGGATAGTGTCGCTTTGAGTCCTCCAGACATTGGGGGTTGTGGGTGCATCTTTCGTAATTGTAAAACTTTTGTGAAGGGTTGTTTTGTTGTCCCTCTTGGTCAAGTATTTGTGTTTGAGGCTGAGCTTCTTACGGCATCGATGGCAATTAATTACGCTTGGAAGTACAGGTTGCAAACGCTCTTTCTAAGCATGCTTTGGGGCTGGAGGTTGATGCTTGGTGGTTTTCCAACCCATTTTTCTGCTCCTTGCTGGTTGGCGATGACTGCATGGGTTGAGAGTCTTTTCGGTTTTCCTGATGTTTTCAGTTTCTTTTTGGTGTGGCATGTGTGTCACTATTTTGGTTGGGGTTGTTTCCCTTTTTTTTTTTTTTTTTTTTTTTTTTTTTTTTGTCTTTGTGCTTTATTATTTTCTTTTCACATTTATATAGATGGATATTGCCTAGGGATTTTTCAGCATATAATCATTTGTGATATTTTTTCCCCTTTAGGCTAGTCCAATTTTAGCACAAAAATAATATTAAATAAATATAAAATTTTATAATTAAATATAAAAAATATAAGAAGAAGAATTTTTTTAAAAAATATGGGACTAAATAGCCCTACATCACTTGGATAAAATGCTTGCATATAATTGGACTGGTTATAATAATTATTTAAATTAAATTTTGAAAAAAATTAAAATATTTAAATATTTAAAACCAATTTTAAACAAAGTTATATTTATTTTTATTTGTTAAAATTGAAAATTATTATTTTCAAAATGTTTAAAACATAATACTTTATTAATTATTCAAATATATTTATATTTTAATCACATAAAAATTAAAATAAATTGAAAAGAGAATGTATATATATACAGATTTTCTATTATTAGTTTGTCCTGACAATAAATATATCAGGACGAAGAATGTGGACTACTAGATTTACATACTTTGACTCAAAGTGTATGCATTTGTCAAAACTTCTCCATAATCTATGGTCCACATTCTTCGTCCTGAATCCTGATATATTTATTGTCAGGATGAACTGACAATAAAAAGACTGTAATATCACATGAGACATGCAACTAAAATTAGTCCTATCCTATTCCATCTCATACACAAAACATGCTGAATGCAAAGATTAGTGAACTACAAGCTAAGCTTAAGAAAAATGTACAATTCCATAAACTTATATTTGCTCACATAGTCACATGTAATGTTTTTTTTATCTATCTATTCTTTTATTTTTCTTATATTTGCTCCTTTGTTATGTTTTTTTTTTCCTCTTCTCTATTATTAATTTACTTTCTTATTATTAGATTAGAACTCAAAAGAAGAATATTTCAAAGAAAAGAAAAAAAAAAGGACTCAAAAGAAGAATGGAAAAAATTGTTCAAGAGGGAGTTGCTCATGAAGTACAAAGCGAGGTGAAAGCTGAAACACAACTTGAATATAAAGGAGGGGTAAGTTCCTAAACCACCAATGTAATAGAATAACATTAAGTAGAATACTAAATTAAATAATTGTTTTTTTTTTTTTTTCCAAACTTTGTTGTTCAAAAACTTACTCAAGAACATACTGAAACTAATGATAATTTTGAATGATTAGGTATTATGATTGACGTCTTGAACACTTTAGATTCGATCCCGATATTGTTGAAAGAATCATGACACTACAACAGTCCAACCAAGCTACTATAACTAAATCAGCCGGACTAAAGATAAAGAAGAAATCCAATTGAAATTAAGCCATATATTGTTTTTTTTTTTTTTTTAGTTGAATTGAAATTGGCACTGCTTTTTGTTTAACCGAAAGTGCACTAGTGCACTACTTTTTGTTTGGGATTGGTAGTTATTTAGATGCCATTAAACTTGGTTGACATACTTTTGTAGTTTCGTGGGGTTTTGAATATGGTTCACGTGGTATATTTGTGTAGAAAAAAGACAGTTTTTGAGCCCTTTTTAGATTAAAAGGAACAAGTTGATATATTTGTACAATTTGGGGATTTTTTGTATACCTACAGTTTGACAAGTAGTATTTGAAGTATATGAAATTGAAATTATATTGAATGAATTGAAGAAAGTATTTTCTCTATTGTTTATGAATTGTTACATTTTCCCTATTGGATGAAATTATACTGTTTATAAGTGCTTACAGTAATTTCCTATAGTATATAGATATACTTATAATGGTCATTTTGATACCAATTAACATATTGTTTATAAATTGATGCATTTTCTCTATTGAATGAAATTATATTGTTTATGAATGCTTCATGTATTTTCCAATAGAATATAAATATACATATAATGGTTATTTCGATACCAATTGACTAAATGGATGGACATTAGAGTAATTCTAGAAAAAGTTAACGAAGTATGACAGAATAACCAATGTTACATTGTTCGTCTAAAATGACCATTTTGAAATGAATTTTCCATCTAGTGGCTATTTTGATGGAGACTATCCAAATAGGTGGCCAATATGGTAATTATCCCTTTATTGAATTACCAATTTGTCAATTGAATTTAACGGTCAAACTAACGTTTTAACGGCTGACTAATGACAGGGTGGGAAATTGGCAAATTCTGGAAGAAAACAGGGGAGATATGGCGTTTTCCTCAAACATCAGGGAGAAAAATAATAATATCCCTCTATAAAAACCCTACCTGCATTCTCTCGACGTTTCTCTTGTTTTCTCACTCACTGGACAACAAACCACACCAGCGACAGCCGCCATCTACGCCGGAGATCATTGCGACTCTTTAATTAAGGTATTTTTATTTTATTTTATGAAATCAGTTGTCTTGCTAAACTATTCATACCATGCGAAAACTGACAACAAGTTTCTGGTTTTTTTCAGTAGTTGAACACGCATACACAGACACTCTCTCAGTAGCAAGCAGTGAGGATGTCGCTGCGAGTATTGAACCCGAATGCAGAGGTGCTAAACAAATCTGCGGCGCTTCACATGAACATCAACGCCGCCAAGGGCCTCCAAGATGTTCTCAAGTCTAACCTCGGTCCTAAAGGCACCATAAAAATGTATATATTCTCTTCATTTCTTATTCCTTCAATTACTCTTATTATTTTTACATTTACTTACTCCCATTTTCTCTCGCCTTTTCTAGGCTTGTTGGTGGCGCTGGAGACATCAAGCTCACTAAGGATGGAAACACTCTCTTGAAAGAAATGGTTATTATTATTATTATTTCTTTTATTCTCAAAACCCTTAGATCTTTCAATAATTTTTGTATTTAGGGTTTTGAAATTGAATCATGATATGGGATCTGGAAGTAACTTTTGTTGATGCGTAGAAGTAGTGGGTTTTAGTTGCGGGATTAAGTGGTATTCGAGTTCAAATTGTGTTGCTTACTTTGGATTGAAAATGGTTTTGGTTCTGGAATTAGTAACCAACTTGTGTGGAATGTGAAATGGCAACTGTATGATGAAAAATGAAATATGCTTTACTTAAAATATGGATTTTGTTATCAGAGTGTCCTGCAAACGTCTTTGTTAGATGTCCACGTGGTTCTATGTGGCCTTTGAACTTTGGATAGAACATTCAAATGATTTGCTTTTAATCATCGTAAATGGATTTGGAATGCTTGTAAATAGAATTTTTGTCGAAAATGGAACCCTTATGAAGCTGGATTGTTGCAAATTTCTTTTCCCTTTATGTGCATTTGTATGTACAGTTTATGTTAAGTAAAAGAGCTTTATATTTAGAGTGTTTTCTTCATTAACTTTTTGCAATGCTTGCAGCAAATTCAAAACCCAACAGCTATCATGATTGCAAGGACAGCTATTGCTCAAGATGACATAAGTGGAGATGGCACCACTTCTACGGTTATTTTTATCGGCGAGCTTATGAAACAATCAGAACGTTACATTGATGAAGGTGAGTAGGTCCAGTTATCCCACGCCCATGGTGGCATAAATCGCTTGTTACCTTTTCAAATATATATATTCCTTTCTGTAACTTACTGAAATTTGTGGTCTTGTGCACTTTTCTTTGTGAATATGCATATGTTTAAGTGGAACCTGTTGTTATTTAGAGGGATTTTGATCTTAAAGGTGATTATCTTAATTGATGAATTGTGTTTAAGAACGTTCTTAATTTATATTATCATTGCAAAATTAATTTTGATTTTCTGGAAGTGAATTAAACAACTCATATGTAAGATTTACTGATGCATTGATGTTTTGTTAAGTAAAAAAATAAAATAAAATAACAACAAAAGCAAACAAAGTAACAAACAAACACACTCACACATATCATAGTGAGAATATGAGATGTTTCTTTTCTTTTTTAATAGGAAAAAAAAGAGACGTTTCTTATTGTTGCTTAATGAAAGCAAAACCATGTTAGAACTTGTCATGAGAAAATTGATCGTTCTTTGATGCTTCACATTTTACCAAAGATTATATTGTGTTAGAAAGATTCACTTGGACCCTCGCACGTCTGTTTTTCTGTATTGGTTTAGATATTTGTAGACATGGAATTTATTCAATTATGTTGAATTATACTTGTTGAAATAAGAAATAATGGATGTTTCGGTTTGATATGGTAGGCTCCTGGTTCTTATTAACAAGAGACACGGCAATTCTTTCAGTTCTGTCTGTTGTTACTAATGGGAGAAAAATTTCAAGCTGTTATCAATTTTCTTTAAAAAAAGAAAAGAAGAAATGTGGAGTACTGCCATTAGCTATATGCATGGTACTAATTGCTTTATTTCTGTTGTCTAGGCATGCATCCACGTGTTTTGGTTGATGGTTTTGAGATTGCCAAAAGAGCAACTCTTCAGTTTCTTGAAAAGTTCAAGACCCCTGTGGTAATGGGTAATGAACCTGATAAAGAGATTCTGAAAATGGTTGCAAGAACAACACTAAGAACGAAGGTATTCTGTAGTGCCTGGTTCAAATTTTTGCTCTCTCTGTTTTCTGTTATTAACTTAGTGTTTTTCTGCTTCATGTTTGCCTCTACAGCTATATGAAGCATTGGCAGATCAATTGACCGACATAGTTGTTAATGGGGTGAGTGGACCTGTTGGGTTTTACATCTTTTAAATGCCATTTCTAGCGTCTTTCTTCATGTAGTCAACTGGTTAATGTAGTTATTGTTAGTGATGAACCTTTCGTTTAACAAAATGCGGGCTAAATATGGCAGGTGCTCTGCATTTGGAAGCCTGAGGAAGCTCTTGATCTTTTTATGGTGGAAATAATGCACATGCGCCAGAAGTTTGATGTGGACACACGCCTTGTATGTTGAAGTTCTTTCCAGCTGTTTTGCATTACTAGTTGTGCTCTTAATTTTTTCCCCCTTTTCCAAAATTTGTATTGTAGGATGGAATATTTTTGCCTTTTTCTCAATTCTATTTTGAATAACTTTTAGTTTATCAAGCCTGTGCAATCTCTATATGAAGTTAGTGTAATGCAATGGAATAATTTTGGTTGTGCTTCACTCTAGTCCATGCCACCCGTTTCAAGATCAATCTAGAATCTAGGTGCATTTGGTGCACTGGCTGTATGGTGGGATTTGAATATTTGATAAATTGGGGTGACTTTGAGTTATCCTGTGTTTGATATTGTGCCATTGTGGCTAGTTTTTGGGTGATTTGGGCAGAGAAGAATAGTATAATTTTCGAAAAGGTTAAAGGAGAAGGCTGGTAGGTATTTGTGGAATGAGGTGCATTTTTTAGCTCTGTGGGCTTTTGTTTCTAAAGAAGTTCAAAAGCTTCCATTTTTTTTTTAATCTTACATAATTGGGAGGGTTTGTCATTGTTTGTGAACACTGAACATTAGGGCTTTATCTAACTCATTTTTCGATTTTTTTGTTCTGGAGTTATCTTGCTGTTTCACATTATTACTTTTGTTGTTTATAGGTTGAGGGACTAGTCCTTGATCATGGCTCTAGACATCCTGATATGAAGAGACGAGCAGAGAATTGTCACATATTGACTTGCAATGTGTCTTTGGAGTATGATAAAAGGTATATATCTAGAAAGTATATTTTCTTTCTTTTTTCAGTTGGCATAATCCTTTTACATTTCCTTTTGTGCCCTTACATGTCTGGTTATATTCCATTTATGCAGACTGTATAGGTAAGTTCTTATAAAAAAGATGTTTAGTTAGTTCTTTACAAGGAGAAATGTGAATTGTCTTGATGACATTTTAACTTCGAACCAAGAAAGAGATGCTTAGGCTTAATCATCACTTTTTCGTTTCGATAGTTAAACGCATTCTCCCTCTTAGATAATTTTTTCAACTAACTCAAGCATGAATCTTTTTTTTTTTCTCTTATTTTTTTCTCTTATTTTTCTTGCATATGCGTCTTGTTAGGTTTCATGTGTAGATAACTTTAAGTTCTTACTGTGCCCCCCCTCTTGACCAGCAATAGAACTCTGAAGAACAGTTTGAAAAGTTGTTCTTTTTTGTTGATAATTTTACCTAATATATTATATCCTTTTTGTGGACATCTTGTTGAAATGCCACTTATTTTATCAAGAATTGGTTGCTATGGACTTTTCCTTAGATCCAGTCTCCTCCAGTTAGGTCTATTTGGACATCCTGAACTGATTATGTTTCATCTGCTAGTGAAATAAATGCAGGCTTTTTCTACTCAAACGCAGAGCAGAGAGAGGCTATGGTTGCAGCTGAAAGGCAACAGGTTGATGAAAGAGTCAGAAAGATTATTGAACTGAAAAATAAGGTAGAGAATTCAAAGTGCAGCATGTTGTACTCTGAATATGTAACATTGTAGCAGTTATATATTCTATGATTTGTAAATTGCCTATGCTTCTGATCTTGTGTAGGTTTGTTCGGGTAATGACAACAACTTCGTTGTTATCAATCAAAAGGGTATTGATCCTCCATCATTGGACCTTCTCGCAAGAGCTGGGGTAAGTTGCTGACTGCCATTATTGTCATCAAATCAATAAACACACATTCAAGTTAAATCTTCAAGTCAGTAGCTGGGCCTTAGAAAGAACTTCATTTGTGCTTTCACTTTCATGTCTTGCAAGATTTTTACTTTTATCCAAAGGATGAGCACATATTTTATGTTGTTGCATACAAATCTGTGCAGGCCATTTCTATGCCTCAAATCAAAAGAATTTAGAAGTCTTGATTCTCTATGACATTGAAGTGGTTGTATATTTATGGTCAATTTGTTGTACTTTTCATTTTTAATCAGTTGAAGTATAGATCTCTTTTTTAGGAATAAGTATCGACTGCTAGGTAAAAATGAATAATAGTTCTTTTCAGTCACTGAAGTTGATTGGTAGCCTCTGTTTGAAGTGGAAAATTGATGCAGTGTGGAAGGGCCAAGCATGTGTCTCACTGTATCCAAGAAACTAGAAATCATTCTTATCCCTCCACTCAGCTTTATGAAGTTACATTATATGAACTTTATGCTCATGGTGGGTCAGTGTTGTAAAATGCGGCCTAGGCGGCAGCCGACCGCAACGCTTTTAGGGTAATCGGCTAGTCTAGGCGGATTGGCGCCTTATCGGTGCCAGGCGCTGTAGGCGAGCTAGGCAGTGATGATTCCCCCTAGGCGGCGCTTAGGGCATTTTTTCTTTTAAGAAAACAACCCTAAAACAATGTACTTTTAGGGTTTTTTAAAATGAATCCCAAAACGACATTGTTTTGGGTTGTCTTCTTAAAAAACCCTAAGACTTTCTTTTTCTTCTTCTTGTCCTCCTCCGCTGTTCTCTCGCCTCTGCCGAGGAATTACCTAGGCACTGCCCAAGCGCCCTAGGCACCTGCCCACCGCCCGACTAGCACCAAGCGCTTTTTACAACACTGGTACGTAAGTAACCTAGTCTGACTATAAAAAATACAATTGCTAGGAAAGACTTGGAATTAAAACACCCAGGAACTTGACCAACATAGCTAACTAGGCCAACAAAGAAAAGCTTAAGCTTTATGATTTGTTGGAACGAACAGAATAAATGATCCACATACTCTTGACCAGACAGAAAATTGCATAAGGTTTCCCCCTTCAACAGGATAAATGAGCAGCATTTATCATCATATCAGCCATATATACATAGATGTAATATATTTTATCATATACTCTGACTTTGGACTAATAATCTTGTGTCTTTAAATATATTCAACTGTTAATCCTTGAGTATTCGGTGAAAAATATTTCCTCAAATTTGTTAACTTTCTTTTTATAACATGATTTCCACCTAGAATAAAATAGTTTGGTTTTAGCGATCCTTTGAATTTTATGTAGCTGTTACTTGTCAGATTTTTCTCTTTAATTTTTGGCCTGGCTATTTAATCTTTGATAGCAACAAACTATAAAAGGCTGAAGTGATGTATGCATCAAGTACTCTTATAGGGAAACAAGATTTTGGGGATTGTAATTATCCAATTAAACACGATAACTTGGTGAAATCTAAATCCTCCAAACTTTAACCACATTTTTTAAGGTTAGCTTTAATACATAAATTACTTAATGGATTTTTCATCATCTTTATTTGTGTGCTCAACATGGACTTCCTATTTTTCTGTTTCAAATTACATTGATGTAGAAAAAAGTGGGGTACTGTGTTAAGCCCTTTTCTTTTTTGACATCATGGTTTTGCAGTGTGGAGATTTAGTAGAGTTTTTAGTAGTATATATAATGTCGAAAATTAAATGAAATCTGGTTCATTATATGCATCCCTATAGATGTAATTATGTACGTTAGCCATTTTATGTTTTGGATATTGCCTCTTATGCAATATAGATTGACCACCTTGTCCATCTAGTTATAAAGAAAATTAAATGCAGAAATACAGAATTGCAACTATTACCAAGGTCTCATTATTGGATATTGTTTTAAGGATTGTGATGATGACTTGCCTGGCTTCTGGTCTTAGTTATAAAATTTGGGTTATGTTGTCTCTTTTGTTTCTATATTTTGTTTAAAACTTGCTTATTTAATGATTTTATAGATAATTGCCCTTAGAAGAGCAAAACGAAGAAATATGGAGAGGTTGGTTTTGGCATGTGGAGGAGAAGCCGTAAATTCTGTTGATGATTTAACTCCCGACTCCCTTGGTTGGGCTGGACTAGTCTATGAGCATATTATTGGAGAAGAGAAGTATACATTTGTGGAAAACGTGAAGAATCCTCATTCTTGTACAATTTTAATCAAAGGTACTTGGAATTTGTTTGAGAATCTCCATAATTTCTATAAAACTGAAGTTGTTTTTATTCACACACACTCAGCTAACAATTATTTCAATCAAATAGTGCTTATATGATATGCACTTTTGTCTTGTATTATCTGTTTTTCTTATCATCACTGCCATGTGTAAATGTTATAGGACCTAATGACCATACAATTGCCCAAATTAAGGATGCTGTGCGTGATGGGTTGAGAGCAGTCAAAAATACTCTTGAAGATGAAGCCGTTGTATTGGTAAGTTTTGCTCAATTTAGAATTTATGCACTGTAAGCTAATTCCTTGGTTTTAACTATAAGATTATGATTAATGATTTAATACTGTTCTGTTTTTCTCTTTGGTGCCAATTGCCTTGAACATTTTGTGTACGTTATTAATAATGATTTAATATTGTTTTGTTTTTCTCTTTGGTGCTAATTGCGTTAAACATTTTGTGTACTTCCTATGCTCTGTCCTAAAAAATGCTCATAAAGAACAGGCATCTATTGCATATGGTTGTTAAAAGACATATTGCATCTGTTTGTACCCTGGTGAAATACATGTCTGTGCACTCAATAAATATCCAAATCATTTTTTCTTGATGTTCAATGATTCTGCTTGGTAGTAACTGAAAGCAGAGATGGTTACACTCAATTGTGCAGATATATTCTGGTAACAGGTTGAGATAATGAGAACCTGAAAGAATAAATTTACTAGTGTATTATATAATATAAACAAAATTTATTTGATTGGGTAGAGTTTTGGCAAACAGAGTAAAATCCATGTATATTGTGGTGGAACAGCAGTTAAATTTTTAATATATAGTGATATCCACTGTCAATGTTGGCTGTTGGCACAGCTTGAAGTTCAATCTCAATAATTGGGGGAGCTGCAGTAATTTAGAGGGGTGTTTAAGGCTTTGTTTTGGAAGTATTTTAGAGGGTTCTTGTGTACAGTTTAGATTGTTTTGAGCACTGCACTTTTTGTATTTTACTAATTTCTTGGAATTTGAGAGATTTTGGTCTTCCTGATGAACCTTTGGTGCACCTCTCTTTAGTATCTATTTTCTTTCTTTTCATAAATTTCTTGTGACTTTCAAAATAAATAAATGAGCTTGAAGTTCAACATTTATTTCATTTGTAAAAATATTATTTCTAAAAGCTTGGACTAAAGAGAAAAAATGTGATTTGTTGGTATAAGTAGATCAAGGTGACAGGTTGATCTTCAATAGCTCAAGTGGTGTGTGCAAGTGCTACTTGGTCTGATGTCATGAATCATGGCTTCAGTGGTGGCATTGTTACTTACACATCTTAGGTGTTAATATTGCTGATGTATTTTTGTTTCTAAAATCGTTGTCATTTGCTTTAATGCACAAGCTTCTAGTTAGTGAGGTAGTATGTTTCTATTGTTGATCAGGGGGCAGGAGCTTTTGAAGTTGCAGCCAGACAATACCTAGTCAATGAAGTGAAAAAAACCGTTCAAGGGGTATTATTTCTGTTTAACAAAATTTAATTGTTTTTTGTTTTTGAAGGATAATTTAACTACGACATTGGTTATCTTTTTAATGTTTTGAAACTTTTCTGATGTTTACCAACATGGAACAGCGTGCCCAACTGGGAGTAGAAGCTTTTGCTGACGCGCTTCTTGTGGTGCCTAAGACACTTGCTGAGAATTCTGGGCTTGACACTCAAGACGTGATCATTGCCCTTAAGGTATATACTTTTTTCACTTACCATGCTTATATTGATTAATTTGAGCAATGTCATAACATCCGCTTATATATTCAGAGCGAGCATGACAGGGGGAATGTTGTGGGATTAAACCAGCATTCAGGAGACCCCATTGATCCCCAAATGGAGGGTATCTTTGACAACTACTCTGTGAAGCGTCAAATTATAAACTCAGGGTATGTGAGAACTCGTTATCTTCTTTGCTCCCAATTTGTTTTGTGGTCGTTACATGCGCCTTTCGTTTTATGTATCTATTTCGTATCATTGGACCTTAATTGATGGGGAATTTCTGGGCATATTGATAAACTTTTGAAAATCGATTTCAAAGTTTTATTACTATATTGTATTTACATAATTTGACAATCAGGTGGTGCTCTGTTTTGCAGGCCTGTAATTGCATCCCAATTGTTATCGGTGGATGAAGTGATCCGTGCTGGTCGAAATATGAGGAAACCAAATTAGCTGATTGACTGAGCATTTATTTTTTGTAATATGGAGTTTAGGTTTTGTCTTCGCTGTTAGATGTGTTATGGGTGGCCATGAACGGGATTGTGAGGGTGGTTTTGTTTTGATGCACTAGCTTTAAGCCCACGATAAACCTACGCGGGAATCTCCATTTCTGTGTTTAATTACTTTATGAATATTAAGTATGAACCAATTTTGTTTTCTTTTTCTATTTTATTTTCTCGAGATACCGCAAGAGTCAAATCCAATATATATATATATTTTTTAAACATAATTGAAATTTAACAAACTTCAATTAAAATTAGTTGGTAGATCAATTATTAATTAATAAAATAAAAATATTAGTTTTTTTAAAAAAGTTAAAAAGATAAAAAAGCATATTCAAAAATGGAAATTATTATTAATTTTTTTTAAAAAAAAATGATAACGGGAGGTCTACGTTTGCGGCCTTTGATGGAGATAGAGGCTGACTACTCCTATGGATTGATGTTTGCAGATTCTGATGAGATTGTCATCCCTAAGGAGATAGAGGCTGACTACTCCTATGGATTGATGTTTGCAGATTCGGATGAGATTGTCATACCTAAGATGAGTAAATTTTTCCATAATTCTAAACGAGCATGGGTCCCCATCTCTCTGTCCTCATAATGTATTTTTATTTAGGGATAATTATTCCGGTGACCATCGAATTGATGACACACTATCAAAATGGTTATTGGATTAGAAAGTTATTCCAAAATGACCAATTTTGGCAAACTTTGTGACACTAATGACCATTCCATCCAATTCCATCTAATTTCATACAATGAGTGGTATTCTGGTAAATAAGGGAATGACATTAATTTATTAAAATTTTTTTTTTAAAATCAATTTTTTCTTTTGTTTTTTGAAATGAATAATTATATTTAGTGTGTATACATATATACACACTAAATATAAGATATTTTGTTTAAATTCAGACGGAAGAGATTAGAATTATATTAAGATAGCATTTTGGCCTAAATTATTCTTCTTTCTAGCTAACTTGTATATTTTTTAATATATATTTTGTTTAATCTTCTATCTCATTGACTATTCTTATCAATTTAATCGAAAAATATTTATTTAAGGGTAACAACTGTCATCCAAAGATATGATTTATATATTTATATTTTATTAAAATAAATTATTAATAAAATAACCTTAAATAAAATGATTACGAGAATAAATAACTTGATTAAAATTAAATAAATCAAAATACTTTCCCCATCAATGACACCAACATTTAAACCCTAATTTTATTTTAAGTATCAGTTTTTTATTTTTTATTTTATTCTGGTTCATCTTTAAATCTTCTTCACATACGCATTATCAGTTCTAATACGAGCCAAATTAAAGATAGCTTTATCTTCATTTAGAGCCACCCAATTATGCCATCTTCATTTTAGAGCGCTATATGTTTATATATATGAGCTTGATTGAAGTAGGAATTTTTGTAATTACTTCTCTTTGTTGTGTTTTGTGACAACCATATTGCTCACATGTTGGCCAAGAATGCTCTTCTGCTTGAAGAGGATAGGTTTTGGATGGAAGAGTACCTGTGTTGCATAGCCAAAGAGGTTCTGGTGGACTTATCTGCTTACTTGTTTGTTCTTTGTTTGTTGTTTCTTTCAAAAAAAAAAAAAAAAAAAAAAAAAAAAGTTGAAAACTGAAATGAGGATTTAGTTTAGATTATTTTTTGGAAATCAATTTTTTCTTTTGTTTTTTGAAACGAATAATTATATTTAGTGTATATATGTATATCATATCTCAAATATATATATATATATATATATATATATATTTCTTAAGAAGATTAAGGCTACAAAATCTACAAAATCTAAAAAACAAAGAACAGACACGTGTATTGATACACACTAAATATAATTATTCTTTTCAAAAAACAAAAGAAATGGTTTAGATCAATACACGTGTCTCTTCTTTGTTTTTTAGATTTTTTAGATTTTGTAGCCTTAATCTTCTTAATATATATATATATATATATATATATATATAAATATTTGAGATATGATATACATATATACATACTAAATATAATTATTCGTTTCAAAAAACAAAAGAAAAAATCGATTTCCAAAGAATAATCTAAAATAAATCAAAAAAATCTAAAATAAATCCTCATTTCAGTTTTCAACTTCGTTGACAAAGTCACAAAACACAACAAAGAGAAGTAATTACAAAAATTCCTACGTCAATCATGCTTATATAAACATGTGGCGCTCTAAAATGAAGATAGCATAATTGAGTGGCTCTAAAATGAAGATTGAGCTATCTTTAATTTGGCTCGTATTAGAGTTGATGATGCGTATGTGAAGAAAACTTAAAGAAAAATCAGAATAAAAAAATAAAAAATTGACACTTAAAATAAAATTAGGGTTTAAATGTTGTTGTCATTGATGGGGAAAGTATTTTGATTTATTTAATTTTAATCAAGTTATTTATTCTTTGGGAAAATTGCACAAACATACCCTGACTTTAACACATATATAAGGCATAATCCAGTTTTACTAAAATTACAAGAAAATACCCTTAACTAACCGTTGACTAACCGTTGACTGACAGTTGACCATACTAAATGATAAAATGACCAAAATGCCCTTCTTCAATGTTTTATTAATTTTTATTTTTTAAAAATACTGTAAATATTAAAATAATTAAAAACTAATTAATTAACAATATAAAATTTAGAAGTCAAATATTACAAAATGTCCAAATTACCCCTCAATATTATAATTTTTTTTAATTTTTTAATTGTTTGATAACTGTTTCGTAGGTCTCTATGGAGATCAATTGCTATTTATTTTTTGCTTTTAACATTTAATTTGATTTTCTTTTCTTTAAAAAAATACAAATTTAAATTGTTTTGGTTGGCTTTTAATATATAATTAACAGTTATCAAACAATTAAAAAATTAAAAATATTATAATATTGAGGGGTAATTTGGACATTTTGTAATATTTGACTTCTAAATTTTATATTGTTAATTAATTAGTTTTTAATTATTTTAATATTTACAGTATTTTTTAAAAATAAAAATTAATAAAACATTGAAGAAGGGCATTTTGGTCATTTTATCATTTAGTATGGTCAACTGTCAGTCAACAGTTAGTCAAGGATATTTTCTTGTAATTTTGGCAAAACTGGATTATGCCTCATATATGTGTTAAAGTCAGGGTATGTTTGTGCAATTTTCCCTTATTCTTTTAATCATTTTATTTAAGGTTATTTTATTAATAATTTATTTTAATAAAATATAAATATATAAATCATATCTTTGGATGACAGTAGTTATCCTTAAATAAATATCTCTAGATTAAATTGATAAGAATAGTCAATGAGATAGAAAATTAAACGAAATATATATTAAAAAATATACAAGTTAGCTAGAAAGAAGAATAATTTAGGCCAAAATGTTATCTTAATATAATTCTAATCTCTTTCGTCTGAATTTAAACAAAATATCTTTTATTTAGTGTGTATACATATATACACACTAAATATAATTATTCGTTTTAAAAAACAAAAGAAAAAATTAATTTAAAAAAAAATCTAAAATAAATTAATGCCATCCCCTTATATACCAAAATGCCACTTGGATGGAATTGGATAGAATTAGATAAAATAGCCATTAGTGTCACAAAGTTCACCAAAAATGGCCCCAGTGGCCGTTTTGATAGTGTGTCATCAATTCGATGGCCACCGTGGTAATTATCCCATATAATTTTTAAGTTATTAAATTATATTTAATTACTGAACCCTTTTTTTTTTTTTTTTTTTTTCCTTACATTACAAAATATTACATTTTATTTATATAAAAAAAAAAACTGTTAGAAAGGACATTGTAGAGTATTGAATCATGGTCCATAACTCTTGTCCAAATAATTATATTTTCCATTCCCTTCTCCTCCTTTTTATATTGGTTAGATATCTCATTCATTTATCTATTTATCCAATGTGGGATGTGGGATAAATGAACTTTTATATTATATATGTCCAACTATTGTTGTATACTTGTACTGATATATCCTCATCATTCATGCAGCCTTTTAGTATCTTACGCCGCTCTCTCCGGCCTCCGGGACATAGATATATATATGTATATATATATATATATATACACAACTGGTTTCCCTTGTGGTGATGGCCAAGGACATGTAAATATATTTCGAACCGTTAAGCATTGTTTACCTTTATCTTATTGTTATGTTAACATGCAAAATGTAATTAACTTGAAAGACATGCATACTGATTGCCTTTGGGTACACTGGTACAGTAGGTTTTTTAAATACAATGAGGGGATAATTGTCTTGACAAAGTTATTATGGAATAGTATATCAAAGAATTGACGAAGTAGTGTGTAAGATATGGGACTGCAACAGCCAAATATGCTTCAAGGAAAAATGTGGGTGTCCGTGTACCTGATGATGCCATATGGCAAGCAATACTTAAAAGGGGGAATTGCATTTTAGTCCCTATAGTTTGCCTTATTCTGGGTTTAATCCACGGTTATTTTTTTTTGTAACTTTTAGTCCTTCTGTGACAGAATCCGTCAAAAGACAGATTCTGCCATGTCAGTCGAACTAAAAGACCATAATGCCCCTGAAGGTTGTTGATAATAATGAAAAGACCATTTTACCCTTCATTAAAAATTAAAAAACTAAAAAATTAAAAAACAGATTTTATAATAATATATATATAACAGATTTAAAAAAGAAAACAAATATAAAATAAATAATATTTTATCATCAGGTTTCATCTCCATTTTTCATCATCATCATCATCTCATCTCCAGATTTCATCATCAGATTTCAACCTGAATCACCATCAACACCCATCATATGTTCATCACCATCAACAACTCAACACCCACACCATCATCTGCAACTTAACACCCACACCATCATCTGCAACTCAACTCATCATCAAATTTCAACTCGAATCACCATCAACACCCATCATATGTTCATCACCATCAACAACTCAACACCCACACCATCTGCAACTCAACACCCACACCATCATCTGCAACTCAACTCAACTCACCATCAGATTTCAACTCGAATCACCATCATCACCATCTGCAACTCAACACCCACACCATCATCTGCAACTCAACTCAACTCACCATCAAATTTCAACTCGAATCACCATTATCACCATCAACAACTCAACACCCACACCATGATCTGCAGAAATCATCACCCACACTACCACCACACCATCAACCTATCATAAATCAAATCCTTACCATGAGCCACCCAAACCCAACCTCTAGCTGTCGAACAGATCGGCGCCGCTGGAGATGGAAGATTGCGACAGGGACTCGGCGCCGAACAGATCTCCTCCACAAACCCTTTTGCCTCTCATGGGTACCTCCTTTTTGGCTTCTTCGCTGTCGTCGCAGACCGAAGTGACACGATTTCGGGGTTTGATTATAGTGTTTCTGTGTTGGATTTCAAGGTTTCTAGGTTCGTTTTTGTTGCTGAGGGTTTTTGGGTTAGTTTTGACGGCAGAGGGCTGCTGGGTTCTTCGTCGGCGGCGACGGTGGCGACGTCGTTTGGGGGGTTCGTCTGCGGTGGCGGTTGATCGGTCGGCGATGAGGATTTCTGGTTTCGTTTTGGTGGTGGTTGAGGACGATGAGGATGATGATGGTGTTGAGGAGAGAGAAATGGCGTTTGAGGGAGTGAGAGAGATGAGAGAAACGGTAGAGAAGATGATGATTTTTGTAAAAAAAAAAAAAATTTTGTTTTGTTTATAATTTCAGTGGAGAAGATGATGAGATTAGGTAAATAAGTTTATTTATTTTTATTAAAATATAAATTTTGATTTTAATTTCTGTTATTTTAAAATTAAATATTTAGTAAAATTAAATTTTGAATGTTAAATGACGTGGCATGATCTCATCCACTCATTTGTTTTTTTATTTAATATATTATTAATTATATTTTTTAAATTACCATTATAACATTTAGCCCTAATTACCCTTTCTATCCCCACTGATGAATTTACCTATTTACCCCCGTTGACCCTCGTTGACTTGATGGAAACCTAACAGAATTGGACGGTAGGGACTGGAATTCATATTGTCAGAATACAGATGGACTGAAAGTTACAATACAAAAAAAACCGTGGACTAAACCCAGATTAAGGCAAACTATAGGGACTAAAATACAATTTTCCCTACTTAAAAAGATGGATGCACCATTAATATCCACAAGGTTGGTTTTATCTACACAATATATATTTATTTTATATTTCTCTATTTTTTTCATGATTATTTTATTAATATCCACAAGGTTGCTAGTCAAATGTGTCAGGGAGTAGGTACTTGGTACATGTTTTAATCTGAAAATACTTTGACAAAATGCCAAGAATCAGTTCATTTAAGGTGTTACGTTGCAAAAACACATTCATCCAAACTAAGCCACGTGAATAAATAGAGAAGTTCATTTATCCCATATCCCATATTGGATAAATAGATAAATGAATGAGATATCTAACCTATATAAAAGGAAGGAGAAGGGAAAGGAAAATATAATTACTTGGACAAGAGTTATAGGCCATGGCCAAATACTCTAAAATGTCTTTTATAACATATTATTTATTTATAAATAAAATGTAATATTTTGTAATGTAAAAAAAATTAAAAAAAAACAAAAAAAACCTGGAACCGTCGGTTCAAACCGGAACCGAACCGAACCGAACCGAACCGGAACCGGAACCGTTAGTTCTAATCCGGTTTGAACCACCCGGTTCCGTGAACCTTGGAATCGGAAAAACGGTTTCGGTTTCGATCGGTTCGAGCCTAAACCTTGCCAGGTCTAGTTATTATACTGTTGAAATTATGATTACACCGACAAGTACAACCACCCCAATATTACCAACCTTGAAAATCAATTCAAATAATAAGTAAAATTACCATGATTTAGTTAAGGGTTTGTAGGAATAATATGAAGAGTAATTGGCACAAATCCCCCTAGACTATACCAACTTTTGCATGTTACCCCCTAAACTATTTTATTAGGCACTAAACCCCCTGAACTATCACTTATTGGCAGACCAAGACTAAAGATGCCGCCTCAGGGGGGAAAAAACCCAAAGGATTGCAAATAAGTGATAGTTCAGGAGGTTTAGTATCTAATAAAATAGTTTAGGGGGCAATATGTAAAATCTGGTATAGTCTGGGGAGATTTGTGCCAATTACTCTAATATGAAAACAAAATTGTGGGTGTGCGAGTGTGCGACTGTGTCATGACTCACGTGTGACCATTTTTGTCGAATTTATAATTTAATAAAAGTTGTAGTGTTAATTGTCTTCAGAAAATGAAATTTTGTCTGCTAGTGTTTTTTCTTTTCCGTATGGGCCAAGAATTTAGGTTGAAATTTGTGACATGCATGTAACACGTTATAAATGTTTTTAAATAACTAAAACGTTTTTTTTTTTCTTTTATTTGAAATATTTAATTAAAAAACAGCAATATCCAAAATGTTTTCAAATTATGCTTTCCAAAAAAAAAAAAAAAAAAAAGTTTTGGATTATAAAGTAATTAAAACATCTTAAGAAAATAAAATCAAAAAACCTTTTTAACTAAAAAGAAAGGGAATTTCAAACATCTACATTATTCTTATCTTGTCACCATAATTCAATTTATTTCCACATATGTCCCTTATATGAAAACATATATAGAGGCATACTAAGGGGGTGTATTGGATTGAGATTTTAAACAAATTCATATATATATGCATGATATACAAGCAATTTTTCTCTCATAAGCACACAATATATGTATATCTATAGCATACTAATACACATTACTAGTTCTAGAAATTTTGTTTTTCAATAATTAGATGACTTAAGAGATATTAGGCCATATGATACTATAAAATGGCTCTTGTGCTTGTTTTTGAGAATTTTGAATGTGTTGATGGCTATTATTCATACTATTGTGGTATTTGTTTATGCGCATTTTCATTATGTGTTGATGCTTGTTTTAAAAAAGTATATCTTGTTTGGGTTTTTTCAACTCAGGCCAGCTAGTTAGTTTGAGTTTCTCAACCCAGGTCAATGTGTTAGCTAGCAAATTTATAGGACCCAAATTTAAAAAAGTCCAAAAAGTCTAGATAATCATAATAGTCTATAAATAAAGTCCAAAGACTCTTTTTAAAAATTCTTCTGAAAGTTTAGTCCATATAATCTTAATAGTCTTTAAAATCATACAAATCCATAACATCATAATACCCCAAAATTGTCTATTAAAATCTCAATCCAATACACCCCCATTAGGGAGTTCAAAAATTAAATGGCACCTTTAAGAGGTGGCATTTCAACACTATCACTATTTTAAAAGCTTATGTTTAAAAAGCACCAAAATGGGTTTCTTCCAAAAATACCCTTTCCACGTCAGCTAATTTGAATTTAGTTTTGTTCCATTTTTTATTTTTGCTTTTCAGTTTACAGTGAGAGTGTGAGAGTAGAGTGAGAAAGTTTCGTCGACATATCAGCCAACACGCGATGGCGACGGCGACGGTGGACCACAAATAGGATTACGGCGAAGTCAACGACCTTTCCCACGGCCAACGACGACTATAGCGGGTTTCAATCTCGGTAAAAAAACGAGGTATGTAAGATTTTCAAACTATTTTGAAGTTAGATTTGATTGTGTTTTGTTGGGATACTCATTCAATTTGTATTGTTAAAGTGTTAGATCTATATCCTAGGGTTTGATTTTGTAAGTTTTCGGGTTTGAAATTGGAATTTTCGATTGGGGAAGAAGATGAACAGTAACTATTTAAGAGAATTAGGTTAGTTTCTGAGACTTTTGTATAACCTTTCCGAGACTTTTGAATAAGCTATTAGTTTCCGAGTCTTTTATAACATGTTTCAAGACTTTTTTCTGAGACTTTTGAATAGGCTATTAGTTTCCGAGTCTTTTATAACATGTTCTGAGACTTTTGAATAAGCTATTAGTTTCCGAGTATTTTATAACATGTTTTGAGACTTCTGAAATACTTTCTAAGACTTTTCAATAAGCTATTAGTTTCCGAGTCTTTTATAACATGGTCCAAGACTTTTACCCGAGACTTTTTAAATACTTTTCGAGACTTTTCAAATACTTTCCGAGACTTTTCGATAAGCTATTAGTTTCCGAGTCTCTTATAACATGTTGTGAGACTTTTATCCGAGACTTTTATATTGCTTTCTGAGACTTTGTTTTTGTGTTCCGAGACATACTAGGAAAAAATTTATGACCTTAATTATGTATGCATATTGGTTTTTGAATTGCAAATGGTGAATTTGAGGGCCAGGTTAAAAACTCCCTAGAGAGACTAGTATGAGGCCAAAATTACTCACCACAACCATATGGAACTCCTACAAGTATTCGAGGATGCAATTAATGGAGTAGTAGAAAATGGGGTTGAAGAGTGAGATAGGTATCATCAACAGTGTTCTAGTAATCGGTCTAGGCGATGACGGCCGCTGCTAGTAGGGGTTATTCAGCCTTCCTAGGCGGCTAGGTGACTAGTCGGCGACTAGCTCAGATTAATCGGTCGCCTAGACTGATTTATATAGCCGATTAATCGACAAAATCGTTTAAGGAAAAAAAAAATTAAGTTGTAGCCAACGTCATTGCTGGAGTTGCCGTCGTCGTCCATGTATGGGAGAAGCACATTTGCGAGTTTAGAGAAAAGGAAAAAAAAAAAAAAAAAGCTTATAAAAAAGAAATCTGAGAAGAAAATCTTGAGTTGCAGAGAAGAGAATTGATGAAGATGAGTTTGAGATTTGAAGAGAGTGTGTGGTTGAAAATTGAAATGGGAAAACGTGATAGAGAAGAGAAGAAGGGGTTTATATATGGAAGAAGAAGAAGGAAAATTTTACAAGGTTAGAAGGTAAAATCATACATGTAAACCCTTTAATTTAAGTGAAGGGTAAGAAAGTCAATTTACATTTCCTGTAACTTAAGAAAGAATTGATTGATTTTTAAAAACATAGGAACCGAACCAGTGAAAATGGACAAGCAGTACTTAAAAAACAAATAATTCAAAAAAATATATAGGGACCAAAATGACAATTCACCTAAAAAAAACTAATGTTAGTGAAAATGTTAAAAAGTATAATTTATTAATTAATTTTAATTGTATTTGCACATCACCTCAGCACAAACGGAAGTGCATCTCCCTTACACATTAGTGGTGAATGGTTTAAATTCCATCATGCACATTTTAGTTCAATGGCGCCCAAATAATAGCAACACAGTAATGACAATTTACTTGCTATGTCATTTGGATTGGTTTTTAAACTATTTTTTTGGGTTGTGTATCATTAGTGTAACAATTTTAAGTATTAACATCCTTACTCAAGACCATATATATGGAATTTGAAACAAAATCATTAGACTAAAGGCAGTGCCGGTCCTAACTATTCTGAGGCCCCTGGGTGAAATCTAAAAAATGGGCCCCATACCAACAAAATAATCCTCACTTCATCCTAAAATAAAAATAAAAATTAAAAAAATCCATGATTTTTATGTCTCCTGTTGTTAATTTTTTATTTTTATTTTTGGGGTGGAGAAGAAATGAAGAATATATAGGTAATAGGTGATAGGAAATTATGAAACTTTAAAAAATTTGGTTTTGTACTAGAATAAAACAAATTGGGCTAGGTTCTAATTTTTTTTTTTAGTATTGTTTGAGCTATTTTTTTGGATTTTTATTTTTTTATTTTTTATTTTTTATTTTACAACTTAACTTATAATAAAAATTCACATCATATATTTGGGACCTCTAGACATGACGAGCCCGGGGTGGGCGCCCACCCCAGCGCCGCCCCTGACTAGAGGCCATCCGTATTATTGAAGATCCACACATTTAATTTAGTAATATTACTCTTAAGATTTAAAAATTACAATTGAAAAAAGAAAAACTTGGCCGGTCGCTTTCAAAGATACTTGGAATTGTAAACTATAATATTTCTCGTATCTAATAGTGTTTTAATGAATATTAATTAAGATTAATACGTGTTAATGTTCTCATGGTCTGCCCATAAATACTGATCAATCCAATCTAAAACTGCCCACAACTTATAACTTATTAGACAAATTAAAACATGTCTTCTCTGCAAACCGCCATGTCCATGTCCATGTCCTTCAACAATCCTCACTCCCACTTTGATGAACATGGATGGGTTATCAACATCCGCCGAACCCTCGAAGAAGAGCTTGAAAATGACACAGAAATCCCAGTCTCCATCTTCAACGTCCCCAAAACCCTAATGTCCACCGATCCTGATTCATACACTCCTCAAGAAGTCGCCATCGGTCCCTACCACTACTGGCGTCCCCAGCTTTACGAGATGGAGAGATACAAGCTAGCTGCAGCTAAGCGAACCCAGAGACACCTCCACAACGACTGTAGCACCGATCTCAAGTTCGACCACGTCGTTGATCAGTTGCTCATGCTGGTGCTCAAGATCCGAGCTTCTTATCACAAGTTTCTGAATTTTAGTAACGAAATGTTGGCTTGGATGATGGCCATCGATGCTTCCTTCTTGCTTGAGTTTCTTCAGATTTACGCCGTAAAGCAAGGTAAATTAGTTCCATCATCTGGAAGTACAAGTTCAATGTCCCATTTGGTTGATTACGCAGGGACTAAATCGGCTCACAATGCTATTCTTAGAGATATGCTCATGTTAGAGAATCAAATTCCTTTGTTTGTTTTGCGAAAAATGCTTCAAGTTCAATATCCTACGTCGTTGGAATTAGCTGACAATCTGTTGCAGGCCATGTTAATCGGATTCTGCGATGAGGTTTCGCCTTTCAAGTTGACGAAAGCTGATAATAAAGTAGTCCAACAGGTTTCAGAAGCTGCCCACTTGCTTGATTTCTTGTACGGAACAATTGTCCCCAAACCAGAACGACCTTGTAACGTTACAGAGATGGATCAGATCATACAAAACGGCGAATCTTCTGAAGATGGGGACGAACAAACATTCTCAGGAGATTCAACTAACGTGAAGAAATTCTTCACTGAGCTTTGGAAGATACTATCCCACTTAAACAAAGGACCGATACGACTAGTCAAGATTTTTTTCAAGTTGCCTTGGAAAATTCTCTCCAAGCTTCCCGGATTCCAAATCTTATCGCAACTATTACCGCAAGTAAAGGAAGACATGAAGGACGAAAACGAGAGCTCGAACTTGAACAACGACGCGAACAAACCACCATTAGTGGAGGAAATCACAATCCCTTCTGTTACCGACCTGGCAAAGTCTCAGGTTCGTTTCTCGTCCTCTAACGGTGACATATCCACTATCAGCTTCGACGCCAAGACTGTTACGTTGTACCTTCCCACAATCAGTCTAGACATGAACACAGAGGTTGTCCTAAGAAATCTAGTAGCTTACGAGGCGTCAAACGCATCTGGGCCGTTGGTTTTTACGCGTTACACGGAGTTGATGAACGGGATTATTGATACGGAGGAGGATGTGAAGTTGCTTAGGGAAAAAGGGATCATTCTGAACAGGCTCAAGAGTGATGCTGAGGCTGCAAATCTGTGGAATGGAATGAGCAAGTCGCTTAGATTGACGAAAGTGCCCGTCATCGATAAAGTGATTGAAGATGTTAACAAGTATTACAATGGACGATGGAATGTTAAATTGGGGAAATACATGAAGATTTATGTGTTTGGTTCTTGGCAGTTTCTTACGTTGCTGGCTACCCTTCTCCTCTTGCTTTTGATGACATTACAATCTGTTTGCTCTGTCTATAATTGTTCTCGTCAATTTAATTTAACCACATAATTTCTGCCCATAGTAGTTTCACCGGCACTAATCAGGTATGTGATACCGTACTTTTTTTTTTTTCTTTTTTTTTTTTTTTTTTTTTTCTTTTTTTCACGTGGGATTCCAAATAGACACGGTTCTATTTTAGAATTCTATATGAAAAAATATATACGGGATGCCATACCTGATCATCTTTTTTTATTTTTATTTTTATTTTTATTTTTATTTTTTAAGTGTGACATATAAGATTTTGGTTTGTTTTCGGTGTGCATAATAAAGAAGTGATTTTTATTTTTATTTTTTATTTTAATTTTCTGACTTATATTCGCGACTGCGTCGAATATGGATTAATATGTTCGCTCAATATTCAATATGGCCTCTTTCTCTTTTTCCTTGATATAAAATGTGTTTAAATCTTTAACTATTATTATTATTATTATTATTCTTATAACTACTAAAGTCTGTATTATTTTAAGGGTGCTATTGTATATAACGTTATAAGATATTTAATATCTATTAAATTGAAATTTAATGTTAAAAATTAAAAACAATAGAAAAAAAAATTGATAATTTCTGCATTACAACTATACATGTATTCTATAGTTACATTTTGAAGGTTTTATATATAGAAATTTTCAAATCGGTGCGAACTGATATAACTTACATCAGTGCGTTGCATGTGGATCATTAGATTTACATGCTTTGACTCAGTGTTTATGCACTTGTCCGTGCTTCTCAATTTACATGCTTTGCTGGTTTACATATAACGATTATGTAAGTTATATCAGTGCACATCAGTGCGTTGCATGTTGATTACTAGATTTACATGCTTTGACTCAGTGTGCATGCACTTGTTAGTGCTTCTCAATTTACATGCTTTGTTGGTTTGCATATAATGATTATGTAAGTTATATCAGTGAACACTGATCAGAAACGGACTATATATATAGAGAGACTCAATTTTGGGATATTTCCGGGTCAAATAAACCAGCAAGCCACGTCCTTTATTAATTATATTGATGTTCATTTTAATAACATAAAGTTGTTACTTTAGTTATGGCTCATCTAATTAATTAATGTAAACATATATAATTAATCATCAAAAATCTTTAACGTGTGTTATAAGAACACGGAAACACTCTTATAGCTACAATTGATAAGTTCTAGATTAAGCTCATTTTATCAATTCTCAAAGTAAAAAATTTTCAAAGAAAAGAATTAAAATTTAATAGAATATAACACTTTTCATAAACGCATAAAAAATAGGGAAAATATCATTTTCGTCCCTATGGTTTACCCTATTATTCATTTTGGTCCTCGTCGTTCCAGTATTGGCCATTTTGATCCCCGTCGTTACAATTAATCCCTATTTTGATCCTCACAGTCCCAATTCCGTTAGGGTTTTTGAAATTTCTGTTAAGTGAGCGAGGGTAAAATGGTAAAATCGTCATACATTCTTCTAGAATCTTATTTAAGAAGGGGAAAACAGTAAAATAATATTAAAACAATTAAAAAATAATAAAATTCTTAATTTCTCTCCCCTCATTCCTCACCATCTATCTCTCATCTTCTCATTCAATCCCATCTCTCTCTCACTCAGTCACTCATTCAACAAAATTAAACCTAGAAACCAAACATATACTCAAACTCCATCATCCACCCAAAATTAAATTTATTACTAATTTAATAATTAAAAAAACAAAATTAATAATTTCAAGAAAAAAAAACAATTAAAATATTGATTTAATAAAAAAAACTAATATTAAAAAAAAATCAATTGATTTCATACACTAGATTCATCCATCTCATCAATCTTCTTCATCCAAATTAAAAAAGAATATCAAAAAATAAAACACTAACCTAAATTAAACACCCAAATCATATCTCCCATCATCTTCTCCACCATCATATCTCCCATACCCAAATCCTAGCTACCTCTCATCATCTTCGTTATCTTCTTCAACACCCAAACTGTAATTGACTGAGAGGACATCTTGATTCCTCTCTTTGTCTCTCGAATCCTTCTCTCTACTCTTCTTTCTCTCCCGTCTCTTCATCGTCGGCGATTAGGGTCGATCTCTCACTCTAAAATCATCTTATTCAAAAATCAAAACCCAGCCATCAAACATCATCTATCTCTGTCTCTCTCACTCATTCTAAATCTTCCGTAAAACCTTAGAAATCTCCATCGCATTTCAATTCAATCAAAAGCAGAGGTTTTTCAATGGCTTCTACGGCTGCCACGTGGTCCCCGAGCTCTCTCCAGCTCTGTTTAGCTCTAAATTGCAGGAACCCCCTGCAATTCTTGTAATGTCTCGCTTCAATAAGCTTAGAGTACGTTTGTGAGAGCTTCTCAAGTAGATCTTTTAGAAGTAGATCTTTTAGAGGTAGAGCTTTTAAATAAAAGTCGTTGGTCGTTTGGTTGTCAATTAAAAGAGAGCTTTTTTAATGATAGAATTACCAAAATACTCTAGTAAATATTAAATTATAGGGTTATATTGGAGATTTTAGTGTTATTAAAAAAACTCCAAAAGATTTACTTGGAAAAGCTTTAAATTTGGGCTTCTCCAAGTAGACGTAAAATAGCTTTTTTAATTATCTAAAAGCTCTATTGGGTGACAACCAAACGATATAAAAAAAAATTGAAAAGAGCTTTTTTAATTAAAAAAGCTCTTTTAGCCAGTAGACAAGCTCTCCCAAACGGACACTTAATCACCCAGTTCACCTCCGCTGCGTCGATAAAAACGGAGCTGGTGTTGATTGTTGATTTTGATTAGGATTCTGGTTTGATTTTTATTTTGGCTGTTGAGTTGGTGTTGATTGGTAGATATCTATTTTGGATTTTTATTTCTTTCTTGTTATGGATTTGTAGATATCTATTTTGTAGTGAGAAAAATGAAGTGGTATGTTGATTTTTGGTTTCGCCCATTTTTTGAAATATTGAGAAAAAAATTTCATACTGGCATTGTTGTTCCTTTACTTATTTATGTGGGCATTTATTATTGTTTATAGCATCAATGCTATATGCATTGAAATAACAACAGTTTACTGGAAACAAACCCATCTCTCTTCTTCTTCTTCTTCTTCTTCTTCTTTAGTTCAGATCAGCGTTGGCTGGGTTTGCTTGATGGTGTGGGTGGTTGGGTTTGACTGGGTTGGGTGTGGATGATTTCTGGGTTCAATTGGGTTTGGGTGTGGGTGGTTTCTGGGTTCGATTGGCTTTGGGTAGGTGGTTTATGGGTTTGATTGGTTTGGGGGTGGTTGACAGTTTCGAAAGAGATCGGATGTCGACAGCATAGGCTGGTGGCTAGGGTTTGGTGGTTTGGGTTTGATGTGGATGATTGTGTTCTAGGTTAGGGTTTGAGTTTGATGATCGTGTTCTAGGTTTGAGTTTGATATTGCAAATTTTTTTTCTTTTCTAGATTTGTTAAAAAAAAAAATAGTTTTAGTTTAGTTTTGTTCAATTTTTTTGTAACACCCAGATTTTTGTAGTTACAATTGCAACACCAATATTTTTGTAGTTGCAATTTCGTTTTTGCTTGTATATATATTCTTTGTTGTTTTTCGTTGATTGGGTTGTTTTTATTTTGATTTTTGTTTGAACGGTTGTTGTCAAGTTTTGGCCTTGCAATTTAAAGGTATGATTTGGGATTAATTTTGTAGGGATTGTGTTTTAAGTAGAAGCAATTGCTATTACAAAATCAGAGTTTAATCTGGTTAAAAAATTAATAAATAATATTTAAAAAAGTCAAGAAGAAGCCAAGAAGAAGAAGATCCACACAAACACTAATTAACAGTTTGATCTGGTCTTTAATGGAGTCTGTACAGTGGAAGAGCCAAGAAGAAGAAGATCGAGATGAGAACAGAGAGAGAGGGAGAGAAAAAGAGAGAATTTGTGGAAAACAGATGGTGGCTTGGGAAATAATCTCATACATTGAGCTCACCACAAAAACATTATTAATAAGCTGACTTTGACTTGACTTGAAAAGTAATAGTAACTTTTGACGGCAAAATTATCCTTGCAAGACCCTAAGACATTTTAAGGGGCATAACAGTCATTTCACCATCTGACCATCTCTTTTAACAAAAAATGTAACAGAAGGACTAAACGGGTCAATATTGAAACGACGAGGACCAAAATGGATAATAAGGTAAACCATAGGGACGAAAATGATATTTTCCCTAAAAAATAACATATAAATATGAAAATCTAACAGAATTATATAACTATAATTGCTCACTGTATAGTTAAAAAAAAAAACACAAATTAATTTCTCCAATTTTCTAAGGGCTCGTTTGGAACGCTGTATTGTATTGTATTGTGTTAGGATTCCCGTTGTTTTTAATTGGCTTATTTCGTGATCAAACCACATGTGGGGATGCTTTGTAAGGGTAGCTTAGATGTTGTTGTTATTGCTTAGGCCCTTTTGAAGACCTCACTATTGACAAGCACCAAAGGTAAATTCTATGTGCTTACTTATCTTGAAGAGATAGTTGCACACACTCACTTAGCATACTTGTTCATATGTGCATTCTCTTCACATGTCACTTTACACACTAGCACTTTGATGTTGTATCTTGTTGTGTGTTTTTTGTGTCTTGTAATTCGTTTCCCGATAGTGTTCGGAAACGTCCGCGCACGCACTAGAATGTGCTTGGTTTTGTGCGAAGACCGCCTATGGAGATGCACTTGGCATCTCCTTGGTTTTCACCTCTGTTGGTGATCGGCGGTCATGATCGGCGGCCTGGCCGCCGAATGAAACCGCCGTTTGAATTCGGCGGTTGAATCGGCGGTTGGATGGCCGCCGATATGGAACGCCGTTTCAGACCTGATTGATTTTATTCTCGGGTTTAATTCGGCGGTGGGAACGGCGGTCACGAAATCGCCGAATGGAACCGCCGTTTCTCCCCTGTTTCGCCGGGAGCAATTCGGCGGTTGTAATCGGCGGCCACCGACCGCCGATTGAAACCGCCGATTGGCGCGCTTCTTTGAAACTTACTTAAACGACCTCACTTTGGCTTGGCACCCTATATATATGCCATTTTGTCTTTAGGTCAATTAAGAGAGTTCATATTCAGATTTCATACTTAGGATATTTTTCAAAGAGAAGAAAAATTCCAAGAACTCATTTTTAATTACTCAAACACCTTTTCCATGATCATCAATCATCATCTAGCATCATCTTAGATCATCTAGATGACATCTTGCATGGATTCTTCATCATACTTTGCTTGGTAAGCTTTTCACTAATATCTTACATATTTTGTGTTTATTTTATCTAGCAATCTCAATTAATTACTTGATTGTTATTGTGTATGCTTTAGATACAAAATTGAGATTAGTATGATGTATGTTTGAGAAGTTGTATTGTGCTAGCATATTAGGTTTTGTACTTGATATTGATTAGCTTAACTATTTGACATGTCATTTAGTTTTTGATATCTAGGATTGCTCTTAATTGCATATTAATCATCTTAGATAAGCATATAGGGTTTCCCTTGCTCTATGTTGCATTTTGGATATTTTCATATATTCACTTAGGGTTGTATTCTCTTCAAGAGAAGCTAAGTCTTGTGTGTAGCAATCGGGATTAGGTTGCTTAGATCGCAAGCAAAATCGGACTAGGTTCACTCATACCGGGATTAGGTAGGTGTGTGATTACTTCCGGGATTAGGTTGTAATCGTTTGCACATTTAGTGGATTCGAGGTTCGAGTGTGGCTTACTTACATAGCCCGTGGTTTTTCCCGTGAGGGTTTCCACGTAAAAATCAAGTGTCAATTTAATTTCCGCACCATATTACACTTGCTTGTTTATTTTATCTTGAGGATAATTTCGTAATTTTGACTAACACGAAAAATTGGGTAAAAAGCGTAAAATCTATTCACCCCTCCTCTAGATAGTTTTATACACACCGTGCTATAATTAGTTTCAATTGGTATCAGAGCGGGTTCCTAGACATACATAGGTGATCCTTGCTTTATTTTGGTGTGTTTTGCATTTTGTGTGATTTTTGATTATTCATACATTTGCATTCATTTCATTCATTCATAAACACTATGAGTGGAAACGGTGGAAATGGTGGTGGCCACGAAGGAGCTTCTAGCACAAGGCCTCCACTTCTTACCGGTTTGAACTATTCCCAATGGAAAGGGAAGATGGAATCCTACATATGCCAAATTCATGACCGTGCATGGATGGCGGTGGAAGACGGATATGATCTCCCTATGATGACTCCCGCGGGTGGAGGACAAGATGTTTTGAAGCCTAAGGCGCAATGGAACGCGCAAGAGTTTGAGGCTTCTAAGTGGAATAGGAAGGCGATGCATGCCATTATGTGTGCCATGGATGAGAATCAGTACAAGCTTATTCAGAATACTCAAATTGCCAAAGTGGCATGGGACATCCTTCAAGTTGCACATGAGGGAACCGAGGTGGTGAAGGAGTCCAAGCTTCAAGTCCTCCAAACTCAATTTGAGTTACTTAGGATGGGAGAGGATGAATGCTTCAACGACTTCGAAATCAAATTGATGGACATAGTAAATCAAAGCCATCAACTCGGAGACCCGTATTCGGATAGGAGAGTCAAGCAAAAAATTATGAGATCTCTCCCCGATAGGTTTGAATCAAAGGTGACGGCCATAGAAGAAAATAGTGGCTACATGGATATGAAGCCAAGTGAGGTAATTGGGCGTCTCCTTGCATATGAGTCTAGGAAGGCTCCTAGCAACACTACTCCTCCTAAGAAGTCTAAAGGAATAGCTTTGAAAGCATCTAAGGATGAAAAGGAGGCAAAGCATGAATCGGATGAAGACCTTGCCTTATTTGTGAAACGGTTCAACAAGGTTATGGGGTTCAAGAAGAAGAAGGGATTTGGGTCAAGAGGACAAGATTTGAAGAAAAAGAGTTCCTTCAAGAAGTTTGAGCCTAGACAAGAGAGGACCGAAAGGAAAGGGGTCCGATGCTTTGAGTGTGGTGGGATTGGTCACTTTGCCCCCGAATGTGCGAATCACAATGAGAGGAAGAAGGGTAAAGTGATGGCCGCCACATGGAGTGGGAGTAGTGATGACTCCAATGAGGAAGATGAGTCTTCAAGTGAGGAAGAGCTCATGGCTAACTTCCTAGCTTTTGCATCTTCTCACAAGAGCAAAAGTGCTAGTGAAAAGGAAGATTTGAGTCAAGAGGAAATTGACTCTAGTGAAGAAGAAAGTGACTCCTCTTCTAGTTCCAAGAAGAAGTTTGTGGAGCAAAAGGTGCTTGCTAAATACCATGCCGAGTTCAATGATTTAGCACTTAAAAGCACAAGAAAGATTGAGAGGTTGAGAGAAGAAAACCTTGAACTTTCGGCTCACAATGACCACTTAAGTGAACAAGTGGAAAGATTGAAGAGGAGAGAGGATAAGTTAATTGAGGAGTTAGACTTATCCAAGAGAAGTGAAGAAGGCTTGAAGAGGGAACTTGTAGAAGCTAAAGAGTCCTTGGCTAGGATAGATTCTAGCACCAAGAAGCTTGATCATTTACTTGGTGTTGGAAAGAGTCCAAGTGACAAGAGAGGTCTTGGGTATGAAGATGGCAAGAAAATCTCAACCTCTAACAAGACCATATTTGTCAAGAGCTTGAAGAATGAAGAAACTTCATTTGTGCAACCTCCTAGGAAGAAGTTAGAAATAGGACAAAGTTCTAATGCACAAGTGAAAATGGGGCCAAGAAGGAAATCTCAAGCTCAACCTCCTAAGGTTCCTCAAGCCAGCACTCCTCCCAAATTGGCTCATAAAGGAAAGAGACCAATCATGCAACCTCAAGCTTGGAAGCAACCAAGACCGGTTCAACAACGAAGATGGATTGAACCCACATATCCACAAAGACATGGACGTACTCAAAGGCGAGGTATGATTCCCTTTTTCATTCCTATTTGTCACTTTTGTGGTTGTGATGGTCATATTAGACCAAATTGCTTTCAATATATTAAAATGTGTAGAAAACAAAGCATGATTGAAAAGAGAAAGAATAGAGCCAAGATGCATGTTTCTAGGAATGAAAATTTTGATTTGCATGATCCTAGAAATAGTAGAGCACATGTACCAAAGGCCACTAAGAAAGCTAAAATTGTTGCTAAGTGGATTAGAAAGAATGAAATTGTTTGCCATGTTGCACAAATAGCCTTGAAGGCAAATTCTTCTAATTTTTGGTACTTGGATAGTGGGTGCTCTAGGCACATGACGGGAAACAAGAGTTTCTTCGAGACTCTTGTTATGGAGGAAGGTGGAAATGTCACTTTTGGTGATGGATCCAAAAGAAATGTTGTAGGGAAAGGAACCATTTCCGTTCCCGGATTACCCTCCTTATCCAATGCTTTATTTGTTGATGGCTTGAAAGCCAATTTAATTAGCATTTCACATCTTAGTGATGAAGGATATTCCGTCTTGTTCTCTAAAGATTATTGCTCTATCCTTAAACCCGATGGACAAACCTTGTTGAAGGGCATGAGATCTAGCGACAATTGCTATTGTCTTGAAGCTAGAATTGTATCTAATCATGTGTCCATGGATGAGCAAATTGAGTTGTGGCATGAAAGACTTGGCCACATGAACTTTGCCACATGAACTTTAGGGATCTACGGACCCTTGGAAAGTTCAATTGTGTGCGTGGCCTCCCTAAGCTTGGGAAGAAAGCCAATGGTATTTGTGGACCTTGCCAACAAGGAAAGCAAACCAAAAGCATGCACAAAAAGGGTAAGTATCTCACCACCAAGGAGCCACTTGAGCTTCTCCACATGGACCTCATGGGTCCCATGCAAACCGAAAGTTTGGGTGGAAAGAGATACATTTTTGTTTGTGTTGATGATTTCTCTAGATTTACATGGACATATTTTCTTAGAGAAAAATCCGAAACTTTTGATAAGTTTAAAATGCTTTGTACTAAATTGCAAAATGAAATGAATTCTAACATTAGAAGCATTAAACGGATTAGAAGTGACCATGGGAGAGAATTTGAGAATGCCACCTTTGAAACCTTTTGTAATGGTTTAGGCATCTCCCATGAATTTTCTGCTCCTAGGACACCTCAACAAAATGGAGTTGTTGAGAGGAAGAATAGGGTCCTTCAAGAGATGGCCCGTGTGATGTTGCTTAGCAACAATGTCCCTAGGAACCTATGGGCCGAAGCCATTAACACGGCTTGCTATATAGGAAATAGAGTGTTCCTAAGGCCCGGTACTAGAAACACCTCCTATGAGTTATGGAAAGGCAAGAGGCCAAATGTTAGCTACTTCCACACTTTTGGAAGCAAATGCTACATTTTGAATGACCGTGATCAACTTGGCAAGTTTGATGCTAAGAGTGATGAGGGTATTTTTATTGGCTATGCCTTAAATAGTAGAGCCTATAGAGTTTTCAATTTAAAGACTCTAAGTGTTATGGAATCATCCAATGTCGTATTTGATGATACTAGGCTCAAGTCTAATGATCATGAGGAGGAGGTTATTTTTAGTGATGATTCTCCTTTGGAGGAGGTTGTGGTGTCGCCTAATGTTGGGACATCTAATGTCAACAATGATGGCACACAACCTATTGATAGAGTTCCTCTCTTGGACTCTAAAGAACCCGCTCCATGGGTTAGGAAACTCCATGATAAAGAAGATATCATTGGAGAGGTAAATGAGGGTGTTAGGACTAGACGCCAACTTGCTAATCTTATTAGCTATACATGTTACACCTCTCAAATTGAACCCAAAAAGGTTGAAGAAGCCTTAAATGATGAATTTTGGGTTCTTGCCATGCAAGAAGAGCTAAGCCAATTCGAAAGGAATGAGGTTTGGACTCTAGTTCCTAGGCCTAAGACCACTAATGTCATAGGCACCAAATGGATATTTAGGAACAAATCCGATGAGGATGGCAACATAGTGCGGAACAAGGCTAGACTTGTAGCACAAGGGTACTCTCAAATTGAGGGTATCGACTTTGAGGAGACTTTTGCTCCCGTTGCCCGCTTAGAGTCTATTAGGCTTCTCTTGTCCATCTCTTGTGTGCACAAGTTCAAATTGCACCAAATGGACGTCAAGAGTGCCTTCCTCAATGGCTTCTTGCAAGAGGAAGTGTTTGTTGAACAACCTAAGGGGTTTGTGGATGCACACCACCCCAATCATGTCTATCGCCTCAAGAAGGCACTTTATGGGTTGAAACAAGCACCGAGGGCTTGGTATGAGCGCCTCACTCAATTTCTTGTTGACAACAACTACACAAGAGGTAGTGTTGACAAGACACTATTCATCAAGAGAGACAATGATGAGCTTTTCATAGCTCAAATATATGTTGATGATATAGTTTTTGGCTCCACCAACAACACCAAAGTCCAACAATTTGTTGATGTCATGTCTCTTGAATTTGAGATGAGTCTTGTTGGTGAGCTTAGTTACTTCCTAGGTTTGCAAATTAGGCAAATGAATGATGGGATTTTCATAACCCAAGCCAAATATGCTAAGAACCTAGTGAAGAAGTTTGGTTTAGAGAAAGCCAAACATTGTGATACACCCATGAGTACCACTTTGAAGCTAAGCAAGGATGCTAGTGGTAAAAGTGTGGAACAAACTCTATATCGTGGCATGATAGGTAGCTTGCTTTATTTGACCGCAAGTAGGCCCGATATATCTTTTAGTGTGGGTGTGTGTGCTAGGTACCAAGCGGATCCTAAGGAGTCCCACCTCTCTTCCGTGAAGAGGATCATTCGCTATGTGAATGGGACATCCAACTATGGGATTTGGTACTCTTTTAACACTAATGCTAGTCTTGTAGGCTTTAGTGATGCGGATTGGGCAGGAAATTGTGATGATAGGAAGAGCACATCGGGCGGTTGCTTCTTTCTAGGCAACAACTTGGTGTCTTGGTTTTGCAAGAAGCAAAACTCAATTTCCTTGTCCACGGCCGAGGCCGAGTACATAGCCGCGGGGAGTGGATGCACACAACTCCTATGGATGAAACAAATGCTTGTAGACTACGGATTCAACCAAGGTACTCTCACTCTCTTTTGTGATAACATGAGTGCTATTAATATTTCCAAGAATCCGGTTCAACATTCTAGAACTAAGCATATTGACATCCGCCATCACTTCATTAGAGAGCTTGTTGAAAATAAATGCATAGTACTTGAACATGTAGGTACTAATGATCAACTTGCGGACTTATTTACTAAACCCTTAGATGCTACTCGATTTAAAACTCTTAGTAGATCTATTGGGATATGTCTTGTGGAGTGATGTTCTATGATTGACCCCATATGGGGAACTCAAGCAAAGAGAGCTATTTTGCATTCTTGTAACTTGCAAAAAATTTGAAATAACTTATGCCTCTTCTTTTGATTGCTTGAGTAAGCTTGGTTGTACATATGTATATATGTTTTCAATTTTATAAGTGTGAACCTTGCTTATCTACAATCCATGTCATATTTATGTTCAAACATGCATTTTTGGACTAGGAGATTTACATAGGAAGTATGATGTGAATGACCTATAGTTATCTCCATGACATGATGATTCTTTAATAACATGCTAATGCTAAATGAAAAAGCATGAAATTCATACAACATGCTCACATGAAAAGCATGAATTGATGATTGCATATTCTTAAAAATGCAAAACTTGTGTGAAAGCTAATGAGACTCAAAATGAATAAAGGATCTTGTATCCGTTCAAAGGAATTTACATTCCATATGTCTCTCTTTCTTTATTAGTTGAACATGGTTACTATCATACGGATTTCTTATCCGGAAAAATCAAATAGGGTGCAAAGTCGCTCATGCCATGTTTCGCTTATAAAGTTGGATATAGTTGCTCTTAAAATTGAAATCAATAATCTCTATATCTTTGCTTTTCTCATGACATTGGTGAAATTGGTTTGAATTCTTATTTGAAACCTTTGTCATTTGCTTTGCCAAATACCATTGTATTTTGGACTTGAATGCTATATGTCTTGTATGCAAAGCATGTTGGATTCACACATTTTCTCAAATAAATCTCCTTGTTTCTCTCAAATTAATTGAAGTGCATAAAGTGACTTATATGTATATGCATATCTTGCATGCTTCTATCTCTCGTTGCTTTGAGTGACCCGGTTGGGGACTACTCCTTTGCCTATATCATGACAAAAAGGGGGAGTAGGAAATGGCAAGGGGAGTTGCAAAATATAGAAGCTTTTGTGCATTTTGGAGAGAACATACATTGAGGGGGAGTAACCCTTTGAGGGGGAGCATTGCATTTATCATTCATTGCATACATTTGCTAAATGTTGTGCCTAAATTCTAAAAATGCAAATGCTTGGTATTGTTCTCACATGATTAATCTCACACTTTACTTGTATTGGAAATACTAGAAACTTTATTTTCAGGGCTTGATTGTTCTACAAGAGATTGAAGACTTGAAGTTTTTACTTTCTTATCTCTTTGTAATGTAGTTAATCATTGTAGTCCCGTAGTTTCTAATTCTATGTGAGGAATCAATGTGAGTGGTGGTTTTGTCACGAAATAGCCAAAGGGGGAGATTGTTAGGATTCCCGTTGTTTTTAATTGGCTTATTTCGTGATCAAACCACATGTGGGGATGCTTTGTAAGGGTAGCTTAGATGTTGTTGTTATTGCTTAGGCCCTTTTGAAGACCTCACTATTGACAAGCACCAAAGGTAAATTCTATGTGCTTACTTATCTTGAAGAGATAGTTGCACACACTCACTTAGCATACTTGTTCATATGTGCATTCTCTTCACATGTCACTTTACACACTAGCACTTTGATGTTGTATCTTGTTGTGTGTTTTTTGTGTCTTGTAATTCGTTTCCCGATAGTGTTCGGAAACGTCCGCGCACGCACTAGAATGTGCTTGGTTTTGTGCGAAGACCGCCTATGGAGATGCACTTGGCATCTCCTTGGTTTTCACCTCTGTTGGTGATCGGCGGTCATGATCGGCGGCCTGGCCGCCGAATGAAACCGCCGTTTGAATTCGGCGGTTGAATCGGCGGTTGGATGGCCGCCGATATGGAACGCCGTTTCAGACCTGATTGATTTTATTCTCGGGTTTAATTCGGCGGTGGGAACGGCGGTCACGAAATCGCCGAATGGAACCGCCGTTTCTCCCCTGTTTCGCCGGGAGCAATTCGGCGGTTGTAATCGGCGGCCACCGACCGCCGATTGAAACCGCCGATTGGCGCGCTTCTTTGAAACTTACTTAAACGACCTCACTTTGGCTTGGCACCCTATATATATGCCATTTTGTCTTTAGGTCAATTAAGAGAGTTCATATTCAGATTTCATACTTAGGATATTTTTCAAAGAGAAGAAAAATTCCAAGAACTCATTTTTAATTACTCAAACACCTTTTCCATGATCATCAATCATCATCTAGCATCATCTTAGATCATCTAGATGACATCTTGCATGGATTCTTCATCATACTTTGCTTGGTAAGCTTTTCACTAATATCTTACATATTTTGTGTTTATTTTATCTAGCAATCTCAATTAATTACTTGATTGTTATTGTGTATGCTTTAGATACAAAATTGAGATTAGTATGATGTATGTTTGAGAAGTTGTATTGTGCTAGCATATTAGGTTTTGTACTTGATATTGATTAGCTTAACTATTTGACATGTCATTTAGTTTTTGATATCTAGGATTGCTCTTAATTGCATATTAATCATCTTAGATAAGCATATAGGGTTTCCCTTGCTCTATGTTGCATTTTGGATATTTTCATATATTCACTTAGGGTTGTATTCTCTTCAAGAGAAGCTAAGTCTTGTGTGTAGCAATCGGGATTAGGTTGCTTAGATCGCAAGCAAAATCGGACTAGGTTCACTCATACCGGGATTAGGTAGGTGTGTGATTACTTCCGGGATTAGGTTGTAATCGTTTGCACATTTAGTGGATTCGAGGTTCGAGTGTGGCTTACTTACATAGCCCGTGGTTTTTCCCGTGAGGGTTTCCACGTAAAAATCAAGTGTCAATTTAATTTCCGCACCATATTACACTTGCTTGTTTATTTTATCTTGAGGGTAATTTCGTAATTTTGACTAACACGAAAAATTGGGTAAAAAGCGTAAAATCTATTCACCCCCCCTCTAGATAGTTTTATACACACCGTGCTATAATTAATTTCATATTGGATTAGGTTGGATTGGATAGTATTGTATTGGACTGTATTATTATTATATAATCCTGTATTTGGTGATATTTCGTATTAGAATGTATTAAGTTATACAATGCATGGATGTGATTTCATATTAGATCGTATTAATAGATTTTTAAGATAAAAAAACATATTCTTGCATATTAGTGATACTTCTCAAATCTGTTTCAAAGGAAATCCACAACTACCACTACCATCGTCCAGAGTCCAGACCCAAACCCCTATCTCCATTAGTTTTCCAGAAGCCAAATGAGATCGAGATCTCAGATTTGTGGATTCGTAGATCTCAGACCCAAACCCAACCGCCCCTTAGCTCAATCTCATATTCGCGACCCCATGTGACGCTGGCGAAAGGAGCCGTGACCCCATCTAAAGCCGACGAAAGGAGAGAGAGATGAGATCGATTGGAAGAGATGAGATCAAGAAAGAGAGAAAGATGAGATCGATTGTGTTTGATGATCCTCCTCTAGAATTTTCTGGCCTTTTTGATGATGATCGTAGAGGTTTAGGTCTTGTTAGGCAGTGTACTGCCATCACTTCTTCTTCTTTTTCTTACCTCCCTTTTTTTTTTTTATTTTTTTATTTTTTTATTTTTATTTATTTTTTTTTTTCTGGGCATTGCCCTCTCTTGTACAAAAAAATAAAATAAAAAATTGTTCGATGTTTGGATTTGGGTGGTTTGGTGTGGATGTTTATGGGTTTCGGTTGATATTTATGGGTTTCGGTTTATGAGAAGAAATTGAAGGTTTCTGGAAAAAATGAAAAAAATTAATAAATTTCATCATAATCTAATACAACATAAACCCATTTCTCAGCTATGTATTGGTTAATACAGCTGGAGATGTATTAGGAGCCACTGTTCACATTATTTAGTCCAATACACAGGGACCATCCAAACACAATATTGTATTGGCTTAATACTCTAATACAATACTATGCATCGAAACAAACACACCCTAAAAGTATTCTAACCTTACTTGGCTATATTCTTTTAAAAAAGAAGTAATCATGAAAATAAATTAAAACATACGCAGATTATAATAAATAAAGATAATTATATGAATATCACATCTTAGAGAATGTTTGTTTTCTCCTTTTTGTCTTTGTTGTTTTAAACGCTAATTCTTAATTTGATTGCTTGTTGAAATTAACTAATCTGATGAGTACTGGGCACTACTACTTCAATGATTAGGCTGTACGTGGTCCAACAAAATTTGTCTGGACTAAGATAAAGAACTATCGATATTCAATACTATAATATTAAGAAATATTCTCAAGAAATTAAATATTATTCATAACCAAAGAAAGAAATCTCAAGAAATGAAAAAGAAAAAAGTAAGTTTAGAATACTGTAATACTATACATACAGTAATAGTTTGATTGGAAATGATTATTTTCATAGATTTGTAGTTTTTGGGATATCACAGTTAACATAATTGTTCTCCTGAACCCCCAATCTTAGAGTTCTTTCTTAATTAGACACGTGAGATGTGGGATCACGTGTGAGTGATATTTGCTAGAAATAAGGATTTGATATGGACAATATTCTCAATTAGTTATTGTCTTTATTTCTATCTTAATTTAGGGATATTTTCTACTCATTATTCCCTTAATTATTATTGTACAATTAATAAGAATTATTCTGTAATAATTTCCTTTATTCTTTCATTGTAAATGCCTGCTGTAAGTATTCTATATATTTGTAGAATTACAATGAATAATATATCTAAACATTATTTCACAATTGTGTTATTTTGATATGATATTAGAGCCATCTTCAATCTCCTCTTCTTTGTTCATGTGTTCATAATTGTTATTTATGTTCTTATTATTCCGCTGCGAAGTTCTTTTTTAGTGTCTTTACCACTCTGACTAATTTAAAAGAGAGTGGTGATGATTCTCTAAAGAAGAATGAATCTACTATATTGGATGGGTTCCATATGCATGAATCTTCTTCTCTAATCACTTCGGAATGGCTTGATGGTACCAATTATGTTGAGTGATCTTTGAACACTCAGAATAAGATCCGTGGGAGGAAACGCTGGGGGTTTTATTTCAGGTACTAAGGCTGCACGAAAAGACTACAAATCGGAGGAATATGAAGCATGGGAGGATGAAACCTGCTTGGTCAAATCTTGGCTTCTTGATGCAATGACAAAGGACATCATATCTCTCTTTCTTCGGTTGGCTACAGCGAAGGAAATATAAGAGACAGTCAAACAGACATATTCAGTCGACTAGGATGCATCAAAAGTCTATCAACTACACTGTGAGGTAATTTCTGTTTGCCAAAATGAAGGTTCTGTTATTTCTTATTTTGACAAACTACAGAAAAATGGCAGGAAGTTGATGATATTGATGACTGTAATATGGAGTGTGCCAATGATATTGTGAAATATGCCACAAAGGTTAATTCCCAACATGTGTATAGTTTTTTGGTTGGTCTTGATCCTCAATTAAATGGGGTTCGAGGTCGTGTACTTGCTACCAAACCACTTCCAAATATACAGGCTATTTATGCTATGGTTTGTGCGGAAGCCAATTGCCAAGATGCTATGCTTGGAGGAAAGATTGGAGAAGTGGTTGTAATGGCTTCTCAGAAAACGCCTACTTCAAAGAAGGATCGAAAGTGTACCCTTCACAATGGTATTGGTTATACGGTGGATGCATGCTATTGACTCCATGGATATCCAGAATGACATCCAAAGGGGAAAAATAAAAAATAAAAACGTCTCAGATGTCTTCCAATAATAAGGAGGAGGACATTAATTTGAAGGGGAATTTAGCCACAACTCCTGGATTTACTGCTAAGTCATGTATGTATTTTACTGGAAATAGTGATTGGATAATTAACTCTGGTGCAACGGACCATATGACTTGTGATCATTATAGGTTTAGTCACTTATCCTCTAAATGTTCCAAAACTACCATTATCAATGCTAATGGTGTATAGTGTCCAGTTATTGGAGATGGTATAGTCCTGTTATCCTCTACCTTAGCTATCAAAGATATCTTATTTGTGCCATCATTAAATTGTAATCTTCTCTCTGTTAATCAATTAACCAAATCTCATAATTGTGTTGCTCTATTTTTTCCCACTCACTATGTTTTTCAGAATATTCATACACAAGAGAAGATTGGCAGTGGTAGGCAAAATAGGGGGTTGTACTATCTGGAGGATGGGTTCCAACATTCCAATAGAGAAGGACAAGCACACTTGGTGAAGGAAAATTTGGTGAATAAGAAAAAGGATGAAATTTGGCTATGCCATAGGAGATTAGGACATCCCTCATTTTGTTATCTTAGGATATTATTTCCCTCTTTGTTTAATGGATGTAAAATTTTTTAGATTTTATTTGTGAAATTTGTATAATGGCAAAGAGCCACTATACTATTTTCCATATGAGTGATAATAAAGAAAATCTTTGCGTTTAAAATATACCTTTTCTGAAACTCTTACTAAATGCCATGGAGGAGTGAAGGTTTAAGGTAATTGATTTCAGTCATACTAAATAAAAGATTTGGTCCTAACTTAGATAAATTGAGCATTAATGAGGTTAAATTGACGATACCCAATTGTTCATAGCTTGACTACATTGATTCCCTGGTCTTCTCATCATTCATATTCATTCTTTTGATTCCAGCTATGGTTTGAGATCATAATTATGTGTTTTTAATTTAGAATTTTTATTTTGCAATTCAACATGATCATTTCAATTCAGTTTAATTTTCATACACTTAGATTAGATTTTCGACTTGAGTATTAGCCTTAACCAGTAATCACCCAATCCTTGAGAACGATATCTTAAGAAAACTACTACAACATTATGCTCCTCACCATCAACTACAAAGGCATCATTATGCTCATTAACTTCAGGCTCTTCCCTTTGTTGGTACTCTGGTTCCACAAAATCATCGTCAAAGTCTTCACTCTCACTTTTTCTATCAGAATATGCCCCAAGGTAATCATCTTCCATATCACCCTATTTTGGTTCTTCAACATAATTTGTCCCTTCACCATGTTCTTCAACATTCTCAAACTGATTCTCATTAGAAGGGCATGCTTTATCATGTTCAACCCTTGTGCCTTGGATATACAACTCAACTCTCCTACTAGGATTCAATGCATGATTCATCTATTGCACATCATCATTTCGTAATTATCTTAATCAACCCATCTTTCAAACCAAGTCCATGAACAACATACCAAGCTTCATAGTCTTTATGATACTCATATCTTCTAGCCAAAACATAATAGTCCAGAATCACAATGACGTCACAGTCAGTCACTATCTCACACTCCCCACCAATATATTCTGTTTTACTGTTACTCTTGTCAAATACCCTATCATAGAAGACAACCATAGTATAAAAGTCAAAAAAATCATATGTGAAAGGATATAATATTCAAGTAATTCAATGATAATTATGCTCAAATATGGTAAGAGAAATAACAAATTAAATACAAATAAGCACAACACTATTTAAGAACACAAAATCGTAATCTATTTGTAAACCCATAAAAAATAAAAAACAATAAAGTATTATGTCCAAAATAGTATTTTATCTTAAAATCATAAAAAGAATACAAAAACAATAAAAGAAAGCTAATAAAATTTTGACAACTCTTTTCTTAACACGACATTATTTAGGAACCCACAATTTATACACCTAGATAAAACCAAAAGCTATCTTAAAATCATAAAATCATAAAACCAAAATCTATATTATGTCTAGTTTTCTTTAGCAGTTTACACTTTTAACAAAAGCCATTATTAAGCTCTAAAGTAAGAAAAAAGCACTTCCAAAAAAAAAAAATTAAAAAAAAAAAATTGTTCTACCCAACAATAAAATGTTGAAAATATATATATTGTAAGAATCCCCCACCTGAACTGAGCAACATGGATGGCTAATGCTTCAAAATTCCATTTCAAACTAGCAAGTTGCAAATTCAATTTCTTTAAAAATAAAAAGTAAAAAATAAAGTCATTCCAATTGAAACAATTATATTAGTAAACAAGTCAATAAAGAAAACAGTACCAAGTAAAGCTTAAATATTTTTTCAATCCAACTCTATTGATGGTCAGTTAGTGCTAAACTTTGAAAATAAGAAAAAAGTTCTAAGACTTGTCATGTAATTGCTCTAATATTGCTTAACGAGCATTATGTCCAATAGACTTTTCCATACAAACCAATCCATGTTTTAATGGCTTGCTAATCATATTTATTTTCAAGTCATATATAAACAACTCTCAAGTACTCCCCTAATCCATACCCTTCTTAATTATTCAAGACAAATATAATATGTATTTACTGTGTTTTGAGCTTTTGAGTTGGGATATACTAAAAAGAAAAACAAAGGAAACAGAAAGAAAATAAAAGAAGTAATTTTGAATTAAAAATCATATAAAGTCTTTCCTAAACTAAATAAACTTCATTAAAAGCAGTACCTCGTAATCCATATCTCGCAATCGTTATTCTCCTATTCCGCTCAAAATAATCCTCCATTCATTAGCCAAATCATCACGCATATCGTCACATGTGTCAGATAACTCGATTTCTCAAGTGAGATTAACGATGAAAGCAAAGAAAAAAGCTCAGTGAAGCTTAATTGTTGTAGAGTTTCCCTGGGTTAATGGCGATCGGTCTTTAACAGAAAAGAAAAACAAACATAAGCTTTGAACATCCTTGCCGATTTGTGCCCTAAGATGGTGACTTGATGATTTTACAATATTGCCCGTTTTTGTTTTACTGCTTTGACCTCTATTCTAACAGATTATGATGGAAGCAAATAGACTTCAAACAATTAATGGACATAACAATTGATTCTTTCTTTCTATGAAATGGCTCATTTGAGCCATTTTGAAAAAATAATGGTCATTTAGGGACCGTCTCACCAAATCAGTGGCTCTAGAAATCATTGTTCCTAACTTTTAACACAAAAGCGAAGACCTAGGTTGTTCAAACGTAGTGCATCTACCATCTTGATTCATACAATACCGATACCACGACATACAATTTGAATAATTTTTAATTTAATCATGAACATGCCACATGTAAGCTTCTTGATTTCTTCCCACCCATCCCTTCATGTAGAGGAAACTGTGTAGAATGACAATTGGAGATCTCTAAACCTATGGATTAAAAACCCATTGAAAGATTATTTCATTAGATAGGGGTATGTACTTCAAAAAGACAAAAAATAATTATTAGATTCTTGTAGAAAAAAAACGAAAAACAATTATGATAATCTTGTTTGAAAAATAAATGTTAATAATGAGATTCTTGATGAAACAAATAATAAAAAATAATTTACAACATGATTTCATAAATCTTAGTTATAGATGGTTATATGGTTTGTTCGAAATCCATTAACATCAACAAAAATAAAAAACAAAATGTGACTATTTGAGTACATAATTTATTTAATTATAAAAAATAAACAAAAAGATAAATAAAAACATCAAAGAATATTATAAATTTTTAACTTTATATTGACGAAAATATTTCAGATATTTTACATATATTTCCACGATATTACATCAAATTAAACTATATAATATTTAATGATATCAATATTTTACGGAAATATCGTGAATATTTACAGGATATTCTTATGGAAAGTATATTATACCCTATATTGATATCGATGCTCTTGAGATACGAAAATATCGATGGAAATATCATAGATATTATTGATTTTTCAATCATTGGACTAAAACATTGTCAACGTTTAGTGAGACAAAGTGACTCTTAGAGAGAGAGAGAGAGAGAGAGAGAGAGCTCCAAGACTCCATTTTTACTCAATCAATCTCAAAACCCATGTACATCTAGCATCTCCATTCATCATCCAAGCATCGGTCTTCTTTGTTTTCATGACTAGGTAAGTTGAACATGTCTTAGATTTCATTTATTGCTATCATTGTTCATTCTTGCCTAGGTTTAGCATTTATTGTGTGATTAAATGCATAACTCCTTATGTTGCATTGAGTCATTAATTGTTGATTGAGATTGGTTGTTTATGATAGCTTGCATTTAGGACATTTTTGCCCTTTCTAGTTAAGTCTTTATGTTTTGCATTTAGACATTGATAATTAGGAGTTATTGCTTGCATATTTAATTTCCTAATTAAGAATTTAGTGTTTGCCTAGCATTATTTGCATTTAGAATATTTTAATATATTCACTTAGGTTGTTTAATCTCTTCTTGAGTCAAGTCTTGTGACTAAGAGTGTTAAGTGTACAAGCAATTGGTCTAGACTCACTGTTAAAGACCCACGGGTAGAATGGAATGTATTAGTGACCGAGAATTGTGTGATTAGAGGTTAACCTAGGTTGTAAACTTCCATTCAAATAGTGGATTTGAGGACTAGAAGTGGCTACTCTAGCTAGATGGATAGCCCGTGAGTTTTGCCCAATTGGAGTGTTTCTCACGTAAATCAATCAACGTGTTTTTATTGTTTTCCACTCTTATATTTCGTTGACTGCTTGTATGTTGTGATTCGGTGATATGGCTTAATTTTTGATAATATTGATTAATTGAAGGTTGGTAATTAATTTGATTAAAACCTATCCCCCCAGTTAGTTTTTCTCTGGACTAACATATTTTCAAGATTCACGGTGAAGGCAAAGAAAAAAGCTCAGTGATGCTCAATTGTTGTAGAGCTTCCCTTGGTTAATGGCGATCGGTCTTTAACAGAAAAGAAAAAGGAACATAATTTTTGAACATCCTTACCGAATTATGCCCTAAGATGGTGACTTGATGGTTTTACAATATTGCCTCTTTTTGTTTTATTGCTTTGACCTCTATTCTAATAGATTATGATGAAAGTAAACATACTTCAAACAATCAATGGACAAAGTAGCAAAAATTGATTCTTTCTTTCTATGAAATGGCTCAAGAAAGAAAAAATTGAAGTGGTATAAACATTTGTCAACATTAACATTTTAGTATTTACAGCTTAAACAATTAAATTTCAAGAATTGTCAACAAAATAAAATAAAATAAAATAAAAAAATTATTTATAATCATTTTTCATAGAAAATGCTAACGATACTTACCGTTATAAGGTGTATAAAGCCCTTAATCAATTACGTAATTTTCTGAGACCGATTTTCATTGGTTGCAATTTCAATGGCACTCACTCTCACTCTCACAAACACTAAAATCCCGTCAAGCGACGATGATGGTGATGACGACGGTGATAAACTGAGCAATCTGCTGAAACACCTCATCCGCCACATACTCTCCTTCCTTGAAACCATCGACGTTATCAGAGTGGGCTCGGTTTGTCGAAAATGGAGTTACTTTTGGGTTGAGATTCCTTACTTGAATTTCAATGTTTACACTGTTTGGTCACACCCATAATTAAGATGGTCCATGGAAACAATCAATGGGAAATCCAAAGATTTCGTCAATTGGGTATTGATGTCTCAAGATTGTTCGGTTCATATCCAAAGATTTCGTCTAAAGTATAAGAATCGTCACGGTGATTACACATTTTATAGATGGATGAATGTTTTGGCACAACGAAAGGTGTAACGACTTGATCTTAAATTACACTCAGAAACACCAATGGAGTTGCCTCGTTGCATGGTAAATTGCGAATCATTAGTTGATTTGAAGATATATTTCGATCTTTACTGTGTCCTAAAGCTGCCCGAATTTTTGGGTTTTACCGGTCTCAAGTCTTTGAATCTATGCAAGGTTGAGTTTTCAGATTCTGTGGTGCTTGCAATGTTTGTTTCCGGTTGTCCTATTTTGGAGAGTTTGATTATTTATTCTTGTGTATTTGGCAATTTCAAGATTCTTGACATTACTGCTCCTAGATTGAGGAATTTGACCATAAATGTTCTCGCATTCCATGGTGATGGTTTAAACTGTGAGGTTATTATTGCTTGCCCGAGTCTTGTGTCTTTCGATCCTGGTTATCTTTTAAAGACACAAACTCTTTACAGAATGTGTTACTTTACTTTGATTCTGATCTCTCTGACATTACAATCTTCGAAGAAAGTTGCAATCTTCTGAATAACATCCTCAAAGGAATTCGCAACATTGAAGTTCTGAAACTATCGCCAACCTTTCTAGAGGTATGTTTTTCGTACTTTTCATTGCAATATGAACTGAACCCTTAAGTTTTTATAATAGATAAATATAACATATATGTAAGGAGATGCTAGCTCTAATCCCCATTTTATAATTTATTAATTCCTTTTGGGTGCGTTTGGCACAGACATTGGATAGGACAAGGTGGGACGGGACAGGACAAGACAGGATGAGACAGGATATGTTGTTCTGTATTATGTTTGGAAGGCCTGGGACAGAACTGTAGACTGTACTATTATGTGTTTGGTATGCCTAGGACAGGACAGGACAGGACAGGACAGGATAAGATGTTCAAATGACTAGAGTACCCCTCTTATATATATAACAACATATATTATAATATTTTATTAATATATAATAATATCAAATAATAAAAATATATATAGTATATTAATATATAATAATATATATAATAATATTAAATAATAAAATATAATATATATATATATATATTTATATATTTATATAATATGTACGTATTATTATAATATATATATATATATTACGTGTTAATATATATATATATTATAATATATACATATTATTATAATATATATATTAATAATACATATTAATATATATATATATATATATATATATTATAATAATATATATATCTTATATATAATAATAATATTTAATATATTATATATATATATATTATATATTATTTTATTTAATAATATATAATATATTTAAGATTATAATATATATATATATATATGATATGATATGATATGATATGATATGATATGATATATTGAATATTATTATATATAGGATATATATATATATTATTAAATATTATTATATATATATTATATATAATAATATAATATAATATATTATTATATAATATATATATATATAATATTATTATATAATATATATATATATATATAATATAATATAATATATTAGACATGATTGTAATTGTTTGAAATTTTAAAGGGTAAATTAGTCCTTTTGACACTTGTCCCATGTCATGGGACAAGTTGTCCTAGGGTCTTGGGTGGGACAGTTTTTTGTGATTTTTGTCCTACCTTGTCCCGTACTGTCCCATGCTAAGGAAGCGCCAAACATGGGACAAGAACAAATTGTCCCACGTTGTCCTGTACCGTCCCGCGTACCAAACGCACCCTTTGTGTTTATTTGTATTCTTCAATTGGGTAATTTTAGTGATGTTCCAAGTTGAGTACTCATTTTCTTAATAAACCTCAAATCTAGTAATTGATTATAATCAAACTGTTGTAAATGGGGAGTTGAAGTAAGATTCCATAGGTTTGCTATAGGTTACATTATAATTTTTCGTATATAATGTCTTTATGGTATTTTGATAAACTTCTTGTCTATTTGGTTTATGTTTGATATGCATGTCTTATATTCTCCGGATATAGTCATGAATCATGATATATATGATATAGCGCGAAATTGGATTTCCAAACCGGTCTTCTATTCTCCATATATAGTCATAAATCATGATATAGCTGGGAATTGGATTTCCAAACTGCCTTCTTTTTTATTTTCCTTATGTGGCCTGTGATGAATTGCAATGGTTTTTGACTTTGTTTCCCTTTTTTATGCTTAAATGGGGAATTATCACTTTTTATTGTGTACAGTGATTAGTGATAGTACTTAAATTTTTGAGAGAAAACCAAAAGTAACCATCCAAAACATTAAACTTTTGTTTATAACCACTTTTAAAATTATAATTGTTAATAACCATTTTTTTGAGAAATGACCTCAATACCCACATATATAAGCACTAAAAACCAAAAACATGAGCAGTGGAGATTAACAATTAAAGAGAGAAAAGAGAGAAAAGAGAGAAAGATACATTGTTGCTGAGAGAGAAGAGAGAAAGAAGTGGTGTTGCAGGGAGAGAAGAGGGCGTCGTCGCCGTCGCCGAAGCAGCCGGAAGAGAAGAGGTCGCCATCACAGCCTGGAGACAAATCCACCATTCTCTTCTCACTTGACATTTTTATTGCGATTTCATGTTAAGAACATGTTTAGGAAATAATAAATGTTGAAATATATCAATTTTTGGGGTTGACTGAGTTGAGGTCTGGTATTTTGGATGATTTGAGACTAGATGTTGGAGTTTGGTTTGAAAAATAACTTGAAAGTGTGAAATCTTCGACAAACTTGAAATGTTTAGCGAAAACTTGAAATCATGCTTTAAATCTCTAACATAAACTTGAAATCTTCTAAATCTCGAACCAGTGAAACTTGAAATCTTCTGGAAAAAACTTGATTGAAGTCTTACCCAGAAACTTGTCAACATTTCGATTTTTTATATAAGATTTCAAGTTTTCGAACCAGTGAACTTGAAATCTTCTGGAAAAAACTTGAACTTTATTTAATTCGATTCTTCACAAAACTCACAAAAGTGATGCAATAACGCTAAACTCATGTTAAGGTCACTGTTTGCAACTCAATTAATGAACAAATTAAAGATATTTACACACCAAATACCGATTTAGAGCAAATCGAAATTTTTGTTTCAATTTTTCACTTCTTTAAAATTTTGAAATCAAATCATCCTCTAGTTAATCGATTTGCAGGAATAACAATTGTTCGACCATATTGGTGTTCGATTTGCTGGAAGAGGAACAACGATCGGAAATCGTTGATGAAGAATGAACAAAGAAGAAGGAAGAAGACGATGAACAGTGAAGAAGAGGGTGAGAAAGAGAAAAATAAACAAAACAAAATAGAAATATTAATTTGGGGGCATCTTGGTAATTTATGGACACCCACTGAATTTTTTTTCAAAACATGGTTATTAACAATTAAAGTTATGTATGTGGTTAAAAAAGAATTTTCGATAATTAGAGTGGTTATTTTTGACAATTTTCACTAAATTTTTTTGTTAGTAATAATTGCAATGGATTTATCTCTTTTCTTGTTGCTTTGCCTTTAGTTTCTCCTCCTGGCAGTACCTAAACCAGAGTGCTTCTCCGCATCATTCTGTAATTTGAAGTCCTTAATGCTGTACGTAACCATGGATGAATATGATCAATCAATAATCCACTTGCTCAACCGCTCTCCAATTCTGGAGGCTCTATCAGTTTTTTTTCGAATGGGTAAAGTCAACACCTAAACTTTTAGAAGGATGTCCTCTTTATGTCATTAGTTTGTTAGAAGGATGTCACTTTTAAAATTTACTTCTCACCCTTATTTGCTTATAAAGTTATTCTCCTTCAGATTTGTTAGATACTAACACTCTGATCGCTTTTCACTTGACAGTGGGAAGGTTGGAATGATAACTGGAAAATGCCCAACAAGATTATATCACAAGTGATGAAGTTTCCTCGCTCATCTTCGGATGTTGTATTAACATTCTTTGGGCCTAAGTCTGATATTTTCTTTCGTCAGTGTAGAGGAAAAATAGTTTAAAAGAAAAGGAGAAATAGGGATTGTAACTTTCTTGTTTGATTCTTATTTGATTCTAACCGGTTTAATCGGTTTCCGTTTTCTTTTTTAATTGAATTGAGAAATTATATATTGGGTGCGGATATTGACACCCATAACCATAAATATGATAAGCACACTCATATTTATAAGTATACCCATGTTTAAAATTTAAAATTAAAACATTACTATAAACACTCATCTTAATGCCAATAGTACCCTTATTTAAATGAATGCTTTAATTTTAATACAATTTATATCACTCCCAATTTCATAAATGATAAATTCTTAAGTTCTTCAGGCTCGAACTCTACTTCAAGTTGTCAAGTTCTCTTTGTTTCGAATTTTTGACTTCCAATTATTACTTTCACTTTAAACATTCTCTCACAAACAAAGAAACTAAAATAAAAAATAAAAATTGATTACTTGTTTAATTTACAAGTAATCAAATTTGATTACTAAAAAATAAATAAATTGATTACCGGTTTTGTTTGCTTTTGTTAAGTTTGGTTTGGTTGTTAGGCGTGTGGGGTGTTGGGGTTCTCAGTTGCATTGTGCAGCTGCTTGTTGTTCTATTTGTTGGATGTGGAAATGGGTGCTAATTGATTGTGTCCTCTTCCTTGCTTTTGTTGTTGTCGGTTGGCCTTTCTTGGCCTTTTTTTTAATAAAGATTGCCGACCGAATATATATATATATATAAAGCTAGCTTCAAATCAAATTTGTCCACTAGCTCCTGCAAAGTCCTTGACAGTGAAACTAACCCAACCTTCTCAAACTTCCCTTTCTCACTGTTGATGTCTCTAAACTTGACATAATCTGCAAGAATTCAAATTCTTATATTAGCAGCAGCAGTTCTCTCTAAAATACCTAAAATTTATACCAAACAGAATGATAAATTGCAGATTTTGATACATGAAATAGAATTAGGGTTTAATTAGAGTTTTTATTTTATTTATTTATTTATTTAATATATATATATTTTTTAATAAAGTGATACAGTTGAAGATATGGATGTAATTAATGGGTGTACATAGTATTTTATTTATTTTTAATTAAACTAATTTGTTCTTATTGGTAAATTTTTATTGGGATATTTTTGTAATTAAATTTTTTATTAAAATATGGATGTGCTTATTATATTTATGGGTGTCAATATCGGCACCCTTATATATTTTGTCCCTGTTTAATATCAACCATCGGATTTTAATTGTAATTCATCTAATGGTTGAAATCTGAACCAATAAATCACTGCATGTTAAAGGGAGTATTTTTCCCTGTATAAAAGTCGAACCCTGTCTACTTATATTTGATTTGAATTTTCTGTACCTTCTTGGGAAGCATGGCTACTTGTCTACTAATTGAACCTTAAATTTCTGAAATTAATTTTTGGATAGTGATAATTGTTAAGAGTAAGCACATAAGATATATAAGATGACCTCCCCCTCTCTAGAAAATTTCCCAATTTATGTAATAGCGTAATACTTCATATATATATATATATAGTAAAATTTCTTTTCGGTCTATAACCATAAATTATGAAAATATCCCCTATAATATTTTTTATATTTTTTTACAAAAAAAATTGTGAAATCCTGGAAAAAAGCTGACATTTTTAAAAAGAGAAAATGGTTGAAACATCCCTTATAAACAATTTGTTTTAGAAATATATTACATCAAATTTTAAAAATAAAATAATATATACAAACATTAGGGAATATTATCAATTTTTCACGAATATATCCATTATATTATATAAAAATACATTTCAAGTGTACTGATACTGATATTTTACAGAAAAAATATTACACTCCATATTTATATCGTTATTGTTAAAGTACGGAAATATCGATTGATATATTGCGAAAAGCGTAGATATTTTCATCTTCAATCAAAGTCTACAAATTTGCATATTAAAAAATAGGCAATCAAACTCAACCCCTCCTTCCAGAAAAATAAAATAAAATAAATCATAGAGCATAACAAATTGTTTGAGGCCAAAGTCAAGTGAATTTGCAACCGTAACAAGGAGCAAAGTCTGAATCTAATGTTGGCCCAGACGTCTTAGTGGATTGCCTCTTAAACCTACACTTCAAAATTGTGGGTTCAAGTCTACCCCCTCTCCAAACCTTCAATTATTGTAAAATTTAAAATAAAATAAAAAAGTCTAAGGTAGTGTTGGTTTTTTGGTCTGAAATCTGAACAGATTTGAACTTTTTATGAAGTCTGAAACCTAAATTTGTTATCCATTTGTTTTTTATTTATGAGGTCTGAATATCAATATCTAAAAACTAATAAAAAGATACTTGTACCCTTAACAATTATTAATTTGATATAGAAATTAAATGATTTTTTTTTTTTTGTTTTTTTTTGTTGTTGTTGTTGTTGTTGTTGTTGTTGTTGTTGAAGGAAAACAAAGAAACACAGAGCCTCTCCACGCAGGGAGGGCAATTGTCCATCCAAAAGGAATCCAAAACAGCAGAAATAGCCTCCCTAGCCAAAGAATGGGCAACAAAGTTACACATCCTGGGAACATGAGAGATAGAACACCCTGGAAACGAACCAATAGAAATCAAAATGTCGTTAATCATAGAGCCGACATCAGCCGAAGACACCTCCCCTTTACTAACCAAATCAACAACCTGGAGAGAGTCTGTCTCAACTTGAAAAGGCACAAGGCCCTCCGACAAAGCCAACTGAATGCCCTTCCTAACCGCCATTGCTTCCGCCACTAAAGGAGAGACCAAAGCCTCCATCTTGTAAAAACTAGCAGCTTTAACCTTACAATCCTTATCCCGAATAACACAACCCAAACCGACCAACCGATTCCTGATACAAACAGCCGCATCAATGTTGATCTTCCAAAAGCCATCCTTTGGAGGTTTCCAATTAGGCACCACAGCAACCCTCTTAATAGGACTGTCATTCTCTTTATTGCACTACCTCCACTCATCTAAGAAAGTGGACGCCTAGCTCACAACATCCCCAAACTCCTCATTCAACCTGTCATGAACAAAACTATTTCTACAATACCATACTCTCCACAAAACCACACAAAAAAAAAATCCAAATCCTGCGAATTCAGAGTACTGCAACAACTGAGTATGAAATCATGAAAATGCATACCATCAGAAAAAATAATATTCCAAAAAACCTGACAGTTGTCACGCATCCTTCTAAGCTTACGACAGCCCTAAAGGGCATGAACCATTGTTTCCGGATGTCGTTTACAACGTGGGCAGTAGTTAGACAAAGGCACCCCTCGATTAGCAAGATAGAGCAAAGTAGGCAGCCAATGGTGACTAGCACGCCACATAAACAACTTAATTTTTAGAGGGATTTTAAACCGCCAAAGAGTTTTCCACCAAGAAATAGAGCAATCAGGGCCCAAAGAATTGGGATTAACAGGCAGATGTCTCCCAACATGATAACCACTCCTCACTGAATACCTACCATGCTGCTCGAAATGCCATAACAGAGAATCCTCCTGAGAAGCAAAAGGGGGAGGAATAGAAAGAATCAAATCAACATCAGCCTATAAGAAGTGTTTGCGAAGCAGAGGAACATTCCAACACCCGAAGCTGTTTTAAGCTCTTCAACTGTCAACCTCTCGTCCAACACCATTGGGGAGATAACCTTAAAAGTCGAAGGTCTAGGAATCCAATGATCAACATAAACTCTAACTGCATTACCTCTGCCAATTCTCTAACGGGAACCCAAATTGATGATCTCGTGCCCCCAAAGAATCCCTTGCCAAATCAAATAACCTCTCGATTTAGGGGCAACCTCCAAAAAATTAGAATTAGGGAAGTACAAATTCTTCAACAGTCTACTAACTAAGGAATTCGGATTTTTAATAATCCTCCAGCACTGCTTAGCTAGAAGGGCCTAGTTGAAAACTTCCAGATCGCGAAACCCCAAGCCGCCATTATCCTTTGAGTCACACATTTTTTGCCAAGCACACTAGTGAATCTTAGAATTCCCATTAGAACTGCCCCACCAAAAGCGGTTACAAAGCCTATGGAGATCATGAATGATAGACTTTGGCAACCTGAATAAACCCATAGTATAAGTTGGAATCGCCTGTATCACAGCCTTCAGAAGAATTTCCTTACCACCAATTGACAGTAATTTTCACCGCCACCCCTTAATCTTTGCCCAAACTCTATCTTTTATTGAATTGAAAGGGCCCGTTTATTTCGACAGTTCATGCTAGGAAGCCCCAAGTATCTCTCATGACACTTAACATGCCTAACACCAATAATGTTAGCTAAACGATAACCCTTAGCCTATAAAACCGAGTCACTAAAACAAATAGTAGATTTTTCGAAATTGATCAGTTGACTCGAGGTAGCCAAATACTCAACAAGAAGCCTCTTAGTAGTGGAGCACTCAACATCCGAGGCACTCCCAAAAAGGAGACTGTCATCGGCGAAGAAAAGATGGGAAACGGAAGGACCCAAAAGCTTGCAGCGAAACCCAGAAAGGACCTTGTTATGAACTGCATTGTTAATAATACTGGAGAGGCCTTCAACACATAGAAGGAAGAGGTAAGGAGACAGAGGGTCTCCCTGCCGAAGTCCTCTAGACGGCTTTATAGAACCACAAACTTTACCATTAACAGCAAAAGAAAATGAAACAGAAGAGACACAGTTCATGATTTTATCAACCCATTGCACAAGAAAACCCAGGTTCAGCATATCTTGGCTAAGAAACCCCATTCAACACCATCGTATGCCTTTGACATATCTAACTTCAAGGCAAAAAAACCCCATCTTCCGCTTCCTCTTACGAATTGCATGAAGACACTCAAACCCAATCAAGGCATTATCAGTAATTAGCCTTCCCGGGATAAAAGCGCTTTGACCTTCAGAAATCACTTCATCGAGAACCAACCTAAGCCGATTAGCCATTGATTCCGCCACTACCTTATAGATGACATTGCACAAACTAATTGGACAAAAATCACTCACCCGCACCGGCTGATTCACCTTTGGAATAAGCACCACTAAAGTGTCATTAACTGCCTTAAGAGATAAACCCTCATTCAAGCAGCGTAAACAAGCAGAAGTAACCTTAAACCCAACCACATCCTAGAACTTTTGATAGAATAAAACCGGGAGGCCATCTGGGCCTGGTGCTTTAGTAGGACCAATATCAAACACTGCCCTTTTAATTTCCTCTGTAGTGAAAGGCCGGTCAAGAAGGCAAGAGCTACGGGGAGATAAACGGGGATGAACTGTGTCCAGCACCTTGGACATGGATCCCTCAGACAACATATTATAATGAAATAAATCCGAGAAGTAATTTACCACCACCTTCTGACTAGACTGCCACACCTCGTTACTGTCAAACAAACCCTGAATCCTGTTGCAAGCCTTTCTCTGGGAAGCTTTTAAATGAAAAAACCGAGTGTTCCTGTCACCATCTTTAAGCCATTCAGTACGAGCCCGTTGCTTCCAATATACCTTTTCACTGCATAACAGTTTATCCAACTGAGATTCCAAAACTCTAATCTGGTTCCAAGTCCCCTTCTCAATAACACTAGAAGCTATCCGAAGCTCACTCCTTTTAGTTTGAATCTACTTGTTCAGCTTGCTCTTATTAGACTTATTCCAAACCCCTAGAGCTCTAGTGCATTGCCTGATGCTAGCCACCGTCCCCTGCAGACAATCTCTGTTTGGCTCTAAATTCCAACAATCAGCAATAATATCTCGACACTCAACCTTCTCAGCCTAGCATGCTTCAAAATGGAACCTTCTACGCCTACCATTGCCCCAATTCCGGTCACTAATAGAGTCCCCCATAAAGTCAATCAAGAGAGCACGTTGGTCAGAAAACTAGTACTCTAAATGGTTCACAATAGCCTACGGAAACACCTGTTTCCAACTTAAATTGCAGAGACCCCTATCCAACCTTTCTTGAACTAAATTATTGCCATTGCGTTTATTACACCAAGTAAACATCGGACCCCGGAAAACCATATCATCGAGACCACAATCGTCTAAGGCTTCACAGAAATTTTCCATCAGAATTCTATTACGAGGAATTCCACCTAACTTCTCATCATCCGAGACAATCTCATTAAAATTGCCAGAGCATAACCAGGGCAACTGGAACATGTTATGCAAACGATTCAACATAGTCCAAGCATGCATTCGTTGATCCGATTCAGGATGTCCGTAGAATCCAGTGAACCGCCAATCATCCACCCCGACCGAGTTCACCTTCACATCGATATGGAAACGAGAGAAGGAGAGAAGTGAAACAGAAACCTTATTGGACCAAAACAGACATAGCCCACCACTCTTACCAACACAATCAACAACCAACTTACCAGCAAACCCCAACTTAATTCTAACCTTTTACAAATGGACATGTTTTCATTTTGTTTCCATCAAGAACATAATGTCAGGAAAGTAATTTTGCTTGTACTTCAGCGGTACCCGGAATGCTCGATCGCTCCCCAAACCTTGAGCGTTCCACACTAGAGCATTCATTGTGTCTGGCAGGCCGGTTGAAACCGACCCATCAATCCCTCGTCATCAGCCGAATCCTCATTGGAGGAAACAAACTTCTGCCTTTTTGAAATCTATGTCGGAACTCCATTGTCGCTTGACTTTTTCTTCTTTCCTAGCTGCGAAACCCCCTCAATTTGCCCATTAAGGCGGTGCTGGTTCCTCGCTCGCCGCTTCCATTTACCAATCAGATAAGAATCTGCCAAATCAATTTGGGAAAGTTTGGCATTAAAATATATCTTATTGTCCACTTCCACTACCCTGTTAACATGACCCGAAGCACATGGGCCACCCCTCTTTAGGTCCTTTGACTGCAAACCGACATCAATTTGGGTACCATTTAAAACCCCCACACCGGCCAGCCTAGAAACTTTGTCCACCCCCTCATGACCCATTAAATCAATTCCACTTTGGTTCATCTTCACAGAGGCCCTAATCCTATCAGCCTGGCCAAACTCCACCCCATCTTGGCCCAATACAACTATATTCCCTATATCAGATTTATTTAAATTATTAGATGCCAAATTCAGACCAGTCTTTTCGCGCACGCTTTTAAAACTAACCTCCCCTGATTTTGTCAACTCTTGACAATCCAAGATTGTCAACTTTCCAGTCATCTTCTTGATTCCCTCAATTACTTCCTTCCCATTCAATTCCTGATTTCTCTCATTCAAACCCTGTCCCACCAAGTAAGCGATTTCTTTCCTTTTTGAGCTATTTGCCAAAAATGGTTCATCCTTTCCATTTTCGCCATATTCCCTTCTCCCCTCCGATTGAAGATCGCCACTCCTCTCCGATCTGTCTGGGGGGTTCCAAAAAGGTTTGTCAGTCAGCCCTGTCCGTCCAACACTGCTGGAAACCGATTCCCTCCTCTTCCCCCAGTTCCTAGTTTTCCTGAATGGAGGAAAAGAATGCATCCATGATCCAAACAATAGTTCCTCTACCTTCCCATTCTCGCCCAACAACGCCTGTTCAGTGCACTCCCTTATAGTATGACTTACCAGACCACAACGAAAACAAAAATCTGGAAGTCGTTCATATTTAAGGAGCATGATTGACTCTCCTCCATCCCTTATAACATCAACCCTCAAACATCGCCGGAGTGGTTTGTCAATCTCCAAAATAACACGAACTCTTAAAAACTTATAGGACCCTGTGTCTCCCCCATCAACCTCTATCACATCACCAATGATATTGCCCAAAAAGCGTTCGATCTCCACTATCATGCAAATCATAGGAGCATTATGTATATGTATCCAGAACATCACCTTGTTAAATTTCATTCTTGGAATGTCCCCCTTCCCCTCCGGCTTCTCCATAGCTATCAACGCATCATTGAAGCTCCAATGCCCCCCCGATATTATTCTCCGTATATCATCAGGGTTTTGAAAGTGGAAAGCAAAAACATTCTCCTTGATTGGTTCAATCTCCACCACATCTCTTGTTTGCCAGATCTTTCTCATCACCGCACGAAATCCATCCCTGTTTATCACCTTGTTGGACAAAGCCCACCAAACTATTAGCCATCAATCGTAATCCCTCATCCTTTAACTCCGTTTTAAGTGTCCGAACTGGACCGTCACGTTTTTTGATTGTCATTGACGCACAAAGTCATGCAATCTCTTATGTATTCATCTTCCAAAAGGTTAGAAAGTGATGACACAGAAAACTTTTGTGTCGCAAAACTCTAACTTTTACTCTTGGTTTGGGAAAACCTACAGAGAAAAGACTCCTATTAAATGAAATTATTATTAAAAAAAATTAAAATAAAACAATAAAATATAGTAATTACCGATTTTTTTTAAAATAAAAATAATTTGGAGATGTGTGTCTCCAGTAACATTGTCTCCGGGAAAAAGAGAAGGCATTAACCTCCTCCAACTTCAAAGAGGAGGCTATCGACCTCCTCTGTCATCAAGGAGGAGATCGTCAAGAAAGAGGTCAGCCTCGTCCAACATCAAGGAGGAAGTCAGACTCTGACGACCTCCTCTCCCTTTTCCAATTTTTTTAATTTATTTTTTTGATTTTGCAATTGTGTGAAGATTTTGAAGGTATTTTTGAAGGAAAATAAATAAATAAATAAAGATTAAAATTAGTTCGGATTTTCATATTTCAGATTGAAGTTAGGATTTCGAACTTATTGGATTTCAGGCTTCTAAATCTAATCCCAAATAGCAGCTACCGTCCTGCCACATGACATCAACCTGTGTCTTTGTCTTTTTCACAATAACAAAAATTCCTGCTAAACTGAAACCAAGGTTTCTCATTATAAATCATGTTTCTAATTTCCCGTTGTTGCAAGCAGTTGACTCCATGAAAGCAGAAGCAATCCAATCAAACTACACCAGACCTTCAACTTGATTTTCCCTCCATGATGTACCACAAAACCATCTAACTCATTTAGACATGTTTCAAAGCTTAACCTGCAATCTCTGTCAATGGCTACTGTGCATCTTTCAAGTAAGTTGGTTGAATAAGCAATTGTTAACAAGGCACCTCAAGTGCATAGTCATTGTAGAAGCAACCAGGTGACTATCTCATTCATTTGGATCAACATTACAAACTTTATACATCCATTTGCAAGAAAACAACAAGCTCATTGCTATAGAGTATAGAGTACTCAACCAATCTGACTTTGAAAACAGGAGTTGTTGCACTCACAAAATCATGATAAAATTACAAGTTTTATTCCAATAAAACCATATCAGCAATATTATCCACCACCAAAAGTTTCTCAACAAGAAAATATAATTAGCTGAATATTTGTATCAACCCAACTATTAAATAAGATTTAATTCAATAATTAAAGATAAAAAACTAAAATCTGACCCCAATTAACATCTAAAGATTACAGTCAGAAAAATGCAATTTTGATAGACCTATGAGACCATTTAAGTTCCTCCTCACTTGTGCTCCTCTCTGGCCACAATCTTGAATTTTCCAGTCTGTTCTTGCTGCAAAAAACAGAACAAACCCACACAAAGAAAATTATTAACAAAAACCAGAGGCATTAAACCAAGGCAAAAAAGAAAAGCAAAATCATGAAATTTCACCTTCTTCCATAACTCAGTATGATCTTTGCAGAAGCCAGCAACAACAGCTCCCTTTTTCCCTTCACTGTACTCAATATAAAGATCCTCTTTCAAGCCACAAGTCACATGAAACCACAGAGGACAATTGGGCTCAGAACACTCAACAGCACAACCTTTTTTGCTCCTACAAACATAACACTTGTTTCCCCACCTTGTTTTGGGAACCTTTGAACAATCAATCCCCTCTCTCCCTTCCGGGTCCTCGAAAAACACCTCTGGAACGAACACAGCGCAGACTACATGAGCCCATGAACCATCATTTGTCGGCTTCATTGCGCCGTCTTTATTGGGACAAAGACAACAAGAGGATGATGCCTTGTGCGGTTTGGCATCCAAGCATTTGGCGCAAAACCAGTCACCTTCCGGTATGCCTTTAACGATTGGATTGCCATAGCAGGTGGTGTGTACCATCAAATCACAACCATCACACAACACAATCGGATCTGTTTGGTCCCCGTCTGTGCTTTGACATACCGCACACACGATCCCATCATCGTCATCTTCAACGTGTTCTTCTGGGATGGTTTCAGTGGACTGATTGGTGTTTTTAACAGGTGGGATTCTCTCAGATTTCTTCTCTTCTGTCGCCGTTTCTTCGTTGAAAGTTGGCTTCCATTCAACATTGAGATCCAAATTTAATGAAGATTCATTGGATATCAATTCAGGTTGAAGAGCCCATACCCTTTTCTTGGTCGGAAGGCAACAAGTGGTCGCAGCGGTGGGATGCGGTGGTGGGTTAAGAGATTGCTTTCGCTTCTTCGCTGGGAGACAGATTGGGACTTCATTGGATTGTTGATTTTTGACCTGCTCTTGTTGTTGCATCAATCTGAATCTCTTCAGAGGAGGCAATGCTTGAAAATTAGAATCCATAGTGTTTGATTTTCGGTGAGTGGAAAATAAATTCTATGAAAGTGTGTGAATGATTCAGGAGGATTTGGGTTTTGAATTAAACAGAGAGTAATGGCGGGATTCTGAGAATATATTTTATTTGGGGGCGTTTTGAGTTTCGATGATTTTTCATGTTTTCAACTTGGCGGGGTTTTGATTCTTTTAAAAAACAAAATGTTAAAAGTCTTTAAATTTTTTTAATTTTTGAAAGATTACCACCAACCCGAAACTAAACCCGCCAAAATTTGGATGAATTGTTCAATTTTGGGTTTGATATCATAGACGGGTTGCGCCCATGGGTGTGGATCTTATCGTTTGACCGGACTCATGTTGACGTGGCACATTTTATGTCTTGTCCGCCCTAGTTTTGCAGCAGATTGGAATTTCAATTATTTAATTGAAAAATTGCACAAACTCCCACGCGGTTACTCAAGAAGTCAATATTACACAGAGCGGCAATGATTTTTTTTTTTTTTTTTTTTTGATAAAATATAATCAGAGAAAAACACGAAGACCAAACAAGACCCGAGAACAAAAAAGGGCACCAAGCCCACACTACCCAGACGTATCAGTCTCCACCTCCTCCCTAACGCACTCTGGAAATTCTTCCATCCAGTAAGCCTTCTCAGCTAACCCCTTGGCCACTTTGTTGGCATCTTTACTGATAGCACAAACCTTAGCCTCCTTCTCCTTGTCAATCAAACAATTAATCTCAGAAAGCAACGTACCGTAGTCAGAATCCAGGTTCAGGCCTTCCTTGATCCATTTAACCACTGTAGCCTCATCAGACTCGATCTTTTTCAATCTAAGCCCACAATCAAAGCTGAATTGGATGCATCTCAAAATTGCCAACAGCTTAGCAGTTTTAATGTTAAACGTTCCTTCAAGGCACATGGACCCCGCAGCAAGCACCAACCCTTCACAATTCCTGATGACCATACCAATTCCCACAGTACCCTTCCCCTGGTCCAGCACCGCATCACAATTTGCCTTATAATCATCTTTTTCAGGCGGGATCCATCTACCTCTCCTGATGTTATTCGAAACCACCTCTCTCCTGATCTCAATATTGGATTTCCTGTACTCCTGCAGAAAATCCTTGCTCCAACTCACCACCTCCGACATATTGTGCTTTTTAGCTTCATGGAAAGTAGAATTGCGACAAAACCAAATTCTCCACACCACAATACAAAAGAGATCACTATCCTTCACATTCTCATGGGTAAAGCAATCACTGATAAGATCAAGGAAATTATTATACTCACCTCTAAGCTTCATCTTCCTACTGGACCACTCCTCTCTGACAGATCTAAGCTTACTGCAATTCCAGAGTGCGTGCAGCGTGGTTTCCGTGGATCTCTTGCACGCCTCACAGACACCATCCGTAATGACCCCCCGCCACCCAATATTGTTCTTCGTTGGTATCCAATCCTGGCAAGCCTTCTAAATGAAAATCTTCACCTTCATAGGAATCTTCACGCGCCAGAAAGTATTCCACCAAGAATTCTGAGGGCTAGCATTAGAAGTGCTGGCTACATTATCCACCCAACACCCAAGCCAATACCCACTCTTCACGGTATACTGCCCACTTTCGTTGTAATGCCACAAGAGAGTATCTTTCCTGTCACCACTACCAATGGGGATCTTAAGAATCGCATTCGTGTCTTCTGACCTGAAATTTTGTTGTATCTTCTGGAAATCCCAACCTCCAGAGGCCGAGATAAGCTGATCAACCGTAGCATTTCTCTCCAAATTAGGCTGCGAAATAATCTTAAAAGTGGAAGGTTTGGGAATCCATTTATCTCTATAAATACTGATGTCTTTCCCATCCCCCACTCTCCATCTAACACCTCTTTCCAGCAATTCTTTCCCCCACCAAAGGCTATTCCACACATACGAACCGTTAGTATACTTCTTGGCCTCCAACAGGTTTCCGTTCTTGAAGTAGCACCCCCTCAACACTCTTCCGGCTAAGGATTCCGGGTTCTTGAGAAGCCTCCAACACTGGTTGGCCAAGAAAGCTCTATTAGACTTCTCAAGATCTCGGAAACCCAAGCCACCATCACATTTAGCCTTACACAGGGTCAGCCACTTGGCCCAATGAATCTTCCTCTTCTTCTCATTACCACCCCACCAAAAACGAGCACATAACCTATGAATCTCATTGATTAAGGCTTTAGGTAAACGAAACATACTCATAGCATAAGACGGTGTCGCTTGAATAACTGCTTTGACTAGGATTTCTTTCCCTGCTACTGACAGCATTTTTTCTCCCCACCCCTTAATCTTCCCCCAGACTCTATCAACAATATTAGCAAAAACCTTCCGTTTGCTCCTGCCCGTAAAGCAAGGGAGGCCAAGATAAGTCTCATGACACTCCACTAGCTTGATACCCACCATAGCAGCCAGACTTTGACCCTCCGAGCTCGAGAAGGACGGGCTAATACACATGGCTGATTTGTCAAGGTTGATAGCCTGCCCAGACGCCAGTTCATACTCAGCCAGAATTGTCTTGATAGCAATACAATTAGATTTATTAGCCTTGGTGAAAAACAAGCTATCATCAGCAAAAAATAGATGACTGATCACCGGTCCTCCTCTGCTACATCTAAATCCGGAAATAGTCCCATCCCCCTGCGCTTTTTGAATGAGAGAAGTAAGGCCTTCCGCACAAATTAAGAAGAGGAAAGGCGAAAGTGGATCCCCCTGCCTAAGGCCTCTCGTCGGAACAATATCCCCACTCAACTCCCCGTTAATTAAGACTGAATAAGTGACAGAGGATATGCATCTCATAATTAAATTGATCCACTTCGGAGAGAACCCTAGTTTTCCCATCATACCTTCCAAAACGTCCACTCGACTCTGTCGTACGCTTTGGACATGTCCAGCTTTATGGCCATCGAACCCCTTTTCCTCCTCCTCCTTTTCAGCCTATGGAGGCACTCGAAGCCTACAATGGTATTATCAGAAATCCGACGACCCGGAATGAACGCACATTGATTTTCAGAAATGACTTCACCCAGAACCAAACGGAATCTGCTAGTTATAACTTTTGAGATGATCTTGTAAATGACGTTACATAAACTGATTGGTCTGAAACCAGCCATATTATCCGGGTTTCGGGATTTAGGGATGAGAGAAATTATAGTGTTATTCATTCCGTCAACCATCGCACCCTTATTCAAGACGTTCAGACAGGCCTCCACAATACTTGGACCAATCAAGTTCCAATATTTCTGGTAAAAAATAGCCGGCAATCCGTCACTGCCGGGGGCCTTGGTCGGATGCATCTCAAACACAGCTTTTCTCACCTCCTCTCCCGAAAAATTTGCATCCAGAAACCTAGAGGAATTACCGTTCAGCCTGATCTCCACATCCTTGAGAATTTTCCCTACATCCTCCCTCGTTGGCTGACTTGAACAGAACAAACTCTTGAAGTAGTCGCAGGCGATAGCCTCCAAGTCCTCCTTCGAATCCTTCCAAACCCCTCTCTTATCAAAAAGCCCTTGTATTTTGTTTCTCGACTTCCTAGCTGAAGCTTTAGAGTGGAAAAACCGTGTATTGCGGTCTCCCTTTTTCAGCCAATCTACCTTAGCTCTTTGTTTCCAATATCTCTCCTCTGTCTCTAAAACTTCATCCAGTTGATTCTCAAGAATTCTAATATCTGTCCAAGGGCCTGGCACATCAGTAGCACAGGCTGCCTTTAAGGCGTCTTTCTTCTTCTGAAGGTCTAGGCGATGCTCCTTCCTTCTCCTTATATTCCACGCATTCAACATTTTCCCACACCTATCAATCTTACACAGAACATTTTCCGACCCCATCCTCAACCTCGGCTCTTTCCAAGCAGTTTCAATGATGTCCTGACACTCCTTCTCTTCAATCCAGCATTCCTCAAGATAGAATCTCCTACCCTTTTTTCTCACCACGTTCTTATCAATAATGTCCAGGACCAGAGGTCTGTGATCAGATCCCCAAAACTCAAGGTGACTCACCACAAACTGAGGGAATAGCCTTCTCCAATCCCTGCTACAAAAACCTCTATCAAGTCTTTCCATAACCAGCCCTTCTCCCTCTCTTTTGTTACTCCAAGTAAAACACGGTCCAACAAACCCCATGTCCTCCAACCTACATTCATCTATTGTTTCCCTGAAATCTGACATAGCTTTCCAGTTTTTATGCAAGCCTCCAAACTTCTCCTCATCACCCAAGATTTCGTTGAAATCCCCCATACACACCCAAGGGAGAGAAGACATACTCGCTAGACGTTTCAACAGAGTCCACGAGTGCATCCTTTGATTTTGCTCCGGCTTACCGTAGAATCCCGTAAACCTCCAATTGTTACCCCCTTGATCACAGATTTTAACATCTATATGATCTTGCGAGTAGGATAACAAATCAACAACCAAACTCTCAATCCAGAACATACACAACCCTCCCGCTTTCCCTCTGCTATTCACCACAAGTTTCCCCTGAAATCCAAGCTTAATCCTCCAATTTTCCAACTTCACATGATCGCATTTTGTTTCCACTAAAAACATGAGCGCCGGTTTCACCTCCTGCTTAAAGGAATGCAGGATATTGAATGCTCGCGAGCTTCCCAGCCCACGGGCATTCCACACGAATATTTTCATTGGGTTCGGCGGGCCAGTTGAGACTGACCGGCCGATATATCTGAGTATAAATCTTCCTTTGCTTCCGATGAAACCCTCTCAAGAGTAACTCTTCTGGCAATATCTGGATCCTCTGAAATCGCAACCATACTTCCCTTCTTCTCCCCTTGTATCTCGACATTCGAATACCCTTTTTCATCCTCTATATTATACACAGAGTGAGGTAAGATTCGGACCTTTTTCCTCTCTAAATCCTTCCTTTCAATCGAATCTCCTGATTTCCTTTTCCCTAAATTTTCCCCCACAATTGCTCCCTTTCTATCCCCTTCACTCACTTGTCCGACCCTTCTCCATCTTTTCAGTTTATTAGTACCCACAGTCTCATTAACTTTTGGGATAGTTAATGCTACCCTAAGCCCACTAACTTCTGAACCCTCTATATCTAAATTAGGCCCACTGACCCTTCCAGCCTGTCCTTGAAACGCTGGGCTTTCTTTCCCACTAACCTCCTCTGCTACTCCTCCCAAGAGGCCCCCCAGATCCTTTCTTTGAAACGGCCCAACAGGCCCAACCTGTCCACTAGTATCTGTGACCCCTACTACTCCTGACTCTTCCGTCAAAATCCACTCAGAATTGTCAGTGACCATACCCTTGCAGCTACTTTCCACTTCCCCAAGCACTTTACCACCTTCCTTGTCAAATCCCTCACCTTTCCCGCTGTTTTCCAAGACTCCCTGTTTTTCTTGTTTCTCCCGCCCTTCTCCAACCACTTTTTTCCGGTCCCCGGCCCCAACTTCCGATGGCAGATTATTTTTCCCTCTCCAGTTCTCCTGTGAGCTTCCGCTTCCTCTTTTATCCCCTTCGAATCTTCCACCCCCGCCATTATATCCCCATCTTCTATTATCCCCCCTGGCTGAACTCCTAAACGCTCTTTTTAGGGGGCTAGTAGCACGAATCCAGACTGCCAACCTCCTATTCTCATCTGAAAGTACTTCTCCTTGGACCTCTTCCACAGTACACTCATCCATAACATGGCCAAGTCTGCTACACTTAAAGCAATAATCCAACAACCTTTCGTAGCGTAACAGCATTGTGGTCACCTTTCCTGTACCTAGCAGATCTACCCTAATACTTTTTTGTATTGGTTCATCAGCCTTAACCGAGACTCTCACCCTTAAAAACCTCCCTGAACCATCGGATGTCGTCTCCGAATCTATCTCTCTAACCTCCCCTATCATATTACCCAGGAACCTCCCAATTTCTTGTGTCATGCATAAAAGAGGTAGATTATGAATTCTTACCCAAAAATCCACCGAGTTGAACTTCATACCTTCCACCTCTCCTTCCCCTGTTGGTATTTCGAAAACGATTATCGCTCAATCAAAGCTCCAGGGGCCACCTTTCAGAACTCGTTGTCTATCCTTTAAGGATTTAAAACTAAATTCAAAGATGTTACCTTTCACCTGCTCAATCTCCACACCCCCTTCCACTCTCCAAATCTTATTCATAACATCAATAAAGACATTCTTATTAACCAGCTTTGTCGCTAAGATCTTTCCCACTAAGCATAACGCTAATCTCTGCTCCCCTCTATCTTTAAGTAGAGTATCTAACTGTCTTGCCGGCCTTTCCTTTTCTTGAATGGAAAGACCACCGCAGAGCCTAGCAACCTCCTCCGCATCCATCACTAACCCCGTAACACTTTACCCCAGAAGGATAAAACCTTTCCCCACTCCCACCTTAATTTCAGAGAGAAAAAAGAGAGAGACTTTTTTGTTTTTAGATTTTCCAAAATATTTTATTTTCAAAGGTAGCTGCGGCAATGATTTTCATAATTGTACAACCATCCCTTGAAATTGGTCTAACTGTTCACTAACCAATTTTACTCTTTTACATTAATAATTTAAATTTAGGAAGTTATGAAACTATCCTAACATTTTTAAAATTGTCGAGATATTGAAATGAAAATTATAAAGAGACTCAAAACTATTGAAAATTGAAAAGTAAACATGCGTTGACGGTGATTTTTCGATGGTCTACAATCCCTTGAAATTGGTCTAACTGTTCACTAACCAATTTTACTCTTTTACATTAATAATTTAAATTTAGGAAGTTATGAAACTATCCTAACATTTTTAAAATTGTCGAGATATTGAAATGAAAATTATAAAGAGACTCAAAACTATTGAAAATTGAAAAGTAAACATGCGTTGACGGTGATTTTTCGATGGTCAATTAGTCAACGGCCTAGGTTGCCTGTCAATAGTTTCTTCTACAACCTTTGCCTTCTTGCTTACGTGGCCATGCTGGTTTTACGCTTTTTGATGACGTGTTCACTGAGGCGATTTTTACCTATAACAATATCCCCTTAAATATTTGCATCGAGTGGATCAGCCGACTTCTGGGATGGGTCTGTTTTTCTTGGCAAAAATATTTAAAAATTTTCACATAGTTTTTCCCGATCAGATAAGCTCTGCTCATATTTTGTCATTTTCCTCATAAATGGTTCATAAATAAGGGAATTAAGTTTCCTTCTTAATTTAAAGTATTAATAACGTGTCTTAACTTCATCCACACACATTTGATTTACCTTTCAATCAGAAATCTTATGATGGCGATGTTTAGAGTACTTGACGGCTCGATGTATTCTCCTGCTGCCACTTGTCTTCTTGCGGTTTGGTATGCCAGGTTGCATTTATGAGACACGACCTCTGTACTGGCTTGTGCGTCACTTCCCACGCCTCCTCTCTTCCCCGTTTTTTCTTTTCTTGGCCCTAGGGTTTCATTTTTTCGAATTCGAATGCCCTGTATATTTAAACCCCCTTTAAAGTGGGGTTTTCCTATTTTTCTTTCACTTCTCTTTAATCTTTAAACATAAGTTTTTTCCAAATTTTCCTAGCTTCATCTCTACATCTTCTTGTTCTTTTGGTAAAGACTCTTGATTTAGTCCCTCGTCGTTCTTGATTGTACCTTTCTGGTTCTACGGATTTCTTCTCGTGGTTTCGAGATTTCCTACCCCTAGGCTCTCTCCTTGCTCGAATTTTCCTGCGGCTCGTTCGGGTTTTACAACTTTCAGACTTCTTTGAGGTTAGTTTCCATGATTCCTGAAGCTAGGTACCGTCTTTTTGTTGCGGGGATGGCTGCCATCGAGCTTAATGATACTTTTAAAGCCTCATGCATTTATAAATTGTTAAGAAATCAACCCCCTGACCAACCCCATTTTTTGGATGCGGATGTGTCAGGGCTTGCTCCTGAAGTTCCTTCTTATACTCCTCATTCTTCCGAGGTTTCTTCATCTGATTCTTCTGTTTCTACTCGCAGCAACGTTGATTCTCGTTCCTAGAAGCGAATGGGCAAACACATGAGTAAACGCCAAGTGCGCAGACACACCTCTCCCCTCTCCTCATACCGCTAGGGTTAGGGTCCAAACGGTGAATGAAAATGATGTGGAGAGAGAACATTGGGAAGCTCGCATTCTGTTTTCTACCGAGCGAGCATGTGCCTATGATGCTGAACCAAATGTGGTTGGCACTAACGAAATTCGCCAGTATATGGCGAGGTTTGAACTGGACGTTGATCTTATTCAATTGGAACCAGCCGGAGACAGGGCCGCCTGGAGCCCCCCACCTGGGATGGTTTCGATTTATGGGGCCATGCTAAACTGTGGTATCACGCTTCCTCTTCAGCCATTTATTGTTTTGTTTTTGGCTGAGGCCAAGATCGCTCTGGCTCAGCTTGCCCTAAACAGCTACAGAATCTTGATGTGTATATGGCATATGTGGCATAAGATGAACTTGCCTCCACCGACTCCTCACGAGATCAGACATTTCTACACCCTGAGGCAGTTGGAACAGTCTGGGATGTATTTTCTTTTGTCTAGCAAACCTGATCATTGGATCCCCAAAGGTGTTGAGGTCACAGGGAAAGTCGAGGTGGCCACGGATGACAAGATGAAGGGTTTTGTTTGGGGGTTCCCCTCCTCCAACAAGTATTGGAAGAATAGTTGGTTCTTCGTTGGTAGACGGTGGGGTCAATCGATCACTTTTGACCTAAATGGTACTCAGGTGTCACGTAGAGTACCCCGATACTTTTGTTCCCCCGAGTCTTGGAACTAAACGTCCCATGTCTTCACAGATGGGGAATTGAGAAATCTGGCTCAGGCGGTTGTTCGGGCTTTGGATAAGAAGGGAAAACCTTATCTTTTTGATGAGGATAAGATGATAAAGGCTCGTTTCTTCCCTCAGTTATCTACGGCTCGCAAACGATGTGAGTGGTCTTTTATTGTGTATATACATCTTTTATTCAATCAGTTGCTTTATGACGCTGACTAAAAATATCTCTTGTTCCTGCAGTACGAGATTCAGATGTTGTTTGCGAGACTCAGGCTCTCCGGTTGAAGGCTGTCCAGGAAGCGAGTCGTAAGGAAGCTGCTCGTAAGGACGCTGAAGGAAATGCTCCCTCCTTGGATGAGTCGGATGACAGATCCTCTGAGGAGGCTTCTGATGAGGAGGAAACATGAGGGGTTCCTGATTACACTCCTGAGGAGACTCATCTTGAAGTGGGTGAGCAAAACGAGCGAGGCGGGTCGAGCAAGCCGGGTGGCCTTTCTGTTGATGATGCGGGTGAGCAGGAGTGCTCGCCTAATGAATAGAGTAGCCCGAGGGATTTTGCTGTAGATGGGGCAGCTGCTAGTGTGCACGGGCTTGATTCTGCTACAGACAAGGCAACTGTTGGCGCGCGCGGGCTTGGCTCTACTGCAGACGAGGCAACTGCTAGCCTGCGCGGGCTTGGTTTTGCTACCTCCGGGTGTGAAAAGAGAGTCGGGGAGCCTTTCAGTGTTGCTGCACCTATAGAGACTCCGAATATTGTTGTGCCAACTTCTGTCTCTTCACCGGCCATGGTTGGGAATAAAGCAGAGTTAGAGGATCCTGCCTCCAATCTCGACACCCGTGGGAGGCAATCTAGGAAGAGGAAGACTTCATTTTCACCTGGCCGCCCTACTCCGAAGGTTCCTTGGGTGGTTACGTATGTTGATTCGTCTTCGGGTGACGAGGGGACTGGTGCCGGGATCGAAGAGACGATGGTGCAAACTGGCATTCGAACCCCAAGAGGTCAAATGGAGACTCTTGCTAAGGGCTCTACCGGCTCTTTTCCTCGAGAGGAATCAACACCTATTTTGCCCAGTTCCGGTGTTGGTGGCTCAGGACCGTCGAGCCAGTCTGGGGAGCTTACCCCCTAAGCCATGCTGAGAGCTATGTCTTCGAGTCGCGCTTATATTGGGGAGGATAACTAGAGCCACTTTAGAGTCGGCCCCTTGCCAGATTGACTCTACAACTTTTTTAACAGCGCTTCCTATGTAAGTAATCTCTGACTTTGGTTATCTCTGATTCTCTTTGTCACCGCTGTTTTGTTTCATTTGTTTTACTTTGTTGTTCTATTGCAGATGGTCGTTGAGATGTCGAAGGCCTCCCGGGCTGGCAGCGCTCAGGTAGATAGAATAAAGCGCTTGGAGGCTCAGTTGAAAGAAAGTGAAGATGGTCATGCTAGGGTTGAGTCGGCTTGCCAGGAGAAGATTAAATTAAACCAGAAGTTCATGGACCGATGTTTGGCAGGTCAGATGGAAGTTGAGCAAAGAGCTTCTCTCACCGTCGATGAGGTAAAAGCTCTTAAGGACCTGCTATCTTCTACTCAGGAAGCGATGCTCTGGGCCGAGCAGAAAGTCGAAAAGGTTAAGTCGTCCTACGAGCGCTGAATTGAAGACTTTGAGCGCCAGACTTTGACCGTTGAATCCCTATCGAACGAAGCTAGGCTGGAATTGAATATACAGATTGTTGATTGTTTCAAAAGATCTCCAGCTTATGATGCTTTACTTCTTAGAGAATTTCAGTGGGGGATAGTCTCGGCTAGAGAGTTCTTCAAGATGAAGAATAGGGCAACTGACTGGGCCCGGACCAACTGGAGCCTCTCAATTAAGAAGCATGTGGATACTTCTCTGGAGTCTCTTCGGGTCCAGATGAAAGAGTGGTGAGCATACTGTCGAAGTAAAGGAAAAATGCTGCATCCTATGCATTTAGAGGTACCTACTGCCATCGCTTTCTCCACCTTTCATACCTGTCAGAAAGTTGGGATTAATGGTGAGGATCATGACGTTGGGCCCGTGCCTGGAAAGGATTATAGCACTTGGATGGATGATGAAGAAGACGAGATCGTGTGGCCCTCCAATGACAGTCTCTTGAGCGAATATGTGATGGAACCCGACCCGAGTATCGGTGGGAGCAGCTCTCAACCCCCAGTGCCAACTTCTTGATTCTTTGACTTTTTGTAATGGATTTTGTACATGCCTTGGATAATATATATTCCTTATATTTCTATGTTTTGCGTTCGTTCCCCCGTTTGTGAATCTGTTTTGGATACATTTTCTTGCACATTAACAATAAATGCAATAAACAGAGACAAGGGCAAAAACTTGTTAGGATGGTTTTCTTAGTTTTTTTGCCGAGTATTCTTATTAATCAGTTCGAGCTAATCGACAGTTTCTGCTCGAACTGATTAATAATTACGCCCGAACTGATTAATAGTTACGCCGGATGTTTTACTGGCAACTCAGTTTTCCATTTGAGCTGAGTAACCTTTATCTGAGCTGAGTATATTATTAGCTGGCAATTAGGTATTTAACCCTTCATTTGAGCTGAGTAACTTTTATCAGAGCCGAGTATCTTATTAACTGGTTATCAGGTACTTTATCCTGCTCTCTTCATACCTTGGTGTTACGTCGAGGCTCACCACGACCACACTTTGGTCCCTACACATGTCACCTAGGACGTCTCCCGATTCTGTCTATGCAGGGTTTTGCCGAATCATTAGGGTAATATGTACCGACCAACACAGCTGCGCATCTCACCAGTCTTTCTAGCAGTGCCCCGAGCAGTTTTTTTAGTTATCCTCGTGCCTCGGGTTTGCCTTTTTGCTAGGTGGCACGTTTGCGCCATCCTAACTAGGTGGGTATGCTATTTCAGCTTTTCCGCCCTTCGGACATTATCCATCCGCTCTTTCACGGTTTCATGGTGCCCGAGCTTTCAATGTTTTGATATGTTCTTGATTGTGTTTTTCTTTTTAGCCGACCACCCTATTCTCGAGGAAGGTCTTCGCAAGGGAATCTTCGACCTTACGTAACTGGGTTGGACATGAATTCCGGTAAATAATCTATATTTATTAGAAACTGAATATCCAAAAACTAATTTAACCAGAAGCTAGAAACATTAAATGTAAATTGTAGAAAATAAATAGGAGGGGTCCCTTAGGGATAAAATATCTTTAGGTACTGTGCGTTGCATGGTCGGGGCATTAAGCCACCCCTTGGTCGGGTGATTAGGTAGGCCTCATGCCCTGCTATGCCGTTGATGATGTACGGTCCTTCCCATTTATCGGCAAGGGACCCTACTGCTCTGTCTTTGGTGTTCGAGGACACCCTTCTTAGTACTAAATCTCCGAGTTGGAATTTACGCACACGGACATGGAAGTTGTAATACCTTGTCGCTCTTTGTTGGTATGATGTATTCCTTATTTGGGTTGTGTCTCTGACTTCTTCGAGTTCATTTAGATTTTGTAACAGCATGTTGACGTTGTGGTCTGGGTTGTACAACTGGACCCTAGGGGAGGTAAAGGTTGTTTCTACCAGGACGATGGCTTCGATTCCGAATGCTAAGGAAAAAGGGGTTTCTCCCGTGGAAGTCCTTGCAATTGTTTGGTATGCCCATAGAACCTCGTGGAATTTATCTGCCTAGCTGCCATTCTTTGAGTTCAGCTTTGCTTTCAGCGTGTGTTTGATCACTTTATTTACTGCTTCAGTCTAGCCATTGGTTTGAGGATGAGCAGGCGAGGTATAGTAGTTTGCGATCTTGTGTTCTTTGCACATCTCCTTGAACTTCTTAGTATCATATTGGGTCCCCTTATCTGTTATGATGGTACTCGGAATCCCAAACCTATATAGTATGTTTTTCTTGACAAAGTTGGTGGTGTTTGCTTCGATGATATGTACGAGTGCTTTTGCCTCTACCCATTTGGTGAAATAATCAACTACCACAATAGCATGCTTTGCTTCTCCTTTGACCCCCCATAGGCATTGGTCCTATAAGGTCGAGGCCCCACATGGCGAATGACCAGGAGGACATTAGGCTCCTGAGTAGCTTTAGGGGTTGCCGAATGTCATTGGGGATCCTTTGGCATGTCTCGCAACTTTCCGTGAATCTTTGAGCTTCGGTGAACAAGGTCGGCCAGTAAAATCCTTGCATGAGTATCTTGTGTGCTAGGCTCTTACCCCCAATATAATTCCCGCATATGCCGCTATGGACGTCCTTTAGGATGTGATTGGCTTCTTCACCAGTGACGCACCTCTGTAATGCTTTCGAAAATCCTTTCCTATATAGTTCACCATTTAGAATTGTATACCGGATCGATCTGTACCTGATGCGCTTGGCTTCCGTGGCATCTTTTGGTAGTATATTTTCTTCCAAGTATTTCCTGAGCTGAGTTGTCCAGCTACTTGGACATGGTCGGTTTCTGCTGCCATGATTTCCTCTGGTTCTGCCATGCTCGGTTAGGTCAAGTGTGCAACTGGTATTGTTTTTGATCTGATACAGGTTGTGGCTAATGCTAGTTTGGATAGGGCGTCCGCCTTTTCGTTTTTCTTTCGAGGGATCTGAGTGATTTTGTATGCCTTGAACCTTCTAAGCAATCTTTTTACTATGTCTAAGTAGGCTATCATGTACTCATCCCTCGCCTGGTATTCGTCTAGCACTTGGTTGACCACTACTTGTGAATCACTGAAAATTTCTATCTCGTTTGATTCCAATGCTATGCACACCCTTAAGCCGGCCAACAAAGCTTCATACTTGGCCTGGTTGTTGGTTGCTTTGAAGTCGAACCTCATGGCACACTCCACATTGTCCCCTTTTGAGGTTGTTATGACTATTCCTGCCCCGCTGCCGTGGGTGTTTGACGATCCATCTACAAGCAACTTCCATTGAAAGTTTTTTACCCGCTCTTCTCATATCATCCTTTTTACCTCAATATTCGGCTCGGTGAATTCAACTACAAAGTCCAACATCGCCTATCCTTTGATTGTTGCCTTTGGGGGTGTATTTGATGTCGAATTCGCTCAGCTTTACAGCCCATTTAGTCAGCTTGCCTGACAATTCTGGTTTTTGTAAGATAAGCTTCAGTGGGCAGTCAGTGTATACTTCTATCGTATATGCTTGAAAATATGGCCTCAACTTCCTTGCTGCGATGATCATTGCGAGGGCTATTTTCTTAGCCTGTGAGTATCTGGTTTCGGTTGGGAGTAAGGCTTTACTTGTGTAGTACACTGACTTTTGTATTCCTTCTTCTAACCGAATTAACACTAAATTGGTCGCTACTTTTGTGATAGAGAGATACAAGTACAAGGTTTCCCCAACTACCGGTTTCGAGAGGATTGGTGCCTATCCTAAGTATTCTTTCAGCTTCTGAAAGGCCATCTCACACTCTTCACTCCACTCAAGCCCTTTACCTTTCTTTATTGCTCTGAAGAATGGTGCACATTTATCTGTTGATTTGGAGATGAATCGGTTGAGTGAGGCAAGACACCCGGTCACCCTCTGTACTTCCTTTAATGTCCTTGGTGAGGCCATTTCTTCTAAGGCTCTGATCTTCTCGGGGTTTACCTCGATTCCTCTTTGATGAATTTGAAAACCTAAGAACCTTCCCAACGGTACCCCAAACACACATTTATTCGGGTTGAGCTTCATCTTGTATTTCCTCAGGATATCGAAAGTTTCCTTCAAATCCACGGAATGCTTATATGCTGTGACGCTTTTGGTCAGCATGTCATCTACATAGACTTCTATGTTTCTTCCAATCTACCGAGCGAATATACTGTTTACCAGCCTCTGATATGTTACTCCGGCGTTCTTTAAATCGAATGGCATTACCTTGTAGCAGTGTAATCCATGATCTGTGGTAAAAGTTGTTCTTTCTTCATCCGTTTTGTTCATCCGGATCTGATTGTAGCCCGAGTAGGCGTCCATGAAACTTAACAATTCATGCCCTGCCGTAGCATCCACTAACTGGTCGATTCTTGGTAAAGGAAAGCTATCATTTGGGCAGGCTTTGTTTAAATCCGTGAAGTCCACACACATCCTCCATTGATTATTTTTCTTTTTAACCAAGGCCACATTGGTTACCCAATGTGGGTATTTGACTTCTCTTATCGATCCTGCGGCGAGCAGCTTTTCCACCTCTTTCTTGATCGCCCTACTCCTTTCTGGGTTAAACAGCCGCCTTTTTTGTACTACTGATCGGAATTCTAGGTCAATAGACAAGTAGTGTGATATCACTTTCGTATCTATCTCGGGCATATCTTCATGACTCCACACGAATACATCTTTGTGATCTCTCAATAGGCTGGTCAGCTCAATTTTGATGTGTTCGTGTAGGTTGGCGCCTATTTTGACCACTTTACTCAGCTCACTAGGATCTAGAATTACATCTACCGTTGGCTCATCTTTTTTAGCTTCGGGTTCCTCTTTGGGGTCGAGTTCAAAATCCTTTGGTGTTTCTTCCTATTCCTCTAACCCTTTAGTGGTCTGCTCGATCAGAACTGTGCATACCTAGTGTACTTCCTTGTCTTTGTAGACTAAGAGATTTGCTCTTCGTGCCATCTCTTGTGATCCTTTAACTACCCTTACCACGTACTCCGTTGGAAACTTCATCAGTAGGGCATAGGTAGCTGTCATTGCTTTAGCTTTATTTAAGAATGGTCGGCCCAGTAAGGCGTTGTATGACCAATTCTCTGTATATACGACCACAAAATCAAGTAGCACTGTCTTCTGACAATGGGCTTTTTCGATTTTAACTGGAAGCTTCACCGTGCCGAGAGATCTTACTTCTACTCCGCTGAACCCTCGGAGTGGGTTGTGAAAGGGTTGTAAATCTTTTCTATCCAGTCTCAGTTGGTCATATACTTCTACACTTAAAATATCCGCCAAGCTTCCGCTGTCGATCAAGATTCAGTGGACTTCCCTATGGCCAATCCGAGCACTAATGACTAGTTCGTCATTTGGCCTAACATCTACACCATGGGAATTAGGTTCGGTGAATATTATTGGGTCCCAACCTTCCTTGATTCTTTTCGGGTCGGGCTCGATAGAGTTAACATCAAGGTCTCTTCTGGCCTCCATTGCCTCCTGAATTTCCTGGGTCCTCTCTCTATTGCTTTTTCAAGTTACCGGTCCACCGAAAATGGTGTTAATTGCTCCTTCATCCTCAGCCTTCTTCGGACTTTGCTTTCTTTCTCGGCTCTTTTACCGGTTATCTTTATGTCCATATGTTTTCTCGGCTTTCTTTAGGATGATATCTTTCAAATATCTTTCTTGAAAAAGTGTTTCAATGTGATCTCTGAGCTGGAAACATTTGGACGTCTCATGCCTATTCTCTTTATGGAATCTACAGTACTTAGTTATGTCCCTCTGAGCTTAGAATGACTGCTTCTGAGGCTCTTTAGATATGTTCTTTACTTCCAAGATCGCTAGTACTTCTTCCTGATCTTTCTTTAATGGGGTGTAGTTCATAAATCTACCTTGGAACTTTTGGTGTGTCTGGTCCAACTTTGGGTCATAAGCTCGACAATCGTCCCAACCATCCAGAGTTCTATTCTTTTGTTTGTCGTCTTTTGGGTTGTGTGTCTTGGGTGCATTATCTTTTGCTTTAGATCCTTCTGGTCGCCTACCATGTACAAAATAACCTCATGTTGCAATTTCCTTTTCTTCGGCTAAAGCGTAACCCCCAGCCATATCCATTATATCCGCATAACTGGTCAGGCGTGCTCTCCTTAAATCAAAAAACAATTGGCCATTTTGTAAGTTATTGATGAACGCTACAACAATGGCTTCGTCGTTCACACTCCTAATTTCTAACACCTCCTAGCCGAATCTTCCCAAGTATTTCTTGAGCGACTCATCCTTCCCTTGTTTGAGCTGGGACAAGTGGGCTACTGACTTCTTTCTATGCACATTCCCAAGGAACTGTCTTGAGAATGCCTTGCTCAGTTCACCGAAACTACTTATGCTCGTTGTTGGCAATCTACCAAACCACTGAGAACCTAAATCCCCAAGTGTTTGTGAGAAGTTGAGGCATAGCAGGGCATCATTGTGGATGTATTTGGCCATGTCGCTCTTATATCTCCTAACATGCTCCTTTGGGTCGGTATCTATTTTGAATTGCTCCACGTGTGGCATTATGAACCTTTCTAGGAAGGGCATCCTCAGAATTCCATTAATGAAAGGGCTGCATGATTCATCATCTGACAGTTCGTTGTGCCCGTAACGCCTAACCAAGGTATCCACCTGTCGATGATTGTTTTAAACCTCCCGGGTCAAACTTTGTATGAGTCAATCCCTATCTCCTTCTAGCTATCCCATGGGGTTGAAACCCTACATGATGGTTAACTTTTACCTTTTCTCTTCGGGCTCAAATTCTCTAGTTTCTCGGTTCAGGCCATGTAACCGGATTGTGCCCCTTTGGCGTTTATGATGATAGTATTGGTCGCTTTCTCCTGAAGACAATGACCGGTCTCTCTGGTATGTATGTCTCTTTGGTTGGTCCTGATTTTACCATGTTTGATCGGGGTTATACCTTCGACTAGAGTAGTCCTCTTCTCTGTGCTTTCTATTGCCCCGGGCTTGTCTTTCTAACAATGTCTCAAGTCGATCTGTCGGGTTTCGACTCAGCTTTAAAGGTGCATCTGGTGTTGGGGCAACTACTACGGAACGTAACCTTCCTAGCTGCTGATCTGGAGTAGGCAGGTTATCGGGCAAGGTTAAACCCTCCATGGTGGAAAGGTTAATCCCCTGCCTGGCTGCATCAGACAAAAGCTGTTGTAAAGATGCCCGGAATCGTTACGTGATCTCCCCGCTGGTTGGAGGGAAGCACTGAATGCCAGCTATGGCAGTTGATTGATCTTCGGTTGTCAAAGTGGCATCAGCGGCATTGAGAGTGGTGTCTTCCTCCAACTCGTTGTCTAGTAGTCCTTAACTATATCTGGAATCGCTACCATCTCCTTCGCCAGCCATTGTTTCACAGGGATTTTCGAAGTAAGTTCAAAAATGTGTGAACCAGTGACCCCTCCTTCTAGCGCCAATTGTTGACGGTGATTTTTGATGGTCAATCAGTCAACGGCTTAGGTCAGCAAAAACCTGTAAATATGAATGAAATAAAGAACGTAATAATAGTTAGTAATGAGAGATGCAAAATACGTGATAAAACTCCGGTGATCGAAGAAACATCCACGGGTTGTTGCCTTAACAACTCAGTCAAATCCACTATAATTGTTGTAACGATACACACTCCGATCTCTCTCTTGCTAATTCTCACATACCCCTCTCATTGTCTTTTGGAGGGGTATTTATATATGGTAATATTAGGGTTTCCGGGTACCGCTAGGGTTTGGTGTTGTGACGTACAAGCAAATGATTACAAAGTTGGTTTTAGGATCTCTTTCCTATTTGGTGTAATCTTGCATTTAATGCTATTGAGTCCGAATCTGTCGAGGACTCTGACGTGTCCATAAGATGTTTGTTTCTTTGTTGAATTCCTCGTTGTATGATGATTGACTTGTAATTGAATTCTTCAGACGTACTGCCAATGAAGAGGGAATCAGTGTTTGATCCAAGTAAGGCCGAACAGGCTTGGTCGACTTGATCGGTTTGATACAATGTGCCCGAGTAAAGCCGGTGCTGAATTGCCTGTCAATAGTTTCTTCTACAACCTTTGCCTTCTTGCTTACGTGGCCATTCTGGTTTTATGCTTTTTGATGACGTATTCATCGAGGCGATTTTTACCTATAACAACATGATTAAAGAACTCCATTGACGGTGGAAGGGATTCAACCGCTGGTGGAGGTAGGAGAGTAGCCTTTCCTCACCAACGATCTCCTCCAAAAAAAACAAAGCAAATCTACACAATCTCCTCTAGAAAATCAAAGTCGATTCGCACAATCTCCTTTAGAGGAGCTTGTATATTTACTTCTCCCCACTTCGCAGGTGGTGAAATCCCCTCCAATGCCAATGAAGTTCATTAACTTTTGTAAAAATAATATTGAAATGACTAGTGATGGGTATTTTGGCCATTTCCTGGATCAAGTAGTGTATAGTTCAATAGTGGTTCAATAAAGTGTACCAACCTAATGTAATCAAGAGTGGAAGACTACAATCAACCTGATAGTTAGGGACGGAGCCCTTCAGGGGCTTGGGTGGGCTACAGCCCACCCAAGTTTTTTGAATTTTTTTTCAAAGTTCGAATTAAATTAAAAAAAAAAAAAAAAATAGTTATAGCCCAAATGAATCCAACAGCCCAATTACATTGTCTTTCTACAACTAAAATAAACCCAACAACCCAAATACAACTAGCCCAATTGCCCAAACAAATTGTTTATAAAATACATTGTCTTTCTTTTCTTTTTTCTTTTTTAATCTTTTTTTTTTCACTTTCCTAGATCCCTCTCTCCACTCTCCAGCATCAGCCTTTCTTCGATCACTTTCCCATTTTTTGGTTTTATAATGTTTTGTGAACATATTATTATTTGAGGATTTGCTTTCTAGACATGTGACAATTTATGGTGATTTGCAGTAAGAGAAAGTTGTGAGTTTTTATTTTATATTGAATTTATAAATTAATAGTAATAGTAATTATTTTGAATTTTAATTTTGTGATGGTATGTCAAAGCTTAAGCTTATTGGTTGTGAATTTGTGATATTTTTTTTATTAGACTTGCAGTAAAAAATTAATAATAAATTTTAAAGATTATTCTTTGTTTTTAAATTTTTATTTATGTCATTTTTGTTATCGTAAGTTATAATATCAAATCTTCATCATATTTCTAAATCAAGTAAACAACAAACTATACAGTCTTTTTTAATAAACGTGGGAACCAATCAACAAGCGATGCTCCTACTAGTAGTAGAGGTTTTGATGAATCACATTATTTAAATGCCAAAGGCTTGAATCTGAAAAGGTTGATGCTTCTTTTGAACGAGACCCGGGATTATGAAAACCAATTTGGATATATATTGTTAATCAACAATTTGGATCCATCACTTCGCAACAAGATGGATGACGACTTTCTTGCGAATTGTTTGGTCATCTACATTGAGAGGGAACTTGCTGATACAATTGATTCTGAATCAATAATTGATATATTTTATGCTTTGAAACCTCATAGTGCACCACTTCGACAGTATTTTGTTGTATATGTAATGCATATTTTTACATTTTTTTTGTTTTGTGTTTTTCTTGCATATGGTGTATTTGAGGGTAAAGATCATTATGTTCCCCCTAACTAGGTATATTATTGATTTTTTTCTTTTTTTTATGAAATTTCTCACGTATCGTTTTGATTTGATTATTTCAAAGAAAATTTTTATTTATTTGTTAGTTCAAAATTTTTAGACTTTTAAATAAGAAAATAAAATTTAGATTAACCTACCTCCATTTTTTTTTTTTTTTTCTAGCTACGCCGATGCTGATAGTGTACTTATCTTTTCATCTAGTGGAATGTGTAACGAAAATGTTCAAAGTAGTTTGGTTCGTGGTTTTCAATTGTTGTGGTTTCCATGTAAAATCACCGTGTCAAAAATCTCTATCATTGTGTAATCATTGTTGAAATTTGTATTTGGTATTTCCGCCGCATAATTTGCGAAAATTGGGTATAAAAATTGATAATTTTTAAATTGAAAATTTAAACAATGTGATAAAAAAAAATTTATCAAAATTGTTTTCATGTTTATTATTTTATATAATTAAAAAAGCAAGGCCAAAAAATATGAGGTAGATATGTCCAAATATAGTATAATAGCATGTATCACAATTCACAAATGAGAGGTAAAATACGTCTCTCAACATCAATATCCTATTTCTAGGGGGAAAACAGTCAATTATGACTGATTGACTTCACATCTGAGCGTTAAAATTTCAAGCAAGATAAATTTATAATAATAAAACTAGGAACACAAATATGGGAACCAAAATGAAATTGCTTCCAAAAAGAGCGTCTGTCGCTTAGGCAACTAAACCAACCTTCGTTTGCCACCAAAACCAAATCTTTCACAATAGAAGTAGAGAAACTTTGCACGCCCAAAGATTTTTGGCTTTTTGCATCTTGAATTCAACACAAGCAACTAATACATTCCAGCAGTCATCAATTTCAGGCCATGATAGCTTCAGTATAGTGATATCTGGCACATAACACGACAAGGAATTGCACTGCACTTCTACCTCCTTGAGTACTAATGTTCATCCACACAACTGAAGAACAAAGTGGTTCAAAGTGTTTAGAAAGTTATCAACAAGTTTGACATGACTGTTCAATTCTGGATCTCTTTGGGTACAGAGCATCTCCAAATTCCGGCTAAGATACTTCCGAAAATGGAGTGACAGACACTGGAAACTGCACATGGCACTGCTGTCAGCGGGTTTCCGAAATGCTGAGTGGCAAGAACGACTCCAAGCACCGAGTTCTGAAACATGAAATAAGAAAACTGTCTTAATAAAATTTGTTACAATACAAGGAAGCAGCTCCTGTATGAAAAGAATCTATCTGGTTCAACCAAGAATAATTGACAGAAAGCCAGTATTTTTTTTGGAAAAATCAAATAATAATCAACTTTAATTATGTCATGGCTATCCTAGATAATTAACGTGGAAAGCTGTGAAAGGTTCCGAGTTCCAACACGAAACAAGGAGAAGCCGCTCTCTCTTAGAAATTCAGCTTTTTATAGTAATCAATATCATTACCTGCATCCCAACCTCAATAGAGATAGTCCGTGAAGATGCAATGTCAATCCCAAGCATCCTTGCAAGTGCATAACCAAAGAAAAAACCAGATGCATGAAGAAGAAATGCAGCTAGCACCACTTGTAGACCAGACGTCAGAATTGAAGAAGCACTCTGGGCAATTGCATTTCCACATAAAATCGCAACAGTTCCAACTGCAATGGGAGGCATCAGGGGAGAGACAAACTTAACCACGTTTTGAAAATACTGATTTAGAAATGCACCAGCCAATACAGGAAGAAGCACAACCTATGGCCATAGAAATAAAGAATGATTAGTATTTAGTAATACTCATATAATACAGCAATATTAAAAATAACTCTGGTGGTAGGAGAGCTCACCTGCAATGTTGACATTAACAGTCCTGCTGCATCTACTGCAACATATTGCCCAGCAAGTTTGGCTGTTAGAAATGGGGTCATTACCTGAAGCAAGATTACTTGATATCATATAGGAAATATACTCTCAAGCAGAAAGAAGAAGGAAAAAAAAATATGAACAGAAATTTTGTCACTCACGTTAACACTAATACGAATATTTATAAAAAAATAAATAAAAAATAAATAAAAACAGAAAAACAAAAATGAAATGACGAGAGGTAAATGTATATAGCTGATGGATCTAGATCCTCTCCTCCTTTACAATTTAGGGGTGGGCATGGATCGGTTCGGTTCGGTTTTGGTCAGTTTAGTTTTGGCCAAAACCGTATCGAACCGACGTATATTCGGTTTTTAAAAATATGAATCGGTTTAAACTGTTTTGAACCTGAAAACCGAATTGAACCGAACACCTTTATTTCGGTTCAGTTCGGTTCAATTTAGTTTTTGACCTATTGGGCTTTGAAGGCTTTTTTTTTTTTTTTAATATGTTTTTTAATTTTTTGGGCCTTTAAGATGTTTTTTTTGGCATTTAGGCTTAAATTTTTTTAAGAAAACATAATATGTAAAAAATAATTTAAACAAAATATAACCCAATTTTTAATCCAAATCTAAAATTTCAATCATATTCAATCTACATACTCAATCAAAATATAAAATCTTCATAACTTCTATAAAATAGAAGTAAAATAATGTAGTACAAAATAAAACATCATCAACAAAAAGTCCATAATAAAATTGAACCTTACAAAATAATTAATTAAGACAATTTAGTTTATTTGGTTCGGTTTAGTATGTTCAAAACCGAAACCGATCCGAATTCAATTCGGATTAAAATAGTGCCATCTAAACACCAGTTTAGTAACAAAAAAGAAAATATATGAGTATAAGACAATATAGTTTACTAACCACAGCTGATAGAGTACTTGCTGCTGTCATCAAAACTGAAAGTGCCACATTTCCACTGGAAGACAGAAAGGGCACCAATCTATGAGTTTAGAAGACAAAAGAACTAAAAAAAGAAAGAGGAAATTTTGTTTACAGGAATCCCATACCGAGCAATATATGTGACAATGTTACTTGCTGTACCTGTGCAATATAAGAGAAATATCAAAAGAGCGGCAACGATGGAGTGGTGAAGTCTGCAGGCAGATATATATGGATATACTTACCACCAGGGCAGCAACCAACCAATATTAAACCAGCTGCATAATGTGATGGCAGATTTAAGAGCTTGCTCACAAGAAATCCTGATATTGGCATCACCTGCAATCATTCACACAATATCCTCCAACTTAGTGTAAGAACTTTAATATATACGGTATACACGAGTTTTTCTCTAATAGGCATATAACTGTGAGCATACTTATAGCACATTTATCCATCTCATCACTTTTTACCAGAAAAAGCATTGCAATTAGGTCAAATAATACTTATATGGTAAAAAGTGATGAGGTGGCTTAAGTAATGTAATTCTCTTTGAGAATCAAAGACAGTGAATTATATCACAAACTAATAATCAAATCCAGAGTGAGTAAATCGAACAAAATATTTGACTGCGCTAATTCATAAATAATGAAAGATTACCATGACGTTAATCATGCCAGACCATTGTGAATCTAGATATGGATTCCAATAGACTCATGGGATCATTACAGCTGTTTTGTCGATCACTTTGTTGACATGCAGAAAGAAAAAGGAAATGAACTAAAAAAGGTACAACTTTAATAACCATATTTGCTTTTTATCCCAAGGTGGCTTAGAAGATCCACGTTTATACTTTCAGATGAAGCAAAGTTATATATATATTGAAACTGAGACGCCTCCAAATATTGTGGAATTGCTAAAGTATCATTTGCCCACATGTAAAATGGGTTTCATCAGGATCCTACAATGCAAACTAAATGATGAATTTACACAAAATGTACTTTATAATCTGCGAACTATAGCATCAAGTCTGTATAGTTGCATATTATCCTAGTTTAAATGCTATGCAAAAGAAGAGTTACAGATTGCATTGTGTATTCAAGAGCACAACAATATATGACGATTGACGAGAAAATATATGTATGTATTGTTGTGTTTTTTGGCTCATCAAAACCCAAGTCAAGGCTTAGGAGGATTTCTTATTTGGATAAGGAGAAAATAAAGTGTGCACATGATTTCCTATTAGGATTAGGAAATTAGATTTTCTCAAGAATCCCAAATCAATTAGGGTAAAGAAATAAGTTAGCTTTTCTTATTCTAAGAGGATTTAAGAGTCCTATTCTAGCAAGGAATGTAACCCAAGTCCTATACCTATAAAAAGGGTTGTTGGGAGCTTATTTTTTACACAGAAAAAACAGCAAGCATACAAGGGGTAGAGAGCAAGAGTGATAGAAAGGTTCTAGCAAGGTTCTGGGGAATTAACTAAGGGGTTTCAACAAGTTTCTTGTAACCAAGTGTTTTTCTTCATAGTGCTAGTGATTTCTCAAGAGAGATCGCACGAGGACGTAGGCAAAGTTATCCGAACCTCGGTAAATTCTTGTTTTGTGTGTGTGCATGTTTTCTTTATTGTTCATACTTTATTCTATATATTCGCATATCATTATCCTATAAGTTTATCACTGTAGTCTATTGAGAAAACACGATCAATAAGGGAGTTTAAAAATCAACAAATTGGTATTAGAGCTTGGTCATAGCATTTTTTAGATGGCGGGTGATAAGATCAATGATGTGAAGCCCATCATAATTGAGAAGTTTGATAGGAAGGGTAACTACAAGTTATGGCAGAGGAAGATGAAGAATGTCTTGATTCAGTAAGATCTGTAGCATGATATTCTCAGAGTGGAGAAGAAGCCGGAGGAAACTACAGATGCTCAGTGGAAGCGAATGGACATAAAGGCGAAGAGCTCTATTGAGCTACATTTTGCCGACAATGTGATGCTTAATGTCTATAAAGATATGAAAGCTAAAGAGACATGGGATAAGCTCGAGAAAGTTTACAGGGGTAAAGTTTTATCCAACAAACTTTTCTTGAAAGATGAATTTCTTAATCTTCGGATGGAAGAATGTGGAAATCTGCATGATCATTTGAGCAAATTTCAGAATCGTGTTGACAATTGTGGAATTCCAAGTAATTAGGATGTAATTTAGTAGCTTAGCTATTATTGTTCTGTTTCCTAGTTTTTAGAGATTTGATTGTTATTTTCCTATTTCTTAGGGATTGTGATTATCCTCTCTTTAGAAGGAAATCAACTTCCTTTCTTGTATATATATAAATATATATAGGATGTCAACCGGTATAATAATATATACACAAACTCTCTCTAAATTCTTCATGGTATCAAAGCCGCCTCTGAACCCTAAATTCCCTACTGCTCTTTCCAACAGCAAACCCTATATTTCCCTACTGCTCTTTCCAGCAGTAAACTCTCTCTCTATATTTTTTCCCTAGTATTATTCCCGACAGATAGGTCTTCAAACAATTCAGCATGTCTTACGAATCCTTTTCTAAACTATTGTCTGGTTCAGATCCTTCTAACTCTAACAATTATGAAGGGGGAGGCTCTAACCAGACATCCTTTCAGTTGCTCATATCTGGTCACAAGTTGACTAGTAAGAACTATCTTCAATGGTCCAAATCGATCCTCATCTCCATTAGCGGGAAAGGAAAGGATGAGTACTTGACTGGAGAGGTACAAAAAACAGCCAAAAAGGACTAAGGATATCGCCAATGGAAGACTGAGAATAACTTGGTGATGTCATGGCTGCTGAATTCAATGAATGCTGATATTAGTGAGAATTTTCTGATGTATGAGATAGCAAAGGAGATATGAGATGCAGTACAGGAGACTTTCTCTACTCATGATAACACAGCCGAGTTGTTTGTGGTTGAAGGGATTCTACATGATCTGCATCAATGAGAGGATTTGGCCACTCAATACTACACTAAGCTCTCTAGATTATGGCAACATGTAGACATATTTGAGAAGGATGTTTTCAAAAATCTAGGAGATAAGGCCACACATAGAAAAATTATTGAGAAAAAGAGAATTTCCAAGTTCCTATTAAGGTTGAATCGTAATCTTAATGATGTGAGAGGCAGAATCATGGCAATCAAGCCATTACCTACTCTTTGAGAAATAGTTTCTAAGGTGGTACGTGAAGAGAGCAGAAGGAAGGTAATGCTTGGCTCTGATAGCAACATTACACAACTAGAGGGTAGTGCCTTAGCAATCCATGGAGGAAGAATCAACTAGTCTAGGAGGGGCCAACTGTGGCATGAGTATTGCAAATGGCCAGGTCATCTTAAAGACAGTTGTAGGAAGCTTTATGCAAAACCAGTTGACTGGAAAATGGTGATAGAGATATAAAGGGTTACATGGCCAGTGGGAATGAAAGTGTTGGAACATATTTAGTTGTACACATTCAAAAGCAACTGGATCAGCTGCAGAAAATGGTTTCAGGTTTAAATACCTTAGTGGTTGGTGCCAGGTTTGTTGCTACTAAAGGTACCTTCTCCATTGCTTTGAATGTGAAAAAGGAGGTCCCATGAACTTGGATTTTGGATTTAGGTGCAACTGACCACATGACAGGTGATGCTAAGGTGTGTAGTACCTTTGAGCCATGTTAAAGTAATTATAATGTAAAAATTGTAGATGGTTCTCTGTCCAAAGTCACAGGGTGTGGTACTATGATCATCTCAAAAACTCTAACCATTCAATCTGTGTTATATGTTCCCAATTTAGATTGTAACCTTCTATCAATATCAAAACTCACTTATGATGAAAAGTATGTGTCTAAATTTTTTTCCACTTATTGTGTGTTTCTGGACATGATTTCGGGGAAGATGATTTGAACTGTTAAGATACAATCTGGTCTCTATATCATCAAGGCTGAAGCTTCTAAGGGTATACAAGGTCATTCTGCTGAGTCCAAGATTTTTTCCCTTGAGGTAATGTCTGAGTCTACGTCTAAGTTGAATAAAGAGAGTGCTATTATGTTATGGCATTATAGGTTAGGACATCCTAATTTCTTGTATCTAAAGAAGTTGTTTCCTAACTTATTTCTTAATAAAAGTTCAAAAGATTTTCATTGTTATTTCTGTGAGTTATCAAAACATACTCATTTTGTGTTCTATCCTAATAGCTACAAATCCTCCAAACCATTTGCATTGGGGGCCCTCCAGAGTCCCTAATACCATTGGGGGAAAATGGTTTGTCTCATTCATTAATGATCAGACTAGAGTCATATGGGTTTTTCTAATGAAAGAAAAGTTTGAGGTCATCAATAATTTCAAAAATTTAATTCATTGATTAAAAATCAATGTCAAACTAAATTCAAATGTTCATATCAGATAATGGCAGAGCGTTTGCAAACCAAGGGTTATGAGAGTATTTTTTTAGTGAGGGGATTGTTCACCAAACCTCATGTGTTGACAGACCTCAACAAAATGGGATCTTTGAGAGAAAAAACCGTCACCTATTAGAGGTGACTAGGTCCTTGTTGATTTGTACGAGGGTGCCAAGTCGTTTTTAGGGGTGAGGTTGTTCTCACAGCTGTATATCTGATTAATAGGCAACCCTCTAGAGTATTACATTTCAAAACTCCATGTCAAACCCTACTTGACACATCTCCTCACAAAACTTAAATCAGCCATTCCTCTCCGCGTTTTCAGTTGCACAGTGTTTGTGCATATTCAGCCACATTACATGTGTAAACTTGATCCTAGAGCCGTTAAGTGTTTGTTTTTGGGTTATTCTCTTACTCAAAAGGGATACTGATGCTACAACCCAAAAACTAGAAAGATTCATATTTCTCTAGTTGTTACCTTTGTTGAAGATCAACCTTTCTTCCCACAAACTAAAATTCGGGGGGGTTGTGTAAGTAGGATATTGGCGGTCATCATAGTAATATTTTCCATGGAATTTCTAGTGCAAGTTTATCTCCTATAAGGTCCTCTAGTCCTATCAGTGAGTCTTAACTTCTTAACGTGCCTTAAATTCCTCTTTTTGAGTCCAATATATCTCCTATACAATGTGAGTCCAATATGTCTCCCATACTACAGCAAATACAGTCTCCTCAACCTTCTAATCATCCAGACATGACATGTAAGTTCCAAGCAGAACCTATTGTATACTCGAGGAGATCAAAGAAAACTAAAGATGGACCAGACAAGGTTGTATCTTAGCAAGACCAAGAGCCTCAATCGGAATTGGTCCACATATCTAATCCCAACATTGAACCCTTGAGTGATCCTAGCACCGCCGAAACACTAACCAGATCAGTGAGGAAGTTCCTTCAGATACTAAAGTACCAATCGCTCTAAGGAGACCAGTAAAAGAGTGTAGAGCAAGACCCATTTACCCATTGAGTAAGTACAAATCCTATGAGGGTCTTTCAGCTAGTTACAAATTTTTTTCTCACAATATTTCTCAAGTGTCTATTCCAGCAAACATCCAAGAGGCCATGTTAATTCCATAGTGGAAAAATGCAGTTATGGAGGAATTATGAGCACTTCAGAGAAATAAAACCTAGGAAATCATAGAATTGCCAAAGGGTAAGAAGGCAGTGGGGTGAAAATGGGTTATCACAGTGAAGCATAAAGCGGATGGTAGTGTAGAATGTTACAAAGCCAGATTGGTGGCTAAAGGGTTTACAAAAACTTATGAATTGATTATGAGGAGACATTTGCTCATGTTGCTAAACTAAACACAATCAGAGTTCTTCTATACCTAGCAGTTAATCTTAACTGGAAGATTCATCAAATGGATGTAAATAATGCTTTCTTAAATGGAGAATTAGCAGAAGAAGTTTATATGGAAGGTCCTCCAGGTTTGAAAAATGTGTATGCAGACAAAATCTATAAGTTAAAAAAGTCTTTGTATGGGTTAAAACAGTCTCCCAGAGCATGGTTTCAAAAGTTCAAGAAAGCCATAAGAAGGTTTGGTTATACTCAATGTCAAGCTGACCATACCTTTTTTGTTTATCATGCCACAAGTGTTATTACTATACTCATTATGTATGTGGATGATATGATTGTTACTGGTAATAGTGAGGAGGCAATTCAGAGGTTAAAGTCCTTCCTAGCCAAGGAGTTTGAAATTAAGGATCTAGGAAGTACGAAATACTTTTTAGGAATGGAAGTTGTGAGATTAAAAGCAGGAATTTGCATAAATCAGAGGAAGTATATATTGGATTTGCTTAAAGAAACTGGGATGACAGGATGCAAGCCAGTTGATACACCAATGGACTACACAACAAAGTTGGGCCTTGAAAAAGGAAGTCCACCAATGGACAAAGGAAGGTATCAACGGTTGGTGGGGAAATTGATTTATTTTTCCCACACTAGACCAGATATTGCATTTTTTATGAGCACGGTTAGTAAATTCATGAACAATCCAAATGAAGAACATATGGGAGCATTTTTGAGAATCCTAAAGTACTTGAAGATGACACGAGGACAAGGTATATGTTTTAAGAAAAGTGAGGATAGAGGTGTTAGAGTCTTCATAGATGCAGATTGGACTGGTTCGACTGTAGACATAAGGTCTATTTCTGAGTACTATTCCTATGTTTGGGGTAATTTGGTCACTTGGTGGATCAAGAAACAGTTTGTGGTCTCCTGTAGCAATGCTGAAGCAGAATTCCGAGCAATGGCTCATTGAATTTGTGAAGGAATTTGGTTGCAAAGGCTACTGAATGAACTCAAAGTTCCTATGGTCACTCCAATGGAACTATTGTGTGATAATCAAGCAATTATTAGCATAGCTAAGAATCCAGTTCACCACGACAAAACAAAACATGTAAAGATAGACCATCATTTTATCAAGGAAAAACTAGAAGTAGGGTCTGTCAAGTTAAGTTACACACCTGCCAATTCTCAGATAGCTGATGTGTTTACTAAGGCTCTACCAAGAGCATCATTTGAAGGGTTGTGTTCTACTGCCTAGCTTGGAGGGGGGGGGGTATGGCTTATGAAGATGATGACAGGGCGCTTTTACTGTTGAGATCTCTATCGCCTTTTCAAGCACTTCAAGACCATAATCATGTTTGGTAAGGAAAGTCTAAAGCTGGATAAGGTTATAGAAGCTATCTAATCTTATGTCAAAATAGATGAAAATATCGAAAGCTCTTAAGCACATGGTCTGTATGCCGAAGGCAAATAGAGGGGTTGGTCGTAGAGTAGGCATGATAAATCTAGTAATAGAGGTAGATCAAAATCCAAGAGAAAAGAAAAAGAGAACAATGGTTGCTTTACATGTGGTTTTATTGACCACCGGAAAAGAATTGCAAGATATGGTAAGAAAGGAAAGCAAAGACGTAGCAAGGAATTCAAGTATAACTAGTGTTGTTACTTCGGATGAAAGTGATGGAGAACTCCTTGCGGTAACATCAAGCTCCAATACTAACCAACATTGGATTTTGGATACCGGTTGTTCGTTCCATATATGTGTTAACAAAGAATGGTTTGACACATATGAGGAATGAAGCTGCAGAGAAGTTTTTATGGGAGATGATTCACCATGCAAAATCTAAGGTATTGGATTAGTGAAAATCAAAATCCATGAAGAAATTGTTAGGGTACTAGATAAAGTCAGACATACTCCTAAGCTAAAGAAGAATCTGATATCTTTGGGCACTTTAGACAAAGCCGGTTACAAATATTGTTCTGAAGGAGGGATACTCAAGGTTATTAAAGGGTTATTAGTCATGATGAGATGTGATATTTAGCCTAACACTTTATACAAGCTTCGAGGAACCACAATAGTAGGTGGAGCAGCAATATCTGTAGACAAGGATAAGATTGAGCTTTGGCATTATAGGCTATGGCACATGAGTCAAAGAGGGATGCAAGAACTACACAAGAAAAATCAACTGAAAGTGTTAGTTTATGCAAACTGAAATTCTGCAAGTATTGCACTCTCGGGAAGCAAACAAAGATGTCATTCAAGATTGTAGCCAATGAGAAAAGAAGTAAAGAGCTGTTGTATTATATTCATATAGATATATGAGGTCTTGCACCAACTAGGTCTAAGGGAGGATCAAGGTATTTTGTTACTTTTTTAGATGATTTTTCAAGAAAATTATGGGCTTACTTCATGAGGGAGAAATTCGAAGTTTTCACAAAGTTTAAATAGTGGAAAGCTGAAATAGAAAACCAAACGGGCAGAAAAATCATATATCTGAGAAGTGACAATGGAGGTGAATATAGAGAGACAAAAAGTTCTTATAGTTTTGCAGGGAAGAAGGCATCACAAGGAATTTTACAATGAAGAAAACTCCTCAACAAAACGGGGCAGAAGAGAGGATGAATAGAACTCTCATGGAAAGAGAGAGAAGCATGTGGTTTCATGTAGGATTGCCCGATATGTTTTGGGTAGAAGCAGTTAATCACGCTTGCTACTTTGTTAACCGATCACCCTTAAAAGTTCTTGATTATAAGTGTGCAGAAGGGGTATGGTCTAGAAAACCTGCTGATTATTCCAATTTAAGAGTTTTTTTGGTTGCAGTGCATATGCTCATATTTCAAGTGATGAAAGAACCAAACTCAAGCCAAAGTCACTCGAGTGCATTTTCATTGGTTTTGAAAAAGGAGCGAAGAGCTACAAGTTATAGGATTTTGTCAACAAGAAGAAGGTTTTAAGTAATAATGCCGTGTTCGATGAGAAGATTATGCCCCTAAATAAAATATGGACAAGTGAGGAGAAGATAACTGATGTTGTAGAAGAAGCAACAGAATTTCCTCTAATCAAATGGGTCATAGAAGAAGATCCAGCTTAGGTGGAGCACGAACAAGTGGATCATGACAAAGGAATTAATGAGGAAAAAGTAGAGCAACAACAATAGTTACAAGTATGGGCTCAGGTGGAGCTATCACCATTGCAGGAACAAGACTCCCTAGTTCCTCAACAACCTAAGCAATAGTTTCAGAGAAGCATAACTGTTGAAGTTTGTTAGCAGAATTATCTTTCTATTTTTATTTAGTTAGTTTGAATAAGAAGGAGATAGATCGATACTTAACCCTTATCTTTAGAATAGTTTCAGTTTCTTATCTACAGTTTAAACTAGTTTAGTCTCATATTTTCAAGGTAAGCTGATACCTACTATCTTTGTATATATTGTTGCTGTATTCTACAGAGAAAGTTAACTGAAATAAAACACTAAGTTTCTCAATATTTCTCTTCATGGTATCAGAGCACTCTATGAAACCTAAATTCTAACATAACAAATGTATGAAATGGCCTTTTCTGCCTCCTCCACTACTTTTTCCCCAGAATCATCCTCTTCAAATAATTTTGGAGGTTTTTGTAACAACAATAATCTTCTTCATTTGCCCATCACTTGTCACAAACTAAATGGGCATAATTACCTTCAATGGTCCCAGTCAATAATGATGTTTGTATGTAGTAAGGGAAAGGATGATTTCCTTACAGAAGTGGTAGAGTCACTAAGACAAGAGGAGTCAGCATACAAGCAAGGGAAGACGAAGAACATCAATTCCATGAACGACATTGGAGAGAATTTCTTATTGTATGAGTCGGCCAATCAAATATGGGAGACTGCCAAAGAAACATATTCCAGCAATGACAATACCTCAGAATTGTTTGGAAATAGAAAGCAACCTACATGAACTACACCAAAAGGAATTAACTGTTACACAATACTTTAATTCCTTGATGCGACATTGGCAATAACTAGATATGTTTGAAAAGCACAAATGGACTTGCACTAAACATGAGGTTCTATATAAGGAAATCGTGGAGCCAAAAAGAGTGTTCAAATTCCTACTTGGCCTTTACAAGGACCTGGATGAAATCGGAGGGAGAATTCTAGGAATAAAACCTATTCCAAGGATTCACGAAGTCTTCTCAGAGGTTCGTTGAGAAGAAAGTAGGAAGAAAGTCATAATAGGGCCACAAGTCAAGACAAAAAATCTCACCAATGAGGGATCTACTTTGGTCGTTCGAGGAGCCCAGTTCTAATCGAATGACAATCAGCAGAGAAGAGGGAGGCCTTGGTGTGATCATTGTCGAAGACCTAGACACACAAAAGAAATCTATTGGAAACTTCATGGAAAACCAGTTGATTGGAAACCACGATTCTCAAATGACAAAGAAAGTCGACGAAACATGATGGCTGAAGATAGCAATAGTTCAACCGAATCCAATCTGTTTAGCAAAGAATAGATGGAATTGCTACAAAAGCTCTTCAATAACACATCTTCAAACTCTGTTGTTGGATCTGGAACCCTAGCCCAGAAAGGCATATTTCTAAATGCACTAAATGTCAAAAAGGAAACCTGTAGTTCCTGGATAGTGGACTCAGGTGCCACAGATCATATGACAGAAAATGTGAATTTGTTTAACAACTATGAAGCATGTTTAGGCAATTTTAATGTAAGAATTGTAGATTGGTCTCTTTCAAAAGTAGCAGGGATAGGTTCAGTGACTATTTCAGAGACTCTAACTTTACATTTAGTGCTCTTGGTTCCCAATTTAGACTGTATTTTGTTGTCTATCAGTAAGCTCACTCATGAGTTGAAGTGTATTACTAAATTTTTCCCTAATCACTGTGTTTTTCAGGACTCGAATTCGGGGAGGATGATTGGCAGTGCTAAAGTGATTTCAGGACTATATATTCTCAGAGTTGGAAACTTTCGGGGATACACAACCGCAAACCAGTGGGTATGTGTCACTCAAGAGTCGGTCTAAGAGTCAAATTAGGTCAAATAATGAGAGTATTGTAAAGTTGTGGCACTACTGTTTAGGTCACCCCAACTTTCTGTATCTTGGATAAATGGTTCCAGATTTATTTCATAATAAAATTCTCAGTCAGTTTCAGTGTGAAATATGCCAATACTCAAAGCATACTCGTCAAAATTTTCCTCAACATTCATACAAATTATCGTATCCATTTCACCTAATTCATAGTGATGTGTGGGGACCGTCTAGGGTAAACAATATATCGGGTGCTAGACAGTTCATTCATTTATTGATGACCATACTAGGATAACCTGGATATATCTCATAAAGGAGAAATCTGAAATGGGACAAACTTTGTAGAATTTTAATAAAATGATTAAGAACCAATTTCAGACTAGGTTAAAATTCTTAGAACTGATAATGGTAAAGAGTATTTTAATTCAATTCTAGGAAAAAACTTATTAGATGAGGGTATTGTCCACCAAAGCACTTGTGTTGAAACTCCTCAATAGAATGAAATATCTGATAGGAAAAATAGGCACTTGTTAGAAGTTACTAGGTGTCTAATGCTAGCCATGAATGTGCCTACACATTTTTGGGGAGAGGCAGTTCTCACAGCAACATATCTCATAAATAGACAACCATCTAGGGTTCTAAATTTTCAAACTCCCTATCAGATGTTACTCCAAGCCTATCCTCATAATCAACTTCTCTCTTAAATGCCACCCAAAGTCTTTGGATGTTTGGTTTTTGTTCATATTCATCATCAAAACCGTAACAAATTTGACCCTAAGTCTATTAAGTGTATTTTTTTTTATAGGATATTCACATATTAATAAGGGTCATAAATGTTATTATCCTACAAAAAGAAAAATCTATGTGTCAATGGATGTAACATTCATAAAAACACAGCCATGGTACCATAAAACCAAAATTCAGGGGGAGTATGAGAGAGAGAATTTCAGTTTTTGAGTCCTAGAGGAAGTGATACTCTTGAACCTTTACCCTACTCTTTTGATATCTTTCAAAATCAAATTCAAACTAAATAGAGTCCTAGTGAAAGTGATACCGTTGTTATCTTTCAAAATCAAATTCAAACTGAACAGAGTCCTAATAAAATCCAATCTCCTGATGTGTCTAGTAAACATTATCCTGGTTCAAATTCAAATTAGCCTATTAGTGTCATAGAAGGTGAAAAGAACCAAAATACATTGTGTATTCCCAAAAGAAGACAACTCAAAAGAATATGAAGTCTCAAGAACCTGCTCAACAATGTCAAGATTCCAAACTAGATTTACTAGTCCAAAATACTAAGATAGAGGCTGAGATAGTGGATGAAACCATTACAAAAACAGCTGATATTGAATCCACCAACTATCAGCCTAAACCTGATGACCTAGATCAGCCAATTGCTCACAGGAAAGGAGTTAGAGAATGTCGAAACCGACCCATGTATCCTATAAGCAATTTCGTATCATATGAGAGGATATTTCCTTGCTTTCGCGGTTTTGCTCTTAGTCTCTCGAAAATTGAAGTTCCTAACAGCATTCATGAAGCTTTCTCTATACCTAAGTGGAAGGCTGCTGTGTGGGAAGAATTGAGAGCCCTACAGAAGAATGGGACATGGGAAATGGGAAATTATTGATCTACCTGAAGGAAAGAAGATGGTGGGCTGCAAGTGGATATTCACTATAAAATATAAGTTTGATAGGAGTGTGGAACGATTTTAGGCCAGATTAGTGGCGAAAGGATTCACTCAATCATATAGGATCGACTAACAAGAGACGTTTGCACCAGTGGCTAAACTAAATACAATCTGAGTGCTACTATCATTGGCAGTCAATCTGAATTGGCAACTACATCAACTAGATATAAAGAATGTGTTCCTCAATAGGAACTTAGAAGAAGAGGTCTGTAAGGAAGTTCCTCCAGGTATGAAAACTGATTTCAACCCTAACCAGGTATGTAAACTCAGGAAGTCTCTATGGACTCAAACAGTCCCTACGGACTTGGTTTCAAAGATTCACAAGGGTTGTTAAGAATTGTGACTATAAACATTGTCAAACAGATCATACCTTATTTGTTAAACACATTACAAGGGGTAAGGTTACTATCTTAATAGTGTACGTGGATGATATAATCATCACAGGGAATCAAAATGAAGAAATTCAAAAATTGAAGAATTTTATAGCCAAGGAATTCAAAATAAAGGACCTAGGAAGTCTCAAGTACTTCTTAAGTATGGAAGTGGCAAGATCAAGAACGGGAATAACCATTTCACAACGAAAATACATTTTGGATCTCTTGAAGGAGACTGGAATGATGAGTTGCAGACTAGCCAACACACTAATGGACTCCACCAGTAAGTTCGAAGCAACCAAAGATAGCCCACCAGTGGAAAAAGGAAGGTATCAACGGCTGGTAGGGAAATTAATCTATTTTTCTCATACCAGACCTGATATCGGATTCCTAGTAAGCTATGTTAGCCGATTCATGAACAATCTAAACGAAGAGCACATGAATGCAGTGTATCACATACTGAGGTATTTGAAGATGGCAGTTGGTAAGGGTCTATATTTCAAAAAGAATATATGCAAAGGTATTAAAGTTTTCTTTGATGCTGATTGAGCTGGATCAGTTAGTGATAGGAGATCCACATGTAGATATTGCTCATATGTTTTGGGAAATTTAGTTACATGGCGAAGCAAGAAATGATCAGTAGTATCTTGTAGTAGTACAGAAGCAGAGTTCAGGTCAATGGCTCGTGGGATTTGTGAGGGAATATGGTTAAAGAGATTGTTAACAAAACTCAAGGCGCCTATGGAAACTACTATAAAGTTAAGATGTGACAACCAAGCAGCTATAAGTATAGCCAAAAATCTTGTCCACCATGTCATGACCAAACATGTAGAAATGGATCATCACTTCATTAAAGAGAAAATTGAAGAAAAGACTATCAACCTAGTGTACACTCTTACAACAGTCCAGACAACTGATATTCTAACCAAAGCTCTACCTAGAGTAAGGTTTGAAGAGTTAAGATCCAAGCTAGGCATGTTAAACATTTACAGCCTAGCTTGAGAGGGGGTGTTAAAGTTTGTTAGCAGAATTATCTTTCTATTTTTATTTAGTTAGTTTGAATAAGAAAGAGTTAAGTAGATTGTTACTTAACCCTTATCTTTAGAGTAGTTTCAGTTTCTTACCTCTAGTTTAAACTAGTTTAGTCTCCTAGTTTCAAGGTAGGTTGATACCTACTATCTTTATATATATTGTTGTTGTATTTAAGGGTGGCAAAAATCCCCGACCCACCCCAAGCTGGCGGGGCTCCAATCCATTTGAGGTGGGTTTGGAACACTTAAAACGAGGCTTGAGTCGGGTTTGGGTCAACCCCTTATGCTCCGACCCGCTCCATTTGAACCGGTATTTATACAATTATTTTTAAAATATAAAAAATAAAGGGAAAAACAAATCTCTAATCTCTTTGTCTTTTTACCTAATCATATTTTATGTTTGAATTCAAAGTTTATTAAACTTAGATGTTGTGTTCTATTATATTTAAGTTTATGTATGAAATGTAAGTGCATGTTAAAATATTTGTCTATGGTGTATGCTTGTATTTAAGTGTATATTTAAATTTCCAATAAAAAGGAAAAAAAATTATATATATATATATATATATATATATATATATTAATTTAATGTTAAAATTTATGTCAATGTCCTAAAACTCAATCATATGGTAAAATAATTTGTATATTTAGTGGTTTGAGATTTTTTTTAAGGATAAAACGAATCGGGTCATTCGGGTCGGGTTTAGGGCACCCCTACCCCAATTGGATTGGGTTTAGGGCAGAAATTGAAAACACATTTAGGTCACGGGTTGGGTTTGGGGCAACCTGTAAAAAATGGGTTTTGGGTTTGGGGCGGGCCGATCCGGCCCCGATCCGACTCGTTGCCACCCCTAGCTGTATTCTACAGAGAAAGTTAAGTGAAATAAAACACTAAGTTTCTCAATATTTCTCTTCAATAGCACTGGACAAACCTAAGCGAGATCGTAAGAAACCGGAAATGTATGGGTTTGATCAAGACGAAGTTAATTATGCTCTAAATGTCAGTCAAGGAGATCCAACCATGTATCAAGAAGCTATAGCAAGTGATGATCGAGAAAGTTGGATGGTTGATATGTCAGAAGAGATGCAATCTCTTGATAAGAACTCTGTTTGGGAGCTAGTTTCTAAACCGAAACACTAAAAGATAGTTGGCTATAAATAGGTGTTTAGAAAGAAAGAAAGGACACATGAAGGTGATGCCGTGAGATACAAGGCTCGGTTAGTGGCAAAAGGATATTCACAAAAGTAAGGAGTTAATTATGACAAGATATTCTCTCCAGTGGTTAAGCATACTTCAATCAGATTGCTATTATCAATATCAGCTCAGTAGGATATAGAGATAGACCAGATGGACGTTAAGACCATGTTTCTCCATGGTGATCTGGAAGAAGTCATTTACATGGCTCAACCGGAAGGATTTGTCAAAACAGGAAAGGAAAATCTAGTTTATAGGTTAAATTAGTCTCTTTATGGGCTAAAGCAATCTCTAAGGCAGTGGTACAAGCATTTCGACTCTTACATGCTGAAAATCAATTTTAGAAAGATGCTTAAAAGATTGTTGTGTTTACTATCACATGTTCGAAGATGGTATGATTATTCTATTGCTACTTTATGTAGACGACATGTGATTGCATGTTAAGATATATCTATAATTCAAAAATTAAAGATGCAGCTGGGTAAGGAATTCGACATGAAAGATCTAGGGGCTGCACAAAAGATCCTTGGAATGTAAATTAGAAAGGATAAAGTTGCAGGAAAAATATGGTTGTCGCAAGCAAAATACATTTAAAATATTTTGGAGCGATTCAGCATGAATGAAGCAAAGCCCGTGACTACTCCGTTGGCAGCTCACTATCAGTTGAGTGCGCTGCACTGTCCAACTACAGAAAAAGAGTTAGAAGAGATTAGCAAAGTGTCTTATGCAAATGTAGTAGGATGTCTAATGTATGTGATGGTTTGCACAAAACCTGACCTAGCACAAGCATTAAGTGTTGTTTCGAGGTATATGGCGAATCCAGGAAAGGAGCATTGGTCTGTAGTTAAATGGATTCTATGTTACTTGAAAGGTACAAAAAGTCTAGGAATCTTGTTTGAAAAACAAGGGAAAGAAGCACGTGTGCTAGGTCATGTAGGTGCTGACTATGCAAGGGACTTGGATAAAAGAAGATCTATTACTTGTTATGTTTTCACTAGTGATGGTGGACCGATTAGTTTGAGGGCTACTCTACAATCAATTACAGCATTATCCACTACTAAAGCTGAGTATATTGCACTTGCGGAAGTTGGAAAGGAAGTAATTTGGCTTAATGGTTTAGAAAGAGAGTTCAAAATTATTCAAGGTTCCATGGTGATTAGATGTGACAGCCAAAATGTTATTTACTTAGCAAAGAATCAAGTGTTTCATGGATGATCGAAGCATATTGAGGCTCGTTATCATTGAATTAGGGACTAGGTAGAATCAAAGGAAGTTACAATAGAGAAGGTTCATACAGAGGAGAACGCATCAGATTACTTGACTAAACCGGTAACAACTGAGAAGTTCAAGTTTTGCTTGAACTTACTCAATCTTATTACATGATGAGGATTGGGTGAAGCACCGCCTCACTTGAGGTGCATTAAGGAAAGAAGAAGTTTGCTAAGGTGAAGGTTCTTGAAGCTTAAGAATGTTTAAAGACATTCAAGGGTACGACAGTCATTTCTTGGTTTTGACTCACCAAGTTGGAGATTATTGTGTTTTTTGGCTCATCAAAACCCAAGTCAAGGCTTGGGAAGAATTCTTATTTGAATAAGGAGAAAGTAAAGTGTGCACATGATTTTCTATTGTGATTAGGAAATTAGATTTTCTCAAGAATCCCAAATCAACTAGGATAAGGAAATAAGTTAGATTTTCTTATTCTAAGAGGATTTAGGAGTCCAATTCTAGTAAGGAATGTAACCCAAGTCCTATACCTATAAATAGGGCTGTTTGGAGCTTATTTTTTACAAAAAAAACAACAAGCATACAAGGGGTAGAGAGCAAGAGTGATAGAGAGGTTCTAGCAAGGTTTTAGGGAATTAGCTAAGCGGTTTCAATAAGTTTCTTGTAACCAAGTGTTTTTCATAGTGCTAGTGATTTCTCAAGAGAGATCACACGAGGACAGAAGTAAATTTAGCTGAATCTCGGTAAATTCTTGTCTTGTGTGTGTGGCATGTTTTCTTTATTATTCATACTTTATTCCGCATATTCGTATATCATTATCCTATAAATTTATCACCGTAGTCTATCGAAAAAACACGATTAATAAGGGAGTTTAAAAATCAGTATGTATAAAGCTAACCAAAATTATTAGAGTGATTACATGTAATTAACATCAGAAGTGGATAAAAACATACATAAATACACCCATATCAACAAAAGAGATTCAATCATATCGAATTTGAATTAAATTTGCATATATGCATACATCATATATACATATATATAATTAAAAGAAAAGACAGACCGAGTACTGGAGCACAAAGCCAGAAATGATTTCCTTGGGCATGGCAAAAGCGCCGCGAAGATCGTCAAGAGTGAGAGTCATGCCCATACCAAGCATAGTGAGAGGGAGGCCAATAATCGTCCACTTGGGTGTGACCCAGTTGAATGAACTTGGCTTGATCAAACCCAATAAGCAACCTAAAGACACCCATATCGGAAATGCAGTCGATATTGCTTCACCAATCAACTCAATCCAGTCCCGAAAGCTACGACTACTGTTGGTATCAAAACCGTTTGATGGAATGCCACAGTGAAGAGGGGCAACAATTTTATCGAAGGAATTGGTGTTTCTATGTTTGATAGAGGAAGTGGTTAATGGGTTCCAAGTGGGGTTGTTGTATAGTTGTGTTTGTGATTGGGACTGAGATCTTAGTGTGAGTTGATTTGAGGAAATGGAAGAAGAAATGGAGGGAAGTTGAGGTGGTTTGTTTATTGGTGAATGGCCTAAAATGGGTTTTGATTTTGGTTGAAAATTGAGTGTTGAGTTAGAGAATGAGAGAGCGGAGGACTGCATTTTGTTTCCTTTTTCTTCAACTCACAGAGTGCGACAGAGAGCATGCACAAGTGAAAAGACTACATGAATCGCAACTGATGGTTGAATGCTGTGCAGAAAGATTCGACTTGTCCATTCCACGACAAACTTGAAAGATCTCAAATAAGAAAACAATAAAATATTGGGTACTGTTATAAAAAGTAAAAACATAAAAACAAGGAACCCAAGAGGGTCGACGTGGGACACATGTCCCAACTCCATTTAAATAAATAAAAAATGAATAAAATTTTAATTTTTTCCATAATATAAATATTTTGTGGAATTACCATTTTGGTCTCTATGATTTTTTGAATTACTATCAAACTATTAACCAATTTGATGAGTTTTTAAAAACATAGGAACCACACGAGTGAAAAGGGGAAAGACAATTAAAAACAGATAATTCAGAAAAGAGTCTCACCTACAATCCAATCATTTTCATCCTAACATATGTTGTAGCTGAGGCGTCATTCATTGAGTAGATACATGGATAAATGAGAAAAATTAAAATTAACATGTATCCATTCATCAAATGACACCTCAGCTGCCACGTGTATTGGAATAAAAATGATGGGATTATAGGTGGGATGTCTAGCATTACTTTTCAAAAAAAACATAGAGATCGAAATGATAATTCCTCGAATTTTTTTTTCTTTACATTGAAAATTGCATTGGAGCACTCTAACATTAACGCAAATTCCAGCTAGATCATACTTGTGCTTAAATTACAGATAAGTATCATTAACCTAACATTTGACCGTTAGTACTAACAGTGTAGTGGTCAAATTACCCCTCAACAATTAATTTTATCTATTATTATAATATTTTTTATTTTTATTATTTGACATTAACTATTAATTAAATCTTAAAATCTAACCAAATCAAATTTAATATTAAAAGAAAAAAAAACCGAAAATAGTCATATACAAGATCTCCATTATTAATTTTAATTTTTAATTTTTAATTATTAGACAGAATTTTAGTTTTTAATTAAACATTAAAATCCAACCAATTAAAATTATAAAAGCAAAATTCTAAATAGCAATCAACGATATCTCCATTTAATGAAGACGAGTAAACAACTAATTTCCATTAAATTAGTGAAATCTCCACAGCAATCTCTATTAAACAAAATTAGTGTAAGCCATTTTCACTTCCAAAATTACAGATGTATCATGTATGTAACAGAGAAAGGAAAAAGAGAGAGATGTATGTAATTAAAAAATAAGGCGTATATGAAGAAGGCATTGTGGAGCGAGGGTCCATCGGCGTCACCAACAAAGGAGCAGATGGGACCGTCATTGTCACCGCAAGAGCCGGATACGGATATGGCCGCCGCGACATTTGTTAGAAACCTGGTGAACTCACTCAGCAAACAACGAGTCTATCAGGAGATCTCCATTTGTTGAGATCAGATTTCCTACTTTTTTTTTTTCTTTCCTTTTTATTGAAAAAAAACAAAAAAAACTTGATAAACGTTCTTGATGTTGTTGTTGGCTAGGATTGAATTGGTCGATGAATTATGATGTTCTTGAATTATTATTTTTTTTCTAAATATTTTTATTGCCACATATTCTTTTAAGGGTAAAAGACTTTTATACCCTTATGACATAAAGATCTCGGTTAACACTAATGGTCAACCTTTAGGTCAAAGGTACATATCTATAATTTAGGCAAAAGTACCATCTACATGCAATTTGAGCAAACGTCATCGCATTTCATTGCAATTTACCCTTTACTTTATGTGCACTCGTTCTATACTTCTATAGTTCTATATATTCTTTTTGGGTAATTTCACTAAGTCCCTATATTTTATGAATTGTCACATTTTTAAATGTGATTGGCATATCAACAACTCTAGTCTTTTTTTTTCTTTCATATATCACTTTAATCCATTTGACCAAATTACTAACGATTAACTGTGAGTTTGTGACTATATGTGTAAAAGTACAACTTTGCTCTTATTAATTCAAGTTTTTTCTTATAAAAAATTAATGAAAATCCATTTGTTATTTCTAAATTTTAATATTGAAATGATTCCCTCTCTAAAAACAAGTATTGAAATGATTTATAAAAATTAAATTAACAATAAAACTATATTTTTTCATAAAAAATTATAAAATAATTATTAAAAAAAAACAGTTAAAATTGAAAGATTAATAACATTTTTTATTTATTTTTTTTTTTATTTTTTTTATTTTTATTTTTTATTTTTTTTTTGGTGTTTGTGACCAAAATAGCTTATTGCATTGTAATATTACGTAAATGACCAAAATAACCCTATTGCAGTTAAGTTTGGTTGACGGAAGGGACATTAGTGAAATTGTCCCATTTTTTCTCAATTCCCAATCCTTCAAATTTTTGTTTTCTTCATCAACAAAACAATTCACTTTCTTCATTCATTTATCATTATCAACACTCAACATTTTGGACAATCAACATTTTGGACAAGGATCCTTTGTTAAGCTTTTCTCCACTAAAGTTGAACTTGTGCTGAACTCGGTGACACTTGGCTTTAATAAAAATAAGAGTAATTGGCACACATCCCCCCAGACTATATCAGCTTTTGCATATTGCCCCCTAAACTATTTTATTAGGCACTAAACCCCCTGAACTATCACTTATTGGCAATCCTTTAGGTTTTTTCCCTCCTGAGGGGTCATCTTTAGTCTTGGTCTGCCAATAAGTGATAGTTCATGGGGTTTAGTGCCTAATAAAATAGTTTAGGAGGCAACATGCAAAAGCTGGTATAGTCTGGGAGGGATTTGTGCCAATTACTCTAAAAATAAATGGTCCAATTTAATTTCTTCTTTTTTTTAATTCCTAAACCAATTTAAACGATGTAGTTTTGTTTACAAACACGGTTTCTCTCTCACTCTGCAAAAATACCCAAGTCTAAACTCAAACTTCTTCATTTTATTTCCTAAACTTCTTTCATTTACAGAAAACCTCAAACTCAAACCCTCTAATTTCCAAGACACCATTTTTGAGTATATAATATTATATACTCTTTTATTTTCTCGAATTACACCAATTTTTTAAAAATTAATAATAATAAGACTTGAGCACAGCTTGCTTGAATCCCACCTTTGATTTTGCCTTTTGACCAGTGGACTTTGAACCGACAGGAGAAGGAGAGGATGTTAAAAATTAATTGTTTTTTCTTTTCTTATTATTATTAGGTATTAACTTGGTATTACCTAACAAGAGTTTTATAGAAATTTCCTAAAAAAAAAAAATTATTAATTGTTTTAGTTTTAATTATGATTTGTTACTGGTTTTTTTTAATATCATCTTCATGGTTAATCACCATCAATCCACATAAATCAAAATATGGATTTCATAGACTTGAACCCACGGGCGAAAGAGAGGATGGTTTAAGAGATATTTTCAGAGATTTGAGCCAGAAAAGACAAAAAAAAAATTAAAATTTTTTTTTTAAAATTATTAATTTGAACCACCCATTTTTGTTAATGCTATGTGTCACTAGAACTGGAGCTCAGCAAAGAAGAGCTCGACAAATGATCAAAATCCTTCCATGATACATTGTGATATTACCGTCACAAAGGCTGTAGGTTCACAGATTTGGATCCTCTCCTAACTTAAGCTTTTCCTAAGCTTTGAAAGATCTATTGACATGTGGCAATCACAGAGATCAATGATTAGAATTTATTTACTTTATTTTATTTCATTTATCATCCAGTAACCATTTGATTTCTCACCTTCAAATTCAAGAAACCCATGTCTTTTCTTTCTTCATCATCACATTTAACTTCTTTAAAAACAAAATTAAAAAATTAAAAAAATTAAAAATTTAAAAAAAATTTAAAAAAAAAAAAACAAAGAAAAAAATACTTTCTCAAACTCGAGTGATATATATATATATATATATATATATATATATAAATATTTGGGCAGCAATATTTATTTTTATTCAAGAAGAAGAAAATACTTTCTCAAACCTTGCTAAAGAGATGGCGTGAATGACTACAAACTCCAAGCACACAGATAAAGATATCCAGGAAAAAAACAAAGATATGGAAAGAGCTTGGCAATGATGGCTATTGTCATTCATGGATAAAACAAAAATTAAATAAATAGGGAGAATCTTAAAGTTGCCAAGTCTTGGAGTTCATCAAAGTTTCAATATTTTGATAGCAAACGGATTGAGAGATTGGATGAGCAATTAAAAAGGAAAAAAAAAAAAAAAAAAAAAAAACCGGTTCGTTGGTGAGTGTAATAAAATAGTGCAATAAAAAATTTAGAGAAAATGAAATTGTTTGAGTGGCCAAAAATCCCTAATCCTGATTCCCAACCAATAAAATGCTTTCACTTGTCTAGCTAAAATTGACAAAAAAAAAAAACATATAATAAATCTTGCCTATTGAAATATGTAATTGCCACATGTTAATAGATCCTTCAAAGCTTAGGTTAGGAGAGGACCCAAATCCGTTCCAAAAATGATAATGTTCTTCAACACTATTTTACACTCAATTAGGGCAATACTCCATCATGATATTGATGGTTAGCACTACTATGAAGGCCTATGTATGCAGTAAAAGATATTCATATGATGCTGTGATCAACCCCATCATCTAAACATTCACCAACCCACTGAGTTGGAGATACCACCTCCGGCTTGTTGATCATTGAATACCCAAATATGAAAATAAAGCCAGCCCATGCATTCTCCAGCTATGAACTGGAACCGATAAAATTTCCATTGCTTCCAAACACTGTTCCCAACTAACGGTAGGGAAACCAGAATGGGATATCGATAAGTGCAACAAAAAAAGTTACCTTAATAACCTCATCTAGTGAAGTACCAAAGAAGCATGTCTAAATCTTTTGCGGGAAAAGATTTCCATGCACCTGATGAATTTTCCAGTAGGATGGCAAATAAGATTGAACAATTCAGGTTCCCAGTTGCATCGCTTTCAAAGACATCTTCTGAAAATGAGTATTATGTAACTGAAATTAATTAATCAGAGGAATTAAAACAAACTTTCACATTAAATTTGAATTGCATGACAATAATGCACAGGGACTTTCACATTTAATTATACAAAATTAAACCTAGATAACAATGTTTTAGTAGCTTTTAAGGTGTTTGAAGCAATGAATGCTCAATGGGCTATTTTCAAAAGTTAATTCCCGGTCCATGGTGACAACAGAATAGAGAATTTTGGAGACTTGTAAGTTTGAAAAGAAGGAATAAATCTTAAACCCATTACAATTAAAGTAATCCCTTGTAATATGATTACATGTGCAATACAAAAGATTATTTTGCTATTTATCTAATACTTGTAAATATAATCTACATTATTTTATAATTCACTATATATATTTGATATTAGTATATTACTTTAATATATTTTGTTTGTTCAGGTAAAACACAAGGAGATTGTATTTGCTTTATGTAATTTTATGCACATCTATTTGATATATGAATAAATTACAATTAATTACATAAAAAAAAAAATTAAAAAAAAAAAAGATAATTACCACATAAGTCTTGGACTTAAAAATAAAACAAAAAAACCTTGCAGTTTGCAAAAGTAACCAAACTGGTCCCTAACTTTTTAAATTGTACCAATTTCATCTCTTACGTAACTTTTTTTGGTCAAAACGTAACAGTCAAGGGATATTTTGGCTTTTTAACTTGTACAAACAAAATTTAAAACTAAAAAATAGAATAAAAACACTTAAATCGTTTATATAAGAAAAATATAACTATAAATTATAATAAAAATCTAAAAATCATTATAAAATAATAATAATTAAAATTCCAACTCCGCTGGCTGGAGGTGGATTTCAACTTCTCCCACTGGGAGAAGATCGTCATGGCCCCTCTCCCTTTTTTTTTTTTTCCTTTCTAATATTTTTAGTTTAAATATTTTTAGTTAGAATTATTTTTTATTTTGTCTTTTAATATTGAATTATGGTTAAACTAACTATTGAAATGATATTGAAATGATGGAGATTAACGGCAAAATACCTTTCTAGCTATTTTTTATAAAATTAGGGACTAAAATGCATAACTTAAAAACTTAGGAACCAGTTTGGTCACTTTTACAAAAGTCACAAAATACTTGAATTTTATTTATTTATTTATTTATTTTAAAAAGTCAAAGACTTTGGTAATTGCCCCATATAAAAATTTAATGTTTTTAGCACTCAACCCACCTAGTGTATATAAACAAATTAAATTAAATCCCCTTCCAAGGTTGATTGAGGAAGATTAAATTTTTAGACCCCTTGCTTTCACAACAAAAGGTCAAACCAATCGGATTATTCCCATGGTGACTCCTTACATATAAATTAAACATTCTAAAATTGTTTAATCATTACATACAATCAAATTTTCTACTACTTAGATATTATAGTTAAAGTTTCTTAAGAAAAAAATATTGAACATTAAGTATTTGGATTTTTCAAAATAAACAATACTTTAAATATAATAAATTAATTCATTCCATCATTGGTTCTATGTTGAACCAAATAATGAATCCAATTTGTACTTTGGTTCATTCTAATTTTGATTTCTTTCCAACCTAAATTTCATTTCACCAACCACACATCACCTAAGTTCTCACTTACCAAAGAAAATAAAGGAGAAAAAAAATCTTATTTCACAAATCTTTTCTATTTTTTTTAATCAAAAACAGAAGAAAACTAATACTATCAGCCAGATGTTTTCTATTAGGAATATAAAACACTATCAGCCAGTACATTGCTTACCCTATTGTTCCTTGTTTTCACTTTTTGCAACACAATATAAGGTCATATGACAGGTTTAATCACATTAATTAAATGGAAGATTCAGGTACTTCAAACTTTTACTACCTATTTTCTTCACCATTTTCACTTGTCTTTACAGCAATATGAAGGCAGTAACGCAACCATAAAAGTAAAGACAAACAAACAGGTGCAAACCTCATTAGGTTCAGAAATAAGTGCATAATGGCAGAAGCAGCAGATCTCCAGGGCAAAAGGTTGTAAGCCTGCAAAAGAAAATGTACTCGTACATGAGGATATATACTAGTTTCCAGGAAAAACAACTAATTGCAAAGACTTCAGGAATATATATATATATATGGAATGTAAATGAAGAAAAATGAATGTTCACTCAATAAAGGAAATAAGAAGGGGGGAGGGGGAATATAAATTAAAAGATACAAGTGAAATATAACAAGGATATCAAGAAAGGATAATACATATTGTATAAGCATGAATCACAGATTCACAGGAGAAGCGAAACTTTAATGAGTAATCATTAGAAAACAAAAAAGTGTACATCCATTTCTAGCTAGTAGCAATCAACTTAAAGCAATCATGAATCTGTTACAAGTAGCTGTCACCAAAATTGCACAAACATATAACTCATGGAAGATTTTCTCCTTTTTCCTTATATAGACCATCAACCATCAAAGCAGAAGCAAGAATCAAGTAGAAACTCGAAAACTAACAATAGATCATAGACAATTGCATCCTAATTGGCTTCGGTAGAGAAAACGTATATCACGAAATTTATTAACAAACTAACCTCATAAAGATACCTATTAAAAATAATAACTGAAAATATAAGCCCACAACAATGCCCAAGATCGAACTTCATAGCACAAGAAGACCAGATCCTCCCACAAAATTCTCAAAACCTCCCCAATTCCTTCCCATCTACTGATCTACATAACACAAAAACGCCATAATAATACTATTTCGAAATCAGTAGCCTTTTTTCCTCCTCCAAATACATAGTTATCAATGAACAAAGACCAAAAGAATGCTAAACACTTCAGCCTTAAGAAGATTGTGTCACAGTTTCAAAGCAAAGGGATAACAAAGAAAAAGATGACCAGTATTTTCAGCTTCCTTTTGACACAAAACTCTAATAGGGGATAACAAACATATTACATATATTTGACCTTTATATGGAAAAGATTGAAATAATTAAGCTTTTCATGAGAAATGATCCATGCAAGACCTATAACCTTGCAGGGTACATTAGTCTAATAGTCTTTAAAACCATACTGCATAAATAAATAATCAATCAACCTATTAAAATAGGATTTGCAAAAGAAAATACTGGATCAATCAAGTTGCTAATATTTTCCATCCAACTTCAAGAATATAAAGAGAAATTTCCAAGGGAAAGTTGTTAAAAAAAATTCACCAGCTTCCATATCATCCATATATCAGATGAACATAAGCATAATCACCTCAAATCCACTATGATCCACTCTAGCTACATATAAGAAACCAAAGGAAACGACTCTAGAGACAGTACGATATGCTATTACAATATCTACATATAAAATTCCAGGCAGAAGAATAATAAAGGGGCAGCACCAGCTTTAACCATCTTCTATCAGAAATGACTGAGAGTCAAGATTGGCAAGCCAACATTTAAGAATTGAAGTCAAGAATATGCACAAACTACATACCCAAAAAATGAGTAAAACACTACATCAAAATACTAAAAGAATTACAGCAATCATCCAATTCATGAGACAAAAGGGTAAATTCAAAACCATGATGGGCAGCAGAGCTATGGATAGAGTAACCAAATGACCGATAATGAAACCAACTTAAAGTTCAGCTTCTCTTTATAACTTTAACTGGGACACTGGGTAACAGCTTAACTTTATAAAACACCCTTGCCTTCCTCTCAATCACCCTGCCCTCTTCGAATCTATGCGAAGCCTTCAAGTCAAGATCAAATCTTCACCACACATCTGCTTCAATTGTTTCTATAACTACTACAGCACCGCATTTTGCTTCTTGGAATCCATGGAAATGATGTCCAATGAGATTAGCAGTCAACAATAAATATAAACTCAAGACACAACATACAGGTAATAAATTGAATGAAATGAAATATCGCAAACTTAATCAAAGCTTGCCCATCATAAAAATATTATGAAGAAAAGGATCCAGCTTAAGACATAAGCATAGCCACAATAGAGCAAGCATTCAATCATGAAAACAGCTCATACACACCACTTTCTAGGTTTTAAAATCAAAAGCTAAAGTGCCCTACTTTCTTAATTTTAAAATCAAAACCAATGCAAGAATATTACAGAAGCTATATATTGAACAAACACTACCCCAATCACCATTCAAAAGAATACTGCCTATGAATTGCAACTAACAAGTGGATTGGCACCAATCTCAGCGAGAAAGTACATTGGTCACAACCAATGATGGAAAACACAAAAGATACAAGAAATACAGAAGATGATATATCTCATAAATTTATCACTTACTTGACCAGAAAACTCATCCAGCAGCTTCAATGTTGAGCATATGTTGCCAATTTCCAGCATACTGTTAAGCTTCTTTCAGTAGCTGGCTTCAGCTTTACTAGATGGAATTAGGCAAGAAATTTCTCCTCAACCTTGCTCCCATTCAATCAGGAGCATAAAAAGCATTTCAATTCCGCAATAACCTTCCATGCCCTAACAATTTAACTTACGCCGTTCTTTCACAGATGCCTTTGCTATTACTCATAGGCTCATAGCCACCTCATACTAATCCAGTGAAAAACTTGCATAGGCAAAAACAACTGCAGCAAATCTACTTGGATGAGTCATCAACTAGAAGGAAATGAAAGACCTCTCCTTACATAGCCAGACACAAGATCTCAGAAAATCTAAGAGAGGAAGAGAGTGACACAGAGAGTGAGAGAGAGAGAGAGAGAGCTATCCCTTTAAAACTAAAATTCTCAGCCATGCCAACAAACTAATCCTTCCGAATACTAGAAACTTTTGAACTGAAGCAATACAGAATCATTAGAAACTGCGCGCTGACTAGAACAAATGCCAAGCCACCAGTGTTAGTTTATTACTAAAACCAAGCACCAGCTAACAGCTATAAGCAAAATAATACTGGTGAAAATCAATAATACTAATAGTAGGCAATGTTTTAAAATGTGTGAGGCTGTTCTGTCCTCGCAAGGTGAGGCTGTCGCCTCAATTTGAAAATGATAAATAACACAAAATTAAAAATTAAAAAGAAATACTAAAATAGAAAATCATAATAGGGTTACTTACTTTTTTCTATAAAATAATATACACTGCTTTGCAGCACACCCTACCCTCCATACACTCACACCAAACATACAAAAACCCTAATTTTTTTACCAGCTGCCAGATTTTTTTTTTTTTTTTTTTTTGAAACTGCCACCAAACACTCACCTCAAAAAAAAAAAAAAAAAAAAAGCCCAAACACTCAACACCAAAAAAAAAGAAACCCTAATTGTTTTTACCAGCCACCACCAACCCTCACCTCCTATTTTCCTCCCATCACAGTGTCCATGCTCTGCAACAACTTTCAGGACTCAGACCTCACAGGAGACCTGCCGACAGATGTCCAATCTTGACGGCCACTCTCCGGCAACCTAAAAAAATGTCACAGATGGTCACCTTCGTGGGTAAGGAATCGAGGTGCCTCACACCGCCTCAAGGCCAAAAGAGCATGGAGGCTGAAGCCTTAAGGCATTGAGGCGATACCAAGCAAAGATTAAGGGAGAGGCGGCCACTCAAGGCACTTTTGGCCGTGAGGCGCTGCCTCAATTTCGAAATTTAAAACCTTGATAGTAGGACACAGTGAATATCCTTTAAGAATCAGCTCATATGTTCTTTAACTTCATCACTTTTAATACTCCAGTAGGGCCACACAAACCACCCACTAAAGAAGAAACAAAACTACTGAGCTCCAATCAATTAATAGAGAACTACACTCTAACCCAATGAAACTAGAACTTCATAAATGCTGAAAGGAGAAAGTAACTGTGATATATACTCACACACGCGTCATTATCTTTAGAATTCATAGAAAAAGCTATTCGGTTATATATAAATTTGTAAGCTTCGCCATGAAAAACATTTTTTCCAAAGCAATGTTTTAAACTATTTAAATAAAATATTTACATAATTTCAGTCTTACACCTATTACGCTATACACAAACATAGTTAAATTTAGGCAGCTAGCTCTGAAATTCATTTAGAAGATTATATAGAATCTCATGAATTAAAGATTCACTCTCCATATTACAAAACTTTACTATGCTAGAAACAATTTCAAATCTTTAATGATCAATATAATTAAAATCTTGCACTTTTAACACATTCTTCATAAATAAGATTGAAATAGTGGATCTAATTTACTCTTCATAAGAGAAAAATATCACCTGTGTTGAAACTTAGTACAGGCAGCAGTAGAGCGTGATGCAGTTTTACTAGTAGCACCAAGTTAGTTGACATATAAAGAAGCATCATACAAATACATAACCGTCCAAAGAGAGTTTGTTAAAATTAAGAATCCTACCATAGGTCAGGGGAAGGCCTCAAACCGGATTAAGGTTGTAATATCCTACTAAACTTGTAATAATAAAGCTATATATTATTACAGCACTATACTTAATATACCCATTTTTTTTCTTCAAAAAAAAAAAACATGAGACTGAAAGGAAAACAAAAAATCAAATTTAGAATCATGATTTCACTTGATCCCATAGTTATTAAAGGTGTTAGGCGCATCAAGGAACAAGGGTCCCTCGTAGCCCAAGGAGCAAGGAGAGGCGCACCTTTTTTCAAAAAAAAAAGGTACATAATAGCTTTTTATGAATTTCCCAATGAGAATAATTCATAAAAATTGCATTGATCTAATTTATCCTATAAATTTCAAGTTACTAAGCTAAATGCAAGGTTTAAAACTTTAAAAACTATCAATAACACATCATAATTCATAAAGCAATTAAGACATGCAATCATCATATTAACAACAAAGACTCAAAGTTGCAAACACATTAAAAAGGTAAAATAAAACTCAAAGATATTCAAATTAGTTTCTAGGCTCTAGCTATCCCCAACATAAGCGCATCAAGGTGCAAAGGTCCTTTGGAGCCTGAGGACATCTGATTGAAGCCGGGTGCAACCTAATAGATTTTATTGAATTTCCCATTTTTCTCAAATCCTCTTCTCTCTTAAAATGATGACTTATGAGAGCATAGAGATCCATACTTGAAATTTTTACACTTGAAATAAATAATGACACTAGCAACCACCATCCCAAACTAAGAAAAACCCTAGCAGCCACCATCCCAAACAAATAAAAATCCTAGCAGCCACCATCCCATGCTCTGGCAACATATTGGCCGGACTCAGACCTCGCCGGTGACCAGTCGACAATCGTCTGATCTTGACGGCAACTCACCGGCAACCTCAAAAAAATAAAAAAATGGGATTACTTCATTCAGGCACGCCTTGAGGCCTGGCATGCCTTAAGGCACCCGACGCCTAGGCGCGACTTTGACATCTACGATCCCCAACTCAAACAAAACCAACTTCATAACGTCATCAATAGGGTTGCACATTTTCCCCCGGATCCCCGTTTCCCCGCTTCCCCATCCCCATTTGGGGGAAATTTTTTGGGGAAAAATGGGGAAACGGGGAGGGATGGGGATGAAAATCATCCCCAAATTGAAATGGGGATGGGGATGGGGAGACCCCACCCCATCCCCATTTCCCCATTTTCCCCACTAATATAGTGAAATGGGGATGGGGATGGAGGGAGGTACCCCCATCCCCATTTCCCCATTTCCCCTAAAATATTATAAAAAATAATTATATATATATATATTTATTTATTTATTTATTTATATTTTGTAATGTATTTTCTTTGACATTATTTTGTAATTTATATATATTTGACATTATTTTGTAATGTATTTTCTTTTGCATTTGTAATGGAATGGTATTTTTTTTTTTTAGTTTAATTTGTAATTTTCAACCAAATGGGGAAATGGGGGAATGGGGTAAACGGGGAAACGGGGAAAATGGGGAAATGGGGATGGGGATGGGGGGACCTCCCCCCAAAACTCCCCCATCCCCATTTTCCCTAAATGGGGAAATGGGGAGGGATGGGGAAGGGTTTGAGAAGTGGGGATGGGGATGGGGGGACCTATATCCATCCCCATTTCCCCAATGTGCAACCCTAGTCATCAATGCTTCTTCTTGTTGGGTTGAGAAGCCTTATCGGTTTTAATTTCTTGTTATGTTTGTTAGGGTTTTAGTCACTTAGGTCATTTTTATCTTTTTTTTTTTTTAAATGAAATAAAAATAGGCGCCTTTATGAAAGGTGCTCCCTGGAGGTGCTTGGCCTGTCTTAAGGTGCCATCTAGGCACGCTTTTAATAACCATGCTTGATCCTTTAGATGTAACCTTAATCTGGAACATAATCTACATGGTAGATCTCTAGCTTAGAACTTAGAAGCAGATGGCTTACAAGGGGAGATCAATCCTAACATATAAATAGAGACCTTGGATGCTAACCGACCAATATATGTCCTCTCTCTCCTACTTCAATTTTATCTGTCATCAATGTATCTTGTAAAAGGCTATTTCTAAAATCCAAATATTAGATGAGCCATATAGTTTAAAAATTCATCATAGTAAATGATGTACCTTGCTTGCTATTCCACCCTTTGATTCAATCCAAATTACTTCCAATGAGACCGTGATTCTCATACTTTACTATTCTTAGTACTGATATGATACCCACCACTAATTCAAATGTAAAAACAATGCCTATATGCTAGAGGGGAAATAATAAACCAGAGCCATGAAAACAAAAAACAAAGAAGAGAGGAAATCAAGGAAGTGCTTCAAACCAATTACACTTTTATGTGTGCAGTAAAAGCACACGGTGAGTCCTGGTGGAAGAATATGGCTTAACGAATCAATTAAATGATTATATTCAAGTACAAGAGAGGACTGCTCTCCAGAGGCACCCATATGGGAGCATAATGTATGAAATACTTATATTCAATTTCAAAAGCCAAGACTACTCTCCAAAGGCACTCATAATGAAGTATAATGAATGAAATGCATAATCATATCCCAAGTACAAGAGAGAGGACTGCTCTCCAAAGGCACTCAAATGGTAAGCAAGATGTATATGGCATATTAAGTAAGACTTCCAAATATATAAGCATCCAAATGTTACAGTGTTAAGTACTATTGTTTGATCCCTTACCAATAAGTTTAAGCCTTTGGATATAGCGACTACCTAACATGATATCAAAACCAGTTTAAAAGATGTTCTGCTTCTGTTTGAGCTAGGTCCATGCCTATTGATCTTACACATAAGGGGTGTGTTAGAATGATCCAGTACTATTGTTTGGTTTAAGTTTTTGGGTGTAATGGCTACCTAATAGCATACATGCGGGCTCAGCAGATTGTCCTGGCACACAAGCAATGGGTGCAAAAAAAAAAATGAAACATTGGTGCAAACGATAGGTTGAAGGCAACTCTAATAATTATCTTCAAATGTTTCTCAAGCACACTACAAAGTTTAAGTGATCAGTAAGCATGATCGACAAAGCCTTACCCACAAGCCCACATTCCACCACCCAAACTGAAGGCAGAAACATTTAATATTTCTATATAATTTACATGACACCTTAAAAGTATTTTAAATTATCTTAGTAACTAATTTATGAACTGGATTCCATTCGCTTAATGGTTGGCTATGAATAAAGTGTTCCAAAGAAGAATTAACATAAGTCTGCTTCTAACTTGCATCAACCTAGCTAAATGGAGTCTCTTTCATCCTAATTAAAGAATGAAGAATCAAATATGAAACTTCATACGCCTCAAGGTTCATATGATAAAAAGAGAATTTTTTGAGGTCCATATACTCATTATGTATCCACAGGTGCTGTGTATTGGATTTGAATACAATTTCAGATCAATCTATACCAATTCACAGCTGCTGTTATTTTGTAGCAAGCAAATACCGCTGTTTTTAATCCCAGAAAATTCAGCACAGTGGCTGATCTTATCCATACATTTAGATCAGAAAAGCACAGTTAAAAGAAGCAAAATCTGATCTTTTCCATACGAGAATATGACCAAAAGTATGTTTCATGGACACAGATGAGACCGAAAAGAACATCTATCACACCGAAAAGCATTAAAAGATATATGGGCTTATGCAAACATTTGCAACAGAAGGTACCAACTAGCAATAGTTTATGGCACCTCAAAGCTAATAGTAAATCCCACTATTACAGGTACAGCTTTAAAAACATATATAGAAGAGCAAATAAAATTGTCTATCATGATAATGAAGTTCAAACTCATAACAATAAGTTGCAGCCTATGATACCAGATAAGACAATTATATCATGATTTGAAGATCGATCTATCTGTGCCCCTGAGCTCGCTGCATATCATATGCACCCCAAGATCCAGGTCCAGGTCCATAGTGAGGATAAGTTTCTGCACCCACCTGTCCCTGAAATATGAGGGGTAAGAATAATGTACCCATACATTTGCTAAAAGAAATATGTTGCACACATATATTGCTAGTCTGTGCAATGTATATTCATGCACACAAAGACCCATAAGTACATCTAAATATACACAACCACAAATATGTAAACATATGTTAAATAGCATAACTTACAGGATTCATGACATAGTTGGCGGGGTAAGGATTTCCGGTATATCCAGTTTCCGGAGTGCCATAATTGGTATTATAAATAGCAACTGCAGTGAAGATTTGGGAGAACAAATGTGAAGAATTATAATGACAAGAGTCGCCAAAAAGTCATACCTCAAGCTTCAAAACGGAAAAGAAAGATGAATAACAATTAAATGGCATCATGTGTTTAAGCCATGAACAATATCGCGATTGCTGACCGACCTAAACTGTACTCGAGACATTTAAACTAATCTGACTCTCATTTTGAAATAAATTTGAGGTTATAATGCTACCATAATGGTAAAGTAAAAAAAAAAAAAAACTCATAAGATCAAACATGGCACAGTAAACAAAATATTTAAGCTTATAAGCTGAACATTATTAAAGGAGAAAGAAAATAAAATTATAAATTGTGTTAAATTAGTTTAGAAAATTAAGGCTGTTAATACGTAGATTGATTGGGGATTAATCGATCATTGATAGTATTTCCTTTTTTACTCTTGTCTAGCCCTATATTATTAATGTACTATGTTTGGGTAATAGACAGATCAATTTTTCCTCTCATATTAGTTTAGTTTCTCTATGGTCTTTTCATGCTCTATTAACAAGGTATCGGAAAGATTGAGACCTCCTCTCATTTTGGTTTCTAAGGAAAAAAAAAAATCTGGTGCGGCCCAGCACACCTTATCCACATACACCCCTCCTGTAGAAACCCTAGTTTCAGCGACCGCCACCTTCCTCTCTCGCTTTCTTCAGCCGCTGCCGGATAGCTTCAGACATTACCAGCGAAACACCAGAAAGCTTCAGACATTTCTGGCGACCCACCGGAAAGCTTCAAAAATTGCCGTAGAGGCGGAAACCACCAGAACTCACCAGAATTCCTAAAAATCATGGCGACGCTGCAGAAATTAGCATCGGCTGCATCCTTTCCTGCGATTTCTATCTCTCAAATCTCAATCAAACCACTCTAGCTCAATTTGTTTGGGTTGTAGTTCATGGGTATTGTGATCTTCACATTCGGTAAGGGATGCCTCTTTAATTGGTGATGAATGTCTAATTAAAGTACTGTTTGGTGGATTTGGTGTCATGTTAGTATAGAGAAGGATATTTTGTGGTGCTACCTGTTAGTCTTTGTTGCAGGACAATATTGGCCTCTAATGATATTGCAGTATTTAACGTGGTGTGTGCAAGTGTTGTTCAGTTCGGTTATTCTTTATTCTTAATCATGGCTGATTTTCATTGTCAACAACATGGCTTTTCTTCGGAGAATGGTTGGGCTAAGTTTGGAAATTTCGAACAGAGGGAAATTCTTTTTGCTCCTTCCACTAATGCTCCAAATATTTATGTACCACCGTCACAAGTACTTATCAACCTACCACAGGTAACCAGTCTACCAGGATGCTTCTATTTTACACAACTACGTTGGCCCAAACAGGTACTCTAATTTATTTATTTTTTTATCATGCTCAGACTCTCGAAGTTGGATCATTAGTTCTAGAGCTTCTGCTAGATGATTGTTATAAATGTATATTTTCTTCCTTTCAATAGTTTTCTAAATTAGGTTCTGTTGTGTTAGCAGATGACTCTAGAACTCCTGTTATGGAAAAAAGAACTATCAATATTATTCATACTCTAACTCCCACTTCAGTACTTAATGTCCCAAAGTTTCCGGTGAATCTTTTGTTTGTTAGACAATTGATTGTAGACCTTAGCTGTTCAGTTACTTTCTTTCCTTCCTCTTGTGTTTTTCAGGATCTTGGTACGAAATAGATGATTGGTGGAGTATATGAGAAGAATGGAGTGTATTACCTTTATATTCCTCATGCATGCCATGCCCTTACTACTATTACTTCAGAACAGTGGCACTACAGGTAAGGTCATCCTCCTCCCTGTCTTCTTCAGAGAATAGGATTACCTAATTATCCTAATTATCCTAATTCTAGTTTTGTGTGTGAGTCTTGTCAATTGGGGAAACATTATAGATCTTCCTTTCCATCTAGAGTCAATAACATTAGTGATAGTCCCTTCTCTTTAGTGCATTCAGATGTGGGGTCCTTGTCGAGTTCCAAATTATCACAGGTTTTAAGTATTTTGTGTCGTTTGTTGACGATTGTTCTTGGATTACATGGGTGTTTCTTTTGAGAGAACGATTTGAAGTTCCCAATGTGTTTGAATCATTTTTCAATGAGTTAAAGACTCAATTTGGTGTTTCAATTCAAACCCTACGATATTGCTTTAGAATATTGTCTTGTCCTTATACACCTCAACAAAATGGTGTATCTAAAAGGAAAAACATACATTTGTCAACCATTCTTTTTAATACGAAAGTACCATCAAGATTCTAGCGGTAAGCGATTCTTATTCCCTTTTATCTAATAAATCGTCTTCCATCATATGTTCTCAATTTCAAGACACGATATTCAGTATCGTTTCCAGATAAAATCCCATTTTCTCTTCCTCCACGTGTTTTTGGATGTTTTTTTTTTTTTTGTTCATTTACAGTGTACACCAAACAAATTATCCCCTCATGCTATTAAGTTTGTCTTCCTTGGTTATTCTAGAACTCAAAAAGGTTAAAATGCCTTGATCCTATTTCCAGAAAGACAAATTATCCCCACGTGCTATTAAGCATGTCTTTCTTGGTTATTCTAGAACTCATAAAGGTTATAAATGCCTTGATCCTATTTCTAGAAAAACATATGTTAGAATGTCACATTTTTTGTGTCTACTCCCTACTTTTCATAAAAAGGATAGAGTCTAGAACCTAATCTAATGTCATTCTATTCTCTTATTCCATCCCAATTGTTCCCACAAAACAACCGAAAAAATCATTACAGGTATATAGTTGCTAAAAGCCATGACCTCGAACAGAAGTGAATGGATTGTATAATCACCGCCCCGCTTTTTTTTTTTTTTTTTTTTTGATAGGAAACAGAATCTTTATTCAAAAATGAAGAGAGTTCATAAGTGAACCGGTAGTCCACCCAAAACAACAAACTAAACAAAAACAAAATTACAATTAACTCAATAAACCCTATTGTAGCTTTACAATTACATCTCTTCCATTTTTTACTTTAACAAAGTAAAAATTGTGAATATTTTTATTGTTAGATTTATGTTTATTTTGAATGTTTATGAGATGATTTTCAACACTTTATTGGAATTATTTTACATATTATATGAGATTCATTGTGTTATACATATTTTCTTTTAAGTTTTAACGAATAGTTTTGATAAATGGGTAAATGGGGTGGGGATGGGTAAAGCATTCCTCCTTCTACCCCGTCCCACTCTATATATTGATTTAAGATGGAATGGGTTTTCAAAAAGTGCAGGGAAGGCCAACCGCCCCATTGCCATCCCTATGTCTAGCCCTATAAATTCATGTACTATGTTTGGGTGATAGACAAGTCAATTTTCCCTCTCTTATTAGTTTAGTTTCTCTATGGTCTTTTCATGTTCTATAACAAATTGCATAAGGTTGCACTCTTTTATTTTGGTAATGTACGAAAAGAATCAAAGATATCCTTGCTTGGTATACATATAGAAAGAACTTCCAATGATAAGTTTGATTGACAGCTGAGGAAGTGAAATTTTAAAAGAGATTCTTATGATTAAGCAAATTTGTTTGTCAATCCATAGTTCATACATCTCAAAGGCTCTGTTGTGAATAATGTATGTGATTCTTGTTAATTCTTCTATCTTCATCTATACTTATTTAAGTATTTTCACCAATTAGTCAGTGTCAATTCTGTAGGTGCATTGTACATTGTATATAAAATTAAAAGTCTAAAAAAATGACATATAAACCCTTCAAATCTTAACCAATTTGCACATAAATAGACCTCAAAGTGACTGCTTACCAGGATTTCCAACAGCAGCAGATGCACGAGCTCTCTTCTCTGAATTAGCAATCTCTGCACGGAGCTTCTCCATTTCCCGAGCCATTGAAATCAATTTCTTCTCCATTACCTGGCCATGTTCATAATTTTCTGCATATCCTTTTTTCTCATTCTCAATAGCAGCTCTACAACAAAAAGCATAATTCAACGCAAGTCGGAAATCGATTCCAAAATATATTTCTACCACTACTAAATAGATAAAGCTCATGCAAACTGTTACCTTGCACGTTGCAATTCCTGTTTCATATTCTCAATATCTGCCTTCAAAGCTGGTACCTGCTGCAAATCTGCTGTAAGCCAGGCCAATTCTTGGCTCAACACTTGATCCTGACCAGTAAGCTCCTGTCTTACAGCAGTAAGCTCCTTAATATCAGCCTGAACCTTACGAAGCTCACCCTGCATTGCCTCCACCCCACGAAGATCAACTTCCAACCGAATGGACTTTTCATACATTTCCCTCATCTGAACATCCTTGTCCACCCGTAATGAATCAGCAAAGTGCACCATCCGCTGTATTTCATGCTGTGTAGTTTCCAATTCCTGCTTCAGTGCAACATGTGTCGCAGCTAACCTCTGGTTATCACCCAAGAGACCTTGAATGTCCTGATGTTGAGCGGCAAGACGCTCCTCAAAGATTGCTGGATGAGGTGGAAGACCTCTGGGACCCATCCCAAACTGGGTTTCCCTCATTTCCTCAAGTAGTGCTGGATGGGGAGGCATTGGACCCAAACCTCTGCCAAATGGAGGTTCATGCACCGGAGGTGGCATCCCTGCATGTGGCGGCATTCCTGCATGAGGCGGCCCACGATTTCTTCCTGCCATTGTTCTTTCTTTTACAGATTAAAGACTCCAAGACAAATGATGAATTTCCTTTCAAATTGATAAACCTAAATAGAATGAAAATCTAAGAATGAGGAACGTTTAAATGTAAAAAGTAAACCAACCGTCAATCAGTTAATCAAATAATAAAGTACATATAACTGAAATTTAATCGCACAAGCCAAACATAAAAATACAACAAAATGACAGTCTTTTGAAACAAAAATCACTAAAGGAATCAAAATCTAAGATAATTGAATTCAACATAAATTAAATTTACATCGTCAAACGATTCCAATTGAAAAAAAAAAAATATATATATATATATATATATATATATATATTCAGCATTCAGACACAGTGTAAGAGAATTACGTTAGAAAAGAAAACCCTAATAAAATTATGTGAAATCAACATTAATAGCGAAAATGATTACAGACCTTAGAGAAGTGAATGGAATCTATTGATAGAAAAATCTGTTCGCGGGAATAATAAAATCTCAATTTTTCCAGAAAAAACCTCGAAACAGCTATGCTGGAACTGGAATTGCAAAGCACTAAAGTACGAAAAATGAAAAAATTCCCTGAGACCAGAGTTATTGTATCAGTATTAGGAAATTCACTGGGCCTTGGGCCCAACCCATACTCACTAAATAGAGCAGTGTTATCTATCAGGCCCTCCACTAAGTAATCTGGAGTTACGATATTTACACAATTACCCCTTGACAAATTACGCCTAAATTATTTGTAAAATAAATTATAGATAATTAAAATGAATATATATATATATATATACGGTCTTTCTATTATCAGTTCGAACTGACAATAAATATATCAGGACGAAGAATATGGACCACAGATTATGGAGAAGTTTTGACAAGAGCATACACTTTGAGTCAAAGTATGTAAATCTAGTGGTCCACATTCTTCGTCCTGATATATTTATTGTCAGTTCGAACTGATAATAGAAAATCCGTATATATATATATATATATATATATATATATATATGAGAGGAGCCATACCCAGATTACTGGCTGCCTCTTCCATTTTTTTCATTTTTCATTCTAGGATATTGTTATCTTGTCATCCATTTAATCTTACCTGTGACATGATTAATCTTAAATAAGTTTTTATCAATTTTAAATTTGAAAAACTTCTTTCAACTGAAGCGAGATTATTGTTGTCGACGCCTAGGTAATAAATAATCTTTTGAATCTGGGTTTCTGTATATGTGTTCACTGTTCAGGTTTATTTGATTTTGAGCCATGGAATTAAGTTTTGGAGCCTTGATAATAATATTTTTAGTCTAGAAATGAATCTTTAAAGCCCAGGTATTAATATTTTGGGTCAGGGCATTAATCTTTTGGAGCCCGGGTTTTTGTATGGAGGAATTTGAGTAAGAGCGGCGAAAATGACACCCTTCAAAAACTGAATCTACACCCCTTTCGTAATTATACCCATTATATATATATATATATATATATATATATATATATATATATTTATTTATTTATTTTAAAAAAAGAGCTTCTCCTTACAATCTACAAATTATCTATTTATACTCCAATTTAATTTGAAAAAAAAAAAAAAAAAGACTTCTTTCTTTTGCGGAATTAATAATTTCCTTTCTTTAGAAAGAAATGAAACTATCTTCAAATAAGCAAATAGGTCATGGTTATGGGAGTCTATACATCGCATATAGGCTTTAAGGACATTGTGGCATAATCGTCGAGGTGAAGTAGGACCTAAAAGATCGCATGGAACGATACATAGACAAGGAAATCCCTTATGAATTTCAACTTCTTATATTTCTACAGCTCTATTTCTACATCTAGGATCCGACTTGTATCATTGATAATAATAGAAACTGAACCGTTATAGCAAAGAAAAGTTTGATGCATAGGGAGAAGAAAAGGCAACAATTAAAACAAAAACATCATTTGATTCGGCGATCCTCAAAAAAAGAAATAAACAAAGCTCCGTCGTTGGACAATTTTAACCTAAATTAAAATTACTAACCAAGACAAAAAAAATTCTAAAGACACTCCAAACTAATTAAATTATTATAAAAAGAAATTATCTCTCTTAAATCATTAGATTAAATATTATGTATTAAACTCTCTCTCCTGAATCTATTATTACCATATTAAACATCTCTCCTAATTACTCACTCTCTCTCTCTCTCTCCATTTTTCAAAAAAAAAAAAATCTTATCTACATACTTTCTCGATCAATCTCTAATTAATAGTTAAAGAAAAAAAAACTTATGAATATTTTGATTTTTTACTAACAGTAATATATATATATATATATATATATATATATATATATATATTAAAAAGTCAATACAAATACCTTGTTTTTAAAAAAATAAATAAAAATTAGATGAATAAAAACTTGATTTGTTGCAACAAGATTCGATTAAACTCCAGAATTTTTAAGACTAATGAAAGAATTAAAGTTCTTTATGCAATCACATATCTACAAAAGTAACAAAAAACATTTTCATATTTTGATATTATTTTTTTTGAAAAACACGGTACTTGTTTTTTGAATTTTTTTTTGTTAATATATACATATATAATGTTCCTAAAAAAATCAAGCTTATTCGTAAGTGTTTTTTTTTTTTTTTTTTCCTTAACTGTTAGTTTTGCTTGAAAAAGAGTGAAGATAGAAAATTAGAGATATGTATTGGAGAAGAGAGAGTTTAATATGGTAATTAAAAATTTAGGAAATAATGTTTAATACGTAATATTTAATCTAATGATTTAGGAGATATAATTTCTTTTTTTAATAATTTAATTAAAAAAAGATTACTCCCCGGATGAATCCGAAGGCTACAATGATTTGTATTAAGTTTTATTAAAATAAAATGGAGTGTCTTTAGAAATTTATTTTTTAAAATGGAGTGTTTTTAGAATAGGAGTTTCAAAAGATAAAAATGATAATCTTTGAACAAAAGGAAGTGTCTTTATATTTTTTTAAAAATTTAAATTTTGAGAATGGAGTGTCTTTAGAAAAAATGTGTAAAAATAAAAAATTGGATTGTCAAAATAAACTCTCTAAAAAAAATCTCTAATTTATAAATAAACCCAACTTAATGCCAAAAATACCCTTTCTTTAATTATACTGTATTGTATTTTTGTAAGTACACACCACTAATGACTATTATTATGTTATTTAATCAACTTTATTATTATTTCAAATTTTGTTGTTACCTTTAATTCTCTTACTATTCTTTATCTTCCCTACTTCTCTACTCTTGGTTTTTTTAAAATCAAACTCCATTTTTCGTTAAAAATCCATTTTAAGATTTTTTATTATTATTGGAGAACCATTTTCTATTTGAGAGAGTTGCAGGGATGCAAAATTTATGTCATGTCCCAAGTAATGTGGAAGTAGATAAATGTTAAATGATATTTCAAAAAAAAAAAAAAGATAGGTGTGCGATGAAATTGAAGAACATCTAATATTTTTTTGACAAGAAAAAACATATAATATTGATAAATAAATAAAAAGTCTAAAGTGAGTTTGAAAGAAATATATATATATATATATATATATATATAATATAGTTAATTTAAAAGTCTGTTTATATACACAATGATTTTGTTCTTCTAATAAAAATTAATTTAAAACTTTACTTTTTCACAACCAAATTTGTTTTATGATTTTGATTCATTTTCCATAATTAGCAATCAATTTGTATTTCCTTAAAAGATATTGAAAATATATTTAAAAGATAACCTATGGTTTATTAAAATGGAAAGAGTTTTTATAATATATGTTAATATTAAACCATTAATAGGAAAACAAAATATAAAAGATTAAAATAGGAAACTAATTAATAATTATTGGTGGTGTACTAACAAACAATTAGTCCGCTTAGTAATTTTACTCAAGGGTATTATTGGATTCTTAAAAAACATACTAATTTGAGGTGTACATACGGTTTTTAAGGGGTGCAAGTATCGTCACTCTTTGAGTAAACTTTCAATGTTGATGCCTGGACATTAATTTCATAAGCCCGGATAAAAATCTTCTGAGCCCGGATATTACTCTTTGGAGCCCGGGTATTAATCAAATACAACTACATCCCATGATCATCTAACCAACACATATATCAAAGACCACCAAAAAGTCATCTCCTCCCTGATCGAACCAAAATTGGTACGATTTTAGCCCTCATTTCCTTCTCCTTTTGCTTGATTCTTGGGCATTATCCCGTGATTTAATGGTATAAATTAAATGTTTTCAGGTATTTACAGAGTTCAGGGGCATTGAAGTAATATTGGTGAAATATGGGTAAAAGTGTAATTATTGAAGAAAGATTGAAGATTTCGTGATATTGGAATAATGTAGGGGTCCAAATTGGAATTGACCACACAAAAGAGACAAGGACGCCACGTTAGTACATGAGACTGCGCGTTTGATGTGTTGGGTATGGGCTTCTAAGTGTACCCACGTTCATGACTAAAGTATACCGCAAAGAGAACAAGTCTTAAAGACTGATTTCACCCCAGCCCAAGTCTTTGCACGCCCCAAATTGCAAGCCCAAAGCGCCTTAAAGTGCAGCCCAAACACACCTCATTCACTGCTAATTGCACCCCCTTAAAGGAAAAAGAGAGGCTATTGTATACACCCCGTCTCCTTGCTAAATGCATCTATTCACTATTCATCTTCTTCGTTCTTCCTCAAACACGTGCAGCAGCCATGAAAGTTCCAAACCCTAACTTCATGTAGCCTGAAAAGCAACCTTCCCATCCCCATTTTCGGCCGAAACCGATGCCAAATCAACGGCAAGGAGGACAGCAGCATGATCGGTCCATTTTCGGCTCTTCCAATGGCCGGAATCAAGCCACGAAATTCACATCTCCATCACGCCTATGTCGCCACTTGTCCCTCTTTGTGTCGTCATTTGTCCTTCGATGTCGCCACAGCGACAGAAGGTTGATTTCCACACCTAATGATGTCACCACATCCGCCACCATTTGAAGAGTAGCGACATCTTCTCTATTCAAACTGATTGGGTGTGCAAATTACAAAATGCACCCCTCTTGAAGACTAAATGATAATTTGCCATGGTCAAGGGTGTTTTGGTAATTTACCACCTGAGACCTAATTTGAAAATCCTATAAATTCATCACTATTTTCCTCTTTCAAACAACTCTTGGCCATTCTTGAAACCCAAGAAACCTCCTTTCTACCATTCCTAATCCCTCCACTTCTACTCTACCTAATCTAAATATCTAGATTACCTTCCCCAAATTATTCCTATTATTCCCATCTTCTCCACAAATCTCCTTAGTCACTTCCCATTTGACTTCACCTATCTAGACACATCCTCACCATCCACTCTTTACACAAGGAGCATTAAAGGCAAGGAAAGGATCAAGCTTACAAAAGGAGACCCAAGGGTGATTTCCTAATCTTTTACTTGTCTTCCCTTTGATTGTAATATGTGTAATTAAACCCTCTTTCTAGGGATTTTTATGTGAGAACATTTGGATTGGGTTTTGCTTAAGCTTAATATATATTTAATCTTTATTTGTGTTCTATTCATTTTATAACTAGATTCTATGCATTATATGATTGACATGTATATCCACTAGTTGATTATACTCTTGCTTAGGATAATTTGTTATATAATCTTGATTGGATTGATAACCTTGATGGATTGAGAACATAGTGACTAGGATAGATCGTCGGAGGGTATATCAACGGCGATTATCTAAACAGTTAATTGTAACAAACCGATCCCGCCGTGACCCCCTCTCCTTAATCAGTTAGGCATTGTGGTGGAAAGTTGTTTAAGATTCATAGTAATGGTCTAAACACATCCTAGAAATCAATTGGTTAATATTTGTAAGATTGGCTGGTTAAGGTAGCTTGAAGAGCACTTCCCGTTATCCACTTGTGATCCCGTTAATTCCTTAGCGATTCTATTAATTGTTTATCCCATATATCTCTTATCTTGATTTCTATCTATTTTATTAGTTTTATTAGGTTTATTTTACATGTATGTTTGATGGCTTGACAAACCATACAACCATCCATTGCTTATGTTTTATTTTATCGTATATAGGAATTGTTAATTTATTCAACTAATTACTTTAATTCCCTGTGGAACGAATCCTACTTGCCACTTTACTAATTTTACATCTAAGTGGTGAAATCGGTTTTCAACATGAACATATTTAAAAACAATCATTTGGTCGAGTACCAACGACGGCTCATCAAAATTGGCGTCGCTGCTGGGGAATTAAAGCGATTGTTGAATTGATTAACATTTCTTTGTAGGTTTTTATTAATTCTTAGTCTTTTAGTTGTTTTTAGTCTTTTAGTTATTTTTTACTTCTTTGGTAGTTTTTGTTTCTTTTGTTTCAGGATTCTATGGATTTCTTTACGGAATATCATGGGCCAAGCTACAAGACTCATGGGAATAACTTCAATATGGATTGGTGGATGAATTAAGATTCCTCCTCATCATACCAATCAAATGCCATTGATGATGAGAGGAAAAATTTCATGGAGGATCACTTTCGAGAGAGCGAGAGATTCCAAGCTTCTCAACAAGAGACCATGGAGTTATTCCAATCCACACAACAAGCACATGAGGAGAAGATGACCAACCATGTGGTCTTTAGTCGGCCAGATCAATCATTAGAATCGGGCTATCCCAAGCAAGGGAGGACAAGGAGCCGTGTACACGCTCTCATACAAGTATATGAGAAGGGTGCGGAAGTCGAGGAAGAACCGCCAAAGACCCAAGAGCGATGCATGAAATTTGAGGAAACATTGTCTTTGCTTCAAGAGAGATTGGTGGAAACCTCCCAAGTAAATGAAGAGTTGGAAAGAAAAATACAACTCATGATGAAGGAGTTTGAAGAAAAGGAGGCCTTGGGAAAGGTGAAGATTGAAGAGCTTGGGATAGCCCGATTCTAATGATTGATCTGGCCGACTAAAGACCACATGGTTGGTCATCTTCTCCTCATGTGCTTGTTGTGTGGATTGGAATAACTCCATGGTCTCTTGTTGAGAAGCTTGGAATCTCTCGCTCTCTCGAAAGTGATCCTCCATGAAATTTTTCCTCTCATCATCAATGGCATTTGATTGGTATGATGAGGAGGAATCTTAATTCATCCACCAATCCATATTGAAGTTATTCCCATGAGTCTTGTAGCTCGGCCCATGATATTCCGTAAAGAAATCCATAGAATCCTGAAACAAAAGAAACAAAAACTACCAAAGAAGTAAAACTCATGATGAAGGAGTTTGAAGAAAAGGAGGCCTTGGGAAAGGTGAAGATTGAAGAGCTTGAAATGGAAAACAAAAAGCTCACTCTTGAAGTAAACTTGCTCAAAGAAGAGAATGCTACCTTTTGGAGGAAGGTATGAGAAGTCTCCAATAAGAACAAAGAATTGGAAATACAAGTTGAGAGACTTGAAGTTGAGTGGAATTCCGCATCAAGGGAATTCGAAGACCTTGCAAGACTATTTGAAGAATTTGAAGAAGAATGTGTAAGGAAGACAAGAAAGTTGCTTATGGAAAAGGAGCGGAAAGCAAAAGCTTTAGAAGAAACGAATGAAGCACTTGGTAGGAAGGATGAAGCCCTCAAAATAGCAAAAGTCAAGGAGTATGACTACATTGTCTATTTAGACAAGGTGGAAAAAGAGGTCAAAGCGCTACAAATGAAGCAACATCAAAGGCCACATAGTCACCAATCAAGAGGGAGTTTTCTAAACCATCCTCCTACTTGCTATTTTTGCTTTCAAAAAGAGCACTTCAAAGCTCAATGTTTTAAATTTCATAAGCACAAAAAAATAAAAGAGTCTAGGAATAGGAAAAAGCCACCTAGAGTTAAGCAAATTTGGGTAAGGAAAGACTTGGTTAACCAAGTTAGACCCAAAAGAAAAGAAAAGAAAAGAAAAGGGGAAATCAACTCAACTTGTTTGGGTTGTGAAAAAGAACCAATTTCCAAACTTGGTAAAACCTCCTTTAGTTGATGACACCCCTAGCACAAGTACATAATTTACAAAAAATTATTTTTGTGCATTTTATTTTTATTGCTTTATTTGTTTAGTTTATTTCTTTTGAATAATTGGTGTTCCAAACTCTTGTTGGCAATTGCATGTATTGAGTATATTTTTAATTGCGGGAACTTTCTAATGTGCTTAGTGCTTGTGTAGATTTTCTATTGCTTCTTGAGGAAGTATGTTGTGTTGTTTGTGCGTCAGGCAAGGTTCTTTATCTATTTGGATGAAACAAAGACAACTTGCGAGTCTTGGAGAGATGAGCAAGCCAAGAGTGCTCATAAGAAGGGCGAGGGCCTTTTCCTAAGGAGGCAACATTTTGGAAGTTCGAGTGTGGGAGCACCATGCCATGTCTTGCCTAGACGTTAAATCGTGCGCTTGGTGGGAGGCAACCCACCTATGTATATTTCCTTTCTTAGTTTTAATTTGTTTTATTTCTTGCTTTTTAATTTCTTGTTTAGAATAAGGTTGTGAGTTGTTTTTGATAGTGGATTTAGGCTTGAATGATCACATATTTTATCCACATGGATTGTGATGATAACTCTTGATGAACTTGCATTTCTATATCTATTGAGTTGATTATGGGCATATAGGATGTATGGAACCACTTGATTCTATTTTTGGGATAAATTTGAATATGGACATTGATGTTGTTTTGACTCTTTGATTGAGGATGTGTGTTGCGCCGCGTTTATCGGTTTATATGCCCTAAAGACATTAAGGACAATGTCTAATTTAGGTTTGGGGGTGTGTGCGCATTACCGTCTCTTGTTTGCAAATGTGTGTGCAAATATTTTGAGCCAAATTTTTCAAAATTTCGAAAATCTTGTGATAATGCCATCTTGAGCATATATTGTTTGTTGAGGTTTTGCCTTTGTGTGTGCGAGTAAAGAATTGTGCATCTTTGCCGTGCTTAGTTTAGATTAACTTCATGCCATTTAGAGTTGCATTGAGCAAAGCACGCTAGTTCTTTTCTCTTGATGTTAGAGTGAATTTTCAATTATGCTTGAAGGTTAGGAATTAATAGTGGAGACTTCCCATGAGGTTCACAAACACAGCCTTAAAAAGCGTATTTTGAGGGAAAGTTTTCATTCTTTAAACACTCATTCAAACACACATGTTAAGCATATTTAAAATGTCTCATTCGCACTTAAATGTTGTTTGCCATAGAACATATGGACTGCTTGTGGATGCCTTAATTGACTTTGTAGACAAACCTTTAGAAATGATTTTAGGCAATGCATGTGAAAACCCACTAAATTGGCCTAAATACTTCCAATCCCTCTATGTGTGTGCTTCATTGCCCATTTTGAAGCCAAACACAATTAAGCTTTTCATTCATGAACCACATCAACATAAACCATATAGCATATACACTAGCTTACCTTGTACCAAATGGTTTGCTAAGGCTTAGGGGTTGAATGTAAGCTTTAAGGAGTATGAAAATGTAAGGCGTGTACCTAGGCAAATATGTATGTGCAAACACATTAAAAAGATGAAATGCAATGCTTGAAAAGAAAAGAAAAGCAAGAAAAGAAAAGAAAAAAAACGCAATGCAAAAGAAAGAGAAAAAAAAAAAAGAATAGATGAATGAGGCACTAAGTGCCTAGATCAATTATATGGAATTAAATGAGCTACTCAATGAAAATTAAGAGTAGAAAATTGCACAAAGTAAACTGTAAGCTTGGACGCCAAAGTGTGGAATATGCAAGTTGTAATGAGCAAAGTGTGCTTAATTTATAATGTATGCCTTAGTGTGACCTTTGGGTGTTTGTTATCAATCCTTCCCATATATTGACTCACCACTCACCTTAGGCCCCATTACAACCAAATTAAAGACCTATTTGATCTTTAGGGATGTCCACTTTGGAAATTTTGGTTGATGCATGTTCTTTCTAGTTCATGGCTTTCAATTCCATTCATGAGATAAATTTTTCAGAAATTGTGTTTTTAAATGATCATGTGCAATTATATTTAATATCTTGAACATAAACTCATATTGCATATGAATTGTGAGTGAAGCCTAGGAATCTGTGCGAAAATGAGAGAATCCGATGAGGATTAAATGTCGAAGCGAATTATATTCTTTTCCTAATGGCACTCTAGTTTTGAAACTTTAGCATCTTGAATGTAGGATCACGTTGCGTGCAATGTGTACTTAGAGTGGCATGACTTTAATCTTCATTTAGCATGTCTTACATGCTTTATTTCCTAATGAGCACAACGTTAGTTAAATCTCTTCGCTTTTGGTTTTGCAAGTCGAATCTTGACTTTTAAGTCTTTTACAAAGAGTCAATGCTTTATTGTTGATTTGTTGATAATTGAAACATGTCTATGCGTGCTTATATTTGTTTTGCTCGAGGACGAGCAAAAGATAGGTTTAGGGGTATTTGATCAAACCAAAATTGGTACTGTTGACGGTGAAATTTGGATTGCCACGCACTCAACAATTAAATCAATTTAATATGAAGCAAGAAAATTAAGAACACATGCAAAAGACAAGTTTTACGTGGAAAACCCTTGAATGGGAAAAAACCACGGCGCCCCTGAGGGCAGAAGAATAATACTAGGTTTTCGTTGCTTTGTTACACACTCTAATCTCTCACAATTGCTCTCTTTTCTCTCTCTATATTTCTGAACCCCTTCCTCGTGGGATCGGTGATTCTATTTATACATGGTTATTTAGGGTTTCTCCTTGTTGATTTGTACTAGGATCCTTTTCTGTCACGGATTGGGTCTTCTTTCCTTTTTATGATTCCTTGTTGCTTCTGTTTTTCTGCCGAGTTGGTTTGAGCCCAGTGTGCTGGTCCAGCGAGTACCTTTATTTTCTAGGTATTGCGTATCTGGCGAGCATACTTCTATATTCGGCGAGTAGGTTTTTGGTTTTGGCGACCATGCTTCTTCTTCCTTCTGGTCTAAGCTATTTTATCATCCTGACTGGTCAAACTTCTTCCCTTGACCCGGTCAATGAATGACGTGGCAATCTTTTGTTAGCTCCTTTGATGACGTGTCAGTTGGGCGAGTTTATACATACAACAATACCCCCATAAATACTTCGAGCTGGGCGAATGACTTGTCCTTCCTACTTCGTTTGTCTTTGCGAGTAGTATTTATATTTATGTTTATGAGATTTCAACGCATTTTTGCAATAACTCCTTCTTTTAACCACGCGCTGTATTTATTAATTGATTCTTCCGGTGCACGCTTTCAATTTTAACCACATAACTTCTGGCGTTTCCACTTGTTTGACAGGTGAAGGGACGTTCTGACGGCTTGGTTATCCCCAAGATGCCACATGTCACTTATCGGGTAGTGACTGTTGCGGTTTGGTAATAGTGGCCGTCATTCTCATTAAATACATATCATTGTACTTGATTGCTCTTTTTTGAATTTCGAAGTTCCCTCTTTTTAAGGCCCGATCGTTTCTCCTCTTTCTCTTTACTTGCTTCATCGTGTTTTATCAGAGCAGAAGAAAGAACAGCTGATCTCTTGCTTTTGTCTCTTTTATTTTTTCGAGAGCTAACTACAGTCCTTTTCTTGTGCCTCTTATTGTCGGTCGGTTCACCGGATTTCGACTCTTCTTGTTTCTCCGTGTCTCCGATCTTTTCTGCACATTTTGCGAGTCTAGGGTTTTCTGGTGAGTTTTCATGGATCCCTCCTTGCGCTCTTTTCTTTTTAATCGGATGATGCAAGCTATGGAGCTTGGTGATAAGTGTACTGCGGACAAAATTGAGTCTCTGATTCGCAACTTTCGTCCAGATTCTCCGGTCCCAATTTCCGTTGATATTCCATTTTTTGAGAATACTTCTAATCCTGACATCTCTCCTCCATCTTTTGACAGTGATTCTCCAGCAATGACGAGATCTCCTAAAACTACAAGCAGTAAACGACGCTCCACTAGGGCTCCTCGTGAATCTCTGCTAGATATGCAGACGGTTGTTGACTCTGATGTTGAAGACCATCAGAGGGATAGGCTGCTTTTCTCGCCAGCTCGCCCATGTTCTTTCGACACAGAAGTAAATGTAGTCGGCGAGGGCGAGCTTCGTAAATACAAGAGTCGTTTCGACATTCCAGACTCGGTGACTCTTATGTTACCTAGCGACCGGGCTGTGTGGAATCCTCCCAAAAATGCGGTTGCCATTTACGGAGCTATGCTCAGTTGTGGGGTAACTCTCCCTCTTCAGCCTTTTATTGCCAGGTTCTTGGCGGAGGCTCAAATTGCGCCGGCCCAGCTCGCCCCAAATAGCTACAGGATACTGATGTGCCTGTGTCTTATGTGGAAGTTGAAGGGTTACGGGCCTCCTACGCCCCGCGAGATCTGCCATTTTTATACTTTGAGACAAGCGGGCAACGGTGGCACATACTTTCTTCTTTCCTCGCCGGTGGAGAACTGGATTCCTGAGGGTGTGGCGAACCCTGGTCAGGTTGAGGTCTCCAGTGATGAGAAGAAGAAGGGTTTCATCTAGGGCTTCCCTACTTCAAACAAAAGGTGGAAAAACAGTTGGTTTTTCGCCGGCGGCGAGTGGGGTCGAAATGTACCTGCCCTCAATCGCCACAATCTTTTGGCGAGGAAGGTTCCCAGGCATTTCACATCTCCTGAAGCCTGGTCGAAAGCGGCCCCTGCTTTGACGGATAGGGAGGTTTCTCACCTGGCCGCGGCGGCTGTTCTTCCTTTGGATTCGAGGGGTAGATCCTTCCTCTTAGATGAGGAGAAGATGATTTCCTCTGAAATCTTCACTCGGCTTCATGCAAGGCTCCCTCGCTGTAAGTCTCGCTCTGTTCCTCCTTTGTTTTCTCGCTTGATTTTATTCTCTTAGTTGACACTTGGTTTTATTTTCCTTGTAGTGTGTGATTTTGACACCGTTTGCGATTTGCAAGCACGGGCGGTGAAGAATTCCGAGGCTGCCAGCAAGAGGCATGCTGCTGGTTTGGCTAAGGATGGAATTGCTAGTCCTGACGGTGATGATCACTCAGACGGCGGCGAGGAGGCCGGTGATGTATCTAGGGGGGTGCTGTGAATACTCCCGCTGCAACTGCAGCTGTTACCCCCAGCCGTAAAGGCAAGGAGAAAGCAGGTGCCTCAAGGGGGGTCGGTAGTGTTGAGAAGAGGCGTGTCGAGTCAGGGCCATCGCCTGTTCGCCCGAAGGTTGTCGCGAGTACTCCTGCTGCTGCTTCTACTCCTGCTGCGAGTACTGCTGCGACTGTTCCTGCTGCCACAGCCCCCAATCGTAAAGGAAAAGAGAAGGTGGGGGTTTCAGGCGTGGCTAGCGACATCCCCATTTTCGACGCGGATGTTCCTGAGACTCCCCTCGATCCTGCGAGTGACCTGGCTCCCAGAGCTAGGAATAAACGTCCCGCTGAAAGTGCATCTGATCACTCAGCTCGACCTCCTAAACGGGCTTCGCGGGTAGTGCAGTTCGTTGTTTCTTCTGATGAGGAGGATGTTCAGGAGCCGGCTGTCGCCGAGGCCCCTCCTACCCAACCGGAGGGGTCTGCTGAAGCGGAGAATGTGGCGGCGCCTCCCTTTGAGGGGGTTAATGAACAGACTCTCCCTGCTACTCCTCCTCAACCAGCTTCTCCTCGGCCAGCTTCTCCTACAGTGGTTGTGGGCGAGCCGGGTGTCTCAGATCAACCTAGGCCATCTGGCCCATCTGAGTCGACTGATCGGCCAGGCCCATCAAATCAGGCGGGGACCTCTGCTTCCGGTTCGGGCTTGGCCCGTGAAGTTCCTCCTACCGGACCGGTTGAAGCTGATGAAGGGAATGTGTCCCTTTTCGATTTTTCGGCCACTGAAATATGCTCCCACTTGGCTAATAATGATGTATATATCGGCGATGGTTGGGGGCATGTTAAAAATAAGTCTTGCAACAAGAAGATGGAGTTTTTCTTCAACTGTCACTCCTTGGTAAGTTCTTCGCCACAAATCTCTATGTATTTTTATTTTTCATTCTTTTTTCTAACTTTGGCTGTCTTCTTCCTCAGATGATGTCTGAGATGGGCGAGAGCTATAAGTTCGGGATCAAAGCTTCTCGTGAAATTAAGCGCTTGCGCGAGCAAGCTTCTGTTTTGGCGGCCGAGAAGCTCTCCGCTGAAGAATCCCATGCTTAACAATTCGCTCAGTTGAGAGAATCCTCGGACGGTCATCTGTCTGCTCGGCTAGCCGCTGAAGAAAAACTTTCTGCTGCTGAGGAGGAAATTCGCTCGTTGAAGGAGCTCCTATCTTCGAGTCAAGAATCCTTCGCAGCACGTTTGGAGGCTGAGCGGGTAGTTGAGGAGGCTAAGGAGAAGGCTGAACAGGAAGCGGCGGATTTACGTAACCAGCTATCTTCCCGCGATCTCATTTTTGAAAACTTGAAAGCCGTGCTGGAGGCTGAGTCAGTTGATCGCTTCAAGAGATCCCCTGCTTATGATGCGCTTTTGTTGCGCGAATTTGAGAAAGGCATGAGGCAGGCGAAGAAATTCTTTGCCATGAAGGATCATTCCAATGAGAAAGCTCTGAAGCGTTTTGACAAATCCCTCCAGCAGCATATGGCCCACGGCGTGGACTCGATTAAAGATCAGATGAAACGATGGAAAGCCCACTGCCGTTATAACCGGACTGAGCCTCATCCTATGCATCTTGAGATTCCCAGCAAGCGTGCTTTCAACACTTACTACTCAGGTCAGAAGGGCAGCTTTTCTGGCTCTGACGCTGAGCCCGATTTGGGTCCCGTTGCTGGGAGAGATTATGAGCCCTTTATGCCAACGGAGGATGAGGCAGTCATTTGGCCTTCAGATGAGGAGATTGAAGACGAGGAAGATAGCGAGGGCCCTCCTGCAGCCGGTTGATTCTTCTGTTGTTTTTTGGAAGACTATAAATTTATTTTTGTCCATTCATTTGTAAATAATACAAAGTTTATGAATATATATATTTTTCTTCATTCAGCTGCCTTTGCTGAGTTTTGGCTTTTGCTTGGTTTTTCACCAAGTGTTGTTTTAGCTTACTTTTGTTTTATTCAGCTGCCATTGCTGGGTTTTCGGCTCACTTAGTATTCGCCAGGACGTATCCGACTATATACCAAGTTTTTATTGTGTTTTATAGCTATATTCAGCTGCCATTGCTGTATTTTGGCGTACTTAGTGTTTGTCAGGATGTATCCGACCATACACAAGTTTTTAACATGTTTTCATCTTTTATTCAGCTGCCGTTGTTGTATTTTGGCGTACTCAGTGTTTTGGCAGGTTTTATTCGACCATGCCCCGAGTTTTTATTTCTCGCCAGTTATCGCTGCAGCGAGCATAAAGCTCGTTTTCATGTGATGATAGCTATGTGTGATGGCGAATGCCTTTTGCGTTTGGCGAGTCAGAATCGAGAATCTCTTAGTAATAAATTACTCTTTATTGAATACTTCCTGCAACTTCATTAACACAGTCATAAAGAAAAAATGCTAAAACGAACAACTGCTCTAAGCTAAATAGAAAAATAGAAGGAATTCAAAAGAATCTAACTTGTCCCTTAAGGATAATATATCTTCAAGTACTGCGCATTGCATGGACGGGGTAGCTCGCCAAATCCTTCTCGAGTAATGCGATATGCCCCATGGCCAGCTATCCCCGTAATCTTATAAGGCCCTTCCCATTTGTCTGCGAGTGATCCTGCAGCCTTGTCTCTTGTTCCCGGATTCACCCTCTTCAGTACTAAGTCACCAAGTGTGAACCTCCTTTCACGCACATGCGAGTTGTAATATCTGGCTACCCTCTGTTGGTACGCCGCATTCCTTATTTGTGCGCGCTCTCTTCTTTCTTCTAATTTATCTAGGCCGCACTTTAGCATATCAACGTTGATTTCTGGCTGGAAGAGTTGTACCCTTGGTGAAGAGAATGATGTTTCCACGGGAATAACAGCTTCTGCTCCGTAAGCCATGGAATACGGGGTTTCGCCTGTTGAACCCCTTTCCGTTGTTCGATATGCCCAGAGCACTTGTGGTAACTTATCCGCCCAGCTCCCCTTTTTGGTTGCCAATTTAGCTTTCAAGTTGTGCTTGATGATTTTGTTCACTGCTTCAGTTTGGCCATTCGTCTGTGGATGTGCTGGAGAAGCGTAGTAGTTGTTGATGCCATACTTATCACACAGTTCCCTGAATTTCCTGCCATCAAATTGGGTCCCATTGTCTGTGATGATGGTGTTTGGTATCCAGAATCTGTACAAGATATTTTTCTTCACAAAGCTAATGGTGTTTGCTTCTGTTATATGTACCAATGGCTCGGCTTCTACCCATTTTGTAAAATAATCCACGGCTACTATGGCATGCTTTGCTCCTCCAGTTGCTGTTGGCATTGGGCCGATCAAGTCTATTCCCCACATGGCGAATGGCCAAGGCGAGGTAATACTTTGCAGGAGCTCAGGTGGTTGTCGGATGTTATTGGCGATTTTCTGACATGCTTCACATCTCGCTGCCACCCTTTTGGAGTCGGCGAACAGAGTTGGCCAGTAAAAACCCTGTCTCAATTTTTTGTGGGCTAGGCTGGCACCCCCAGCGTGGTTCCCACAATTTCCACTGTGTATGCTTCTTAGGATACCTTCTGCTTCTTCAGGCCCGACACATCTCTGCAGTGCCCTCGAGTATCCCCTCTTGTATAGTTCTCCATTGAGTACCGAGTATCTTGTTGCTCTGTATTTTAGCCGCCTTGCTTCCAATGGGTCACTCGGAAGTATATCGTTGACGAGATATTCTTTAATTGGCGTGATCCAGCTGTCCCTCTCGCCAAAGACTGCCCCGACTTCCTTTGTTTTAACTATACTCGGCTTCAATAGGCGGATCATAGAGATATTGTTGGGCCAGATGTTGATCGTGGCAGATGCCAGTTTGGCTAAGGCATCAGCCTTTTCATTTTCTTCTCTGGGGACATGAACAATTCTATACTCTTTGAATCTTTCTAACAGCTCCCTTGCTAATTCCAGGTAAGTGATCATGCTTTCTTCTCTTGCCTGGTATTCATCTAGCACCTGATTGACAACAACTTGAGAGTCGCTGAAAATTTCCACCTCGTCTGCTCCTAAGATTGTGCTAATCTTTAAACCTGCTATGAGTGCCTCGTACTCAGCTTGATTGTTGGTGGCTTTGAAGTCAAAACGCAAGGCACATTCGACTGAGTCTCCTTCCGGTGTTGTCAGCACTATACCTGCCCCGCTGCCGTGCGTGTTTGATGAGCCATCAACGCGAAGTTGCCATTTGAATATTTTCTTATTTTGCTCCACCATCATTCTCGCCACCTCTATGTTTGGTTCAGTGAACTCTGCTACGAAGTCTGCCACTGCCTGGGCTTTAATTACCGTCCTTGGGAGGTATTCCACATCGAATTCACTTAATTCGATCGCCCACTTTGTTAACCGACCGGATACCTCTGGTTTCTGCAGGATTAACTTCAGTGGGCAGTTGGTGTACACCCTGATTCTATGAGCCTGGAAATATGGTCTTAGCTTCCTTGCTGCTGTTATTAGGGCGAGTGCCATTTTTTCTGCCGGCGAGTACCTTGTTTCGGCTGGTAACAGTGCCTTGCTAGTGTAGTATACTGGCTTTTGGGTTCCATCTTCCTGTCGTACCAGCACGGAACTTGTGGCTGCTTCAGAGACGGACAAGTACATGTACAATGTCTCGGCTGTTTCTGGCTTTGATAGCAGTGGTGCCCGTCCAAGGTACTCTTTCAAGGCCTGGAAGGCTTTTTCGCAATCCTCATTCCATTCGATCCCCTTTCCCTTCTTTAAAGCTTTGAAAAATGGTAGGCATCGGTCTGTTGACTTGGCTATGAATCTGCTCAGCGATGCTAGGCACCCAGTGAGTTTTTGGACATCTTTCAGAGTCTTTGGCGAGACCATTCGTGCTAGTGCTTGAATTTTTTCAGGGTTCACCTCTATTCCTCTTTGGTGTACCTGATATCCGAGAAACCTCCCAGATGGTACGCCGAATATACATTTTGCCGGATTCAACTTCATTCCATATTTGACCAGTACGTCGAACGTTTCCCTTAGGTCATCTGCATGTCTATCTGCGGTGACACTCTTTGTCAGCATATCGTCAACATAAACCTCCATATTTCTCCCTATTTGCCTGGCGAACATCTTGTTGACCAAGCGCTGATAAGTTGCCCCAGCGTTCTTCAGGCCGAATGGCATGACCGTGTAACAATACAACCTCTGATCTGTGGTGAATGCCGTCTTCTCTTCGTCAGGCCTGTGCATCTTTATCTGGTTGTACCCTGAATATGCATCCATGAAACTCAACGTCTCATGTCCGGCTGTTGCATCTACTAACTGGTCAATCCTTGGTAATGGGAAGCTGTCCTTGGGGCAAGCTTTGTTCAGGTCGGTGAAGTCGACGCACATCCTCCATTGATTGTTCTTCTTTTTTACTAAGACTACATTCGCCACCCATTCCGGGTACTTAACTTCTCTAATTGACCCTGCGGCGAGCAACTTTGACACTTCCTCTTTTATCGCTGCACTCCTTTCTGGGTTGAAGCTTCTCCTTTTCTGTACTACCGGTTTGCATTTCTCATTCACAGCCAGATTGTGAGAAATTGTGCCTCTATCAATCCCCGGCATGTCTTCGTGGCACCAAGCGAAAATCCCCCTATATTCTTTCAACAAGTTCGTCACATCTTTTTTAACCTGTTCAGTCAGCCTTGCTCCGATCTTTACTGTTTTATCTGGTTCCGCTTCATCTAGAATAATCGACTCAGTCGGTTCTTCCTTTTCCCTGCTTGTTTTGTCTCTTGGATCCAGTTCGAAGTTTTCCGGATTATCTTCTTGCATTTCTGTGTCTACTTCGAATATGTTCAAAGTTTCCATCCCTGTTTTATCTTTGAAGATTGACAGGTTGGCGCGGCGAGCCATCTCCTGCGACCCCTTCAATTCTTTGACGCCGAATTCTGTAGGGAACTTTATTTTCAGTGCATGGGTTGAAGTTACAGCTCGAGCTTTGTTAAGAAACGGTCGGCCAAGTAGAGCATTATACGGCCAATTATGGATGTCAACCACGATAAAGTCCAACAGGATTGTTCGCCGGCATGGTGCTGTTCCAAATCTTACCGGTAGTTTCACTGTTCCTAACGACCTAACCTCTGCGCCACCAAATCCTTTTAATGGTACATGGAATGGTTCAAGATCTTTCCTGTCCAGCCGCAACTCATCATACACTCTAGCACTTAAAATATCAGCCGAACTCCCATTGTCAATCATCACTCGAAGGACATCCCTATGGGCTATTCGAACTCCCACGACAATTGCATCATTAGGCTTTGCATCAATCCCGTCTGAGTCTTCTGCTGTAAACGTTATGGGATCATGTCCTTCTCTCCCCTTCTTGGGGTTTCTCTGCACAGAATTGACTTCCATGCTCCTGCCTTCATACATTACTTCTCGAACTTCCGACATCCTTTCTCGATTGCTCCTCCCAGTGTGAGGTCCGCCGAAAATAGTGTTTATGGCTGCGTTAGGACTGTTCCTCCTTGGACTCTTCCTTTCTTGCCCGTTTCCTTGGCGGCTATCTTGGCGACCCCCGTGCTTGTCCCCTTTCAAGGCAAAATCCTTCAGGTGCCCATCTCTGATCAGGCTTTCGATGTGATCGCGCAGCTGGAAACACTTTGAAGTTTCATGTCCATGATCTTTATGGAATCGACAGTACTTAGTTGTATCTCTCCTTGCATTCGCTGATTGCTGTCGGGGGTATTTGGCGAGTCCCTTGTCTTCTACCACAGACAATATCTCCTCCTGGTCGCCATTTAAAGGGGTGTAATGGTTGTACCTTCCTCGAAACTTATTGGCTCGAGTGTTTCCCCTGCTCTCTCTTGAATATCCCTTTTGGCCCTTCTCATCCTTCTGGCGATCACGTGATTGCATCTTTTTGTCGTCCTTATGGTCTGTTTTCAAGTTAGGCTTGTGCCCATGCACGTAGCTACCCCCTTGTGCTACTTCTTCTTCCTCTGCCAGTGCATAGTCGCCAGCTATTTCCATCATCTCCTCGTAAGTTTTAGGTCTATCCCTTCGTAGGTCAAAGGATAATCGTCCACTCTGTAGCCCATTGGTGAAAGCGGCGATTACAGCTACATCACTGGCATCCTCAATTTGAGCTACTTCCTTCCCGAACCTGGCCAGATACTTCTTGATTGACTCGTTATGTTCCTGTTTCAAGTTCGACAGATGGGCGAGTGACTTTCTTCTTTGGACACTTCCCATGAACTGCCTTATGAATGCCTTGCTGAGGTTTGAGAAGCTGCTTATGGTTCCGGGTGGAAGCCTTCCGAACCATCTAGAGGCGAGGTCGCCGAATGTTTGCGGGAAGGTGAGACACAACAACCCGTCATTGGATGAATACTGGGCCATGATATTGCGGAATCGGCGAACATGTTCTTTTGGATCCCTGTTCTCCTTATACTGCTCAATAGTTGGCATTCTAAATCTGTCTGGAAATTGGGTGCGAGCAATAGTTTCGATGAATGGGCTATCTGACTCATCATCCGAGGATACATTACGACCATACCTTCGTGCCATTGCTGAAACCTTTCTTGATAGCTCTTGTAAGGTGACATCTCGCTGACCAGTTGGTTCTCCTGCTGGATCGAGCCTACTCTTGATTGTCATTCTACCATGATTGCCTCTCTCATCTAGGCTTCTTCGATCTTCAGTGCTCTCGGATCTTCTCCGCTTCGTTCTTTTAGATCGCAACTCCCTTCGCGGACGAGGACTCTTGTCCTCAGATGAGATGGACCGGTGTCTCCGCCGGTTTCACTGGTATGTGTCGCTGGAATTGACCCCATGTGTTCGCACCTGGTCTCGTTCCTCCCTGGATTCTTCATTCATCACACATTTTCCCTTCCTTTGTTTTCTCCCCTCGAAATCCTCAATGTGGTCTTGGGGGGTCTCCTCGGTGGATTGTCTTGCTTGAGTATCGGGAATTGTGATATGAACTTCTGACCGCAGCCTTCCGGGTGGATGGGTTCCAAGGGTGGTTAACTCGTAAGGAGATGAGACTCCTAACCCTATGGGAAGCGAAAGTCCTATTTTGCTGGCTTCGCTGATTAGGTTTACCAATGCGGCTTGGAAATGCTGCAAAATCCCGGGATCAGCCGCCCTAGTTCCTGGCGTCGCTGCTGATTGCTCCCCAACTGTCACTGCCCTGTCTCCCGTTGGCGCAGCTGGTTCAACAACTAAATCTCCACTGGAGTTACCATCTCTGTCGCTGTCGTTGTTCATGCTGTCTGATTCGCAAGGGTCCCTCGAAGTTTTCTGTTCAAAAGCCCCCTCCTTCTAGCGCCAATTGTTGACGGTGAAATTTGGATTGCCACGCACTTAACAATTAAATCAATTTAATATGAAGCAAGAAAATTAAGAACACATGCAAAAGACAAGTTTTACGTGGAAAACCCTTGAATGGGAAAAAACCACGGCGCCCCTGAGGGCAGAAGAATAATACTAGGTTTTCGTTGCTTTGTTACACACTCTAATCTCTCACAATTGCTCTCTTTTCTCTCTCTATATTTCTGAACCCCTTCCTCGTGGGATCGGTGATTCTATTTATACATGTTTATTTAGGGTTTCTCCTTGTTGATTTGTACTAGGATCCTTTTCTGTCGCGGATTGGGTCTTCTTTCCTTTTTATGATTCCTTGTTGCTTCTGTTTTTCTGCCGAGTTGGTTTGAGCCCAGTGTGCTGGTCCAGCGAGTACCTTTATTTTCTGGGTATTGCGTATCTGGCGAGCATACTTCTATATTCGGCGAGTAGGTTTTTGGTTTTGGCGACCATGCTTCTTCTTCCTTTTGGTCTAAGCTATTTTATCATCCTGACTGGTCAAACTTCTTCCTTTGACCCGGTCAATGAATGACGTGGCAATCTTTTGTTAGCTCCTTTGATGACGTGTCAGTTGGGCGAGTTTATACATACAACAGGTACGATTTTGGCCCTCATTTCCTTCTCCTTTTACTTGATTCTTAGGCATTATCCCGTGATTTAATGGTATAAATTAAGTGTTTTCAGGTATGTACAGAGTTCAGGGGCATTGAAGTAATATTGGTGAAATAGGGGTAAAAGTGTAATTATTGAAGAAAGATTGAAGATTTCGTGATATTGGAATAATGTAGGGGTCCAAATTGGAATTGACCACACAAAAGAGACAAGGATGCCACGTTAGTACATGAGACTGCGCGTTTGATGTGTTGGGTATGGGCTTCTAAGTGTACCCACGTTCATGACTAAAGTATACCGCAAAGAGAACAAGTCTTAAAGACTGATTTCACCCCAGCCCAAGTCTTTGCACGCCCCAAATTGCAAGACCAAAGCGCTTTAAAGTGCAGCCCAAACACACCTCATTCACTGCTAATTGCACCCCCTTAAAGGACAAAGAAGGGCTGCTGTATACACCTCGTCTCCTTGCCTAAATGCATCCCTTCACTATTCATCTTCTTCCTTCTTCCTCAAACACGTGTAGCAGCCATGGAAGTTCCAAACCCTAACTTCATGTCGCTTGAAAAGAAACCTTCCTGTCCCCATTTACGGTCAAAACCGATGTCAAATCAACGGCAAGGATGACAGCAGCATGATCGGTCCATTTCTGGCTCCTCTAATGGCCGAAATCAAGCCACAAAATTCACACCTCTATCACGCCTATGTCGCCACTTATCCCTCTTTGTGTCGCCATTTGTCCTTCGATGTCGCCACGACAACAGGAGGTTGATTTCCACACCTGATGATGTCGCCATTTGGGTTGCCACATCCGTCGCCATTTGAAGAGTAGCGACATCTCCTCTATTCAAATCTGATAAGGTGTGCAAATTACAAAATGCACCCCTCTTGAGGACTAAATGGTAATTTGCCATGGTCATGGGTGTTTTGGTAATTTGCCACCCCGAGACCTAATTTGAAAATCCTATAAATTCATCACTATTTTCCTCTTTTAAACAACTCTTGGCCATTCTTGAAACCCAAGAAACCTCTTTTCTACCATTCCTAATCCCTCCACTTCTCCTCTACCTATTATAAATATCTAGATTACCTTCCCCAAATCATTCCTATTATTCCCATCTTCTCCACAAATCTCTTTAGTCACTTCCCATTTGACTCCACCTATCTAGACACATCCTCACCATCCACTCTTTACACAAGGAGCATCAAAGGCAAGGAAAGGATCAAGCTTACAAAAAGAGACCCAAGGGTGATTTCCTAATCTTTTACTTGCCTTCCCTTTGATTGTAATATGTGTAATTAAACCCCCTTTCTAGGGATTTTTATGTGAGAACATTTGGATTGAGTTTTGCTTAAGCTTAATATATATCTAATCTCTATTTGTGTTATATTCATTTTACAACTAGATTCTATGCATTATATGATTGACATGTATATCCACTAGTTGATTATACTCTTGCTTAGGATAATTTGTTATATAATCTTGATTGGATTGACAACCTTGATGGATTGAGAACATAGTGACTAGGATAAATCGTCGGAGGGTATATCAACCGCGATTATCTAAACAGTTAATTGTAACAAACCGATCCCACCGTGACCCCATCTCCTTAATCGGTTAGGCATTGCGGTGAGAAGTTGTTTAGGGTTCATAGTAATGGTCTAAACACATCCTAGAAATCAATTGGTTAACATTTGTGAGATTGGCTGGTTAAGGTAGCTTGAAGAGCACTTCCCATTATCCACTTGTGATCCCGTTAATTCCCTAGCGATTCTATTAATTGTTTATCCCATATATCTCTTATCTTGATTTCTATCTATTTTATTAGTTTTATTAGGTTTATTTTACATGTATGTTTGATGTCTTGACAAACCATACAACCATCCATTGCTTATGTTTTATTTTATCGCATATAGGAATTGTTAATTTATTCAACTAATTACTCTAATTCCCTGTGGAACGAATCCTACTTGCCACTTTACTAATTTTACATCTAAGTGGTGAAATCGGTTTTTAACACGAACATATTTTAAAACAATCATTTTGTTGAGTACCAACGACGACTTCACTCCCTCATTCTTTTCTCTTTTTTTCTTCTCAAACCTCTATTTTCACTCTTCTTCATGTTCTCTTGCTCACCCAGATTTGAAGGAAATAACTTTTTTGCATTCTTTTTCAATCTTTTATTATTATTATTGTTATTATTATTATTATTATTATTATTATTATGTGGAAATTGCTGGAAATGACCACATACAACATTGAATTTTCGTTTGTAACCACAAACGAAAATTTAATTGTTAATAACCACTTTTTTGAGAAATTACTAGAAAGCCCTCATATAAAAATCATCCCCAAACACACACACACACACCCTCTCTCTCTCTCTCTCTCTCTCTCTCTCTCTCTCTCTCTCTCTCTCTCTCTCTCTCTTTTCTCCTCAAACATCTAATCATACATCATCGAAAGTTGTCGCCCATCACCGGACGTTGTTGCCGAGCTGTCTGGGCTACACCGGACATCGTCGCCAAGCTTCACGAACCAACAGTGCCGTAGTTCGTCAAGCACAGCATTTCTGGTTCTTAAAGCTTGGTGATGACGTCCGACGCAGCCCAGACCACTCGGCAATGGGCAACGACCAAGCGACGACGTACGGCGGCTCCGTGCTTCCTCTTTGTCGGCTATGATGAAGAAAAAACCTATTAAAAAAATAAAATAATAAAATAAAATAAAAATAAAAAACCTAATTTGGGGATTTTGGGGATGAAGGGAAACATGTCATAATTTCAAGTTTCACATTTCAAGTTTTAGGCATGATTTCAAGTTTGATCTAGATTTTAGTCGTGATTTCAAGTTTGGTCAGATTTTAGTCGTGATTGCAAGTTTGCCTCTAGATTTTAGTCATGATTTCAAGTTTTCTCAAGATTTTAGTCGTGAATTCAAGTTTGCTTCCAGGTTAAAAAGAAAAAAAAAAAAAAAAAAACTAATTTCATGGGTACTTTTGTAATTTATGGACAAACACTAATTTTTTTTAAAAAAAAAAAAAAAAAAAAAGTGGTTATTAACAATTGAATCTTCAAAAGTGGTTATCAACGAAAGTTTAATGTTTCCAATGGCTACTTTTGGTTTTCTATCTTATTATTATTACATTCAAATCTACATCTCCACATCTCTACATCTCTTCTTCATTCTTTCAACTGTTCACCATTTTTTTGGATGAAAAGTTTTCTTTGCCTATTGGCATACAGAGTTATTGTGTTAGGTTTTTTTGTTATTTTTTTCTTCTTTTAAATAATTTTTTTTTTTTTTTTATGTATTTTGTAATAAAAAAGAATTTAACGAAATTCCGTATGAATTATTGTTCATATAAAATATATTTTTAGCAAACTAAAACATTCATCGTTAATTTTTAATTTTTTTGATTTTCGTATTTAAAAGTTTTATCTTGGTTTAATTTGTGGAAATGAAAGAAAATGGTAATACTCATAACAAGTGATCTATTTCTTTAAAATGTTGATACATGGATTGTTGGTTTTACCAGTTACATTAAATTTATCTATTTTGATTTTTTTAAGGTGAGTGTATTGAGTTAGGATTTTAATAGACAATTTTTCGGTGTTAGGATTTTATGGATTCGTATGATTTTAAAGACAATTAGGATTATAGGTACTAGACTTTTAGAATTCTAAAAGAGTATTTAGACTTTATTTATAGACTATTAGGATTATCCAGACTTTATTTATAGACTATTAGTATGTGTTTGGTTACACATGAATTTTTATTTTTATTTTTTTACATTAAAAAACTATGATCATAATTTATTTTTTTCACAATCTTCTTGCCTTCAACTCCCATTCTCTTCGTCTTCCACCTCACCCACACCATCTTCCCCACCAGTTCACCACCCACTCTCTCTTCCCAATTCCCCATCACCCACTCTTGATCATCATCTTCCCCACCCACTTTCAATTTTCTAATTATAAAGCCAACAAAGGCAACAACAGGAAAGCAATAGGCCAAATCTTCAACAATTTTTTTTTTCAAGAATTCAAACCTAATTTTTGCAAGCTTGGCTTTCACTTGAAATCCATCTATAATCCAAAGAATTGAATCCCACCTATAAAAATCTTGTAAAGAACCAAAATTAACAATTAAACATGCAACAATCAACTCACACACAAATATCAACAAAAAAAAAAAAACAAAAAAAAAAAAAAAAAACAATAACACACCAACCCAGCAAGCAGCACAGTAGCCAAGTCGGTTATTGAGATTCAAAGAGAGAGACAAGGAGTGGTGTGCTTATTTGCATGAGTTGCATGAGCGAGTTTTTAGCCTTTTGTTTTCAGAGAAAAAGAAAATAGAAGGAGCTAAAATTTTGTGATAAAGATCTAATGAGAATTCCAAAGCAGATTTCAGAAGCCTGAAACGAGTGAAAAGTCTGGAAAGTATTGTGGCAGAGGGCAAGACAATTTTGGGGTCTAGCTATTTATACAAATCACTGAAAAGTCTAAATAATCCATTTTGTCATGAAATCCTATAAATCTTGATCTCAATCCAATACCACCAAAGAATTTGATGCCTCTTAAAAGTTTGGATCCAATATCACAAGACATTATGGATTTTTTTTAAAAAAAAATCTTGATCGAATACCACCAAACTTATCTAACTTGTTAAAAAGTCTCAATCCAATATCAACAGATTTTTACTTCCCAAAATTTTCTAATAAAATCATGAACCAATACACCCCCCCTAAATTGTGTTATGGGAAATGGGTAAGAAATCCATTTATATTGTTTTCAAAGGAAGGAAGCCATGTATGTATTATTCTTGGCCTGAATGCCATGAACTGTTAGGTTTAGTTTTTGTGTTGGCATTATTCCGCATCAAAACATAGTGTGTTTGTAATGATTAGTTGCTAGGTTTGTTCATGTTAGTTCAAGCTTTAAAGATGGAAGGCAACTTATCGTGCAAACAAGTCTTCAAGAGATGGCGCTTCATTTTCTTGCTAAGGTAAAAATGAGACCTTCCCCTTGCAAGGCATATGTGCACACACACATACCATACATTTGTGTCTTTGCATCGTTATGCAAAAATCTATGTAGCACACACATTTACTTTGCATGTTCATACATTTAGAAACATGCTCTAGGAATTAGAATTAAGGAACGACATTCTTGAATGTGGTTGTGCATTTTATTGTATGTTTTACGTGTTTGTCAATTTCTGTCTTTATTTGATTTTATTTGATAGTTGGTAATCTCATTATGGAAATTATATTTCCAAGATTTTCCATATTTTACAGGTCTAATTATGTGTGAATTTGTTCCTAGATGAGTTTTGAGTGATTCGGAGAATTGTCTATGTGGTTTCGAATGTTTCTGAATGTTTCCGGATCATTTTATGATTTGGGGATATTTTAAGAATTTAAAATGTTTTATACATTTTTCGAGATGGTTGGAACATTCCAAGTGTTGATCGGAAACCGAATTTGGTTTTCGAGTCGCGGGTTGGTCAGAATCGCTCTCCGAATGTTTTCTGAGCGAAATTGCCTTGGCATGGGCAAAATAGCCTTAGCGAGGGCTAGGGTGTGCCAAAACACCCTCGCAGCCCACGTGGGCGAAATTGCCTTGGAAAAGGCTAGGGTACGCCATGCACCTTTCTCTGCCAACGTAGGCACTGCGTGGAAGCCACGCCAAGACAAGAAGGGGCGCGAAAGCATGGAGAAGGCCATACGCCAAAGCCACGCCCTAATGCGCGTAGCCTTGGCGAGGGCTGTGTGCCAACCTCCCATGCCAAGCCCATGCACGTAGGTAGTGCGAGGGCTCTACACCAAGCATGCCCGTGGCTTGTCCTGCGTGGCGTAACTTTTCCCTCGTCGTCATTTTCATTGCCTTTAAATTTCCTACTTGCGCATCATTTTTTCAAATGAAGATTTCTCATTCGTTAAAGCTCTAATTTGAGTGATTCAAAAGGCAAGAGTTTCGTCTTTCATTTTAGATTCAAGTTCAATCAATTTTAAAGTCAAAAATCTAGGTCATAGAGTAGTTTTACTCTGATTTGTGGAGGTTTTCTTCACTTCTCAAGGTATCTGAAAATATATATATTATGTGTCTAAGTAAATCTAGAGAGGGGTGAATAAGTTTTAACCAAATTAATCGCCAACTTTTTCGGTTACTCAATATTAATCACAAACACCCCTAATGTCTAACATAAACCATCATGTAAAGTAAGTGCGGAAAATAATGGCAATGACACAATGATTTGTTTTATGTGAGAAAACCCCAAGAGGGCAAAAACTCACGGGCATAATTGCCAATCAAAACCTCAAATCCACTATTTGCAAAAACGATTACAATCTAGGTAGACCATATCACACCTATTCAATTACTAATTTATATTTTCTACCCGTAAGCCTTTAATAGTGATTTTAGGCTCTTACTTGTAAACTACCCACAGTAAATACAAGACTTAACTCTCAATAGAAGAGAAATGCAACCTAATGTGAATATAAACAATATTCAAAGTGCATAAATGCAAAGTTAAACATTTAGTGCTTATCTAGCCATGGATGAACAAGTCAACCAATCCTAGATATCATGTTGCTATATGACATGCATACAACTTAGCTATATGAGTAAATAAAATGCTAGATGCAATAGCTATCACAAACAAAGCTTAACACACAACACAAAAATCTCAACATAAAGATAAAAAAATCTAATCTTGATACTAGTTAAGTCATAAAAGAGATATTTTGTAAAGTAAGAACACAAGAATGGACGAAGATGATGTTCTACTTGCCAAGTCATGTGTGTTTAAGAAAACCCGTGAGGAACACAACTTAGATGATGCTAGATGATGTTTGAAACATGAATGGATGATGGGTATTTGAGTTTTGGTTGATAAAAATCAAACCTTGATAAATTTTCTTGCAAGGCACTCTCAAGCTTTTAAGAAACTTAAAAAATAAGCTCTAGGTCGACCAAGGAGAGAAAGAGGCATATATATATGAAGCTCTAAAAGAAATGATGTCGTTTTGGCTAAACAGCTGCAAAAAGGTGTCATATTGTGGTATGTGCTATGGTACGGACAAAGTTTCCATACCATGGTACACACGGCGTCACTCTCATGCCAAACTATGCAGTTGAGACCGCTGTAAAGGCAACTTGCACCAACCGCGGCATACACAGCATCTCACTTCTAGGAAACCTTGTTGTTGAGACCATTGCAGAGGCAACTTGCACCAGCTACAACATACACAAAGAAAAACAGCAAAGGCTGCACCTGACAAAAACTGTGGTTCATGCAAGGGAACCAACCGCGGTACCCGAAGTGTTACATACCGCGATAAAGAGAAAAAATCTCTTTTCAAATCAACAAGGCCCACCTAATCTGTATAGACATTAATATTGATATTATTAGAAGCAGATATTAAGGAAAAACTACTATCATTGTTAATACTGTTAAAACCAGTATCCAAAACCATGAAACCATTCAACATATAACCAGTACCTACTTGAACAAAATTCAAAAAAATGTTCAAATTATTCCCATGAAAGTTTAAAGCATAGCCTAGGCTAAGAAGAACAACAATGGAGACTAAGTTTTGTCAGATCTCTAGCGCATACAACACATCATGGAGATAAAGGGTTTTGCCATTATGAAACACTAGTTTGCACATGCCTATACCCTTGACTTCCATTCTTGAGTTATTTCCCACGTATATCCACTTCGTTCCTTGTGGAATCCGATGATATTCAACAAATGCTCCCCGGTCTCTAGCTACATGGTCTGTTGCTCCTGAGTCTACAGTCCATAAAGAACGAGATTCAGTCAGTAAACCAATGCTAGAAACATAAGCATATTTGTTTATGGAATTGAGCTTTACCTTTTTCGGCTCAATGCATTCACGAGCGAAGTGACCCAGTTTGTTATAGTTGTAGCATGTTTCCTTAACCTTATCCTTCTTAGTTCTAGCACGATCTCCTCTCTTCTATTTTCCGATCCCAACTTTCTTATTGTTGACACCATGACCTTTTCCCTTTTCAAAAGGTTTCTTTCCTCCATTGCGCTTTAGGCCCAAAGCCTTACGCAAGCTTGGTGTCACCATATAGAGTTGGCCAAAAAACTTAGTAGCCTCTAGGCGCTCAGGTTCAAGTTCCAGTTGGCACAAGATCAGATAACAACTTGAACCTGTTGCTCATCAGTCAAGACATGCTTAGCATTTTTCAATTCACGCATCATGTTTGACATCTATCTTAGGTGATGCCTCATCGTAAGATTTTGGCACTTCCTGTATGTGTCGAACATGATAGTGAGCCTTCTAAGCTTAGTGGTTGAAGTACCACCAAACTTGTCCTTTACAGCAATCCACATTGCTTGAGCAGTCTCATACTTCTCAAACTCACACATAAGGTCATCAGCCATACTACTCAGCAATGTTATGCGAGCTATGTTGTTTTTCTTTTTCCAAGCTTAGTAAGCCTTCATATCCCTTCTATGTTGAATAGTAGTTCCTGCTGCAAGTTCAACCATGGTGTTAGGTATTGTTTCAAGAGCCTCTTGCTCTGTAAGGATATATTGAACCTTGCGGTGTCGAATATCATAATATTCACCGTTTAGTTTCTCTCATTTGCTCAATTTGGCCACAATATTTTGGAAGTAGAGGACATTTTCTGTAATTTAGACAAAGAGATGTATTTTCAGCGTTAGATTCAAATTCACACTTCTATTATTGCATCAAACATTTACACTAAGAAATATAATAGAATAATATGTTGGAATAGATTCGAAAATCATTCGAAGCTTCTAATCATCATCTAATTCCAATATTAAAACTAGTATATAATATAGTGTATTTTGCGCAATTATAACAGTGTTAACAATTCATAGAACTCCCACTAAACAAATGTAATTATTATTAATCAATAATAATCAAGCATGATTTAATAAGTTCAAAGGTAAAATTGAAACTAATTAATGCACGGTGTGTATAAAGCTATCTAGAGGGGGGGTGAATAGATTTTACGCTTTTTACCCAATTTTTCGTGTTAGTCAAAATTACGAAATTACCCTCAAGATAATATAAACAAGCAAGTGTAATATGGTGCGGAAATTAAAATAACACTTGAATTTTTACGTGGAAACCCTCACGGGAAAAACCACGGGCTATGTAAGTAAGCCACACTCGAACCTCGAATCCACTAAATGTGCAAACGATTACAACCTAATCCCGGAAGTAATCACACACCTACCTAATCCCGGTATGAGTGAACCTAGTCCAATTTGCTTGCGATCTAAGCAACCTAATCCCGATTGCTACACACAAGACTTAGCTTCTCTTGAAGAGAATACAACCCTAAGTGAATATATGAAAATATCCAAAATGCAACATAGAGCAAGGGAAACCCTATATGCTTATCTAAGATGATTAATATGCAATTAAGAGCAATCCTAGATATCAAAACTAAATGACATGTCAATTAGTTTAGCTAATCAATATCAAGCACAAAAACCTAATATGCTAGCACAATACAACATCTCAAACATACATCATACTAATCTCAATCTTGTATTCAACAAATATAAAATCACATACAAGTAATTAAATTGAGATTGCTAGATAAGAGAAACACAAAATATGTAAGATATTAGTGAAAAGCTTACCAAGCAAAGTATGATGAAAAATCCATGCAAGATGTCATCTAGATGATCTAAGATGATGCTAGATGATGATTGATGATCATGGAAAAGGTGTTTGAGTAATTAAAAATGAGTTCTTGGAATTTTTCTTCTCTTTGAAAAATATCCTAAGTATGAAATCTGAATATGAACTCTTGTCATTGACCTAAAGTCAAAGTGGCATATATATAGGGGGCCAAAACAAAGTGTGGTCGTTTTGATTAGTTTCCCCATATTTGCCTTGGGCGCTGTACGTAGAGCGCCATTGTACAGCGCCTGTACAGCGCCCTTGCTCTGTTTTCACGAGGAAACAGAGTGGCGCTGTACGTACAGCGCTCTGTACCGCGCCACGTACAGCGCCCCAACAGCGACCCAACAGCGACCGATTAAATCGATCAGGTCTGAACAGCGCTCAATGGGCGCTGTTCGTACAGCGCTTCTGTACAGCGCTTTTGGGGGCGCCCAGTGCAAAAATGCAATCCTAAGTCTAAGCATGACAAGGCAATTGGATATGCAAGATGCAATCAAACTAACATGCAAGAAGAGATGTTCATGAGCATTAAGGCACACATAAAAGACACACAACATATAAGGATTAAACATATGCATGAGTTGTGAGTGTGTGCATCTATCTCTTCAAGACAAGTAAGCACTTAGAATATTACCTTTGGTGCTTGTCAATAGTGAGGTCTTCAAAAGGGCCTAAGCAATAACAACAACATCTAAGCTACCCTTACAAAGCATCCCCACATGTGGTTTGATCACGAAATAAGCCAATTAAAAACAACGGGAATCCTAACAATCTCCCCCTTTGGCTATTTCGTGACAAAACCACCACTCACATTGATTCCTCACAAAGAATTAGAAACTACGGGACTACAATGATTATCTACATTACAAAGAGATAAGAAAGTAAAAACTTCAAGTCTTCAATCTCTTGTAGAGCAATCAAGCCCTGAAAATAAAGTTTCTAGCATTTCCAATACAAGTAAAGTGTGAGATTAATCATGTGAGAGCAATACCAAGCATTTGCATTTTTAGAATTTAGGCACAACATTAGCAAATGTATGCAATGAATGATAAATGCAATGCTCCCCCTCAAAGGGTTACTCCCCCTCAATGTATGTTCTCCCCAAAATGCACAAAAGCTTCTATATTTTGCAACTCCCCTTACCATTTCCTACTCCCCCTTTTTGTCATGATATAGGCAAAGGAGTAGTCCCCAACCGGGTCACTCAAAGCAACGAGAGATAGAAGCATGCAAGATATGCATATACATATAAGTCACTTTATGCACTTCAATTAATTTGAGAGAAACAAGGAGATTTATTTGAAAAAATGTGTGAATCCAACATGCTTTGCATACAAGACATATAGCATTCAAGTCCAAAATACAATGGTATTTGGCAAAGCAAATGACAAAGGTTTCTAATTTGAATTCAAACCAATTTCACCAATGTCATGGAAAAAGCAAGGATATAGAGATTATTGATTTTAATTTAAGAGTAACTATATCCAACTTTATAAGCGAAACATGGCATGAGCGACTTTGCACCCTATTAGATTTTTCCGGATAAGATATCCGTATGATAGTAACCATGTTCAACTAATAAAGAAAGAGAGACATTTGGAATGTAATTCCTTTGAACGGATACAAGATCCTTTATTCATTTTGAGTCTCATTAGCTTTCACACAAGTTTTGCATTTTTAAGAATATGCAATCATCAATTCATGCTTTTCATGTGAGCATGTTGTATGAATTTCATGCTTTTTCATTTAGCATTAGCATGTTATTAAAGAATCATCATGTCATGGAGATAACTATAGGTCATTCACATCATACTTCCTAAGTAAATCTCCTAGTCCAAAAATGCATGTTTGAACATAAATATGACATGGATTGTAGACAAGCAAGGTTCACACTTATAGAATTTGAAAGCATATATACATATGTACAACCAAGCTTACTCAAGCAATCAAAAGAAGAGGCATAAGTTATTTGAAATATTTTGCAAGTTACATGAATGCAAAATAGCTCTCTTTGCTTGAGTTCCCCATATGGGGTCAATCATAGAACATCACTCCACAAGACATATCCCAATAGATCTACTAAGAGTTTTAAATCGAGTAGCATCTAAGGGTTTAGTAAATAAGTCCGCAAGTTGATCATTAGTACCTACATGTTCAAGTACTATGCATTTATTTTCAACAAGCTCTCTAATGAAGTGATGGCGGATGTCAATATGCTTAGTTCTAGAATGTTGAACCGGATTCTTGGAAATATTAATAGCACTCATGTTATCACAAAAGAGAGTGAGAGTACCTTGGTTGAATCCGTAGTCTACAAGCATTTGTTTCATCCATAGGAGTTGTGTGCATCCACTCCCCGCGGCTATGTACTCGGCCTCGGCCGTGGACAAGGAAATCGAGTTTTGCTTCTTGCAAAACCAAGACACCAAGTTGTTGCCTAGAAAGAAGCAACCGCCCGATGTGCTCTTCCTATCATCACAATTTCCTGCCCAATCTGCATCACTAAAGCCAACTAGACTAGCATTAGTGTCAAAAGAGTACCAAATCCCATAGTTGGATGTCCCATTCACATAGCGAATGATCCTCTTCACACAAGAGAGGTGGGACTCCTTAGGATCCGCTTGGTACCTAGCACACACACCCACACTAAAAGATATATCGGGCCTACTTGCGGTCAAGTAAAGCAAGCTACCTATCATGCCACGATATAGAGTTTGGTCCACACTTTTACCACTAGCATCCTTGCTTAGCTTCAAAGTTGTACTCATGGGTGTATCACAATGTTTGGCTTTCTCTAAACCAAACTTCTTCACTAGGTTCTTAGCATATTTGGCTTGGGTTATGAAAATCCCATCATGCATTTGCCTAATTTGCAAACCTAGGAAGTAACTAAGCTCACCAACAAGACTCATCTCAAATTCAAGAGACATGACATCAACAAATTGTTGGACTTTGGTGTTGTTGGTGGAGCCAAAAACTATATCATCAACATATATTTGAGCTATGAAAAGCTCATCATTGTCTCTCTTGATGAATAGTGTCTTGTCAACACTACCTCTTGTGTAGTTGTTGTCAACAAGAAATTGAGTGAGGCGCTCATACCAAGCCCTCGGTGCTTGTTTCAACCCATAAAGTGCCTTCTTGAGGCGATAGACATGATTGGGGTGGTGTGCATCCACAAACCCCTTAGGTTGTTCAACAAACACTTCCTCTTGCAAGAAGCCATTGAGGAAGGCACTCTTGACGTCCATTTGGTGCAATTTGAACTTGTGCACACAAGAGATGGACAAGAGAAGCCTAATGGACTCTAAGCGGGCAACGGGAGCAAAAGTCTCCTCAAAGTCGATACCCTCAATTTGAGAGTACCCTTGTGCTACAAGTCTAGCCTTGTTCCGCACTATGTTGCCATCCTCATCGGATTTGTTCCTAAATATCCATTTGGTGCCTATGACATTAGTGGTCTTAGGCCTAGGAACTAGAGTCCAAACCTCATTCCTTTCGAATTGGCTTAGCTCTTCTTGCATGGCAAGAACCCAAAATTCATCATTTAAGGCTTCTTCAACCTTTTTGGGTTCAATTTGAGAGGTGTAACATGTATAGCTAATAATATTAGCAAGTTGGCGTCTAGTCCTAACACCCTCATTTACCTCTCCAATGATATCTTCTTTATCATGGAGTTTCCTAACCCATGGAGCGGGTTCTTTAGAGTCCAAGAGAGGAACTCTATCAATAGGTTGTGTGCCATCATTGTTGACATTAGATGTCCCAACATTAGGCGACACCACAACCTTCTCCAAAGGAGAATCATCACTAAAAATAACCTCCTCATCATGATCATTAGACTTGAGCCTAGTATCATCAAATACGACATTGGATGATTCCATAACACTTAGAGTCTTTAAATTGAAAACTCTATAGGCTCTACTATTTAAGGCATAGCCAATAAAAATACCCTCATCACTCTTAGCATCAAACTTGCCAAGTTGATCACGGTCATTCAAAATGTAGCATTTGCTTCCAAAAGTGTGGAAGTAGCTAACATTTGGCCTCTTGCCTTTCCATAACTCATAGGAGGTGTTTCTAGTACCGGGCCTTAGGAACACTCTATTTCCTATATAGCAAGCCGTGTTAATGGCTTCGGCCCATAGGTTCCTAGGAACATTGTTGCTAAGCAACATCACACGGGCCATCTCTTGGAGGACCCTATTCTTCCTCTCAACAACTCCATTTTGTTGAGGTGTCCTAGGAGCAGAAAATTCATGGGAGATGCCTAAACCATTACAAAAGGTTTCAAAGGTGGCATTCTCAAATTCTCTCCCATGGTCACTTCTAATCCGTTTAATGCTTCTAATGTTAGAATTCATTTCATTTTGCAATTTAGTACAAAGCATTTTAAACTTATCAAAAGTTTCGGATTTTTCTCTAAGAAAATATGTCCATGTAAATCTAGAGAAATCATCAACACAAACAAAAATGTATCTCTTTCCACCCAAACTTTCGGTTTGCATGGGACCCATGAGGTCCATGTGGAGAAGCTCAAGTGGCTCCTTGGTGGTGAGATACTTACCCTTTTTGTGCATGCTTTTGGTTTGCTTTCCTTGTTGGCAAGGTCCACAAATGCCATTGGCTTTCTTCCCAAGCTTAGGGAGGCCACGCACACAATTGAACTTTCCAAGGGTCCGTAGATCCCTAAAGTTCATGTGGCCAAGTCTTTCATGCCACAACTCAATTTGCTCATCCATGGACACATGATTAGATACAATTCTAGCTTCAAGACAATAGCAATTGTCGCTAGATCTCATGCCTTTCAATAAGGTTTGTCCATCGGGTTTAAGGATAGAGCAATAATCTTTAGAGAACAAGACGGAATATCCTTCATCACTAAGATGTGAAATGCTAATTAAATTGGCTTTCAAGCCATCAACAAATAAAGCATTGGATAAGGAGGGTAATCCGGGAACGGAAATGGTTCCTTTCCCTATAACATTTCTTTTGGATCCATCACCAAAAGTGACATTTCCACCTTCCTCCATAACAAGAGTCTCGAAGAAACTCTTGTTTCCCGTCATGTGCCTAGAGCACCCACTATCCAAGTACCAAAAATTAGAAGAATTTGCCTTCAAGGCTATTTGTGCAACATGGCAAACATTTTCATTCTTTCTAATCCACTTAGCAACAATTTTAGCTTTCTTAGTGGCCTTTGGTACATGTGCTCTACTATTTCTAGGATCATGCAAATCAACATTTTCATTCCTAGAAACATGCATCTTGGCTCTATTCTTTCTCTTTTCAATCATGCTTTGTTTTCTACACATTTTAATATATTGAAAGCAATTTGGTCTAATATGACCATCACAACCACAAAAGTGACAAATAGGAATGAAAAAAGGAATCATACCTCGCCTTTGAGCACGTCCATGTCTTTGTGGATATGAGGGTTCAATCCATCTTCGTTGTTGAACCGGTCTTGGTTGCTTCCAAGCTTGAGGTTGCATGATTGGTCTCTTTCCTTTGTAAGCCAATTTGGGAGGAGTGTTGGCTTGAGGAACCTTAGGAGGTTGAGCTTGAGTTTTCCTTCTTGGCCCCATTTTCACTTGTGCATTAGAGCTTTGTCCTATTTCTAACTTTTTCTTAGGAGGTTGCACAAATGAAATTTCTTCATTCTTCAAGCTCTTGACAAACACGGTCTTGTTAGAGGTTGAGATTTTCTTGCCATCTTCATACCCAAGACCTCTCTTGTCACTTGGACTCTTTCCAACACCAAGTAAATGATCAAGCTTCTTGGTGCTAGAATCTATCCTAGCCAAGGACCCTTTAGCTTCTACAAGTTCCCTCTTCAAGCCTTCTTCATTTCTCTTGGACAAGTCTAACTCCTCAATTAACTTATCCTCTCTCCTCTTCAATCTTTCCACTTGTTCACTTAAGTGGTCATTGTGAGCCGAAAGTTCAAGGTTTTCTTCTCTCAACCTCTCAATCTTTCTTGTGCTTTTAAGTGCTAAATCATTGAACTCGGCATGATATTTAGCAAGCACCTTTTGCTCCACAAACTTCTTCTTGGAACTAGAAGAGGAGTCACTTTCTTCTTCACTAGAGTCAATTTCCTCTTGACTCAAATCTTCCTTTTCACTAGCACTTTTGCTCTTGTGAGAAGATGCAAAAGCTAGGAAGTTAGCCATGAGCTCTTCCTCACTTGAAGACTCATCCTCCTCATTGGAGTCATCACTACTCCCACTCCATGTGGCGGCCATCACTTTACCCTTCTTCCTCTCATTGTGATTCGCACATTCGGGGGCAAAGTGACCAATCCCACCACACTCAAAGCATCGGACCCCTTTCCTTTCGGTCCTCTCTTGTCTAGGCTCAAACTTCTTGAAGGAACTCTTTTTCTTCAAATCTTGTCCTCTTGACCCAAATCCCTTCTTCTTCTTGAACCCCATAACCTTGTTGAACCGTTTCACAAATAAGGCAAGGTCTTCATCCGATTCATGCTTTGCCTCCTTTGCATCCTTAGATGCTTTCAAAGCTATTCCTTTAGACTTCTTAGGAGGAGTAGTGTTGCTAGGAGCCTTCCTAGACTCATATGCAAGGAGACGCCCAATTACCTCACTTGGCTTCATATCCATGTAGCCACTATTTTCTTCTATGGCCGTCACCTTTGATTCAAACCTATCGGGGAGAGATCTCATAATTTTTTGCTTGACTCTCCTATCCGAATACGGGTCTCCGAGTTGATGGCTTTGATTTACTATGTCCATCAATTTGATTTCGAAGTCGTTGAAGCATTCATCCTCTCCCATCCTAAGTAACTCAAATTGAGTTTGGAGGACTTGAAGCTTGGACTCCTTCACCACCTCGGTTCCCTCATGTGCAACTTGAAGGATGGCCCATGCCACTTTGGCAATTTGAGTATTCTGAATAAGCTTGTACTGATTCTCATCCATTGCACACATAATGGCATGCATCGCCTTCCTATTCCACTTTGAAGCCTCAAACTCTTGCGCATTCCATTGCGCCTTAGGCTTCAAAACATCTTGTCCTCCACCCGCGGGAGTCATCATAGGGAGATCATATCCGTCTTCCACCGCCATCCATGCACGGTCATGAATTTGGCATATGTAGGATTCCATCTTCCCTTTCCATTGGGAATAGTTCAAACCGGTAAGAAGTGGAGGCCTTGTGCTAGAAGCTCCTTCGTGGCCACCACCATTTCCACCGTTTCCACTCATAGTGTTTATGAATGAATGAAATGAATGCAAATGTATGAATGATCAAAAATCACACAAAATGCAAAACACACCAAAATAAGCAAGGATCACCTATGTATGTCTAGGAACCCGCTCTGATACCAATTGAAACTAATTAATGCACGGTGTGTATAAAGCTATCTAGAGGGGGGGTGAATAGATTTTACGCTTTTTACCCAATTTTTCGTGTTAGTCAAAATTACGAAATTACCCTCAAGATAATATAAACAAGCAAGTGTAATATGGTGCGGAAATTAAAATAACACTTGAATTTTTACGTGGAAACCCTCACGGGAAAAACCACGGGCTATGTAAGTAAGCCACACTCGAACCTCGAATCCACTAAATGTGCAAACGATTACAACCTAATCCCGGAAGTAATCACACACCTACCTAATCCCGGTATGAGTGAACCTAGTCCAATTTGCTTGCGATCTAAGCAACCTAATCCCGATTGCTACACACAAGACTTAGCTTCTCTTGAAGAGAATACAACCCTAAGTGAATATATGAAAATATCCAAAATGCAACATAGAGCAAGGGAAACCCTATATGCTTATCTAAGATGATTAATATGCAATTAAGAGCAATCCTAGATATCAAAACTAAATGACATGTCAATTAGTTTAGCTAATCAATATCAAGCACAAAAACCTAATATGCTAGCACAATACAACATCTCAAACATACATCATACTAATCTCAATCTTGTATTCAACAAATATAAAATCACATACAAGTAATTAAATTGAGATTGCTAGATAAGAGAAACACAAAATATGTAAGATATTAGTGAAAAGCTTACCAAGCAAAGTATGATGAAAAATCCATGCAAGATGTCATCTAGATGATCTAAGATGATGCTAGATGATGATTGATGATCATGGAAAAGGTGTTTGAGTAATTAAAAATGAGTTCTTGGAATTTTTCTTCTCTTTGAAAAATATCCTAAGTATGAAATCTGAATATGAACTCTTGTCATTGACCTAAAGTCAAAGTGGCATATATATAGGGGGCCAAAACAAAGTGTGGTCGTTTTGATTAGTTTCCCCATATTTGCCTTGGGCGCTGTACGTAGAGCGCCATTGTACAGCGCCTGTACAGCGCCCTTGCTCTGTTTTCACGAGGAAACAGAGTGGCGCTGTACGTACAGCGCTCTGTACCGCGCCACGTACAGCGCCCCAACAGCGACCCAACAGCGACCGATTAAATCGATCAGGTCTGAACAGCGCTCAATGGGCGCTGTTCGTACAGCGCTTCTGTACAGCGCTTTTGGGGGCGCCCAGTGCAAAAATGCAATCCTAAGTCTAAGCATGACAAGGCAATTGGATATGCAAGATGCAATCAAACTAACATGCAAGAAGAGATGTTCATGAGCATTAAGGCACACATAAAAGACACACAACATATAAGGATTAAACATATGCATGAGTTGTGAGTGTGTGCATCTATCTCTTCAAGACAAGTAAGCACTTAGAATATTACCTTTGGTGCTTGTCAATAGTGAGGTCTTCAAAAGGGCCTAAGCAATAACAACAACATCTAAGCTACCCTTACAAAGCATCCCCACATGTGGTTTGATCACGAAATAAGCCAATTAAAAACAACGGGAATCCTAACAGTAAAATTAAATAAACATAAATAAACCAAAGAGTTCGTAATGTAAATCTAATAACAAATTTTTTTTAAAAGCTACTTTGAACTTAGTCTTATCATGCCTCTTGTAGAAACATTTATCACACTATATGCATAATTTATTTATTTTGACTTCTTAACCCTTGCAGCTGCAACTTTTCCAAACCAAGGACCTTTTCCGCGTGCACAATGACCCATGTGCTTTGCGCAACGAAGGTTTAGAAACATGCTCAAAGTTGTAGTATGCCTCATGTTCATCATAACATGGTATTCCTCTACTATTTCTATCTCAAGAAGAACATCATGAAGCATATCAATATTGCATTTATTAATGTTTTCAAGAATTTTAGGCTCTATGTAATGCAGCACTTGAGGGAGAGCTCTCAGCGATATCTTTGCAATTATGATCCAATAATGGAAGGTAGTAAGATTTCGAAATGGCCACAATTTTTCTGCTTTTTTCATAAATAACACAATATTTTCATGAAAATAAATTTCAGAATTCATTTTAAACTCTCCTAACTTCTCTAAAAAAATTAGCTTTCTATTGACCTTCTAGAGCGAAATAAATCTAATCATTTTCCATCTACACAAAAATAATATAATTTCAGAATAATTTTGTAAAAAAATATAACTTCAATAATAATAATAATAATAATAAATTATAATCTAGCTACTCAATTTCGTCTATTGTGGTGCATGCCTGTCAGCCCATGTGGCCATGTTTATTTAGACTGTTAGATGTTTATTTTGACATGCCTAACAGTCTAGTGGCTACTATGTCTAAATATATATATATATATATATTGTCTGGCGTGTGCCTTTCACGCGCCTAACGAAGACCGTTGTAAAATATTGTCTTTGCATCTGGTGCGTGTACAATACATGCCTGACACACCAAAAAAATTTGCACACGTTACCCAAAAATAAATTTTTTGGTGCACATTTCCCAAAAAGGTTTCTAAACACAGTCTCCAAAAAGAAACTAATCTTGCCTTTAAAAAAAATAAAATTGGTGCACAGTGTAAGTTCCTCAAGTTTGATTGGCTTATTTCGGTGACTAACCACAATTGGGGTTTGAAATGTAAATGGTAGCTTAGGTGTTGGTGATCAAGCTCAAAGGCCCTCTCAAGACCTCAAGTTGATAAGCACTCCAAAGGTATATCACTTGTGCTTAGTTTTCATTGAAGAGACTTAGTTGTACACACACACTTCTCATACTTGCATATGTATTCATTATTCTTGTGTGCATTCTCTTCACATTTCACACTTGCACTTCTTTGTTGAATCTTGTTGTGTGTTAGTGTGTCTAGTAATTCGTTTCTCGAAGATTGTTCGGAAACGTCTGTACATGCACGTTGGTGTGCTTAGTTCAGCGTGAGGATCGCATTTGGAGAATGCCCTTGGCTTCTCCTTGGTTTCACCTCATATGGTGAAACGGCGGTTGTGATTGGCGGCCCCGACCGCCGACCAAAACCACTGATGAGACCTGATTGATTTTAAATATCTCGGTCTCAAATCGGCGGTTGGCATCGGTGGCCATGAAACCACCGTTGATACTTGACACTTTCAAGTTTAATTTGGCGGTTATAATCGATGGTTGGTGGCCGCCAAATGAAACCGCTGATTGGCGTGTTTCAAGGGCAAACTTATCTTTTCACTAAGCTTTTTATTGTCCTCTATAAATACACCATTATGTCACTATCTTTCATTCAGCTCTTTGAACATCAAGAACCCTAAAAGAGAAAGAGAGATTTTTTGAGAGAAAAAGCACAAAGATTGCTCTTTTGATTCTCTAAACTCATTTCCATGTGCATGAAACTTCATCCAAGCATCATCTAGGATCATTTAGGATGCATCTAAACATGGTTCTTCTTCAACACACATAGTTTGGCAAGTTGAACACCATACTTATCCATTTTAGTGTTCTTACTTATCAATTAATTTCTTTTATTACTTGTATGCATTTAGATTAAATTCTATTTACAAGATTGAGATTATTGTGTTGTTTGATTATGAGTTGTATTGTTATAGCTATAATCTAGGATTGCTTTATCTATGATAGCTATGTTGTATGCCATGACATATAACATTATTGATATCTAGGATTGTTATTATTGACATCTTTAATCCTAGATAAGTATTTAGTGTAACCTAACATTATTTACATTTAGAATATTATCATATTCACATAGGTTGTTAATCTCTTCATTGAGAATTAAGTCTTGTGGCTAAGATTGCTTAGTGCGCAAGCAAGTAGGTCTAGAATCGCTATTAAAGGCCAGTTGGGTAGTAGTGGTGGGTTAGTGACTGTGGACGATGGTCAACCTAGGTTGTAAATATCATTACAAGTAGTGGATTTGAGGACTGTGTGTGGCTCGCATAGTAGCCCGTGAGTTTTTCCCTTGAAATTCCCTTAAGCAATATAGTGTAAATATACCTAGAGGGGGGGTGAATAGGTATAGGCTCCAAATTCTTCCAATATTCAAAAATATGCGGAAAATTACAAAGCAAAATGCACACTTGATAAGATTTAGCAAATGAATTGATTTTACTAAGACAAGAGTTAATCAATTTACAAGATGTGCAAACAATGTAATATATGGAAGATAAAAGAAAGTAAAGCAAAATTGAACACAATGATTTTAACGTGGTAAAACCTCAAAGAGGAAACATCCACGGGTTGATACCACAACCACCGGCAAAGCAATCCACTATACGAAAAGGACTTACACACTCAAGCTATCAACACATGATATCCGCTCAAGCTATCACCTCCTAATCTACCCTCGGGCAAGTGAACTACCAAGCCTACTTCCTATCCGAGATGTGTCCTACACCTCTAGAAAGCAACTTCCTATCCAAGACGCTCACGTCTCTAGGAAGATTTCTTGCTTGACTATCCGAGTCCTCCCGACTCTAATCAAGACTTCTTGCTTGGCTATCCGGAACACTTTCCTAGCCAAGACTTCTTGCTCAAGACAAAGCTTCACTCACTTTGCAAGAGACTTCAACCTTTCACAAGGCAATGATCTAAAGTGATGCAAATGATGCAAGCACAATCAAATTAAGCTAGATGATCAATCAAGCAAAATGTACATGTTCAATAATAGTCTAGAATATGATTTCAACACACAATCACAAAAGTTATCTAGAAATCAAGACATGCAAATCAATAAGAACAAAGGTATCAATATTCAATTTAGCACACTAAAAACCTAGTTCTTAGATCATGAAATAAAACATAGAAAATAACATGAAGCACATCACTCATACATTTTCTAGAATCAATTTCATGATAGTTCAAGTTTAGCACTTAAATGTTCAAAACAAATCACAAAGCTAAATCTCAATTAACAAATGATCAAATAACCCTAGCATGTGATCTAACATACTTCTTAACAAATTTCATCAATCAAATGGAAAGAATCAATAGTTGATCAAAGATGAAATTGAAAAAGAAGAAGTTGAAAATCATACACTGACCACGGACTGGAAATGGACCAGCTGAGAAAAATGCCGAAGTCAAATGCCTCTGGAAATACTTGGGGTTTGTAGCTCTCTTCGAGACCAACAATTTTGGTTTTTGAATCGAATGATTTCGAGTTCGTATGAGAGAGATATGATCAAAACAAGTAAACGAAAATTGTTGAAAAACTGATGCGGGAAAATGAAGTGTTCTTCAAAAATTGCACAAGTGTGGAGGGAAGGAGGTTTGCTTAAAAGGAGGGAAAAGGAGAGAATTTCCGAGCAAATCACGTGCTGCCACATCAGCACCCCGTGGGGGGCGCGTGGGGCCCACGGGAGCAGAAGGCTCCCTTGCCCGTGGGGCCCACGGCCTCCCACACGGGCTGGCCAAGTGGCCACACGTGATTTGCACATCTCTCGCGCGCTCCCTCGGTTCGTTGCCCCATATCTTGAGCATCCGACCTCCGATTTCAAATCCGTTTTTGGATTACGAACCGTGACTCCCTCACGCACGACTACGACTACTCAACTTTGAAAAATGGTTGAGAGATCATCTCGGAATCCGACGATGAAGTCAACACAACAAATGAGAACGAAAAGTAGCATAGTCAACTTGTTTGGACTCGAAACCTTATGTATGAGTAACCGAAACGACCGGAACTCAATAAGGTATTAAATAAGAACATGTTCAAGTCCTAAACACAAAATACAGAAACAAATAAACACATATTCACACAAACATGCCATATCAAAGAGATAGTCACAAAGCATGCAATTTCACAATGTTTGTCAATACAAGATCAATGCATGAGCATGCTATGAAGTGTGTGAATGTGTTATACCAAATGTTTGAACCACGATGCAGGGACACACATGTATGAATTGTGTGTGTGTGTGCTAACGCCTTGCAAGAGGATGGAAGTCAAGATTTACCTTTGACGTTTTTCACCTCTTGAAGACGACTTTTGCACTAGACGTTGCTCTTCACTTCTTAAGCTCCCTTTCTTCAAATAATGTCCTAAGCAACAACTAATACAATCATAGAGTGTTTTGCAATGGAATTAAGCCAATACAAATCATAAACCTTACATCCCTATTGAGGGTTTCTCACGTAAATCATTCAACGAGCAATTTATTGTTTTTCCGCACTTAGAATTAGGTTGATGTTGTAAATGTATTAAAATAAATAATGAATAAAATGAGATAAGAGATACAAGGGATGAAATAAATAAAGAAGAAACTGAGATGAGAGATAGGGGAGAGAGAGATACGAGAGAGAGAGAGAGAGAGAGAGAGAGAGAGAGAGAGAAAGAGAGAGCAAAATTTGCTTTATTGATTTCTCATATACATTATTCTTTTATCACATTTACAAACGAAACCAACCTATATATAGGCAAATAAGAGAGGGGCAGTTGTTGTAATATTTAACATGTTTAACTTAATCATAAAGTAAGGGAAAAGCATGCTTCCACGTGGGTTAGTTGTGTCCAAGAAGCCAAGAAGAAAATGTTTGGTGGAAAGCCATACATGTGTCACAACACTCCCCCTTGGATTTCCACCACTTATATTTTAATTTGCTAGGAAAAACCCAGTGGGACAAAAACCTTAGCAAAAATATATACAATGATCTTTTAGATCAATTGGTGTGGACGTGTTCAGGACTGCCTCATTAAAACATTTCCGGTAAAACCTAGTGGGAAAAAATCCAGTAAAAGGAAAAAGAGTACAGTACACATATGTCCATTCAAAATTTTGCTCCCCCTGATTGAACGCTCCCCCTGAATGAAACTTCAATATCAATCATGTAATTTACAAAGCCGATACATGCCAATTCCATATACCAATTTCTCAAAAGTTGATGTAAGCAATGCTTTGGCAAACAGATCTGCCAAATTATCTGTAGACCGTATTTGTTTAACATCAATTTGTTGGTTTTGTTAAAGTTCATGAGTATAGAAGAATTTAGGAGAAATATGTTTGGTTCTATCACCTTTAATAAACCCTCCTCTAATTTGAGCAATACAAGCCGCATTATCTTCAAATATTAGTGTCGGCATTCCTGTAGATAATGAAAATCCACAAGTATTTTGAATATGATAAATAACTGACCTTAGCCACACGCACTCTCAGCTTGTTTCATGAAGTGCAAGGATCTCAGAATGATTAGAGGATGTAGCAACAAGAGTTTGCTCTGTGGAGCGCTAGGAGATTGCCGTGTCATTATATGTAAAAACATATCCCGTTTGTGAACGAGCTTTATGGGGATAAGATAAATACCCCACATCAGCATAACCAATTAAACCTGAAAAGTTGTTAGATTTTGAATAATATAATCTTAAAATTTTCGTTCCACGAGGATAATGAAAAAGATGTTTAATCTAATTCCAATGTTTTCGAGTTGGTGCCAAATTGAATCTAGCAAGTAAATTTACTGAAAATACAATATCTGGTCTAGCACATTAAGCTAGATATAATAAAGCACAAATTACATTAAGACATGGTACTTAAGGACCAAGTATCTTTTCATCATCTTCAATTAGTTGGAATGGATCTTTCTTTGGATCAAGGGTTTTAACAATCATAGGGGTACTTAATGGGTGAGCATTGTCCATATGGAACCTTTTCAGAATCTTTTCAACATATGTTGATTGATGGGTAAGTATTTCATTTGATTTATGCTCAATCTCCAGGCTGAGACAATATCTTATCTTTCTCATTTCTTTATGAAGACACATGGGTGTATAGTATAATTATTATACCCTTATTTTATCAGATATTTACTGAGACGGTTATGCCACATCCGTCCAGATTGTTATTGATCAATATAAGGATTTTTGTGGTGTTGTATGTATAAATTCGCCAAGCAGACACGTCATCAAAAGAGTCAATAAAAGCTGAAGAAAAGGTTGCCACGTCACTCGTTGACCGGGTCAAAGGAGAAATACGTGACTAGTTAGCATGTCAAACGTTTTAAAGCCAATAAGTCAAAGGTGTGGTCGCCAGAGCTAGATATATACTCGCCAAAGATAGAAACGTGGTAGCCGAAGGGTAATATCCAGGAGTGAAGGTGTTCACTGCATCAGCATACTGGGCCCGAACCGACTCGGCAGATACACAGAAATAAAACCGTGACTTCTAAGAAAACCCATAATAGCGAGAAATTATAGGAAGAGGAGGAAAGACCAAACTCACGACGGAGAAGTCAGAATAAAAAGGAAATCCTAATCCATTACGACGTGGGATTCTTAACGCAAATCAAAGAGGAAATCCTACCACCAACACAATGAGGACTAGGGAAAACCCTAACTATCATGTATAAATAGAACCATTTATCCCACAAGGGAAGGGTTCGAAAACGGAGAGAAGAGAGCAATTGTATGAGAGATCTGAGTGTGTAAACAAAGCAATAAGCCTAGTATTATCTTTTTGCCCTCTGGGGCGCCGTGGTTTTTTCCCATTCAAGGGTTTTTTCGTTTTACATTGAATTGATATAATTGTTGAGTGCGTGGCAATCCAAATTTCACAGTCAACAATTGGCGCTAGAAGGAGGGGGTCCAGAACAGAAACTTCGAGGAACCTTTGCGAGTTGAAAAATATGAACAATGACAGAGACAAGGATGGTAACTCCAGCGGAGATCTAATTGTTGAACCAACCGCGCTGACAGGAGATAGGGCGGTGACGATCGGGGAACAATCAGCAGCAACGCCAGGAACTAGGGCAACCGAACCCGGGGTTCTGCAGCACTTTCAAACTGCACTGGTAAACTTAATCAGCGAGGCTGGCAAAATAGGGCTTTCGCTTCCCATAGGACTGGGAGTTTCTTCTCCCTATAAGTTAACCACTCCTGGAATCCAGCCGCCCAGAAGACTACGGTCGGAAGTTCACATTGCAACCCCCGATGCTCAAGCAAGACAATCCACTGAGGAGACTCCCCAGGACCACCCTGAGGATTTCGAAGGGAGAAAACAAATGAAGGGAAAAGGTGTGATGAATGAAGAATCTAGGGAGGAGCGAGACCAGATACGAATACATGGGGTCAATTCCAGTGACACATACCAAAGGAACCGGCGGAGACACCGTTCTATCTCGTCTACGAAGGAAATTACGATCCAAAAGGGCACGGCAGAGAAGATCCGAGAGCACAGAAGATCGAAGGAGCCCGGATGATAGAAGCAATTATAAGAGAATGACAATCAAGAGCAGACTCGATCCAGCAGGAGAACCAACTGGTTAGCGAGATGTCACCCTACAAGAGCTATCAAGAAAGGTTTCAGTAATGGCACGAAGGTATGGTCGCAACGTATCTTCGGATGATGAGTCAGATAGCCCATTCGTTGAAAATATTGCTCGCACCCAATTTCCAGACAGATTCAGAATGCCAACCATTGAGCAGTATAAGGAGAACAGGGATCCGAAGGAGCATGTTCGCCGGTTCCATAATGTTATGGCCCAGTATTCATCCAATGATGGGCTATTGTGCCTCACCTTCCCGTAAACTTTCGGCGACCTCGCCTCCAGGTGGTTTGGAAGACTTCCACCTGGAAGTATAAGCAGTTTCTCAAACCTCAGCAAGGCATTCATAAGGCAATTCATGGGGAGTGTGCAGAGAAGAAAGTCACTCGCTCATTTATCAAACTTGAAGCAGGAGTGCAATGAGTCGATCAAGAAGTACCTAGCAAGATTCGGGAAGGAGGTTGCTCAAATTGAGGACGCCAGTGATGTAGCTGTTATCGCTGCTTTCACCAATGGATTACAAAGTGGGGGATTATCCTTTGGTCTGCGAAGAGATAGACCGAAAACTTATGAGGAGATGATGGAGATAGCTGGCGACTATGCACTGGCAGAAGAAGAAGTAGTAGTACAAGAGGGTAGCTACGAATATGGACACAAGCCTAACTCAAAATTAGAACATAAGGATGACAAGAAGACGTAGTCACGCGACCACCAGAAAGACGAGAAAGGCCAAAAGGGACATCCAAGAGAAAGCAGGGGAAACGCTCGAGCCAATAGGTTTCGAGGAAGGTACAACCATTACACCCCTTTAACTGGTGATCAGGAAGAAATACTCTCTATGGTAGAAGACAAAGGACTCGCCAAATATCCTCGGCAGCAATCAGCAAATGCCAGGAGAGATACAACTAAATACTTTCGATTTCACAAAGATCATGGGCATGAAACTTCAAAATGTTTCCAGCTGCGTGATCATATTGAGAGCCTGATCAGAGATAGGCACCTGAAGGATTTTGCTTTGAAAGGGGACAAGCACGGCGGTCGCCAGGATAGCCGCCAAGGAAACGGGTAGGACAGGAAAAGTCCAAGGAGAAACAGCCCTAACGCCACTATAAACACCATTTTGGGCGGGCCCCATACTGGGAGGAGCAACCGAGAAAGGATGTCAGAAGTCCGAGAAGTAATGTATGAAAGCAGAAGCATGGAGATTAATTCTGTGCAAAGAAACCCCAAGAAAGGAAGAGAAGGACATGACCCCATAATGTTTACAGCAGAAGACTCAGACGGAATTGATGCAAAGCCTAATGATGCAATCGTAGTGGGGGTTCGAATAGCCCACAGGGATGTCCTTCGGGTAATGATTGACAACGGGAGTTCAACTGATATTTTAAGTGCCAGGGTATACGATGAGTTACGGCTGGACAGAAAAGATCTTGAACCCTTCCATGTGCCGTTGAAAGGTTTCGGGGGTGCAGAAGTGAGATCATTAGGAACTGTGAAGCTGCCGGTGAGGTTTGGTACAGCACCATGCCGGCGAACAATCCTGCTGGACTTTGTTGTAGTCGACATCCATAATTGGCCTTATAATGCTTTGCTTGGCCGACCGTTTCTTAACAAAGCTCGAGCTGTTACTTTAACCCACGCGTTGAAAATAAAATTCCCTACAGAATTTAGAGTCGGAGAATTGAAAGGGTCACAGGAGATGGCTCGCCGCGCCAACCTATCAATCTTCAAAGATAAGGCAGGGATGGAAACCTTAAGCATATTCGAAGTAAACAAGGAAGTGCAGGAAGATAATCCCAAAACCTTTGAACTGGACCCAAGGGACAAAACAAGCATAGAAAAGGAAGAGTCAACTGAGTCGATTGCTTTAAACGAAAAATGCAAACCGGTTGTGCAAAAAAAGGAGAAGCTTTAACCTAGAAAGAAGTGCAGCAATAAAAGAGGAGGTGTCAAAGTTGCTCGCCGCAGGATCACTCGTACACAAGTGGGAAATGCCTTATCAAATTACAGGCGTAGCTAGTCACGGGCATATCGCATTATTCGAGAAGGTTTAGGCGAACTACCTCGGCCATGTAATGCACAGTACCTGAAGATATATTACCTTTGACCTTTTTTCGTTGCTTTTAGGATTTATTTCAACCTTTTATTTCTTAGGCAGTTTTAGTTTTAGCATTTTTTCCTCTGTGACTATGTTAACAAAAGTTGCAGGAAGTATTCAATAAAGAGTAATTTATTACTGAGAATTCGTGATTTCACTCGTCAAATACAAAGGGCATTCGCCGTCGTACACCACTACCATCGTGTAAGAACGAGTTTCATACTCGCAGCAATGAGAACTGGTGAAAAGAATAAAATCCCAAGTTATAAAAACTGGTGATCGCCACCACAGGAAAAATAAAATCCCTAGAGAAGCGAGAAACACCCAATCAAAAACATACATGAATCTCAAATGAAGGAAATCGAGAAAGCCAGCTAAAAACAAAGAAGACAAGCAAAAAGCAAAAAAGGTAGACGTCCTAATAATATGCTAAAACTCAGCAATGGCAGCCGAATAAATAACATGTTAAAAGCTTGGTGTATGGTCGGATACGTCATGACAAACACTGAGTACGCCAAAACTCAGCAATGGCAGTTGAATAAAGCTATAAAATATGCTAAAAACTTGGTGAAAACACTGAGTAAGCCAAAAACTCAGTAAAGGCAGCTGAACAAAAATAAAGCTAAAGGAGTTATAAATTAAATTATAAAATAGAAAAGTCATTTACAATTGAAGGGGCAAAAAGATATAAATATTGACAATTTTAGACAATCTCTAAAGCCCGAATCTCAACTAGCTGCAGGAGGGCCCTCGTTGTCTTCCTCATCTTCGATCTCCTCTTCAGAAGGCCAGGAAACTTCTTCGTCCCCATTCGGCATGAAAGGCCCATAATCCCTACCAGCAACATGACCCAAATCGGGTTCAACACCAGAACCAGAAAAGCTGCCCTTCTGGCCGGAATAGTAGATGTTGAAGGCACGCTTGCTGGGGATTTCCAAATGCATGGGATGAGGCTCAGTCCTGTTATAGCGGCAGTGGGCTTTCCATTGCTTTATCTGCTCTTTAATCGAACCCACTCCGCTGGCCATATGCTGTTGAAGAGACCTATCGAAGCGCCTTAAAGCCTTTTCATTCGAATGGTCCTTCATGGCGAAGAACTTCTTCGACTGCCTCAAGCCTCGTTCAAACTCGCGTAGCAGAAGCGCATCGTAGAAAGGGGATCTCTTAAAACGATCAACTGCTTCAGCCTCCAGTACAGCCTTTAAATTATCAAAGATGAGTTCTCGCGAAGACAATTGATTGCACAAATCCTGCGCCTCATGTTCAGCTTTCTCCTTAGCCTCCTCAGCTATCCGCTCAGCCTCCAAACGTGCTGCGAGGGATTCTTGGCTAGCAAACAATTGCTCTTTTAGTAAGCGAACTTCCTCTTCAGCAGCAGACAATTTCTCTTCAACAGCTATTTGAGCGGACAGATGACTATCTGCAGACTCTCTTAGATGAGCGAGTTGTTGAGCATAAGACTCTTCAGCAGAGAGCTTCTAGGCGGCCAAAACAGAAGCCTGCTCTCGCAAACGTTTGATCTCCCGAGAAACTTTGTTCCTATATTTATAGTTCTCAGCCAACTCAGACATCATCTGAAAAGAGAAACATCCGAATCAGAAAATAAATACAAAATACAGATATAACAGGATTGCGGCGAGAAGCTTACCAGAGAGTGGCAGTTGAAGAAAAACTCCATCTTCCTGTTGCAGGGTTTGCCTTTAACATGCTTCCAGCCCTCACCAATGTATAAGTCATTGTTGATCAAATGTGAGCAAATCTCAATAGTCGAAAAATCAGAAAGAGACACGGTTCCTTCACCAGCTTCATTTGATCCCATGGGAGGGGCTTCATGAGCAACACCTGAACCAGAAGCGGAAACCCCAGGTTGCTTCGATGGTCCTGGTTGATCAGCTGACTCTGACCGACCAGACGGTTGAGGCTGACCTGAAAAAACATTCGGCTCGCTCATAGCCACCGGAGGAGAGGCCACTCGGGACGGAGAGGCTGTTTGGGGCGGAGTAGAAGTAGGGACATGTGATTCATCAGCTTCCTCGGAGGAAGGCACCTCTGCATTTGCCCCTCCAGCAGGACCCTTGTGGGTAGCTGTTTGAGCAGAAGGAGTTTCAACGAGTACCAGCTCATCAGCACCCTCCTCATCTGAAGAGACAACGTACTGCACAACCCTTGACGCCCGTTTTGGGGGTCGAGTAGCACGGTCAGGAGTACCCTCAGCTGGACGTTTTCCTCTACTGGCTTTGGGGGCTAAGTCACTCCCAGGATCAAGAGGAGCCTCAGGAACATCCATGTCAAAAATAGGGATGGCGCTGACTCCCCCCGAAACGCCAACTTTCTCTTTACCCTTACGGCTGGGGGTAGCCGTAGCAGGAGTATTCGCAGCAGCCTCTGTATGCACATGGGGGCTGCCCCGATTCGACCCCTCCCTCAGTAATATCACCAGCCTACTCGCCATCTGAGGGATCGCCACAATTCGGGCTAGCAATTCCTTCCTTGGACAAACCTGTAGCGTGACTTTTACTGGCAGCCTCAGAATTCTTCACTGCTCGGGCTTGCAAGTCACAGACAGTATCGAAATCACACACTGCAAGAAAAATCACCAAATATTAGCAATGGAAAAAGCAAAACCATAAAACTAAGAGAAAGCAGGTAGAACTTACGGCGAGGAAGTCTGGCGGGTAAACGTAAAAAAAGCCGCTGAGCGATCATTTTATCCTCGTCCAAAAGAAATGGACGGCCCCTTTCATCTAGAGGGAGGACGGCCGCAGCAGCGAGACGAGATATCTCTACGTCTAACAAAACAGGGGTGGCCTTCGACCAAGTATCGGGAGAAGTGAAGTCCCTAGGGACTTTCTTTGCCTCGAGATTTAGGCGACCACGGGCAGACACGTCCCTACCCCACTTGCCACCTATGAAGAACCAGTTGTTCTTCCGTCTCTTATTTGAGGAAGGAAAACCCCAGATAAATCCTTTCTTCTTCTCGTCACCAGAAATCTCTACTTGTCCAGGGTTCGCCACACCCTCTGGGATCCAGTTTTCCACGGGTGAAGAAAGAAGAAAGTAAGTTCCACTGTTGCCCGCCTGCCTTAAGGTATAGAAATGGTGAATCTCACGAGGCGTAGGGGGTTCATAACCTTTCAACTTCCACATTAAACCCAAACACATAAGAATCCTATAGCTATTTGGAGCGAGCTGAGCGGGTGTAATTTGAGCCTCCGCAAGAAACCTGGCGATGAAGGGCTGAAGAGGAAGGGTTACCCCACAGCTGAGCATGGCACCATAAATGGCGACCGCATTTTCGGGAGGATTCCATGCTGCTCGGTTACCAGGTAGCATCAAAGTCACCGAGTCTAGAATCTCAAAGCAACTCCTATACTTGCGGAGCTCATCCTCGCCAACCACATTAACTTCTGTGTCAAAGGAACACGGACAATCTAACAAAAAGTGCAACCTATCCCGTTGATGGTCTTCAACGTCAGAGTCAACATTTGTCTACGCATCTAGTAGGGGCTCACGAGGAGCCCTAGAGGCACGTCGTTTGCTGCCACCTGGTTTAGAAGATCTCGGCATCACTGGAGAATCACTATTGGAGGACGAAAGAGGAGAAATGTTAGGAATAAAATCATCTTCAGAAGATTGAACGTAAACAGAAATTGGGACCGAAAAATCCGAGTGAAAATTATGAATCAAAGATTCGATTTTGTCTGCAGTACATTTGTCTCCAAGCTCCATAGCTCGCATCATTTGATTAAAAAGAGAAGAACGTAAGGAGGGATCCATGAAAACTCACCAGAAAAACCCTAGGTTCGGAGAACCAGCAGGAGATTTGGGAATGCCAAGAAATAAGCACGATCGAGTTCGAGGCGAGCCCTCCGACAATGAAATAAAACAAAAGAAATTCGTGGCAAAAATTTCTAAGGGAGAAAAACGAAAGAGAATGAAGGAACTCTGTTTTAAGAGAAAGAAGGAAACAATGGAAGAATAAATGAAAAGAGTAAAAGGAGAAAGAAGAAACGATCAGACCTTAAAAGAGGGAACTTTGAAATTCAAAAAGGAAATCAGATAAAGGATACGCAATTAATGTGAGTGACGGTCACAGTAACCAGCCGCAACAGTCACCACCAAATAAGGGACATGTGGCATCTCGGGGATCACCAAGCAGTCAGAGTGTATCTTCGCTTGTCAAGTGAGTGGAAGCGCTAGAGGTTGTGCGGCTAAAATTAAAAGTTTGCATTGGAAGAATCAACCAATCAATACAACACGTGGTGAAAAGGAGAGAGGGAAGTTAATTATAAAAACGCGCCGAAATCTTAAAAGCATGGATATAAATACTGCTCGCGGAGGCGAACAAGTTAAAAAGACCAAATCATTCACTCGGCTTGAAGTATTTATGGGGGTATTGTTGTATGTATAAATTCGCCAAGCAGACACGTCATCAAAAGAGTCAATAAAAGCTGAAGAAAAGGTTGCCACGTCACTCATTGACCGGGTCAAAGGAGAAAGACGTGACCAGTGAGCATGTCAAACGTTTTAAAGCCAATAAGTCAAAGGTGTGGTCGCCAGAGCTAGATATATACTCGCCAAAGATAGAAACGTGGTCGCCGAAGGGTAATATCCAAGAGTGAAGGTGTTCGCTACATCAGCATACTGGGCCCGAACCGACTCGGCAGAAACACAGAAATAAAACTGTGACTTCTAAGAAAACCCATAACAGCGAGAAATTATAGGAAGAGGAGGAAAGACCAAACTCATGACGGAGAAGTCAAAATAAAAAGGAAATCCTAATCCATTACGACGTGGGATTCCTAACGCAAATCAAAGAGGAAATCCTACCACTAACACAATGAGGACTAGGGAAAACCCTAACTATCATGTATAAATAGAACCACTTATCCCACAAGGGAAGGGTTCGAAAACGGAGAGAAGAGAGCAATTGTATGAGAGATCTGAGTGTGTAAACAAAGCAATAAGCATAGTATTATCTTTCTGTCCTCTAGGGCGCCGTGGTTTTTTCCCATTTAAGGGTTTTCCACGTAAAACCTGTCTTTTGCATGCATTGATTATTTTTTCGTTTTACATTGAATTGATATAATTGTTGAGTGCGTGGCAATCCAAATTTCACCGTCAACATGTAGGTTCATCAAATACAGATTACGAGATCTCTGTTTACATGCTTTTAGCATTTTAAATCCTTATGGGATTATAAATATCTGCACTAAGTGAACCGCATTGATAAATGATTACTACGTTTAGAAGACGTATTTCAAGCAGCCAAATTTATCAAAAATTCGAAACGTAATCGTATTCATCACTATTGAATACTAAGTCTCTGTGAGAAACCTTGTACTACGAGTTGTACCTCATATCTTACGATCTCGTTTTTCTCATTATGTTTCCGTATAAAGACCTTTTAGTATCCAACTAGTTTGACATCTTCAGGTGTCTGGAGATCTATTGGTCTAAATACTTTATGTTTGGGTTATGAAGTCAATTCTTCTTGAATTGCTTCTTTTCATTTAGGCCAATCATGCCTTTGTCTACAATCATCGAAACTATGAATTTCATAATCATCATTTCAGTAGCTACTGTATTTGAAAATGTATTACTGATGATTGTTTCTTCACTATTCCACATTTCTCATGTATGATTTATAGAAATTTATTAATTCTTATATTCTTGTATCTCCGTAGAGATTTCTTCCATTTCAATGGACTTAGTCATTTCATAGACTCGTGTCTCTTTAGATATATCAGACTCTTATTGAGTTGATTTAGAGAAAGTGGATTTATTTATGACTCGAGCTTTGTTTACATTAGGATCCTAATAACAATACCTTTCAAAGGTTTTTAAACTTATGATATGCATCAGATGATTTATTTGTTGCATTTTACTCTGATCGTTCTTTAGGAACAATCACCCGGCCGGGGTTTATGAGATAGCAACTTATAAAATTTTGTCACCTTCAAAATATCAAGTAACTGATTAATATTTATCTAATGATCAATTATCTTTCGTATTTGAGTGATACGAAGACTGAAATGAGACACATTTATATATAGAGAGAATCGAATTGGTATCTCCATTTTGTATAAGAGTGACTTTTTATTTATTCTTTCTAGAGAAACTTTCCATTTGGAAATTAATCAATATAATAATACGCAGGCCGTGCGCAAGAAGATAAACTATTAGAAGCATAGATGATCTAATAAAAGATTAATCAAAATCATCAAATCTTATCTTAGATCATGTTAGATATGCAATAAAGGCATACACAATATAATCAAATATCTTTAAAATGAGCATGTCTATGACCAATTACAAGTTGTAATGGTAGACAATGATGATAAGCAGTGGGTCAGAGATGAATAGAATGTCTCCATATAGAAATTGGTAATTGTATCGAAATAATAAAGTTCTCGCAATTACCTGGAGACGTTTGATAAGTGACTCTGCTAATCTATTATGAGTATGAACATGTGGAATGGGATGTTCAACATCAATCCCAACTGATCTGCAATATTCATCAACTAGGACCATAAAATAGCAGAACGGTCCACTTGGTGGATGAATAGGTCAACATATGTCCCCTTGAATCCTTTGTAGGAATGATGGGGATTCAAAGTCAACCTTAGAATGGGATGGTTTTATTACTAATTTCCCTTGTGAACATGCAGTACATAAATTTTCATGGGGTAAAAGAATCTTCTGGTTCTTTAATGGATGTCCATGAGAATTTTCAATGATTCTACGCATCATTGTAGATCCCGGGTGACCAAGACGGTTAAAGCATAAATATTTTTGGATCTGAGAACTTCTGGTTCATAACTGCATAAACTTCTACACCTCTTATAAGAGTATAATATAATCCAGATGATAAAGCATATAGCTTTTCCACAACGAGTTTCTAGCCTGAGTCATGAGAAGTAATGCACAGATACTCAATATTCTCATCATTTATACTTTCTAGGTGATATCCATTACACCGTATATCTTTGAAACTGAGCAGATTTCTTCTGAATCTGCTTGAATATAAAGCATCATTGATACATATTTTAGTATTATTTGGTAACAATATCATGGCTCTACCGGAGCCTTCTATCAGATCTGCTGGACCTGAAATTGTATTAACATTTTCTTTGAGCACTGTTAAATTCAGAAAGTATTTATGATTCCGCATAATCGTATGTATCGTTACGCTATCGGCTAGACATACATCTTTTGTATCTTGCTTTTCAATATCACCCAATTTACCGTTTAAAAACATATCTATTCATAATGAAAAATAAAGTGCATATTAGACAAAATGATCAAAAGTGTAAACATATAGATATGAAAATATATCACTTCATAAAACAAAATCATGAATCATATTGATTTTTCGAACTTCCGGTTCGACCATGAATTGCAGGTTCATAAAATTCAGAAAACTTCAGGTTCAAAATAGAAATTACAAATTGACTTTCTAGATGAAAGAATCGTAACTTGATCCAATTCAGATTTTCTGGTTCTAATAAACTTTGATATAAAAGTTTTAATATCACAATTTAAATTGAATTCAGAGCTTCAAGTCTGATTAGAACTTCATGTTCAAAACTTAAGAACTTTAAGTTCATATTCAATACTTCGTATTCAAAATTAGAACTTCAGGTTCTATATAGAATTTGAATTTTGGAACTTCAGGTCCCAAGTATGGCATTAATGTACATAGTAATGAATCAAGAACTCCTTATTTTTATTGAAATTTAAAGTTTAGAACTTCAGATTCTGATCGGTCTGTAAAATCGCTCCAACTTAAATATTATAATGATAAATCCAGAAACTTCAGATTCTGGTTAGTCGGTCAAGCTAAGCTTGGTTTAAATTCCAGAAACTTAACGATTGACCTAGTTAGGCTCAACACATAATTTATACAAATCCAGAAACTTCAGGTTCTGGTTAGTTGGCATACTTAGATACATAAATTGCATAAAATTAAATAGATGCGTAAAATTAAAATAACAAATAATATAACAGAAATAAGATGAAGAGGAACGAGAGAATAACAGTATGAGATAAAGTGAAAGGGGAGTAGAATTGTTATTGCCTTTGTTATTGATGATTCGAGATTACATCCTGACCACACAATTTCAGCTGTGTAGTGATTTTGAATAAAGCAGAATTGTACTTAGAGATTGATCTATAGTCTTGAAAGTGTAAATGTTGCCACTGATACCTCGTATTTGGTAATGCAACATCAAGTTGGTTATCAAATCGATCTTTTAGTTCTTGCCATAGAACTTCTGGTTCTATGACAGTTAGGTATTGGGCTTTCAAATCCTCATGCAGATGGTGACAGATAATAACCATGGCAGTAGATTTGTCTTGTTCATATGCCTTTGGCCCTATTTTTAATGGTGTAAGATAGGCCTTCTGATTTTAGAAGTAATCTGGCATAAATAACCTAGGACATGTAATTGTCTCCAGACACTTCTAGTGCAGCAAATTTCAAATTTGCAAGCTTTGACATTATTACAACTTCTGGTTATCCGAAAATCATTGTAAGGTTCCCGTTTATTGATTGCCTTATTTCGTAGACAAACCACATGTTGGGGTTTATTATGTAAGGGTAGTTTAGGTGATTGAAGATCAAGCTCAAAGGCTCTTTCAAAACCTCAAGGGACAAGCACGCCAAAGGTATAATCCTTAGTTTTCTTTGAAGAGACTTAGATTGCACATACACACTTAGCATACCAGCATTTGTGTGCATTCTCTTCACATGACATTTCACACTTGCACTTCTTTGTTATATTTTTATGTGTGGATTTATCCATAGATGAGTTCCGAGCGATTCGGAGACTTGTCTATATGTTTCAGATGATTTCCGAGACATTTGGGATATTCCGTGTTTTTATCGAAAACCAAAATTCAATTTCGAGCTTAAAATGGAAAGTTATATAATTTTCCATATTTATAATTGAGTTCGAGTTTCTATTCCGAAGACGGAATTGAATTCCGAGGCTCGAGGTCAACTGGACTGAAGAACGCTTGGGACCGAAGCCAGCTTAGTGTGGCATGATAGCCACACCAAACAAGGGGTGGCGTGCTCCCCACGCCATAAATACCTGTGTTCGCGTTAGGCACACGCTGCACACACGGCACTCACCACATTTTGCTTTTCAGTTTTTTTTTCAATGCCATTTAATTGTGTGCATATGTTTTATTGTGAGCTCATGTTTGTTGTGATTGCATGTGCATGACTTTGACAAATCATTAGATCACTTGTGTTTCTCTCATGTGAGCTCACCTCACTTGATTAGCCTCATTTAATTTTTTTTCAAAAGTCAATCGGTGGTGAGGCGTGCAGCTTTCTTTAATTTTTTTATTATTTGTTTTTCTCTAAATGTTAAACGGTGTAGTTTCATGTGTGACCTAAGATATATATACATTTTATCTTCTTGTCACTTTGACACACACACAAAAAGCAACACACTTTTGAGAGACAAATATCTTCAAGAGAGAAACTCCCAAGAACTTGTCTTTAACTCTCAAAACCCATTTTCATATGCATCAAAATATCATCTAAGCATTTTCTATCATAGTTAGGATGTTTACTTGCATGGGTCTCGGTCAACACACTTCCCTTGGTATGTTCTTCACTATTATCATTTATAATTAGTGTTTTATTTACATCTCTTTTATTATTTGCTTGTTCTTATATTAAAATCTAATATTCAAAATAGAGATTGTTGTGTTTGACATGATTGAGTGTTGTATTGTGATAGCTAATTAGGTTTTTGTATAATCTTGATTAGCTAAGCTATTTGACATGTCATTTAGTTTTAATATCTAGGATTGTTCTAATTGCAAATTCATCATCTTAGATAAGCATATAGGGTTTCCCTTGCTCTATGTTGCATTTGGATATTCATATATTCACTTAGGGTGTTAATCTCTTCATTGAGAATATAAGTCTTGTGTGTAGCATCCGGGATTAGGTTGCTTAGATCGCAAGCATTCAAACTAGGTTCACTCATACCGAGATTAGGTAGGTGTGTGATTACTTCTAGGATTAAGTTTGTAATTTTCATCACTTAGTGGATTCGAGGTTCGGGTGTGGCTCACTTATTAGCCCATGGTTTTTCCCGTGAGGGTTTCCACGTAAAAAATCAAGTGTTATTTAATTTCAGCATTTTATACTTGATTTATTGCTTTATCTAGTTAGGGTTAATTTCGTAATATTGACTTCACACGAAAAATTGGGTAATACGTTTAAAATCTATTCACCCCCCCTCTAGATAGTTTTATACACACCGTGCAATATTTGTTTCAATAATCGAAGTCAGAACTTTTGGTCTGACAAAAATCCAAGGAATTTAAACCTTTAGATATATAAAGGGATATTTGTAAGTAAATAAATCCAGTTCGAACTAGGTTCACTCATACCGGGATTAGGTAGGTGTGTGATTACTTCCAGGATTAGGTTTGTAATTTTCATCACTTAGTGGATTCGAGGTTCGGGTGTGGCTCACTTATTAGCCCATGATTTTTCCCGTGAGGGTTTCCACGTAAAAAATCAATTGTTATTTAATTTCAGCATTTTATACTTGATTTATTGCTTTATCTAGTTAGGGGTAATTTCGTAATATTGACTTCACACGAAAAATTGGGTAATACGTTTAAAATATATTCACCCCTCCTCTAGATAGTTTTATACACACCGTGCAATATTTGTTTCAATAATCGAAGTCAGAACTTCCGGTCTGACAAAAATCCAAGGAATTTAAACCTTTAGATACATAAAGGGATATTTGTAAGTAAATAAATCCAGACGCTTCAGGTTCCGGTAATGATAAATAAATCCATAAACTTCAGGTTCTGGATGAGTGATCAAACTGTTTAAATAAAAATTGCAAAATAAAATACGTAATAATAAATGCGAAAAAAGTAAATCGCGTAAAAGTAAATAAAATGCAAGAAAGTAAATTGCGTAAAAATAAAATGCGAGAAAGTAAATCCAGAACTTCAGGTTTTGGTATTAATAAATAAAAATCTGGAATCTTCAAGTTCTAGTAATAATAAATTCAGAAACTTCAAGTTCTAGAAATAAATATAGGAACTTCAGGTTCTAGTGGTAATAAATTTATAAGCTTCAGGCTTTAGTAATAATAAATTCAGAACTTCAAGTTCTGGAAATAACAGCATCGTGCTGATAACGTGTTGTAAATGTATTAAAATAAATAATGAATAAAATGAGATCAGAGATACAAGGGATGAAATAAATAAAGAAGAAACTGAGATGAGAGATAAGGGAGACAAAGATACGAGAGAGAGAGAGAGAGAGAGAGAGAGCAAAATTTGCTTTTATTGATTTCTCATATACATTATTCTTTTATCACATTTACAAACGAAACCAACCTATATAGGCAAATAAGAGAGGGGCAGTTGTTGTAATATTTAACATGTTAACTTAATCATAAAGTAAGGGAAAAGCATGCTTCCACGTGGGTTAGTTGTGTCCAAGAAGCCAAGAAGAAAATGTTTGGTGGAGAGCCATACATGTGTCACAACAGTTGATTGATTTTTGACTAGTTTGGGGTTTTTATTGAATATTAATTAACTTGATTAAAATCTATTAACACCCCAAACTAGATTTATCATAGCATCTTCATGATTTATCAAAAATAAGAATAATGCCAACAATTAACAACCTTGAAGAACATGTGAACATGTCATAAAAGAGAACAAGAATTTAGCATATTATGCTCCCCCTTGACAAGTGCCTCATCTAAAATCAAAATAGACAAATGTTCACAAAAATCACCACACAATCACATCACAAGCAATTTTTATTAGATTTGCAAATAAGCTTCACATATCTAAGAGAGTTACATCAAGATTTTCAATCACTCTCATATGTCATCAAAAATTGCTAAGGTATCACAAATACTAATTAAGCAAAAGTGAGTGTGTGAAGATTTTGCTTCAAGTATATGAAAAGAAGTAGTTTGATAATCAAGCATGCATACAATTTCAACATCTATTCATCTTAGGCCTTTCCATAAAAAGGTCAAACCGGTTATCATCCGAAATTTTGCTTATAAAGAGAATAGATTTCAACATGTGAGCGTGTGTGTGCATGTGGCTCGTCAACCCATTTCTATTTGTCAACCCGAGCTCATTTGATTATTCAACTATACTCCAAAAGCCTTTTATTTTTTTTTATTTTTTTTATTATTAAGGCTTGAATCAAAGATTTTTTTTTATGATTCAATTCAACACTTCTTTGATTTTTCTAACATAAACATATACACCTCATGGCGGCTTTCACTCATCACAATGACGTAGCCCTTTCCAACATTGGGTGGCTTCACAACCAAGGTGTGTAGCCCTTTCCATGAGGGTGCTCGTTGAGTTCTATGTTGCCGAAGCAAATGGATACCAACCATTGGTCATTTTTAAATGTACTAGTCCTTAGGACTTCAAGGTATATCCAAAGCGAACATCAATCAAGCTCAATGTAAGGATTCCCGTTTTGTTGATTGGCTTATTTCGTGGGCAAACCACAAGTTGGGGTTTGGTTGTAAGGGTAGTCTAAGTGATTTGTTGAAGATCAAAGACCCTTTCCAAGACCTCAAGAGGACAAGCACCAAAGGTATATCTAGTGCTTACTTTGCCTTGAAGAGATATAGTTGCACACACACACAACATGCATAACTCTTATTCTTGAATGTTGTGTTTATATTTTGTGTGCATTGTGCTTTATTGATTATTCAATATCTCTTCTTGCATTTAATTGATTGCATCTTGTTCTATGAAATGCCATGACATGATAGGCATTATGATGCATTCAATACCCACACGTGCACTTCATGTATGTTAGTCTTAAGTGTGGTGTAATTCGTTTCCGTTTGTGTGATCGGAAACGTCCGCGCTTGCACGATGGTGTGCATGTCTTAGCGTGATGGTTGACCACTTGAGAAGGTCTCATTCTTCTCTTGGATAAGTGTTAGATTTGGTTTGGTTATTTGGAGTAAGTGTCTAGTTTCAAAAGATTGGATTTCAAGGTTTTAAGTGTTTTCAAAACTGACCTTTGTATGGTCTTGTGACCATAACTTTTTATGAAAAGATTGAAATTGAGTTTTGTAAAAGTTTGGACAAACTAGACTCCCATACCTTTCCAACGGTATATTATTCGTAATATTTCATGACCGTTTGGATTGGTTTTGAAATTTCCAAAGTGACCACTAAAACAGGGCATCACAGCTGTTATCTGAATCTGACCTTTGGTCACTCAAATGACCATAACTTTTTCTAAAGTTATCCAAATCATGTTTTGTTAATTGGAGTAGAAAGTAGACTTCCATACCTTTCCAACGGTATATTATATGAAAGGTTTCGATATCGTTTGGTCATGTTTTGAGTCGCTTGAAAATCAAGCTTTGTGCTGTGACGCTTCGCCGCGGTTTCAGTGCCGCGGTTTGTGCAACCGCGGCAGTCGAGCCACAAAGCAACTGCGATAGTGTGATTCAGGGGCAAAATTGTCTTTTCACTTGCCCTGTTCTTGATGTCTATAAATATCACACTTTCTCATTATCTGAACAAGTTCTTTTACTCTTAAGAACCCTAAACTTCAAAGATAGATTTTGAGAGAAAATCAAATCAAGAACTCACCTTTAACCACTCAAATCAAACCCCTTTTGCATCAAATTTCATATTGCATCTCCTATGTCTATATAGAGTGCATCCATGTATGGGTTTGCATCATCACAACTTGCTTGGTAAGATTTTGATTAATTTCATCTTATTTTAGTATTTTAAATACCAAGCCATCTCTTTTAAATTACTTGTATGTTTTAGATCATATGCTAAATACAAGTTAGAGATTATTTGTGATGAAAATGATTGAGTGTTGTTTTTGATAGATATCTAGGTTTTTATAATCTATGATTATCTATGCTATTTGACATGTCATTTAGCCATTAATATCTAGGATTGCTTTAATTGCAAATTCATCATCCTAGGTAAGCATCTAGAGTACCCTAGCTCTATATTGCATATTTGGATATCATTGCATATTCACATAGGGTTGTGCATCTCTTTTGAGAGATTGAAGTCTTATGTGATTGACCGGGATTAGGTCGGACACCGGGAATAGGTGGTCACATAAGCAAGTAGGACTAGAGCCACTTTTAAATGCCCGCGTGGCAGAAGTGGGGGGTTATTGACCGGAGTGTTAGACGAGGTCTACATAGGTTGTAAACTCCATTTCAATTAATGGATTTCGAGGTCCAAGTGTGGCGCACTAAACAGCCCGTGGTTTTTCCCAGTGGTTGGGTTTTCCACGTAAACATCAAGTGTCATTTATTATTTCCGCATCTTATTACACTTGTATGTATTGTTGACTTGCTAGGGGTATTTTCGTAAAATTGACATGCACGCGAAAATTGGGTAATAATTAGCTAAAATCTATTCACACCCCCCCCCCCCCCCCCCCTCCTAGCTTTATATATTAAACACGCCTTGAGTATTTAATTACTTACACTCAACATACTTAACAAAACATACAAGAGAAGCAAAGTGCATTTTTGAAACCAATTTCAAGGCTTAAAAGCACATGATCTAAAAGCAAGTAAAGAGACTTACTTAAGATCTCTACTTCTCAAGAGAGTAGCTATCAAAGAATATGAAGCTCACATTATTCAACTATTAGCCACTCATCAATCATACAAATAACAACACACTTCATGAAATAAGATCAATGTGAACACTTATCACCAAAAGATCTTAAACTAGCAAATGTCAAAGAGTACCATATAAACACTATATTAGTTCTCAATTATGACATGCTTCATGAATGTGATACAAACAATGAGTTGATAGATGAAAAATCAAGTAAGCAAGCAATATGATATAGAGATACCTTCGCACGCTATTTTCACCAAATACAAAGCCTTCACCCTTTTTGTGAGTCCTCTTGGCTTGTGAATCCTCATGACTACAAGTTATAGGTGTGTCGATTCCAAGAGACTAAAGGCAATGTAATCCAACTCAAACAAACAAAAAAAAATGACTTTCTCTAAAAGCCATAACAATAATGTTATCATATAGATTCTAAAAAAAAACTTCTCAAAAGTTAACCAACAAATTTTGACTATCAAAACAAACAAAGTGAGATAGCTAAGTTCATGTCAAGTTGTAAAGATACAAAGCAAAAAGCTAAGCCTCTTATCAACGACACTAGTCTTAAAGCTAACTCACATGTGCAACTTACACTAATGGTAAGAGCACTCACCCTTGACAAATTTTGTCTTGGGTGGACAAACACGAACATCATCAAGATTCTCTTTGACCACAATGTTAAACCTAGAGTAAAGTTCTTCCACAACTTGATTCACAATAATATCATTAATACTCTTCTTCTCAACATTGTTAGCAACACATGCATGGTCAAACTTTGTAGGATATGCATTCTTCACCTTCCGGATATTCTTAGCATGATTTGACAAATTATCATGCTTTCCATATTCAAAAGCTTTAGCATGCATAGAATTAGGTCCAATCGCTCTATTCCTAGATGCATTTTCTAAGTTGCAATATTCAATGAATTTATAGCACTTGGGCTTGATATGGCCTAAGGTATTGCAAAAATGACATATGGGAACAAAAGAAGAGATTTTACCTTCCGGTGGTGGTGGAGGACAAATGGGAGTTTCAAGGGGTACCTTGTTCTTCAACTTGTTCTTGGTATTGGAACATCTCTTCTTAGGAGCTTTCTTATCAACAACGACCTTGCTTGTAGGAAGTGATGCTACTATGAGCTTCTCCTCAACTACCAAGTCGCTTGAGCCTCCTAGAGTCAAACTAGAGATGATCCTATCCCTTTCAAGAACAAACCCTTCAACTTCTCTAAGCTTCTTGGCAAGAGCATTCTTTTCACTTAAGAGCCTCCGAGTTGTTGAGAAAAAACTCATCCATTTGTAGCTTGATCAAATCATCTTAAGCACTCTTAATGATTTGGATCAACCTCCTCATCCAACGAATCTTGACATACATCCTCTAGGATAGAGTGAGAGGTCATGAATGCAACAAAGTTGCTTACCAACTCTTCTTCACTAGAAGACTCATCACTTGAGCTCTCCTCATCACTAGAGACATAATCACTCCATGTGGATTTCTTCATTATGTTGCTTGAGTAAGTGATCAAACCTAAATTGATCAACCTTTGGAACACAAGAACATCTTTTTCTTTGCTTTTGTAACTAACACTCTTTCAAGCTTATCAACAAATTTGTTAGTAGACAAATGCAATGAAAAATGAGAAGAACCTTTTCCACAACAAATAAAGGAGGACAACTATGACACAAAAACCTAAGCAATTTACTCGTAAGTATAAACCGGATCTCGTCGAGTGCCGTCCGACGACCCGCTCTGATACCAATTGAATGTACACAAACGAAGTTAAATTGCTTAAAGCATACCTAGAGGGGGGGGTGAATAGGTTTTTACACCTTTTTTTCAAACCCTTGAACAAACATCCGTTTGTCCCTCAAGGTAGCCTTACACACAACACAATAAGCCAAGGTAGACATACATAAACAATACAATGACACAATCATAAGAGAAATGTCTAAGTATATCAACAAGTCATGTGAGGTAAAATATCAAATAAACATAACAACAAAATAAGCTTGTATTTCATAAGATGTTCAATGTGTTACAAGAGTGAGCAAAATGTCACTAAACAAATATTACAATATACAAAAGAATCAAAGATACAAATTGATCTATAGAATGAATACACTAATCACACTATACAAAGACTTGGTTCACATTACATCACAAGTGAATATTATGAATCAAGACAATAAAATATACAACTAAAATATGAGAGAAGAGATAGAAACAATTAACACAAGGGATTTTTTTAACGTGGTAAAACCTCCAAGGAGGAAACATCCACGGGTTGAACTACAACCATTGGGTACTATATTATTGGAAAGTAAACATAGAACATTCACAAAGTGACCAATCTTTAGCTCACCCAACCTAGTGAAGTCTAAGCCTACCCAACCCTATTGGAAAGTATGAAATCCCTCAATGATGCGGAACCACCATATATTGGACAACACACTCAACCAACATCGATGGAAGATTAGAAATTCCTCAAGAGTGCATACACATCCCGTGTACCCCGCTCTATCGGAGTCTATGTCTAACCATACGCCTAGGCCTACCAATATGTTAGCCAACTCCCTATCCAAGGCACTCTTGCCTCTAGGGAGCCTCCCATGCATGCCTATCCGAGTCCTCCCGACTCTAGCCATGACTCCTTGCTTACCTATCCGAGTCATCCCGACTCTAGGCAAGTCTTCTTGCTTGGTTATCCAAGTCACCCCGACTCTAGCCAAGACTTCTTGCCTTTTACAAGGACTTCCTAGTGTGATCATGTGAATGCAAATGATGCAAACATTCATTTCAACATAGAACATGTGATCAATACATTCTATGGCACAAATAGACCTAAACATGTGAAAACACAATTAATCAAGTCTAGATGCAAAAATACATGAATAGAAACCTAAGCATGTGAAACACCTAACACATACACTCAAAGTCTCATTCACACACATAACACTTGAATCACAAAATGTTCATTAAGTCCTAATTCAAGATGCTATCAATATACAATCAAAGGCTAGATATATGAGATTAAAATCAATCAATATACTAGACAAAAATATAGAGCAAGGTTTTGAGATTTACATCAATCAAAACCTATATTCTCTAAATCACAAACAAATACACAAATCCTTGATTTCTTCAATCAAAGGACCAAATCAAATCTCAAAGTCATTTTAACACAAAATTAATTCAATTAAGTATCAAACAACCTAAGATGCCATTCTAATCACAATACAACTCACAAACAAATGTAAAACCTAGAATCATAAAATCTAGTCAACATAAGTCCACAAATTGAGTTTCAATTGGAATGATAATCAAGCTACCTTTTCAAATAGCTTTCATAAAACAATAACATAGATATAGAAGAAGAAACCCCAAGCATTTGGAAGGTCAAATAACAAGAAATCCCTAAGATGAGACCATTACCTCGGATTATGAAGCTGGTTCGGAATTCAGTGATCAACCACTGGAAATCACGATCAAACAGCTACCAAACCACTTGGAGATGTTAGAGGACTCAAATACGAACACTCTCCAACTTGAATCACTCAAATCCGACTCTGGATGAGGAAGATATGGTGTTTTGAAGTTTGGAAAAATTGGAGAAAATGCCTTACGGGAAAACTGAAAACATTCTTCTTGAAAATTCAAAATGAGACAGAGAGGGAAGAAATAAGAGGAGAGAGAAAAGATTTTTCGGCCAATCACGTGGTGCCACATCACCCCCAGGCCGTGGGGGCCACGTGGCCCACACGGGAGCAGAGGGTGCTCCAGGCCGTGGGGCCCACGGCCTCAACCACGGCCAGCCCATGTGGCCCACGGCCTGGGCTGTCCTCTCCCGCGCTCCCTCGATTCGTCGGCCCGTATCTCGAGCGTCCGAACTCCGAATTCAAATCTGTTTTCAGATTAAAACCGTGACTCTTTCATGCACGAAAACAACTATACAACTTTGAAAAAACGGTTGAGAAATCATCTCGGAAATCATCGATGAAGTCAACACAACGTAAGAGAACGTAAAGTGGCATAGTCAACACGTTTGGACTCGAAACCTTATGAATGAGTAACCGAAACGACCGGAACTCAATAAGGCATTGAATAAGAACATGTTCAAGTCCTAAACACAAAATACAGAAACATACAAACACAAATACACACACATATGCTAGTTTCCGGACATAGTCCTAGAAAATGCAAAACACAAAGTTTATTAACTAAATGTGAATGCATGAGCATATTTTGCCAAGTGTGTGAAAGTGAAATGTAAATGAAATAAAATCATGAAGGGACACACAAGAATGATATGTGTGAGTGTGTGCCTAGCCTTGTAAGAGATAAGAGGTCATGTATACCTTTGTAGACCGATAATGTCCGAAACTCTTAAAAACCGGCAACTTGAATGAATAATGGTTGAGACGTCCTTCGTCTTCGAAATCCTTCATTTACTAACCACTAAACATTACAAGTAAAACACGTTTTGATATGGAATTAATGCCAACACTAATTATCAACCTAACAAAATCATTAAAAAATATATATATTTGATTCTAAGCCTAAGAGAAATGAAAAAAAAGGCTTAATGGTGTATAGTTGAGAATTGTGAAAAGCTCGGGTTGTCAAATAGAATCGGGTATACGAGCCACATGTACACACACGCTCACATGTTGAAATCTATTCTCATTAAAGCATTTAAAAAATAAGAAAATAAAAAAAAAAAAAAATTGGATGAATATCGGTTTGATCTAGATTGGAAATGCTTTAGTTGGATAAGTGTGAAAATTATTTGCATGTTGATATCATAATTACTCCTTCTATATATGTGAGAAGCATTCACACACACACACATATTTTGCTTATATGCTTGATTCATTAGCAATGTGAGAATATTTTTTAGAGATTAATGAAAATCTATGATTCTCTCTTAGACTTTGAAAAGTAATGAAATATTTTCTCTTATTGCTTGATTGTGTGAATGTGTGGTGTCCCTTGTGAACAAATCTACTTGATGATCATAATGTGGAGCATATGTTTAGGGGGAGCTTAGTTTATTCAACTTCGCTTTCTATACTATCTGTTTGCAAATAAACAACAGCATTCTCAGTCCCTGTTGAATCTACAGAATACCAGGAAAAAAGGGTAATAATTGAGTAACAACTCCAAAGATTTTTTTTATTTATCAAAGTATAATCAAAATCCTAATACATAGCTATTTAAAATAATGAAAGCAACCCAAACCCACAAGGATTCGGTATCTCCTAAATTCCTAAACAAAAAGAATTCTAAAACTCCTAAAGCAAATCGGGAAAAGAATCCCAAACAAACGAAATCGTAAAAGTCCTAAACAAAAATGGAAAAACTCTAAAGTTACACAAAAAACTAAGAGTTTTTGAACAACAAACAAAATGGCCGAATTTGGGCCTACTATAGCCCGTTACGAGTGTGGCGATAGCAACACCGGGGGTTTCACTCTTCGACAACGCTATTCAATGTAGAAAATTAATTAATTAATTAATTAATTAAATAAAAACCCTAAGTGATGAAGGGAAAATTACAGAAACATCCATTCTCCTCAAGGGATGTTTGAATAATCTTACTGTATAAAAATATGATTTTAAAGGGTTATGTTTCAGTAATTTTACAATTGAAAAAATTGTAAACATTTAACGTTTTTTAATGAGATTTTATGTTTTGTTTCAACATTTCACGTTTTATTTTTCAAGATATATTTCATGATTTTCTCATGGATTTCATGTTTTTTTTTTCTTCAGATTTAAAGTAGTCAAATTTCTAGTGTTCGTCCAGATTTCAAGTTTTTTTTTTTTTTAAAATAAAACTAAGTTGCATAATTTATGGATATACACTGAATTTAAAAAAAAATGTGGTTATTAATAATTAAACTTTCATATGCAGTTAAAAACGAAATTTCCAAGTTGTATATTGTCATTTTTAGCAATTTCCACTTTAAATAACAAGATAGGGGTGAAATGAAATTTTCTTTAAGGTTAGAGAATATTAATGTAATTATTTGGTTATGGAGTGAAACAAAATTTTCAAGCAGTTAAAACACGAGAAACTATGGATGCCATTAAAAACAAGAGAGCTTCTTTCGACAATCCAATTTTTTCTTTTTACACTTCTTTTCTAAAAATACTCCATTATCAAATTTTAAATTTTTAATTTTAAAAAATTCTAAAGACACTTCATTTTGTTACAAGATTATCCTTTTTATCTTTTTTGAATTAAATTATTAAAAAAAGAAATTATCTCTCTTAAATCATTAAATTAATTATTTCATACTAAATACTCTCTCATAAATTTTTAATTACCATATTAAACTCTCTCCTTCAATACATATCTCTAATTTTCTATCTCCATTATTTCTCAAGCAAGACTAATAGTTAAGAAAAAAAAAAATTTACTAACAAGTTTGATTTTTAGGAACCATATGTACGTATATATTAAAAAAAATTAAAAAAATAATCGAAATATGAAAATGATTCTTGTTACTCTTGTATGTATGTGATTGTCTAGAGAACTTTAATTCTTTCATTAGTCTTAGAAATTCTGAGTTTAATCGAATCTAGTTGAAACAATTCAAGCATTCATATATCTTTTTTTTTTTTTTTTTTTTTCTTGAAAATTGACTTTTAATATATATATACAGTCTTTCTATTATCAGTTCGAACTGACAAAAGTTATATCAGTTCCATGTATGTGAGCCACTGGATTTAAATACTTTGACTGACAAGTGCATACAGCCAAGTCAAAGTATTTAAATCCAGTGGCCCACATGCAAGGAACTAAATAAATTTTGTCAGTTCGAATTGATAATAGAATTTCTGTATATATATATATATATATATATATATTATTTGTTAGTAAAAAATAAAATATTCATAAGTTTTTTTTTTTTTTTTTTTTTTTTAACTATTAATTAGAGATTGATCGAGAAAGTGTGGAAATATAATTTTTTTTTTTTTTTTTAAATGGAGAGAGATTAATTAGAAGAGAGTGTTTAAAATGGTAATAATAGATTTAGGAGGGAGAGTTTAATACGTAATATTTAATCTAATAATTTAGGAGAGAGAATTTTTTTTTTTTTTATAATTTAATTAGTTTGGAATGTCTTTAAATTTTTTTATCTTGTTTAGTAATTTTAATTTAGGTTAAAATTGTCATTAATAAAAAAAAAATTAAATTGGAGTTTGAATAAATAATTTGTGGATTGTAAGGAGAAGCTCTCTAAAACAGAAGTTAATAATTATATAGAACTAATATTGACAATTTCTTCCCAATATAATACCATTTCCATGACAGGTTTAATTTGCAAAGGGTATCTTTAACATTTTTGAAGAACACAAACACAAAAAACCTGTAGATTTCAGCAGAATGAGGCCAAAGAGTGTCTATCGTGTTGGAAAGAAGACAAAAGCAAAAGCCTATAAATTTCCTTTGAATTATTCCCACCAACCTTTTTTTCATAGAAACAAATGCATAATATTCATTCCATTTAATTTTTTTTCTATCACACAATCAAACTCTTTCCCTCTCTACTAATTTCCCCAATGATTAAAAATGATCAATAGTGGCAACAAAGACTAGTTAGGCAACAAAGACTATTTTTTTAAATCTTAATCTAATTGGAGAGAAGTTTTTTGGTCTTTGTAATCAAGATTTTGGAAGGGGTTGGCCTCTCAAAAATGATTTGAATAGCTGAAGAGCTGCTCTTGGCTTGAAAAGTGGCACCTCATGACCTGCTCCTCTCACTGTTGCAAATGTTAGACCTTCATAAACCTCTGTCCACCCTCCCACCTTAACATCAAAAACCACATCAGAATTCAATGTTTTTTCGTACTGGACACATCTCCATCTCAATTCTCAACCAATATTTTTGTCATGTTATTCTAATCCAATTAGAAATTGATTAATAGTATCTAATTACAATTATTTGGTGTTAGGTCACAAACTGTTAGAAGGAATCACCAATATCTTTGATTTTTGTGTAATTCAACAAGGAGAAGGCATAAGACTACTGACCTGCTTCTTAACATACCAGGGGTACCATGGAATCTTGGTTGTTAATTTAAGTTGTGCTAGAGAGTACCTAGTGGCTGTAACTGGCACCACTGAGTCCACATCCCCACTGCAATAAGATTTTAGAGAAACAGAAATGAGTTTACAAATCGATCCATTCGTAAGTATGCGAGAGTTAATTTGAGACTACCAACCTGAAAACCCAAACTCTTAAACCACCAGCAAACATTTTCCTATAAATTGGAAGAATCGACACATCTGTGTCGTTCCAATTGCGATTTAAGACTTCACTGTATCAAATTAAAAACAAAATTAATCAAAAATAATGTACTAGGTAAATGAAAAGGATAATTAAGTTGAATCATGATCTTCACCTGCAAGCAGTCCACTTGTAAGGAATTCTGGTTTGTTGGCATGAAGTGCTTTCTGGACATCAGGCCTATTGTAGTAAGTTTCAGCATACTTCTCTGTACAAGGATCATACCCTGATATCTGCCTGAAAATCTGATAAAAGGCCATGCAGTAACACAAATTTAGATTATATAACAGGCCTATGATTAATGATTTTGATGTATATAATAAATACCCTATGGGATCGATGAGGCAATCGCATATTGCGACGTGTAAAAGTGCTACCATCGGAGTTGTTGCAAGGAGGTGCATAGATGTTGTACTGGTCAATGTTGCCAAATTCTTGATCCATGGCATAAGAATACAATGATTCACATTCGTCGGACTCCTTCTGCCTTTTAAAATCACAAGTGTTGATGAGTTGCCGATATGTTTTATCAGAGATCATGGCATGGCTCCACCAATATGTAACAGTTCCAAGGTTGTCATAGTAATTGTCTGTCACTGCATTGCCAACCTGCAACAAATCGATTAATTCCACAATTTGAGACAGACCGACTTGGCATGGGTTCAAGTCCAAACACATATTCAAATAAATGTGGGGAATCAGCCCAACAATAGTATTTAAGTACCATGATTCCTTTGAGAGCGATAGGGTGTTTTGAGTTGGCATTGTAGGCCATAATTTCATTGGCAAGCTGAGGGACATAATGGCCTGCATAGCTCTCTCCAGTAAGATACACTTCACGCCCCTTGTATCGTGGGAATCGATCTAACCATTGGATCAAAAATTCCAGTGACTCCTTAGCTGAACCATATATATAAATCACCCATTATTATATTACATATAACTATATAAGTAAAAAAAATAAAAATAAATAAATAAATAAATAACTGTAATTAATCATCATTTACTTAATAATCTATGTCACACGTTTTGTCTTAATTGAAAAAAACAAATATCTTAATCTAAAAAGGTTCATGTGGAAACCAATAATAAAGGCATACGACTCTTATCATCATGATTCATGATCATTGTCATAATAATAATAATTTAGTGCTTCTTCTAGTCTTCCAAATTGTGACCTACCAATTAATTGACCACATTCATAATAATGCTAATTAATCATTTGGCTAACATCCATAAACTTAAGAAAAATAATAAGTCTTTCATTCATTTTTTTAATCTGTAAATATAAATATTACAAGGAAAATGTGGATCCTACCAGTACGGCGGTCGCCGGTGTCATATAAATCAGAGGAGCGGTTAGAGTAGGAGAAGCCAACCCCAGCCGGAGTTTCTAAGAACAAGAGGTTGGCCTCAGTATTCCAAGAAAACTTGTTAAGGTAGAGCCCTGATGCAGTCTTGTTGATTCTAAATGGCCCTATCTCCTCTGAAGCCCCATATGCCACAGAAGAGCAACCAGGACCTGTCAACAAATATCATCACATCTAAATCAACTCATCCTTTGATTATATATATTTATTTTTCTAAAATTTAATTTATTTTTTGTTTTCTTATATAATATAAGGGTTTTCATAAAAGCAGTGCGGTTTATTGTAACAAAACAATAAATGTATTAATTGACATTTGCTTTTTTTTTTTTTTTTTAATGAAAATAAATTAATTGTGTACAGAGTTAACACCGGTCATGATCTATATAGTTAGATAATGTTATTGGGGCCCACTAAAATAAAGCACTTTTGCTTATAGTATTTTAACGTTTTCTTAAGAAAAAAAAAAAAAAACTAGTTAAAAAACCTGGCTGGGCTGATCTAGTTTGCTTATATGTTAATTTACTGTTATATATATAGTGAGAAATTAAGGGTATTTTATATATCAAAGCAAAGAAAGTTGCTAGATTTAGGTGTATAGGTGTGTATTGATGGTGCAACAACACAAGCTGACATGGTGGCTGAGAAAAACAGCAATGGCTATGACACATTAAATGAGGCCTGTTTTTGGTTGCTATCAACGCATTTATTTTCTGATAACTACAACCTCCTCCATGCACACACACACTGTTTGAGTGGGGAAGAAAAAGATAGAGAGAGAGAGTGATTTTCTGCATAATTTTTGAAATGTTAAGTTGATACAGACAGGGCGAAGCTATGAAGGGACCATGGCCATAGCCCTCCGATCTCTTGAAATTTTTTGGTCTGTGTAGTAGTTAGGGTGTGTATGAGTCATGACGAGTTTCTATTGGTAGTTAGGTCATCATTCCAAGCTCTAGCAAATTGTAGGCCATTGATGGTGAGTCACAGACACTATTGCCCCCCATTTTGTTTTTGTGTGAAAAATTATTTGGCAGCTTCCATAAATTAGTAAAAACTTATTTCTCCCTGCAGTTTCATTATAACATTTACAGGCACAAAGAGCATCCAACAATTACAAAACAGGAACCTCCAAAAACTGTACATTTGAGAAAATTCTAAAGAGATCTCTTTGATTTTTATTTTTCATGTTTGAAAACCATGTCGGCAAACAATGAAATTAGTTGGAAAATGTTGGGTCAGTGAGACAAAAAAGGAGGCAAAGACTTGACATGAATCAATGAAGTTGTACCACTCAAACAAACAAAAAATAATAATAAAAATTAATAAGAAAATAAAAAAATGCATTAAGTGTGGATATGACTAGAAGCAATATAACAGTAAATAGCTAACCTCCATTAAGCCAGACAACCAAAGGTTTTGACAAAGGACTATGAGCAGACTCAGTGAGCCAGTAGAAGAGAGCTCTACCAACAGCTTTGTTGACAGTGACATAGCCTGAGAATTGTTGGAAACACCTTTGGTTGCCCAGGAAGTGATGTTATTCTGTCAGCTTCTTCTTCACTACTCACAGCTCCTCCATGGCTTGAACCAGAAAAATTCACCATAAGCAAAGCATAGATCATGAAAACAAAGATCCTTCTCTGGGCCTCCATCATGACGAAGGAGGAGGAACAAGAAGAAGCTAGGAAATGGGTTTGTGAGTAATGTGAAGTAAGAGTGTTCTTCAACATGGATTAAATAGGGGTAGACACTATATTATATATATATATATAGAGAGAGAGAGAGAGAGAGAGAGAGAGAAGATTTATTAGTGTTTATTATAGGGAAAATTTCACAAACTTACCACGAGTTTAGTTAATATTGCACATAGCTGCAACGTTTGCTATAATTGCATAAACTTCCCTTGAAATCCATTGACTAACCGGTGACTAACTTTGGACTAATTGTTGATTGACTAATAGAAGAGCAAAAATGTCTTTTACATACAAATTATATTATGAAAAAAAAAAAATTGATTGTAAAAATCATTATATATATACACACTATCAAACATCATTTTAAAAAAACTCATAAATATTTTTTTAATTAGATGAATTATAGTTTGTAAAAAGAAAAGGACAATTTGGTAAGGGAATTTTTTGTTGAGTTATAAATAACATGAGCAGACAAACCATTTATTTATTATGGCTCAAGTGTCAAAAAAGTAAAATATTGACATATGTCAAAAAAGAAGAGAGGGAGTGGATTGAGAGAGTGTCTTGGGAGAATGTATTTAGCATTTATATATACAGTCTTTTTATTGTCAATTCGTCCTGACAATAAATATATCAGGACGAAATGTGGACCATAGATTGTGGAGAAGTTTTGACAAGTTCATACACTTTGAGTCAAAGTATGTAAATCTAATGGTCCACATTCTTCGTCTTGACAATAAATATATCAGGACGAAGAATGTGGACCACTAGATTTACATACTTTGACTCAAAGTGTATGCACTTGTCAAAACTTCTTCATAATCTATGGTCCACATTCTTCATCCTGATATATTTATTGTCAGGACGAACTGACAATAGAAATACTGTATATATATATATATATTATAGGGTTGCCCTTGGATGCAACACTACATGATGCAACATAGAAATTTTGACTATGATCATGTCTTATTTAGTACAACCAAATCAACTAATATGTGATTGCATGTTCTAACATGCGATCACAATAACTTAATTGTGTGATTACGTGCAATTCATATGCGATAACATTATGAATATTAACGATCACATGTGATTGCATATGATTACATACTATTGTATCGTGTAATGTTGCACTGAAGAATGACTAATATCTATATATATATAGTCTTTCTATTGTCAATTCGAACTAATATAAAATATATCAATTCCTTGTATGTGGGCTACTGTATTTAAAAGATGCTTTGACCTTTGACAAATGCATGCAGTAAAGTCAAAGCATTTAAATCAAATGACCCACATGCAAGGAACTGATATATTTTATATCAGTTCGAACTGACAATAGAAAAACTGTTTTATATATATATATATGGTCCCGTTCTGGTCAGTGCGCACTGATCATGTAACTACATCAGTACTAATACATGTGGACCACTGATTATCAAGAAACTTTGACAAATGCATATACTTTGAGTCAAAGTATGTAAATCTAACGGTTCACATCCAACGCACTGATAAAGTTATATCAGTGCACACTGACTTGAACATTCCTGTATATATACATAAAGAATAGACATTTCTAACCATATAATTAAGGGGTTTTTATTCTTACCCTGAATTAGTGTTTTTATGTTTTTACCAAACAATCCAAGAGAACAAAATTACCCTTACTTTATTTATTTATTTTTATTTTTTAAGACTAATTTTCCTTTATTTTTATTTTTTAAAAAATTATTGGAGGTGACATAGACCTTTATTTGTGTGACCTACAATAGAGGTCGAATTCGACCTCCATTGGAGGTCACCCACACCTCCAATGGAGGTCACTAGCCAGGAAAAAGTAAAAAAAAATTGGGGAGAAGTAAAAAAAAAAATCAAGCGTGTTTGGTTGTTTTGGATTAAACACAAAATTAAATACACATAGATTAAAGATGTTGGAATTAAACAAACTAGGAATTAAAAACACATAGATTAAACACACCACTGAAATTTTGTTTTCTTTCTTCTTCTTCTCCTTTTTTTTTTTTTTTTTTTTTTTTTTTTTTTTTAATATTAAACACATAAATTAAACACGCTAGGAATTAAACACACATAGATTAAACACGCTAAGAATTAAACACATAGATTAATTAAACACGTTAGAATTAAACACACATAGATTAAACACGCTAGGAATTAAAACACATACAGATTAAACACACCACTGATTTTTTTTTCCTTTTTTTTTCCCTTCTTTATCTTTTTCTTCATTTCTTTTTAGACTAGAAGACCTTCATTGAAGGTCTAGTAGAACTCCAATGGAGGTTTGACCTCCATTGGAGGTCTCACAGACCTCCATTGAAGGTCAGACCTCCATTGTAGTCTAGTAGACCTCCAATAATAATATTTAAAAAGTTTTTTTTTTTTTTAAATATATTTTATTTCAAAAACCATTAAGGGTATTCCTATCCAAATAGGATTGTTTGGTAAAAACAATCAAAATACTAATGCTGAGTAAATATAATAACTCCACTAATTTTATGGTTAGTTTCAAATTTTACCACATATATATATATATATATATATATATATATATTAGTCGTTTTCAAGTTCAAATTGTTTATGTACTATTTTGGTATGAACCTGATGTAGACAGAAATGAAAATCACATGCAATCAAACGAACAAGGATTTCTTAATTCTATAATTCCGCATTAATTATTAAAAAGAGAGATAAAATTGGGAAAACTCACAAAACCTGAAAAGCTCGAAACCCTAATACAGTCTATAAATAGAGAAACGAAACACACTCGAATCCACAAGGATTCGTAATCTTCTAGACTCCTAATACATCTCAACTAAATGGGAAAGAATCCCAAATAAAAACTGAAAACAAATCCTAAGCGAAAAAGGAAAAAAAAAAACACCCAATTGTTGCGCACAAAACTAAAAGTCTCATAACAACAAACTAATCGACCTTTTTCTGACCTTCTATAGACCCCGTCATGACGAAAACATATTATAATGGCGATTCTAAGCCTTACGCAAAAGATATGAGCCTGTAAAGTCGTACCCGTTTTGGGTGCTCCAAGCAACCTAAATACGAGTTTGCAACTCGATCCGCATGATCCTCCCATGGCTGGGAAGAATTCAGCCTCGAATTCAACACCTCTTCGTCCTCTGAAGAAGAATCACCGTAGTATGGAATGAGATGCTTCACATTAAACACATCAACCATTCGGATATGGCCTGGCAACTTTAAACGATAGGCATTGGAATTAATCTTTTCAATGATCTTGACTCGAACAATCTTCTGAGCCGAGATCTTGTTGTACTCGCCCATAGAGAAACAATCCTTAGCAAGTATGGCCTAAACTAAATAGCCCACATTGAAATCGACAAGACGTCGTTTTTGATCGGCATTGTGCTTATACTTGGCTGAGGATTCAAACAAGTTTTGGCGAGTCCGTTCATGTATGTCCTATAACTGAGTGACTAAATCTTCCGCCTTATGATGGATCTTCGTTTTGCTCAGCATAGTGCCTAGATTGAGTGAACATCATGACAGAAACCCATATACAATCTTAAACGGATTGAATTTGGTGTTATGGTTGACCGCATGGTTATAAGCAAATTCTGCCTAACCAAGTTTCAGATCCCACAATTTCAATTGTTCACCCACCAGGCCGCGTAGGAGATTTCACAAAGACCGGTTCCACATCAGTTTGCCTATTCGACTGAGGGGTATTAAGAACTACTGAAGTTTAGATGTGTATTCATCATCTTCCATAAGTTGCGCCAAAAGTGGCTAAGAAATTGTGTGTCCCTATCAGAAACGATAAACACATGTAACCTATGAAGATGATAGATGAAACTAATATTACCGGTGTGTATAAAACTATCTAGAGGGGGTGAATAGATTTTAATCCAATTATTACCAATTTTCGCAATTAGTCAATTTTACGAAAATAACCCTAATCTAGTCAAAGCAATAAATCAAGTGTAAAGTGCAGAATTTAAGTAACACTTGATTTTTACGTGGAAACCTTCAACAAGGAAAAACCACGGGCTGTTATGTGCACCACACACGAACCTTGAATCCACTAATTGCAATGGTGTTTACAACCTAGGTTGACCTCAACCTCTCACGGTCTATAACCCACCACTACTACTCGTAGGCCATTAAAAGTGAACCTAGTCCAATTTGCTTGCGGCCTAAGCAACCTTAGCCATAAGACTTACTTCTCAATGAAGAGATTAAATAGATTATGTGAATATAAATGATATCCACAATGCAAACAGAGCTAGGGAACACTAAATGCTTATCTAGGATTATAAGATGACAATTAAATCAATCCTAGATATCAATGCTATATGACATGGCATAAAGCTTAGCTAACTTAGATTAAACAATCCTAAGTATAGCTATCACAACACATCATTCAATCAAAACAACACAACAATCTCTATATTGTATAAATATATAATCTAAGAACATACAAGTAATCAAAGAGATGTCTTGTTAAGTAAAACACTAAGATTGGATGAAATTAGTGAAAAACTTACCAAGGGATGTGTGTTGAGTAAAACCCATGCAAGAAAGCATCCAAGATATGCTAGATGAAGTTTGATGCATATGAAAATGGTTTTGAGTGATTAAAGGTGAGTTCTTGATTGATTTTCTCTCAAGTCTCTCTCTTTTTCTCTTTAGGGTTCTTGGAGTCAAAGAACTAAGTTCAGAGAAAAAGATAATGATGTATTTATAGACATCAAGAACAGACCATGTGAAAAGACAAGTTTGCCCCTGAAACGCGACATTGGCGGTTTCATTCGGCGGTTTTGAAACCGCCAATCCAACCGTCGAATTGAGTCTCGAGAGAACAGGGGATCATCAACGGTTTCAATCGATGATTTCATAACCGCCGATCATAACTGTAGAAATAGACCCAAGAGATAAAATCAATCAGGTCTAAAAGGCAGTTTTGAACGACGATCGTGGCTGCCGATCATAACCGCAAATAAGCTCCAGAACCTTCTGGACTCAAACGACGATTTCATTCGGTGGTCATGGCCACCGATCAAACCGTCATTTCACCAAATGTTGTGAAACCAAAGGAGAAGCCAAGGGCATTCTCCAAAGGCGATCCTCGTGCTAAACCAAGCACACCAACATGCATGCGCGGACGTTTCCGAACAATATTCGAGAAACGAATTACTAGGCACACTAACACACAACAAGATACAACAACAAAGTACAAGTGTGAAATGTGACATGTGAAGATAATGCATACAAGAGCAAGGCATACATATGCAACCATTAGTAGTGTGTGTGTGCAACTAAATCTCTTCAAAGAAAACTAAGCACTAGAGATTATACCTTTGGAGTGCTTATCACCTTGAGGTCTTGAGAGGGTCTTTGAGCTTGATCATCAATCACCTAAGCTACCCTTACAATTCAAACCCCAATTGTGGTTTGTCACCGAAATAAGCCAATCAAACTTTGAGAAACTTACAATAGATTTCCTGAAAGAAAACTTGGGCCACATTAACAGCATATGTAGTCTTCTTTCCAGGAATGAAGTGCAAAATTTTGGAAAATCTGTCCACCACCACAAAAATTGAATCAAACCTATTAGGTTTTTGGTTTGTGTTGGCATATATTCCATATCAAAATGTTGTTTATCTTATATTGATTAGTGGTCTTAGAAATGATGATTCAAAGCTTCAAAGAAAGACTCAGCTACGATTCATGCAAGATGGTGTCTTGAAAAGGGGAATTAGCTACATTGCTCATCAAAGGTATAATTGACCTCATTCCTTTTACAAGGCATAGGCACACACACACATGGCATTCATTTGTGTCCCTGCATAGTATAACACATTCACACACTTGATAATATATGCACATGCATTAGTTTTAATTTGATAAACATTGTGAAATTGCATATTCTAGGACTATGTCTAGGAAATGGCATACTTGTGTGATCTTGTATTTATTTGTTTCTGTGTTCTTGTTTTTGGACTTGAACATGGTTTCATATGATTCCTTATTAAGTCTTGATCATTTCGGTTACTTATTCATTAGGTTTCGAGTCCAAACTAGGATGCTACGCTACTTTGCGTTCTCATTCATTGAGTTGTCTTCGTCGTCATATTCCGAGTTAAATTCTCAACCTTTTGTCAAATTTTCGTTGTCGTCCTTATGCGTGAGGGAGTCACGATTCGTAATCCAAAGATGGATTCGAATTCGAAGTTTGAAGGCCTGAATACGGCTAAAGAATGTGAGAGGAGCGCGAGGGAAGCAAGCCTTGGCCTACTGCCAAGCTTGGAGAGGCACGTGAGGAGGCCATGAGCCTCACGGCCCACACACCTCTCTACCCCGTGAGGCTCACGTGCCTCTCATGGGAGCATGAGGTGGCAGCCTCTAATTTGTTGGTTCTTTCCCTCTCTTTCATTTCATTTAAGTTCCTCAATTTCCTCTCATTTCATTCTAAGAAGAAAAATTAGAAAATACAAGTGCAGAATTTTCTCTCAAACTTTCTCACCTTCCAAACACCATAATTTTCTCATACAAAGTCGGAATTGGGTGATTCAAGTTGGAGAAGTTTCGTAATCAAGTCCTCTACCTTTTCCAAGTGGTTTTGCAGCTGTTTGATTGAGTTTTGTGGTGGTTCTACCTTCAAAACCAAACCAGCTCGTGAATCATAGGTATTTGACTTGTCTTTGTGTTTTCTTCTTTTAACCTTCAATTACCTTGGGGCTTCTTCTTCTATATGTATGTGTATGTATGATGAATGCTATTAAGAAAGATAGCTTCATAATCAAACCTAATCAAGTCTAATTAGAGACATATGTGAACTAGTTTTCTAGGATTTTAGGTTTTCACATGTTTGAGTGTTGAATTGTGATTAGTTTGATATCTAGGGTTATTTGTGGATTGATTGTTTGATTTTATGATCAATAACCTTGACATGTGCTTGGATCCTCTTATTGAACAAATCTTGGATTAGCATTTGTGATTTTGTATTTAGAGCCTAATAGGTTTTAATTGATTATTCATTATATCCTTGCTGTAAATGTTGGTTAGAATATTCATTGAACACATTTTGTGATTCTAGCATTTTTGTGTATGTTTCTAATATCTTGAATATGTGCTTCATTTATATGATTGATTCAAGTGTTAGATATGTGAATGAAACTAGGAGCCATATGTGTTAGGTGTTTTCACATGCTCTAGGTTTTAATTTAAGTTTTGCATCTAGATTAATTGACTTGTGTTCTCACATGATTTAAGTCTAGTTTCCATGGAATATATTGATCATATGTTCTATGTTAAATTGCTTGTTTGCATCATTTGCATTCATGGATCACACTTAGGAAGTCCTTGTAAAAGGCATGAAGTCTTGACTAGGATAAGGTGTCCGGATAGTCAAGCAAGGAAGACTTGGTTAGGACAAGAGGTTTAGATAACCAAGCAAGAAGTCATGGCTAGGATCAGGAAGGTCTGGATAGTTATGCATTGGAGGCTCCCTAGAGGCATGAGTGCCTTGGATAGGGAGTTGGCTACATTATTGGTAGACCCGGACGTTTGGTTAGACATAGACTCAAATAGAGAGTGTTGCATGGAATGTGCATTGGCTCTTGAGGAATTTCTAATCTTCTAACGATGTTGGTTAGACATAGACTCCAATATATGGTGGTTTCGTATCATTGAGGGATTTCGTATCTACTAATAGGGAATGGGTAGACATAGACTCCAATAGAGAGTAGATCATAGGTTGGTCACTTTTGAGGAATTTCTAATCTATCATCCAATATAATAGTACCCAATGGTTGTAGTTCAACCCATGGATGTTTCCTCCTTGGAGGTTTTACCACGTTAAAAAATCTCTTGTGAAAATTTTTCTATTTCTCTCTCTTTTTTTTTTTTTTTTGGTATATGTGTATGTTTTAATCTTGTTTCATAATATTCACTTGTGATGTATTTGTGAACAAGATTTTGTTAAGTGTGATATGTAGCGAATCATTTTGATCATAGTTGTATTTGTAATTCTTTTGTTCTTTGATTCTTTTGTATAGTTATATTTTGATTGATACTTGTAACACATTGAATATTATTGGAAATACAAGTATTCTTTATTAATGAGATTTTAATGTTATTCTTCCTCTTGATTCTTGTTGATGTATGGACAATGCCTTAATGATCACATGCTTTTTTTTTTAGGTAAATAAATAGTGTCATAGAAAGAGAGAAAGAATGTACAAAATACAAGGGGCATACCCCAGGAAAAACAAGAGCAAAAACAAAAGCTCAAACACGAGCAAAAACAAGAAGCAAGAGCTAAACAAGGGCTCAAACAAACAAAAACACAAGGCAAACAAATCAACTAATAGAAATATTCCACTTTAAAGCAACATGAGGCCAATCCTTCAAGTTGATAGATAAGAGCCTACTACGAATAGTATCAGTAATGGAACAGGTAACGACTTTGCTGGTCTTATGAGGGCTCCCAAAAATTCTATTGTTCCTTTCTCTCTAAATAGAGTAAACTGCCACAACAAGACAAAGCTTCTTAACAACAATGGAAGGAGATTTCCCCCTCCAATGTTAAAAAGCCCAAGCAATAAAACTAGGCCATCTCTGACCATTCCAAGGCCGACCACACTTATCCTTCAAATGAGACCATATTTCATTGCTATAAGCACACTCAAAGAAAAGGTGGGCATGAGTCTTAGGGAAAGCGGAGCAAAGAACACAAAGAGTACCAACATGAGGAGTATAAGGATGAACACGGTCCAACGTTTAAAGTCTCCCTCTAATAGCTAACCAAAGAATGAAGCTCATCCTTGGAATGTTAAGTGAATACCACACAAGCTCAAACCAAGGAACCAAAGGATGAGGAGCCTTAAGACTAGCTATGGTAGAGGTTGCGGTGTAAATACCATCAGGTGTAGGAAGCCACTTAATACAATCCTCCAAACTAGAATTAGGGTTGTAAGAAGGCATGTGGTTCTTGATTTCAAGGAGGTCAATCGACATAGAGTAAGGCCAAACCCACTGATCACCAAGAATAATAGAACTGACTTTAGCCTTATTCAGAAGACCTGAGTCGTAAATTGCCCTAAAGCTCCAATTTAAAAGAATAGGGCCATCGGGATGCCAATTATCAAACCACCAGGAAGTGCCGAGACCATTACCAATGATATGCTGAATCAAGGGATGAGCAATGGGACGAAGCTTGAGGAGCTTTCCCAATTCCAAGAACATGTTTGAGGAGCTTTCACCTCCCAAATACTCATATCTTTGATGTGATGGGTTTTAATCCATGTAGACCAGAGGTTATTAGAACCATGCACTAGATTCCACAGATGCCGAATCATTAGAGCTTTATTCCAAGAAATGAGATCCTTGATGCCGAGACCACCCTCATTTTTAGGAAAACATATATCAGCCCAAGCAACTTTCGCCCCTTTACAATTTCCATCAACACCTTTCCACAAAAAGGAGCAAAGCTTCTGCTCAATATTCCTCAGAACCTTTAAAGGAAGACAAAGGTGACTAGCCCAAAAGACTTGAATACTAGACAAAACTGAGATAATAAGTTGCAACTAACCCGCATATGAAAGACAACGATTTATCCAAGAAGAAATTCTGGTCGAAACTTTAACCAAAAGAGGAGAGCAATCAAGTTGACTTAACTTTGAAGAAATGATTGGAATCCCCAAATACCTAATAGGGAGCAAGCCAACTGAAAAGAATACGGTGTGTATAATAAAGCTAGAGGGGGGGTGAATAGATTTTATCAAATATTACCCAATTTTCGCATGCAAGTCAATTTTACGAAAATGCCCCTAACTAGTCAAAATAATATCAAGTGTAATATGTGCGGAATTTAAATAACACAAGATATATACGTGGAAACCCAACCACTGGGAAAAACCATGGGCTGTATAGTGCGCTACACTCGGAACTCGAAATCACTAATTGAAATGAAGTTTATAACCTATGTAGACCTCGTCTAACACTCCGGTCTGTAACCCCTCACTTCTACCCAGCAGGCCTTTATTAGCAACCCTATTCCAATTTGCTTGAGGCCTAAGCACTCTTAGCCCCAAGACTTACTTCTCAATGAAGAGAAACAACCTAAATGAATATGTATGAATATTCAAAATGCAAATTAGAGCTAGGTTACTCTATATGCTTATCTAGGATAATGATTTTGCAATTAAAACAATCCTAGATATAAATGGCTAGATGACATGTCAAATAGCTTAGCTAATCAAGATTAATTAAAAACCTAATTAGCTATCATAAACAACACTCAATCAATTCATCACAATTAATTCTCTAATCTTGTATTTATCATATGATCAAAACATACAAGTAAATTAAAGAGAATAGCTTGATAATAAAAATACTCAAATAAGATGAACTTAATCAAAATCTTACCAAGCAAGTTGTGATGATGCAAACCCAATCATGGATGTTTTCTATCTAGACATAGAAGATGCAATATGAAATTTGATGCACAAGGGATTTGATTTGAGTGGTTAAAGGTGAGTTCTTTTGTATTTTTCTTTTCTTGAAAAATATTCTAAGTATGAAATCAGAAAATCAACTCACTTAATTGACCTAAAGTCAAAGTGGCATATATATAGGGTGTCAAAACAAAGTGTGGTCGTTTTGAATAAGTTACACCTATTTTTGCCTTGGGCGCTGTACATAGAGCGCCCCTTGTACCCCGCCTGTACAGCGCCCCAACTCTGTTCTCTCGGGAAAACAGAAGGGCGCTGTACGAACAACGCTTTGTATAGCGCTCGTATAGCGCCTTCCAAAATTGCATCAGACCTGATGCATTAAAATGCTTTTTCAATCAGGTCAGGTTGGGCACTGTACGAACAGCGCTTCCAACAGCGCTTTGTACAGCGCCTAACACTTTGTATGAAAACTAAAGAACATGCATGGCATGGCATTGGTCATACAGGATGCAATCATGTAAAGCATGCAAGAAGAGATGTTAATCAACATTAATGAGCACATTATGACAACACATACACAACATACAAGAAAATGAATTAAGCATGAGATGTGAGTGTGTGTGCTTCTAATCTCTTCAAAGCAAATTAAGCACATAGAATTTTACCTTTGGTGCTTATCAACCTTGAGGACATGAGAGGGTCTTGAGCTTGAATATCTATCACTTAAGCTACCCTTACATACAATCCCCAACACGTGGTTTGTCCACGAAATAAGCCAATCAAGATTTGGGAATCCTTACACCAACATTATAGCCAAAAATATTGATGAGCTGCTGCCTATTGTCATTATGCACCCCGGAAAGAAAAATATTACTCTTGGCCAGATTAGCTTTGAGGCCCGAGAGAGAAGAGAAATCATCAAGAGACTTCTTGAGAACAGTAGCAAAAGGAGTAGAACCATGACAAAGCATAATAAGATCGTCCGCAAAACAAAGGTAAGATAGCTTAATCTTGTCACACTTCCAGTGAAATTTAAAGTGAGGGGAATCTTGAATGTGCTTGGATAATAACTTAGTGAGAACCTCCATCGCAATAATAAAGAGATAGGGGGACATAGGATCACCTTGATGTAGCCCCCTCTTACTATGAAAGAAACTATCAAGCTCACCATTTATAGAAATAGAGAACTTAGGAGTTGTGATGCACGCCTTAACCAAGTTAATAACGTTCGAAGGAACATGAAAAGCAGCAAGTGTCTCTAACAAGAAGTCCCATTCCACCGTATCAAAGGCCTTCATTAAATCCACCTTCAGAGAACACTTAGGAGAGCTATCATCTTTATGGTAATTCCTCATAAGCTCTTGCACAAGAAGGATATTATCACCAATCCGTCTTCCAGCCACAAAAGCTAATTGCGGAGAGCTTATAATGTCAGGAAGGATGATCTTAATCCTATTTGCAATGATCTTCGCGATGATCTTATAGAGAGTATTGCGATAAGAGATCGGTCTAAAGTCCGTCATTCTAAAAGGATTTGGAACTTTAGGAACCAAAGCTAAGATCGTTGTATTGAGCTCTTTGAGAAGATGACCGATTCAAAAAAATTCTTGAACAGCGTTGATCACGTCTCCACCAACTATATCCCATGTCTTTTTAAAGAAATGGGCATTAAAACCATCAGGCCCTGGAGCTTTATTAGGGTGGAGCGAGAAGCAAACCTCACGAATCTCTTCATTGATGACACCCCTGCTCATCAAATCAGCTTGATCATTTGAAATATGATTATGAATTAAAGTTCGAAGCGTACCAGCTCTATTCAAAGAGAGAACCGAGTAGCCAAGAATATTTTGAAAGTGGCGGATAGCCTCATTTTGAACATGAACATCACCATTAATCAAAGCACCGTCTTCCCCAAAAATAGATAGAATTTTGTTTCGATTGTGTCTACCATTGATGGCCTTGAAAAAGTAGGACGAATTCTGATCCCCGGCATGTAACCATTGGATTCTTGACTTTTGCTTAAGAAAATCTTCCTCAACTTGAAGAGCCCTAGTATAAGATTTAATAATATCCTTTTCTTGCAATCTAAGAGTATTATCAGTGGGATTGGCATCAAGAAGACGTTGACACTCTTTAAGTGCTTCTTTAGCCTCATTTAACTTGACCGTCACATCACCAACTTGGTTCTTATTAAGAGATTTTAAAGCCTTCTTAAGAATACGAAGCTTAGAGCAAAGCTTAAATTGCATGGTACCATGAACTTGTTCCTACCAACAATCTTAACAAGAGGAAGAAAATCTTCCCTCTCCGTTAGAAAATTAAAAAACTTAAATGGGCAGTTCTTCCTTCTTCCTTGTAACCCAAGCTTAACCAAAGAAGGACTATGATCAGAGATGCTAGGGGAAAGAAAAATAGCTTCAGAGTTCGTGAACTTACCAAGCCAACCATCATTAAAGAGCACCCTATCCAATTTCTTAGAGATACAGTTATCATTACTCCGTTTGTTACACCAAGTGTGAAAAAAACCCGAAAAACGTAGATCATCAAGTTCATCAACTTGTAACAATCTTCAAATTCATCCATAGCAGCTGATCTTCTTAAAGAACCCCCACTAGTATCATGAACCCCTCTAGCAACGTTAAAGTCTCCAAGAACAATCCAAGGGGTACCGGCTGAAAGATTAGCACACATATTCTCCCAAAGAGCTCTCCTTGCTCTATCATCATTAGAACCATAAACAAAAGAGATTCTAAATGTGTCATTATTATCAAGAAGACAAGCATGACAGTGGATAATGAAAATATATTAAGCGTGTCTAATATAATCTAGAGGGGGGGTGAATAGATTTTAATCAACTATTACCAATTTTCGTGATTAATCAATTTTCTATGAACAAGCCCTAACTAGTCAAATAAAAAACAAGCAAGTGAAAAATACGAAAAATAAATAACACTTGAGTTTTTACGTGGAAACCCACACGGGAAAAACCACGGGCTATTATGTGCGCCACACACGAACCTCAATCCACTAATTGTAATGGCAATTACAACCTAGGTTGATCACGTCAAACCTTAAACGGTTACTAATCTACCAATACTACCCGCAGGCCTTCAAGAGTGAATCTAGTCCAATGCTTGCAATCTACCAATGGCAAAAACAAGACTTGTCTCTAAAGTGAAGAGATAACACAACCTAAGGTAAATATGTGCTATATTCAAGATGCTAAAATGCAAGGTTAGACATTCAAGCTTATCTAGGCATGGATGAGCATGTTAGACATTCCTATATATCATTTTCCTAGATGACATTCATATAACATAGCTAAATTAGCAAATAAGGTCCTATATGCAATGTCTACCACAATACAACTCACAAACACAATAAAGAAGCTATCTTGAACCTATTCAAGTCATAAAGAAGTAATCTTGAGACAAGTCATAAAATAAGAAGCTATCTTGTAGAGAAAGAACATGTGAAGAATGCAAATGATGTTCTAACTACAAGTCATGTAAGCAAAGATGAAACCCTAAAGAAAATCAAACTAGAACATCCTAGATGACATCTCAAACATGCAAGAAAGATGGGTTTTTGTGTTTTGAGTAATAAAAATGGAGTCTTGATACCTTGGCTTTGAAGGTGCTCAAAAGTGCTCTCAAAGGTGTAATTTTTGCTCTAAAAAATGAGCCAAGACTATCAAGTTATATATATAAGAGATCCAAAAGAAATGACGTCATTTGAAGAAAAACGATTCAGATTCCGCCATTTGCGCTAGTGTAGCGCTGGACAACCAGCGCACGCCCTTAAATTTGCAAGGGCGCTGGATGAGCGGCGCCACTGAGGGGCGCAAGACCAGCGGCAAAATTCTGGATAAGTTGCGCTGGTCACGACCAGCGCACGACCAGCGGCACTCCACTGGAGGAGATGCATTGGTGGCTTGCGCTGGTACTGACCAGCGCACGCCCATTACCTTAAGCACACAACACACGTGCAAGGGTCAAAACAAAAAGGAATGCAACCTAAGGCTAACATGATGCCATTATAATCACAAGATGCAATCAATGAACATATGCAATGATGTGAGTGTGTGCAACTACATCTCTTCAAATTAGTTAAGTCAAGCGAATTACCAAACTTGAAGCACTTGAAGTCCACAATGAGATTCTTTGACATTTGATGAGGATTTCTTCACTCCTAAGCTACCCTTACAAATTGAACCCCATTGTGGTTTTGTCAACGAAATGAGCCAATCAAAAATGAGGCAATTATAGATAATCTGGTCGGTTTCACAAATTTTGCTCACTTTAAGAATTCTAGGGTCCTAACCAACCCAAATCCTTCCAAGGCTATGACTATTGCAGTTATCAAGCATGTCCCATTCTTTGAAAACAGATTTGATAACATTGGGTTTATTAATAATTCTCACCCGAGTTTTAACCAAGCAAACCAAACTAAGCTTTAAATCAATCAACATCTTCTTTACCTCCAGATGTTTAGGGGCAGCATTAAGACCTTAATGTTCCAACAAGCGAGATTAATCATTATGAAGTTGAGAAGGCATCACCTTAGCTTGTGAGCTATTATCCTTGCCTTTCTTAACAGCTCGTTTCTCTTCTTCTTCTTACTAGAGGAATCCATGGGGCTAGAGAGCCCTATAATTTTGACCCCATCAATATTTTTGATCTTTGAGTGCCAAAGGGAATGGTCTGGAGAGGCTGTAGTAGGAGAATCAGCATAATTACATTGGTCATTGCCTTGGTCAGTACAAGAATCACCATCCTCATCAAGAGCAACAAACTTGTTAGAGGTATCAACAACCTTTTCCTTAACGAGGTCATTGCATTGGTCATGAATAGGCAAGTTGGTAGGACGCAAAGAAGGCACATTTTCAGCATTATAAGTGGAAATAACTTTATCAACATTCAAGGAACCAATGGGAGGTTCCATATCTGCATGAGGTGAGGAAACCAGGGGTGCATCCCCTCAAGTAACTCTCCTCCATTCTTGTTTGAGCTTGGGAGCAGAATTAACATCAGAGGGAGGGTGTAAGGGCTTAAGCCGAGGGCAAGTCGTAATAGAGTGTCTAAAAGACATGCATTCTGTACAGATTTTCGGTTTCCATTGGTATTCAACCAAGATTTCCACATTTTCACCAGGTTGTGGATCCGAATTGTCACCCATAAATAGGTCGAATGAATCAACTAGGTCACAAGAGGCATCAATTTCAATACAAACCCTAGCAAAGGAAATTCTCTTCATGGATTCGGTTAGGCTATCAGCATAAAGGGGCTTGCCAACCGCACTAGCAATATGGCTCAATCCCTCTTCATTCCAGTATTCATGTGGAATGTTGAAGAGCTTGACCCAAACTATAATTTTAGAGTAGGAATCTTTAGAAAGAATGAGCTTAGGATGCCATTTTTTTAGGATCACCATCCTTCCAGCAAATAACCAAGGGTCAACCTCTAACACATTAGAACAAGCTTCATCATTCGAGAAATTAAAGAAGTAAAACCCCTTATCATTAGCCAAAACCTCTAGCAGACCACGATTGCCCTAAATACGCATGGCAATGTTGTTAACTAGAGAAAAGGGAAGCTTTTTCTTAATAAAATAACCCACCAAGAAGTTCTTCCAAGCTTTAGAGCCATCCTCTGCAACTTCCATTGGTGGGGAGACACATTTCCTATTACCACTTTGTAAGGGCTGGTAGAATTTTAGGTTCATAGGCTTACTTGTGGGGATATCCATAATTGGACCATTGTGAGCACCTTTCAGCACATTACTATAAGTGTTAGCATCTTTATTCACCAAAGAAGGAGTGATAGAGATACCTTTATTATGGGACACCTCCTCAAGTTGGACCATAGGGGAGGAGTCAGAATGTTGCTGCTCCTTAGCTAATAAACCTTCAATCTCAAGAGGCAACCTAACTCCATTGCAAAAAGTATCATTACCAGCTGAAATCTTGTTAACAACACAAGCTTCCAAGAGAGTGGGAAAACCAGCAGAGGAAGATACAGAGAAGGGTGGATTTTCCATGACAAAACTAGAGAAACGAAAGAGAAAAACAACCCAGAACAGCAAACTTGAAACGGACGTAACTCTGTGACAAAAACCCCAAATCACAGAACTTCAAACTTTATGGAGGATAAAATAACAGAATCTGACCGAACAGGAACAAAAAAGTGAAACGGCGCAGAAACCCTAATTTAAATAGAAACCAGAACAAAAAACTTGAAATAGACGTAACTCTATGCTAAAAACAAATCATGAGATCCTTCATTCTATGTTATGAAATTTCATGATCTACAATATTGATGAAGAACATAAAATCAAAATCAAACTAGAAGAGGCTCAAAAAAACAAAACGGCGCCGAAACCCTAAAACCTAACCTTCCATCCATGCAGAGCGTTTTTTTCAAACAAACTTTTTATTTGGCTTTCGGGAGTTCTTATTGGCATGAAAACTTTCTTTTTGACATGCGGGCTAATGATCACATGCTTATCTTGTCTATACCTGTATGTTTGGTTTATGTGTTATAATGTAAACTACCTTGAGGGACAAACTTGCGTTTGTTTCAAGGGATTGAAAAAGGTGTAAAAACCTATTCACTCCCCCTTTAGGTATGCTTTAGGCAATTTAACTACGTTTGTATATTTCAAAACCCATGCTAATATCAGACCACAGTTGGGTCGAAACCGGCAGTGGCATGTATAGCCCAAAATTTGTGGAATGTCCCTTAGATACTTGACAAGTCCAACAGCGCTCTACAAATCTACCAACCTCTTTTTGCATTGAAACCCAGAAGTAGGATGCAGCCACTAATTGAAAAGTTCGGTCTTGCCCCACATGTCCTTCAATATACAGCTTTTGAATAATCTTGGTTCGAAGGCTACACTCGGGTATACAAAGTTACGTACCTTTGAACAGGAACCCGTCTTGTAAAACGAACTCAGATTGATGTTGCCCTTGGATTTCTGCCAATACAATAGAAAAAAATGGATCAATCAAATACAAGTTTTGAAAGGATTCAAAGCCTAGTATGCTTGCCGACTAGAAATTTTCTACGATGGCTAAGAGCATCCGTAACTCTGTTCAGCGCACCTGCCTTATGCTTAATGATAAAAGTAAACTATTGTAGGTATGCAGCCCAGGAAGCGTGTCGGGACGACAACTTGTCTTGATTGCCCATGTGCTTGAGTGTGTCATGGTTGGTATAAAGAACGAATTCCTGTAAAAAAAAAAAGATAGTGACGCCAATGTCTCACCGCTTGCATTACCACATAAAATTCGACATCATAGGTGTTGTATCTCAATTTCGCTCCTAACAACGTTTCATTGAAGTAAGCAACCGGTCTCCCATTTTGGCTCAAATGGTCTCCAATCCCTAACTTCAAAGCATCACAATGTAGCTCATAAGGGCTCATGAAACCTGGTAGGACAAGAACAAGGGCTGTGGTTAACCGTCGCTTTATTTCCTGGAATGCCTGCTCAGCTTCAATTATCCACACAATCTGTTATCAGATCTCATACAATCAGTCATAGGAGCCATGATGCTGCTAAAGTGAGGAATGAACTGATGATAAAATGATGCGAGCCCATGGAAGCTACGTACGTTCATCACTATTCGGGATTGGGCCACTACTTGATCACTTTAATTTTGACTCATCTATAGATAACCCCCTTTGAGGACACAATATAGCCAAAAAACAGGACCTAATTAGTGAAGAAAACACAATTCTTTGTTGCAGCAAAAAACTTTTCTCTACATAAAATTTTCAGAATCTCTTGAAGATGTTGTAGATGCTACTCATGGTCAGCATATCATCAAAGTATACGACTACACATTTGTTGATAAATGGCTATAAAGCTTGATTTATAACTCGTGTAAATGTACTATGGGCATTCGACAACCCGAAAGGTATAACCAACCATTCAAAAAGGCCATCTCTAGTCTTGAAGGTCGTTTTCCATTTGTCTTCTAGCTGAATACGAATTTGATGGTACTCGCTCTTCAAATTCAGGTTAGTAAATATTGCAGCACCGCTCAGCTGATCTAGTAGGTCATCTAATCTCGGAATCAGAAATATGTACAGAACGGTGATCTAATTTATAGCCCGGCTATCAACATACATTCTCTAGGACCTATCTTTTTTCAGGATCAAGAGGATGGGTACTGCATAAGGACCGAGGCTCTCCCAGATAAGGCCTTTTGTCGAGCAACTCTTCCATTTGTCATTGCAATTCTTCATGCTCTTTGGGGCTCATTCGATAGTGAGGCCTATTCATTAACGTTTCCCGGTATAAAGTCAATTTGATGATGAATGTCCCGTAAAGGTGGTAGGCTGTCGGGAATTTCATTCGGAAACAAATCATTAAACTCATGTAGCAGAGGCTCCGTGACACTAGGCACGGCACTGGGTTCTGTTCCAAAATACACCACTCTTGATTCTTTTATTTCTACTTCAAACTTAGCCATTGTTACTAGATTATTATTTTCCCTGAGTTGGCTTGGACACTCTATTTCCTTCTTTGGTAACAATAGATCTTTATGGATTTGAACAAAAAGGTACACGTGTTCAAGAATTCGTCATACATCACCCGTTGATCATATAACCACAGCCTCCCTAGCTGTAGATGACAGACATCCATGGCAACCACACATCACACCAAGCCTGATCCTTGTAGGTTGTGCCAATCGAAAATGCTACTCGGCTTCACCGAGCCATTGTCACATAGTTTTTTTTTTTTTTTTTTGTCCAACCACGTTAGTTTATAAGGTTGGGGATGGGTTTCCATTGTAAGCTGTAATTTTTGGTCCACTTCCTCTACAACCACATTATTATAGCTTCCCGAGTCAACAATAAACCAACACACTTTTTCGTTGATTGTGCAAGTTGACTGGAAAACATTCATTCACAACCAATCATCATCTATCCGCAGGGTGTCAAACAGCTACGTCAAATCATCAGCAATGGAGCATAATCCCCTTTCAGCCGATCTTCTTTGATCTCCACAATTCCATCATAAACTGGATCAGAGTCGAAATCCATATCTTATTCCTGAATGAACTCCAAACACCTACAATGAGCCATCAACAATGGACCTAAGTAACCCACTAGATGCTCCTCTTCGACTACCCCGACGTTATTAAAAACTGGTCCAATCTCGAGGTCAACCTCTTGTTCTTAGACTCCCTCGTCAGATTCCACAAACAATCCCTTTCGTGATCCTTTCTTGCAATCTATAAACCGATGTCCTAGCTCTCCGCAATTAAAACAATGAAAATCTGAAATGGGGGCTGCCATCAGTTTAGTTATGGTCGGCTTTACGGTGGCGGTAGGCCGTATGGTTGCCCGCCCATTATTGACACTTATTCTAGGATTTTCGAAACTCACTCAATCCATATTCCTGCACGTAAGTTGTTTCTCCAATTGTATTGATCGCTGATAGGCCTCACTCATGCTGACTACGTTGAACATATTAAGGACATCTTGGAACTCTGCACGTATTCCCCCGATATACTATGAAACCTACACCTTATCATCTTTTGCAATTGCATCTCATGACACCAATTGGTAGAACTCTGCTGTGTAATCGTCAATCGAGCGATTCCCCTACTTCAAGTTCTGTAACCACTGGAACAATGCTCGCAAGTAGTTGTATGATAAAAAGGCTGATTGCATGTGCTTTTTCATCTTTTCCTAGTCCGTGACTCCCAGCGCATCAATTCCTCACTCGCCGGCCTATTCAGCCTAGGATGAAGGGGGCGAATGGGTTCTCGTTGTAGGGAAAAACACATGCAGGCAGTGGAAGCGAGACTAAAATAGGTTTAGTATATTTCAAAAAATTTCCTTTCTTGAAGATGAACCTTAACCCTTGACTAATTAATGTATTACTAAAGATATCGTACCTTTGTTGCGTGATCTGATTGACGTTGCGTCGATGGTAATCCGCAAGATCTTCCAATCCAATCACGAATGTGAATCACCTAGGAGCGTGGTCTCCCTTTATTTGAATTGTGTACCTAAGGATAGATAACAAAAACTTTTCTTTTTCGTTAGTCACAAAAACTTCCAAGAGACAACAAAGAACGTTCATATCACTTTTGAATTCTCAATCTTTTGATCGAAATTTGTGTGAACCTAATTCAAAGTTATACACAAAGCCTTTTGATGTAAAAGCTACTAGTGCACTATCGAAATAAAACGTTCTCTTCTCTCTTTTTCCTCTTGGTCGAATTCCCACACTAGTCAAGAGATGGATTCTATTTTCAAGCTAAAGAACAATAACTCTCAAGCTAGCCTTAGGGTGTGGTCGAATTCCACACTACGTATTATATAGTGGCCGAAATTCTTCCCCTAATTTATTTAGGGTTGGCCGAAATCTCTAATAGGAAAACTAGGAGGTGGCCGAAATCCACTTGAAGAGGATTTGTGTTTCCACCAATGACTCCTATCAATCTTTTGATTTCCAAACTCTAATCCAACTCTTTAGTGTATTTGTGACTATATCAAAAACTTCCTAATTGATTAAATAAAGAAAATCATTTTATTTATCTTCTTATCAAATAAAGTCTTTGATTCTCATTATACTACTAACAATAGTATAACACTAAGAAACATATTTCCTAATCAGAAAAGGATTTTGATTCTTAATTAAATAATTAACTAATAAATTAATTAATTTCCATTTAATCAAATAATAAAATAAAATAATATATTAAAAATAAATTAGCCTTGCCGCCCATATACAAAAATAGGATAAATATTATTTTTCTATTTTATTAAATCCATTGGATCTTAATTAAAAAGCCCACATGTGAACTAGGCCCATTCTTACTAAAAGAAACAAGTCCACATGCCTTAATACATTCTAGATGGACCCATAAATTAGTCGGTAGAATATATCAAGTGATCCATGCAAGTCTGATTGGATTGGGGATCTTGGTGGGCTATCTAAATTTAAGCCTCAATAGACATAACTCAATCACATCAACAAATGATTCACTTAGGTTCGATCTATTAATTTTAGTTCATTCCACTAAAGAACTAAAATTGAACTCTTAAATAAAGATAGAATATGTAAATGATTCTCCTTTATACCCTAGACAATCTTATTGGAGATAATGTATCCTCTGTGAATAATATCAGTAATCGCCAAGAGCTCATAGACCACTTATAGCTTTCCTAGTTACCATATTGATTCATATGATCACATTTTGAACTTAGATATTTTGACTTGTCCAGAAGCTATGTTTCAATAAACACTATTGAAAACTCAACGTTAAGATTTAATATCCAATACCTCAAAATCCGTATGATAATATTATACTCTCATTTTATAAATGGAGCCACGATGTCCATATCTATAAATGAAGTCCTCTATCGATTAACAAATGAATACCACCAAACTATTGAGAATAGACTATGTTATATAATTGTACTCATTGATAACTCAAATGATAACACTTGCAACCATAAGTCCATCATTTATCTCAGGATTAAGATAGACTCTCCGATTGTCCTCGTTATGAAAACTTTTATCCACTGACGGTTGTTAGATAAAGTATGTCATTATGATCCTATTCAATGCACCTAGTGCACTAGATTCTTTTACTCAAAACCTCTTTGATGATTTTAGACTCTTCATAACACATTTGATCACACTCAAATGCCAGTAAAAGAATCTAAAACTTTGACAAGATAAAAGTGCCTAACCTTTACCTTAAGTTGTGAACATTATTCAAGACTAACTAAAGAATTGTGTCTACCTCATACATTTCCAGATTTACGAACAATTCTTCTTTTCTCATAGTCTTTTGACCTTATGATTATTTACTTTTGACAATTATAATAAATAAACTATAAATGCTATAAGATTTGTTAAAACAGAAATCACTTTATTAATATGAAAAGATTGTCAAAAACAATATTACACTCTTAGTATAAGCATAATCCTAACAATCTCCCACTTGCGCTATAGCAAATGTGTCATATCTCTCATTCTCATGTTCTCTAGTGCGCATCAAAACTCTTCTGAGGTAGAGCCTTTGTGAAGGGATCCGCTAGATTTTCTGCTAACGTGATTTTGGTAATCGTCACGTCACCCCTATGTACATCTCCCTTAAAGATGATACCTCATTTCAATGTGTTTTCCTCTCTTATGACTTATTGGTTCTCTCGAATTAGTCATTGCTCCACGTTGTCACAGTAGA